>CM019827.1:153649138-154291052 GCA_009763385.1 Coix lacryma-jobi var. lacryma-jobi | reverse complement strand
GCGCCCTGGAGAGCTTTTGCACATGGACCTTGTTGGCCCGGCTCGGATGAGCTCGGTTGGGGGGAAGTGGTATGTGCTTGTTGTTGTCGACGATTTTTTGAGATATAAGTGGGTTTTCTTTTTAGCTGAGAAAACTGAGACTTTCTCCTTTGCTCGCAATCTGATTTTGCGTCTTCAGAATGAGTTCCCTTTGAACTCTATGCGAGCAATTCAGAGTGATAATGGTTCCGAATTCAAGAATTCGGATTTTGAGAAGTTTTGTAACTCTTTGGGTTTAGAGCATCAATTTTCTTCCCTCTACACACCCCCTCAGAATGGTGTTGTAGAGAGGAAGAATCGGACCCTTGTAGAGATGGCCAGGACGATGCTCGATGAGCATAGGACTCCTAGGCGATATTGGGCTGAAGCTATGACCACTGCATGCTATATTTCCAATCGCATTTTTCTTCGAGCTTTCTTGAAAAAGACCTCTTATGAGTTGCGTTTTGGAAAACTCCCCAAGGTGAGTTATTTTTGAGTTTTTGGTTGCCATTGTTTTATACTCAAAAAGGGCAACTTGGACAAGTTTGAGTCTTGTTCTTCTGACGGTGTGTTTTTGGGTTATGGCACTCACACTCGAGCTTATCGTGTACTTAACCTTGACACTAACCGAGTCATGGAGACATCCGATGTCACCTTCGACGAGACCATGGTTTGTCCTTCTTCTCGTTTTGAGCGTGCAGGTGATCATGAGGTTGGCGAACCTCTTTTCAATGATGAAGAAGGTGCTGAAGGGATAGATGACCCAGCACCTCCTGCACCTGCTGTGCTGCAAAGAGCGGCCTCTACGACGACTCACGGCCCCGACACATCGTCTTCCTGGGGGCCGTGGGATCCGCCACCCCGAGCGGTACCCTTTGTACCCGGGGAGGCACCAGCTGCTGTTGAGGGGGAGGCCACTTCGGCAAGGGAGGCGCCATGACACATTCAGCGCCAGCACCCACCTCAGCAGATGATCGGCAGCATCGACGAACACGTCACCCGGTCAAGGCAAATCTCTCACTTTGCTCATTCTGCATTTGTTGCTGATTTTGAACCCCGGGATGTTGGACACGCTTTGACGGATCCTGATTGGGTCAATGCCATGCATGAGGAGCTTGAGAACTTTGAGAGAAATCGGGTTTGGGTTCTAGTGTCTCCACCTTCTGAGTGTCATCCAATTGGGACAAAATGGGTTTTCAAAAACAAACAGGGAGAAGATGGCCATGTTGTGAGAAACAAGGCCAGACTCGTAGCCCAGGGATATAGTCAGAAGGAGGGGATAGACTATGAGGAGGCATTTGCTCCTGTAGCACGTTTGGAGGCTATTAGGATACTCTTGGCTTTTGCTGCATCCAAAGGTTTCAAACTTTTTCAAATGGATGTCAAGAGTGCCTTCTTAAACGGCTACATAGAAGAGGAGGTGTATGTTAGACAACCCCCCGGTTTCGAAAATCCCAAGTTTCCAAACCATGTCTTTAAACTTCACAAAGCTTTGTATGGTTTGAAACAAGCCCCTAGAGCCTGGTATGATAGGTTGAAAACCTTTTTGCTTGCTAAGGGTTTTAAAATGGGATGTGTAGATAAAACGCTCTTTCTCCTCAAGCAAGGCACTGATACTCTCTTGGTCCAAATTTACGTGGATGATATCATTTTCGGTGGTTCTTCTCATGCTTTGGTTGCCAAGTTTGCAGACACTATGAGCAGGGAGTTCGAGATGAGCATGATGGGCGAGTTGACGTTTTTCCTCGGGTTGCAAATCAAGCAAACCCGGGAAGGAACGTTTGTGCACCAGGGGAAGTACACCAGAGATATCCTGAAAAAGTTCGACATGGGTGAGGCCAAGCCTCTTCCAACACCCATGGCGACCACGACGGCCCTGGATGCGGACAAGGAGGGTGAAGCAGTGGACCAGAAGGAGTACCGGAGTATGATCGGGTCGCTGCTGTACCTGACGGCGACACGCCCGGACATCCAGTTCGCGGTGTGCCTCTGCGCGCGCTTTCAGGCGTCGCCGCGCACCTCTCACCGTCATGCGGTCAAGCACATTATGAGGTACTTATCCTTCTCTCCAGAATTCGGGATTTGGTATTCTGCTTCCTCCACCCTTTCCCTTTGCGGTTATTCCGATGCCGATTTTGCTGGTTGCCGTATTGATCGCAAGTCCACTTCTGGGACTTGCCAGTTTATTGGTTCTTCTCTTGTTTCGTGGTCCTCTCGCAAGTATTCTAGTGTCGCCCAGTCTACCACGGAGGCTGAGTATGTTGCTGCGGCTAGCTGCTGTTCCCAGTTACTCTGGATGATGGCCACTTTGCGTGATTTTGGTCTGAGCTTTTCTCGTGTTCCATTGTTTTGTGACAGCATGAGTGCGATTAGCGTTGCTAAGAACCCTGTGCTTCACTCGAAGACCAAACACATTGATGTGCGCTTTCATTTTTTGCGAGACCACTATGAGAAGGGTGATATCGACCTTCCCCATGTCGATACTCATCATCAGCTTGCTGATATTTTTACCAAGCCTTTGGACCAATCAACCTTTAATCGGTTGAGAGGTGAGCTTGGTGTGTGTTTCCCCTTTTAGATGGGGGAAACACTTTGGATTTTGTATGATACACTGACTTTTTGGGTTCAGTTGTTTTTGTTCTTTTTGATTTCTTCGTGCATCCTTTGCATTTCAGCATACGCTTTTACATTCTGAGCTTCATGTGTATAATCTGAAGAATGTAACTATGCTCTGTGTAGTTTTTGCTCCGATGCTTTATGTTGATGTTGTAGCTTATGCTCTTTCTGATCACTAGTACATACTATGAGCTGAGCTATTTTTGAATGGCGATTTTGATAATGAACTTAAAACTTGAAAATGTTCACCATTGAGATATGCAACTAGCATGTGTAGGATGTGTTGAAGTCACATGTGCTTTTCATATATGCTAGGTTGCTATGTCTCTAGTGTTGAGTCATTCACTTGCTTGGTATGTCATATTCTGTTTAAAATCTGAACCAAGTTAAGTGAATTGGAAAGATCGAGATGGGTTTGCTTGTTAGCACCTCACAGTTTTGAGACTGTTTCTCATTGCACTTTGAGTTAAACTTGAGCTGTGTAGTGTATGACCGAAACTGTTGCTTTAAGCTTCTGATTGCTTATGCATAGGCTTCGCACAGTTGGAAAGTTAGGCAATAACAAGCATTCAACCTCTCGCAGTCACATGCTGTTTTCTGAACTTGTGTAATTTCATCGCTGCAACTCCAATTAAAATTTGAAATCACAAGTATATGCCTAAATTGGTATCAGCATGATGTTTGAACTATGCTAGGGGTAGTTCACCTTGAATACATGATTAGCACTTGTTTGACTTCCTGTCTATACATGTCTGTGCTATTTTGATGGTGAATACCTTTTTTGGCTTAAAACTGCTCACATGTTCATATTTCATTCTTAGTGATCAGCTTGAGCCTTTGCTAGCATTCTGTGCATTTTTTTGAGTCATCGGATTTGAACTCTATAGAGCATCCTTGCACTCTTTTGAGTATACTCCTGAAGCTCCTAACTTGCATTTTGCCTCATTTGCATTTTGAAAGGGGAGAAATCTGCGTGTTGGCACTTTTTGTTGGTGCATTTTCTGAGGGGGAGCCTTATTTCTTGATAAGTGCATTTTCAACTAAGGGGGAGAAATTGCAAATCATTGCACTCCGTTTCAGCTAAGGGGGAGTCTTCCTGGTTGTTTGCACTATTCGAGGGGGAGTTTGTTTCCGGTTGAGTCTTTGACATTTTCAATTGGTTTGGAGCGGTTTGGTAGTTGCGTTGAGCCTTAGCCTCTTTCTTGAGGGACTAGCATTTGCTTTTCAGATTTTCATTTGGCGTCGAACTATTTTTGGTAACAGTCGGTATCGAGCCTTCTTTGCTAGTTGTGTTGAGCCTCTGTGCCTCTATCTTGAGGGACTAGCATTGTGCTTTGATATTTTCGATTGGTTTTTGCTAGCGGTGTTGAGCCTGTTCTACCTCTTCTTGAGGGCTAGCTTTGCTTTGCTTGGTTGCGTCGAGCCATTGCCCATGTCTTTGGGACCAAGTTCTTTCGCTCTTTCCACTTGATCTTTTTCGGCTTTGCTATGCTTCTGGGTCATTTGGTCGAGTTCTGTTCTTCTCCTTCTTCCTTCTTCTCTTTCTATTATGATTTGTGTTGGTAGTTGACAATGCACTCATCAAGGGGGAGATTGCGGATACATGGGTGTATGTCGGGTCTCTGAGTGATGAGTGATTGTCAACTTGGATGATGCGCATGTTCTTTGGCTTGTGTTGTGCAGGTGTCGAGCACGGATACAATGATCAAAGGCGAGGTGAAGGTCAAGTAGAGACGTGCCGTGTCGATGGACCGAGAGTGGCGAAGGGCGGACGTGAGGCTTGGACTGAGGGACCAGAGGCCCGAGGATCAGCTGTGGTGGCTAGCAGCCTGTGGCAGCTACAAGTGAAGACTTGCGGTCATGTGTTGCCTTAGTCGTGGACTTGGGGACACGTGTCGGTGGACGGGGTGCACGGGAGGTGCATCCCATCTACGACGTCGGTTTGGTGGTAGAGCTAGGGAAAAACCATCGGGTGGACGGTTTCCAGGTTTGGGCCTCAAAACCTGGGCGCTGAGGGTTTGCTGAGTTTGGCCTCAAAACTCCGAAGCTGGTGGGCTGGTTTCCCGGTTTGGGCCTCAAAACTGGGGGTTGGCTGGAAAAGGCTGGTTTCCCGGTTTGGGCCACAAAACCGGGGGTGCAGAGCGAGGGCGGCACGTGGCGGCAATCGGGATGTTGCGTCGAGGCAACGCTACGAGTTGTGCGAGCGTGGCCGTCGGATACACCTACCACCGAGTTGGTCTAGAATAACCTTCGGGTTTAGCTGGTTCGCTCTGTAAGTAGTTAGGGGTAGAGTGGGAATTAGGAATAGGTTAGAATTAGGATAAATAGGGGGAGACACCCACCTCCCCACCTATCTCAGTTAGTCATCTCAGTCATTTGCTCTTTGCCTCTAGGTTTTCCTGCTCTCCCTCTCCCCTGCTGTAGCGAACCTGAGATCCACAGAGAAGAGAACAATACCTCTGTGCCCGTGAGATTTTTGAGGAAGTGAGACCGTAATCTCACTATTGTAGCGTGTGGTAGCCACACGGTTGCAAATTCATGGTTGTGATTCGCGTTTTGCTTGTGTTCTTCGCGGGTTGCTTTTCTCCACGTTTTTCCCGTTGATCGATCTCTCTACTCGGTGCGTCTTTTGCAAATCCGTTTGAACTGAGTTGTTCTAGATCTTGAGGCACTTCTTTCCACCGAAGGAAAGCTTCTCTAACCTCATGAGCTAGTAGATCGGTCGATTTGCGTTTTGGATCGAGTTTGTTCCTTTTGTCCCGAATTCTTCCAATTCACCGATTCGGAGTTAGGTTCGAGCCATGATTCTTTTGGGATAGCTCACTAACATCCTTGGAACTCCTCATACCAAGTCTAGGCCTTAGTGCTTTTGATTCGGAGGAGATCGGGTGAATTTCGCGAAAGAACAGCGCTGTTTTGGGACCATCGGACGCTGAACCTGGGAGCATCGGACGCTGAGTTCGTCACACCGGAGCGTCCGTTGCCACGTGTCACCTGACAGTGAT
This sequence comes from Coix lacryma-jobi var. lacryma-jobi, assembly GCA_009763385.1. NCBI lineage: Eukaryota > Viridiplantae > Streptophyta > Magnoliopsida > Poales > Poaceae > Coix > Coix lacryma-jobi. The sequence continues at coordinate 154,285,410 of CM019827.1, read as the reverse complement.
TTTAAAGGAGCATCGGACGCTGACCATCGGAGCGTCCGTTGTCATCGGACGCGCCGGAGGTCGAGCATCGGACACTACTGTTTCACTGTAGCAGCGTCCGATGCCTATGCAGTAAGGTTCCAGATTTGCTCTGTTTGCATCGGACGCGTCCGTTGGTTGGTCATCGGACGCTGCCAGCGTCCGATGCTGCTGAGTTTGCGCAGTTTCGTCTGCGGTTCGATCGTTCGTTGTCGGTTTTGATTTCCAGCTTTTGCGTTGGATTTCCGACTTCGTGCTCTACAGAAATCGGGCTTCCCGCTTCATAAAATAGCCTGAATCCCCCTCGCGTTGCTCGGGGGAGGTTGAGGTTACCCAAAGTCCATCCTGTCACTAGTTGACTTGCGTGAACTCGGGTGAGGAAGCTTTTGTGGTGTCCCGCTGTGTTCCTAGGAAACATCCACCCATTCTCTTGGGTCGTGGACATCACGCGCATCGGTTTTGCTCTTGGGGTTGGTTTTCGGAACAGTGGCGACAAGTTTCCGAAAGGAAAATTTGAAGCTCCCATTCACCCCCCCTCTGGTCGCTTTCTGGTAGCACTTTCGGTCCTTAAGGTCCAGGAGGTCAGGACCCTGCTCTGTACGCCCTCTGAGGACCCTGTTGCGAGTGTGTTGGCGCTCTCGACCAGATTTTCGTGCCAACACCATCAAACATTGGAGTCGGCCAGTAAAACAAGCTCTGAGGAGAATTAGAGCGGAGGTTATGGCCAACGTGAAAACATAAATCACTCGGCTTTATGAAGCCAATTTCATTCGGCAATGTAGATATGTCGAATGGATATCTAGTGTAGTCCCTGTATATAAGAAAAATGGGAAGATGAGAGTTTGCATTGATTTTAGGGATTTGAATAAAGCTACTCCGATGGATGGCTACCCAATGCCAGTGGCAGACATGTTAATCGATGTGGCAGCAGGTCATAAGGTAATCAGTTTTATGGATGGCAATGCTGGTTATAACCAAATTTTTATGGCAGAAGAGGACATACATAAAACTGCATTTAGGTGTCCGGGTGCCTTAGGATTATATGAATGGGTAGTTATGACTTTTGAGCTTAAAAATGCCGGTGCAACTTATCAAAGAGCTATGAATTATATATTTCATGAGTTGATCGGCAGAATTATAGAAATCTATATTGATGATGTGGTTGTGAAATCCAAGGAATATCAGGAGCATCTTAAAGACCTCAGAGATACTCTAGAATGTGCAAGAAAGCATGGGTTAAGGATGAATCCTCACAAATGTGTGTTTAGAGTATCAGCTGGATAGTTCTTGGGTTTTATGGTACATGAAAAAGGGATTGAGGTTGGTCAGAAAAGCTACAATGCAATTGACAAAGCGGTACCGCCAACCACAAAAACTCAGTTACAATCCTTGATCGGCAAGATCAATTTTATCAGAAAGTTTATATCAAATTTGTCAGCCAGGATTTTGCCATTCTTAGTTCTATTAGAATTTAAAGACGATCAAGAGTTCAAATGGGGTAATGAACAATAGAAAGCATTTGAGGAGATTAAGGAGTATATGAAGTCTCCACCAATTTTGATCCCTCCTTAGAAAAACAAACCTTTTAAGTTGTACATAGCGGCCGATGATCATACAATTGGATCGACCTTAATGCAAGAATTTGAAGGGAAGGAAAGAGTAGTATTTTATCTAAGCAGAAAACTACTGGATCCAGAGACAAGATATTCTCCTATTGAAGAGTTATGTTTGTGCTTATACTTTTCATGCACTAAACTTCGACATTACTTATTATTATCTGAGTGTACGGTGGTGTCTAAGTTTGATGTGATAAAACACATGTTGTCTGTGCCTATTCTAAATGGAAGAATTGGCAAATGGATTCTTGCATTATCGGAAGTTGACTTAAGATATGAATCGGCTAAAGTGGTTAAAGGTCAGGTAATAGCTGATTTCATTACTCATCATCATGGGCAGGAAATTGAAACATTGGATTTTGCTCCTTGGGCTTTGTTCTTCGATGGATCTAACCGTAAGCAAGATGGAGTGAAAGTGCATGTTGCACTTAAGTGTGATTTTGGATGATTTGATGACAATATTGATTAAAGATCTAATATGTTTGCTAAGTGTGACACAGGGAAATGATTATCTCACTATGTACATGAAATGAAATGCAAAGCCAAAATGATGGATTGTTGTATGAAAATCATGTCACAACCACAAGACAACAATGAGATTGATATTGATGAAAAGGCTATCATATGCACAGTATACTTGGAATGAAATGCAAAGCCCAAATGATGAATTGTTGTATGAAAATCACATCCCAAGCACATGACAACAATGGGAATGATATTGATGTAGAGGGCTATCGTATTGTGGGATAATCATGGTTCATATATGATTGCTAAGAAAAGATTCAAAACGAAGTATGGTTGAATGGCTTGAGATGGTGAAGATAGCAAGGAAAGAGTCTTTGAGGTACTAAGCAAGGGTGAAGGGCAAGTGACGACTTGGCGGCCGAATAACCTAGCTAGAGTGAAGAAGAAAGTACTTGCATTTAGTCGAAGGATCAATCAAGCTTGAAGATCGCATCTAGTAGAGAATCAACATTCCTAGCAACAATATTGATTGAAGTGGCTTGGCACATTTGGAACTCCATTATATCACTTGCAGGGAGTCAAGTCACATGCTCAAGATGGCTATGCTCGAAGGATATCTACTTCTAAACATGACAACCATTCCTCTCAATATGGAAAATGAAGAAAAGCGGCTTTGGTTCAAATGGAGATCAACTCAAGAGGTTTAAATCTTGTTTTTCAATTTATCTTGAGTAAATAGAAAAGTCGTACTATTAAGAGGGATGCAACATATAGTAGATGATTCTTCATAAGTGCTCAAACCGACCTAAGTGAGACATGAGAGAACTAGAACTAACTCTCAGCATGTTGCTGCACTGTCTGTCCATAATGGGTTGAAGCTATTCCTTTAAAGATTTAGTAGCAACTGATTATTTTACCAAATGGGTTGAAGCTATTCCTTTAAAGTAAGCTTCATCTGCTACTATTATTGAGTTTATTAAGGAGCATATCATCTACAGGTTTGATGTTTGTCACACCCTAAAATTTCTGATTTTGGGTTATGAGTAGACTAAATAAATAAATAATTTTAATATTTAAATTGAATTGATCAAGTTTAGCTGGAGCTAGCGTCACTGTAGTTGTAGTAAAACAAGAATTTTTGAATTTTTGCTAAATTAATTTGATGGGTTGTGGTTGATGTGTTGCTTTCTTGTTGGTTGTCTTTGTGTTGTGGTTGAGTAAAGTTCTGAAAATTCGTTTGATCTGGCATGTTTCTGTCTTTTTCTCAAAATCAAATTTATCATTCTCAACTCTATCCTCTTGTTGGACTTTTTCAACATCCTTTTGCTTGTGTCCTAAATCACTTGTTTGAGTTCATCATCCATCATCATATCGCTACAAACTTCTTGGGAATTTTTCTAACTTTTTCCGCAACAATTTCCAATTCTTCTGTGAGCAAAATCTATTTTCTTTAGATGCTCCAAAATATCTTTTCATGAGCTCCAAATACATTATTTAAGTTCATCATGTTTCAAAGTACCTCTGATAATTTTTTCAAAATTTTCGGATGCCTATCATTTGGGAGGAGAGTAATGGCCGCATGGACGAGTGGGTCTTGAAACAACACAAGTAACAATTCACTACATGGTTGAAGGACCAAAACATACCAGATGGACAAAGCATGAATTATATTACATTCAAAAGGATGGCAGTGGAACCATCGAGACAAGTCACATCATGGCAAGATTACGACATCAATGGGTACACATACTAGTGTTAACGAAAATAGTGGTGTTCAATTAGAAGCTCTCGACAGAATTGCTCGACGTTTGGCGATCGACAAATCTCCCAAGTGCTCAACAAACTTTGCTTTTCCGGTAGTGTCACCTCCACAAATATTATGTAGGTAATGTTTTCAGAGAACAGAATAGCCTAACGTATAAGAGTATCTCCGAGAACTTTTATAAAATCTACTCTCTAAATCATTATTTGGAGATTTAAGTAAAATCGTTTATCATAATTTTATATCAATCCATCCTAAATTATAAGACGTTTGACTTTTTTGACACTAAGTTTGATCACTTGTCTTATTCAAAATTTTATGCAAAATATCACTTCTTTTGTCGTGGCTTTATTTATTAATAAAAATTCTTCAAGAATAACTTAAATTTGACTTTGTTTGCATAAATTTTTTGAATAAGATGTGTAGTTAAACTTGAGGAGAAAAAAGTCAAATGTCTTATAATTTAGGATGGAGGAAGTACATTCTAACAACATTTTTATATCTTCAACTAGCAAGAAATTCAGATTAGAGGGTTATATATTTAGATATCCAATTGATGAGGGCTGTTGAAGAATATTTTTTTCACCAAAATCTCTATTCCCGTAAACTGTAAATTAGAAAATATATAAAAAGTCTCTTGGAGATGCTATAATAATTTAGAATAAATCAATGAACAGATCGACCTGCTTTCTGGTTTTGGTGAGAGTTAAGATTTTATGATGTATATATCTTTGTTTTCGCGTGTCTTAAAGGATGAATATATATAGATGCTTTCCTTCAATTAATAGGTACATGCAAGAAAGCTAAAGTGTAGTGGAACTAGGGTGGATTTCCCTCGGCGAGAAACATGCAAAAAATGGACCTGTCTAGTTGAAACCTGTGTGTTTTTAGGGCTAGCAAAACATGAGCGTTTTGTGCCTAAAAAACACACGAATTTAAGGAGAAAAAAATCTATGTGTTTTTTGGCACTTGACACCCAAATCTGAGCAGACTTGGAAACACCACACAAAAGAAAAATCCATATGTTTTTTCTTAACTAGCACAAAAATTTTGTACAGGAACAAAAACGTGTGATTTACAAGTCAACAACACACAAATTTTGTCTCTGTCGTGTCCGAATTGCACTCTGTTTCACGACCTAGACACCTATGACAGGTCCACGAATCAACCAAGCCACCTATTGGGCCCAGGCGCCTGAACTCATACCTGCTAACTGAAGTTGATACTTATTTGAACCAAAATGCAACTATTGGCCCAATAAACAGACGTACAGACCTTATGCTGATGAATTCTGGATATAGAAAGCATGTGAGTGGAGAAAGAGAAAAGAATTAGTAAAAAATTGTATAGTAAAAATTACACAGTAAAAATCACCAAAAAGCTACTGTGACTGGTAGAATCACTTCTGCAGCCACACCACCCACCGAATACACCTAATCCATCAACAAAAATTACAAAGAACTTTGTTATGGATTTCTATATTTCTGTTTTCTTAGAAATTTATAAAACAAAAATATAAAAATTGCACACTTGAACTAGTGCAACTAGTACTTGCTATTAATGCAATTATATTGTATATGTATGTAATTAAAAAAATACAAACTCTGATGTTGTATACTGAACATGATAAATATATTTTGCACACCTGTATATAATTAAAATTGCACAACTGATGCACGTGTATGTGTTCAAGAAAACAAATTAAAGTTCACAACATACAGAGAGAGGAAAGTGTGCACAGCTATTGGGACAAGTCATAATTCATCAATACTTACTAGTAAACTAATAATTAGCAACTCCCTAACTAATCGTTAGTTGGTCTATTTAATAGGTCTATTTGAATATACTACTACTAACTTTTAGCTGCTAACTAGGAGTATTAGCACTAGAGAACTACCAAAGTACTAGTAATTAGTAGTAGTGTTATCAGTTAGTCAGCAAGCTGACCATGCAGCTTCCTGATAACCTGAAGGGAAAGGGTCCAAGAAGGGAACAAGTAACTTCCAGAGAAACACAGCTAAGAGGTACAGTAAGTCTGTGATAGCTTTTCAATCAAGCTGTAAGCACCCTCTTATAAAAACAAGGACAATATGTTGACACAAAAACTATAGGTGACAATAATAGATATTGCACAAGTCAAATACCATAATTGCACTAACCGAGATATGCAATTTAGTACTTATAAAAATACAATCTAGAAATGAGTACTAACTAGTACGATCCAAAGCAGGACCTGTATTTTCAGCAAATTGATTTTCTTTTCAATGACTACATGAACCTCAAAATATATTTAGATAATGGCAAACTAGGACACAAGCATGACCAACAACCTTGATGACACATACATGCACACTGTTGCCACCAGGCTGACTATGCAGAGACCACAAACGGTGTTATACCTGCAAAGAAAAATATAAAAGTGCAATTTACATCTCACACTGCCAAGTGCCAAAAAGTTGACACATAGAGAGCATACAATTTTCACAAGCACAAAAGAGCTAAAAAGAACCTTCACATGAGCCTTCACTTGCAGCCATATTTAGATCACACCCTAGTCCCTCAACCAAGTACTTGCAGACCTCCAAATAGCCCTAGCATGCTGCTCGGTCACCATTTCCTATACCAAGGATTCATAGAATCATAGTATGTGGGACCGAATTGCACTCTATTTCACAATCCAGACACCTATAACAGGTCCACGAATCAACCCAGCCACCTATTGGGCCCAGGCGCCTGAACTAATACCTGCTAACTGAAGTTGATACTTATTTGAACCAGAATGCAACTATTGGCCCAATAAATAGACGTACAGACCTTATGCTGATGAATTCTGGATCTAGAAAGCATGTGAGTGGAAAAAGAGAAAAGAATTAGTAAAAAATTGTATAGTAAAAATTGCACAGTAAAAATCACCAAAAAACTACTGTGACCGGTAGAATCACTTCTGCAGCCGCACCACCCACCGAATGCACCTAATCCATCAACAAACATTACAAAGAACTTTGTTATGCATTTCTATATTTCTGTTTTCTTAGAAATTTATAACACAAAAATATAAAAATTGCACACTTGAACTACTGCAACTAGTACTTGCTATTAATGCAATTATATTGTATATGTATATAATTAAAAAAAATACAAACTCTGATGTTGTATACTGAACATGATAAATATATTTTGCACACCTGTATATAATTAAAATTGCACAGCTGATGCACATGTATGTGTTCAAGAAAACAAATTAAAGTTCACGACATATAGAGAGAGGAAAGTGTGCACACCTATTGGGACAAGTCATAATTCATCAATACTTACTAGTAAACTAATAATTAGCAACTCCCTAACTAATCGTTAGTTGGTCTATTTAATAGGTCTATTTGAATATACTACTACTAACTTTTAGCTGGTAACTAGGAGTATTAGCACTAGAGAACTACCAAAGTACTAGTAATTAGTAGTAGTGTTATCAGTTAGTCAGCAAGCTGACCATGCGGCTTCCTGATAACCTGAAGGGAAAGGGTCCAAGAAGGGAACAAGTAACTTCCAGAGAAACACACCTAAGAGGTACAATAAGTCTGTGATAGCTTTTCAATCAAGCTGTAAGCACCCTCTTATAAAAACAAGGACAATATGTTGACACAAAAATTATAGGTGACAATAATAGATATTGCACAAGTCAAATACCATAATTGCACTAACCCAGATATGCAATTTAGTACTTATAAAAATACAATCTAGAAATGAGTACTAACTAGTACGATCCAAAGCAGGACCTGTATTTTCAGCAAATTGATTTTCTTTTCAATGACTACATGAACCTCAAAATATATTTAGATAATGGCAAACTAGGACACAAGCATGACCAACAACCTTGATGACACATACCTGCAAACTGTTGCCAGCAGGCTGACTATGCAGAGACCACAAACGGTGTTATACCTGCAAACAAAAATATAAAAGTACAATTTACATCTCACACTGCCAAGTGCCAAAAAGTTGACACATAGAGAGCATACAATTTTCAGAAGCACAAAAGAGCTAAAAAGAACCTTCACATGAGCCTTCACTTGTAGCCATATTTAGAACAAATCAAGAGTGATTGTACTTTTGAGGTGTGTGTTGTCATAAATTGCAAATAACAATTAGGGCCATAAAGGTAGAGTTTTTGAAAATGGCCATCACCCGTTTTTTTTTGAAAGATCTTATAGAAGACAATTGGTAAAAAAAGCTGAGCGACCTACATGATTTCATGGTGGAGACCCAAAACCAAATAGAGATGTGTTTACCTCTTGTTTTTTTTGATATAATGCCACATCTCATGATTCACATTGTTCATTAAATACAGGTGTTGGGCCCTTGCTACTTGCATGTAATGTGGTCCTATGAGCGGTTCATGTCGGTTCTTAACCGATATGTGCATAATTGAGCATATCTAGAGGGATCCATGATAGAGGGTTATAGTACTGCAGAAGTCATTGAGTGTTGTCAAGAGTACCTAAATGGACAGAGAGGAATTGACAAATCTAATTCTCATCACAATGGTAGGCTAGCTAGGAAATGCACCAAGAGGAGGAAAGTGTTCATTGACCAGGATTCCAATAAAGTGGGTCAGGCGCATTACAGTGTATTGCAAAGTACAAAACTGATGCAACCATACATTGATGGGCACTTGGCTATCATTTGGGAGGAGAGTAATGGCCGCATGGACGAGTGGGTCTTGAAACAACACAAGTAACAATTCACTACATGGTTGAAGGACCAAAACATACCTGATGGACAAAGCATGGATTATATTACAATCAAAAGGATGGCAGTGGAACCATCGAGACAAGTGACATCATGGCAAGCTTACGACATCAATGGGTACACATACTAGTGTTAACGAAAATAGTGGTGTTCAATTAGAAGCTCTCGACAGAATTGCCTGACATTTGGCGCTCGACAAATCTTCGAGGTGCTCGACAAACTTTGCTTTTCCGATAGTGTCACTGTCGACGAAATATGGTTGATAGTCTACCGAGGGGTATGCCCAAGGTAGTAGATTGAGCGGTGGAGGCGTGCGAGACGTCTGCAAAGCGTAAACACAGGGACGAGAGACGGCGATTTAGACAGGATCGGGCCGGCAAGTCGCCGTAATACCCTACGTCCTGTGTTCTGGTGGCTGGTTTGTATTGATGGGTTGGAATATGGCGTGGCTTTGGAGGGGATCCCTGCTCGCCTTATATAGTCGGGGAGCAGGGTTACAACTTGCCGAATCCTAACAGATTACAATCGGTTCCTTTTGGCAAGGAATCTGGGTCTATCTATTGGATCTTCCTTGTCGAGCAAGTCATCAGGATAATCCTTGGCGGCTGCTGTTGACACCTCGGGTGGCACGCAGAAGAAACCGCAAGCGCACGGCTGTCAGTTTTAGCTTTTCACCTCAGAGTATTCCGGGGTATCGAATCCACGAGGAACGCGAAGTGATTTTGAGAAAACTAGGGGGGTAAGGATATCTAGGATAGATGAAGGGAACAGGCACTATCTACTGGGGTAGATCCTAGTTCTATTAGACTTCTAGTGATTTAAGTTCTTTACTAGTGTACTGTGGGTGTACTAGCCTTTACCACTGACTTAGGTTGAACGCTAGCACAACGAGCCCTACTGTTAAACTAGACCAACTACGTGGTGGAATTCAAGGCGCATAGGGCTGTCACCACCTGCTTGCTACCACAGCTATCCGGGGGCCTAGCCGTATTCACTGGCAATATATAGCCTAAGTACCACACTTAATCTATATATTACTACTACTAGCCCTGTACTAGAACTAGAGCACTTGAAACTAATATCAAGCAATGAAACAAGCACACAAGTACTGAAAGTAAATACTTGAAGATAGAATAGATACTAAGTTACCAAAGTTGAAGCGCAGAGCAGAGAGAAGCAGAGGTCTCCGACAACTCCGGAACTCTCCAGACTTCTACTCTTCTAGTGAGGCACTCACACTCTCTCTAATCTCTCTAGCATAGCAAGTGTGCTAACCTAACCAAATGGTGAGGAATGGTGTGAGGCTTTCCGAATGAGAGCTCAAAGGGGCCTATTTATAGTGCTAGGAAGCTAGGGGGGTACTTATAGAGTGAGGGGGAGGTCAGTTAGGGTTTATGGGGTGACGCCCGCCACCAAACCCTGGCGCCCGCCACCTCTCTGTGATCCAATGCAACCGCCATTCATCCAACGGTCTTCATTTGCTCTCCCAAGTCGGTTTGAGGGCCGGTTAGGGTTTAGGCACGTGTCCAAAGCCCACTATCCAGGTGATACTCTTCTTAGCCCTTGGATCAAACCGCCTTAGTTTGCAATGGCCAAGATTTGAGCTTGAGGTGATTCCCACGGATCGATGACGTGGCTTGGGCCACTTTTGGCACGAGTGACCTGGCGGCCGCCAGGAATAGGTGGCGGCCGCCACCTTGCTCAGGCCCAAATGGGCCAGAGTGGCTTGGCCTTGCTCCTGGTACTCTTGTTTGGCCCAAATTCCATCATTTCCTGCATTAAGATAAGAAACTATACACATGTGGAAATAGGTTAGATATAAACCAAATCTTCTACCTTTTATGTTGTTTTACCTTGGTTTTGGGTGAAATGTTGATGGTGAAATGATGCTTTAAGCACCATCAACAAGCTCCCCCACACTAACCTCTTGCTCGTCCCGAGCAAGCATGGACTTTAAGAATTGAAACAATTTTATTGAACTAAGCATTCACACAAGATGTTCAACTACCTATACTCATGTTAGTAACCTTTCCAAGTGGCTAATAAATCATACCTATGGCGGTTGAAAGATAGAATAGCTTGCAAGTAAGAGAAACACACTTTCCTCTTTTACATACCTTGGGGTTTCAGGATATTTTCAAAATGAAAAACATGGTTCATTGAATCTCTCTTTAAATCTCAAGGCACTCATGGTGTATATCCTCACTTTATGGCAAAAGAAAATGTCAGAGTCTATCCTATGGCTTATGTGGAGTTTATAGGGAAAGGAAGGAATGTAAGGCACTTCTATCTCTCTTTTATTGCTAAGTCAAGTTTAGGATCATGGGAGAGTATAGTCATGCACTAGCCAAGGTATAGGGTGGACTAACTCAACTCCTTTGTTCTTTTTGAAACTCTTCTCTTACCAAGGATCATGGCTATATGCATCTCTCTTTTTTTTCTTTTTTTTTTCTTTTTTTAATACTTGGACACTTGTCCTTTTGAGAGCATTTGCTCTTTTTTTTTGAATACTTGGACACTTGTCCTTTTTAGAGCATTTGCTCTCTTTTTTTTAGATACTATATAGCTATGTCCTTTGAAGGAATGAGAAAATTTATTCAACTCTTTTAGAACAAAATTTTGGAGGAGAACTACATGAGTATACTCTCAGTGTGAGAGTTGTCTCAAAAAGGCATGGTTTGCCTTGGCTTTTAGAGCATGACTAAACTCTTCTACCTAGATCAACTATTCTTGACAAAGCTCAAAGATTGATTTAGGAGGCTTTATGGGCTGTTTTCCTATACTCTAATATTTTGGCTTTGGTAGGTGGATAGGAAAGAAAGATCACGAACCAGGATAATTTTGGTTTTCAAAATAAAAACTCCCAAGGTTGTAGCAGAGTACTAATGCAATTTCAATTACTACTTCTATATCTTATCAAACAACAACCTAGGTTGACTTCCCTATCAAAATGAGTAGGCTACTACACATGAATAAAAGGTAGAATAACATGTCGTGTAAACACTCAATTCAAAAGAAATTGTTTCAGCATTTTTTTATTTCCTAGCTGCATTTTTAGTTCAAACCGAGACATCCAATGATCCAAATTGTACAGAATTTAAAACATAGGTTTAGGGGTTCACCGGGGGTGTTTCGGTGCAGAGTGGCCTGGCGGCCGCCAGAAATAAGTGGCGGCCGCCATGGGCTTTGGCCCATGCGGCTTGCAAACAACGTGGTAGTTACCTTGCTAAGTTCAGGTTACAGTTTTGAACATTCTATCACGTTTTATAGAGGTGTTTAAAGAGGGGATTTCCCCCACACTAGGAGTTTTGGTACTTTTTATTTGAACAAACTTGATGAAGGAAAAAATAAGGGTGTCTTTTTATTCATTATAGAAACTTCCTAAACAAATATTGAAATTTAAACAAACTGAAATTTAAATCAAGCAAAATTAAACTTAAACTAAATCAAACTAAAAATCTAACTAGACACCCTAAATCTAATCTAATCTAGTGAAGGAGCCTCGTAGAGATCCTCGAAGCCCGTCTCTTTGAAGAGACGCTTGATCTTCGAGGTGCAGCCCTTGTGGAGGATGGTGAATCGATCCTCCATATCCATTTGCTAGAGGGCTGTCTCTGCGACTTGATCCTCCAAGGCGCTCTTCTCCTTGCGCAGCTTCTTCACCTCGGTGGCGAGTTTTTCGAGGGTTAACCCCTCCTCATCACTGCTGTGCTCCATCTCGCCGGGGACTCCTGCCGGCGATGGGTTTAGACGGCGGCGCACGGATGGCTCGGAGAGCGACCCATTGGAGTCATGAGTGCTCACCTCGCGCTCACGCAGCCTCTTCTCATAATGCCCATCGGGCATCCTCACGCCATACACCTCTAGTTTAGCCCTCTTAGGATTGGGGCTGTAGCTCCGGGTGCGGCTATCCGAGCCAAAGCTGACCCGGGATTTCGCCCTTGATGGAGTGGGCGTTTCATCACCCCTGGCCTTGACGGCCGGAGACTTCCTCGGGGTGATCTCCCCTGTGGTCGGCCTGGTGGGCATCCTCAATTTCTTCTCGGGTGGCGCCACTGGAGGAGGATGAAGACGGAGCGAAGACGAGGCCAGGGGCGTTTCACCCCTGGCGGCCGCCCAGCAGGGGTGGCGCCCGCCACTGGAGTGGTGGCTGGTGCCTTCCCTGCATCCTCCGGTGGTGTCCCCTTGACATAAGTGCCGTCAGGCAGCACCATTGCTAAAGGAGGCACGTCAAGTACCTCCATGTCGTCGTCGATCAAAGATCGGATGATGGCTTTGGTGGAGGACGAGACGGATCCCTGAGGGTTATAGGACTCGGATTTCCGTGGAGATGACATGGTTTTGGAGGAGGCTTGGCTGGACTTCGTGAGTGGATGGAGGGAGAAGAAGGAGTTATTCTTTTAAGAAGGGGGAGAAGTGGAGGGATAAGCCTTAGATGAACTAACACGTCCTCATCTCCTCCTTCTTTCACTCTCCCGAGCTCGGGATTAGCTGCCATGTGGAGAGGGGCTTGTAAACCACCACCCAGCGTGGCGGGCGCCAGGGTTTGGTGGCGGCCGCCTGTTGGGAGTGGCGGCCGCCACTCCTCCTTCGACGGGTATCGAGCGGGAGAAGGTAAGCCTCCTAAATTTCAAAGTTCCGAGGTCGAAATGGCTTGGTTGGGCCTAAAGAGGCCTTTCTCGGGGTTTTGGATGGACTAGGTGCATGAAATGGACAAGGGGTAAATTGGGTCCATCCATTAATTGTCATGGGCTTGAGCTACTTCAAAGTTAATTATATCAATTTCGTTTAGCTCATTTTTATCAAAGTCATATAATATTTTTAATCTTTGTCCATTGACATTGAAGATTTGCCCATCGTCACTTTCTAATGTGACGGCTCCATGGGAAGAGGTTGCAACAACCTTGAAAGGTCCTTCCCATTTGCTTCGGAGTTTACCATGTCCGAAAAGTCGAACACGGGAGTTAAAGAGTAAAACTTTATCTCCTACTTCAAACTCTTTCTTTTTGATCCGTTTATCGTGCCATCTCTTAGTCTTCTCTTTATAGAGCTTGGCACTATGATAGGCTTTCTCTCGCCATTCTTCTAGTTCGGAAATTTGCATCTTCCTATTTTAGCCAGCTTGGTCAAGGTCCATGTTCCATTTCTTAATGGCCCAATGAGCTTTGAACTCAAGCTCAACAGGAAGATGACAAGTTTTTCCATAAACTAGTTGGTATGGGGACATTCCAATCGGGGTCTTATAGGCGGTCCGATAGGCCCACATAGCTTCGAGTAACTTATGTTTCCATGCCCTTCCCATTTCTTCTACCGTCTTTTGCAAGATATTCTTTATTTGTTTATTGGACGTTTCGTCCTGTCCACTTGTCTGGGGGTGGTATGCAGTGGCTACATTATGTTGGACTCCTTGACTAGCTAAGAAATGTCGGAAGCTCTTATCTATGAAATGAGGGCCTCCGTCACTAATGACTAGTCTAGGAACTCCAAAATGAGGAAAGATGTTTTCTTTGAACATTTTCTTCGAATGTTTAGCATCTGCCGCTCGACAGGGTATGGCTTCTACCCACTTCGAGACATAATCCACTGCCACAAGAATGTACTCGGCGTCATAGGATTTAGGAAAGGGGCCCATGAAATCTATACCCCAAACATCAAACAACTCAACTTGGAGATTGTTCATGAGTGGCATAGCATCTCGGGCATTAATGTTACCATGCTTTTGGCAACGAGGACAACGTCTCACATAATTCTTTGTGTCCTCGTACATGGATGGCCAATAAAAACCACTTTGCCATATTTTAGCATGTGTCCGAAAAGCTCCATAGTGTCCTCCATATTCGGCGGAGTGACATCTATCTATGATTTTTGTTGCTTCTTCTATGGGGACACATTTTCTCAAGAGTCCATCTGCACAGACCTTATAGAGATATGGTTCATCCCATAGGTGTGTTCTGCTTTGATATAGCAGTTTCTTTTTATCCCCCCCGGCGGAACATAGCCGGTGACTATAAAATTCACGATGTTTGCATACCAAGGGTTGGTATATGTGACTTTTAAAAGGGTATCATCGCGAAGAAAGTCATTTATTGGGAGGTTGTCCGAATTATTGACTTGTAGTCTAGACAAGTGATCAGCTACTGAATTCTCTACTCCTTTCTTGTCTCTTATTTCCAGGTCAAATTCTTGAAGGAGTAGGATCCAGCGGATCAACCTTGGCTTAGCATCTTTCTTAGTGAAGAGATATTTTAGAGCAGAGTGATCGGTATAAACAATCACCTTAGCTCCCACTAAGTAAGATCTAAACTTGTCTATGGCAAAGACTACGGCCAAAAGTTCCTTTTCTGTGGTTGCATAGTTTAGCTGGGGGCCAGTTAGGGTCTTACTAGCATAAGAAATAGCATAATGCTTCTTATCTTTCGTTTGAACAAGGACGGCCCCCACAGCATAATCACTAGCATCACACATGATTTCGAACGACAAATTCCAATCTGGGGGTTGGATGATTGGTGCCGAAGTTAGAGCCTTTTTCAAAATATTGAAAGCTTGTAGACAATCCTCGTCAAATTTGAACGAGACGTCTTTTGCTAACAGGCTCGTTAAGGGTCTAGCGACCTATGAGAAATCCTTAATAAACCTTCTATAAAAGCCGGCATGGCCCAAGAAGCTTCAGATTTCTCTCACATTAGTGGGTGGTGGCAATTGTTCAATTATATTGATTTTGGCTTTATCCACTTCTATCCCACGTTCTGAAATTCGATGGCCTAGGACAATTCCTTCCCGCACCATGAAGTGATACTTTTCCCAGTTAAGAACTAGGTCCTTCTCTTCACAGCGTTGGAGGACTTTGTCTAAATTGGCTAGGCAATCGTCAAAGGTTTTCCCATAGACCAAAAAGTCATCCATGAATACCTCCATGATTTGTTCAATCATATCGGAAAAGATGGACATCATACACCGTTGGAAAGATGCCGGCGCATTGCAAAGTCCAAAGGACATGCGTCTATAGGCATAAGTTCCATACGGGCATGTGAAAGTGGTCTTGCTTTGGTCATCTGGATGGATTGGAATTTGGTGATAACCAGAATATCCATCCAGGAAGCAAAAGAAGGAATGGTTTGCCAATATCTCTAGCATCTCATCTATAAAAGGAAGTGGGAAATGATCTTTCTTTGTGGCTCTATTCAGCTTCCTATAGTCTATACATATCCTCCATCCAGTGACAGTGCGTTGAGGGATTAACTCATTTTTCTCATTCTTAACGACTGTCATGCCTCCTTTCTTTGGAACTACTTGCACGGGACTTACCCATTCACTATAAGGAACTGGATAAATAATTCCCGCGTGCAGGAGTTTTAGAACCTCCTTTTTCACGACTTCACGCATAGCGTTATTAAGTCGTCTTTGTGGCTCTCTTGAAGAGGGTATCTCAGGATCGAGAGGGATACGATGAGTGTAGAGATTTGGACTAATTCCCTTCAAATCTTGAAGTGAATAGCCAAAGACAGATTGGTGTTTTTCTAAGACAAGGGTCAACCTACGGACTTCCTCTTCAGATAGCTTACTGCTAATGATTACGGTAGTCTCGGGGTCATTGTTTAGAAAAATGTATCTCAGGCCTTCAGGCAGAGGTTTTAGCTCTATGGAAGGTTGAGATGGCTTTTCCGATTCGTTTAAGGGAAACAGTTCATCTGTCTCGGCTTCTTCTTCGACAAAGAACTCAGAATCTTCTTCAAAATCAGGCTGAGCCAACTCATAAAGAGTAGAGGTTCTAGCTTGATCGAGAAGATCTGGTTCTGGTGGTTGTTCGGCAATAGAATTTAATGCACGAACGAAAGGTACTGAGTACTCTTTTCCACCGATTTGAGCATTAAAGTGCTCTTGACATGGTCCTTGCAAGGCAAGTATGGACCAAGGTTGTCCTAAGAAGACGTCAAAAAGGACTACATCGAAAATGTAGAAATCTAAGACCATGTCCGCTCCATCTACTTGGATGGGGACCATCTTTAGGATTCCTTCACTTTCCAAGATGTCACCATTTGGGTCTCTTAAACACCGTTTAGTTGGATGTCGTTGAAGGTCGGGGAATGTTCTGGATACGTAATTACTAGCAAGAACATTAATTCCCACGACAGGGTCGTAAAAGGCAAAGGCTCTTTCTCCCCTAATTCGACAATCTATTATGCTAGGTACTTTATCTATGCGAGGGATGTTTTCTGATACTTCGGCTTCCATTGTCCATTCATGACTCATGACAGCTAAAAGTTCCAAAAGACGCTCTCGGCTATAGATTCCATCACAGGACTCAGGAAGTGGTTTGTCGGCTGGGAGAGCTTGAACGGAGTAGTTCATAGCATTTCTGTAATCCTCAAACACATCGTCCTCTATCTCGCCCAAAAATTCCGGAAGAATTTCTCTCCCAGATGTTGACGGAATAGGCTCCGCTAAGTCCAGCGAGCTAGACTCGGGCTCTTCCTGTTGTTCTACAGTCGAAACTTGGGTTTCTACGACTTCTTCCTCAGGGATTTCATCGGAAACTCCAGTATAAGGAATATTCTTGAGAATTCTATCAAGAACCTCCTTTCCTCCTCGTGGAGAAAGATGAAGAAATGCTCCACCTAACGAATGATCAAGGTGAAGAGCGCTTTCTTTCTCTAGACCGACATAAAAATGCTGAAGGAGCACTGGATCGGGTATGGCTAAATCGGGTCCTGAATTGATTAAACCAATAAAATGGACCCAAGCCTCCCCTAATGTCTCCTTATCATTTTGTCTAAAGGTCAACACTTCTACTCATAGTCGTACCACTCGGTGGACAGTGAAATACGTCAAGATAAACTTGGTCCGTAAAGTTCCCCAGTCTCCTCTGGCACTTCCCACGGTTCGAGCATGCCATGTTTTAGCTGCTCTCATCAAAGTGAACGGAAACAGCTTCCACTTGACAGTGTCAGGTGAAATGCCCGGAATGTTCAAGCATGCACAGACTTGCTCAAACTCACATAGATGTATGTAGGGATTTTCTGATCCCGTAAACATGCTCTCCTGAACTTTGTTAATAAAGTCAGAGCGCAATTCGTAACTATCGACATATATAGGTTGTGATGATAAATGTGGCTCTAATCGCGAACTCTTAGGAGCTACGAATTGTAAGATAGATTGGTTCTCCATGCGGAGAGGGTAAAGATGATCCTAACTCTAGTCTCAAAAATCAGCTACCGTTCCCCAGCAACGGCGCCAGAAAAGCTTGTTGACACCTCGGGTGGCACGCAGAAGAAACCGCAAGCGCACGGCTGTCAGTTGTAGCTTTTCACCTCAGAGTACTAGGGGGGTAAGGATATCTAGGATAGATGAAGGGAACATGCACTATCTACTGGGGTAGATCCTAGTTCTATTAGACTTCTAGTGATTTAAGTTCTTTACTAGTGTACTATGGGCGTACTAGCCTTTACCACTGACTTAGGTTGAACGCTAGCACAACGAGCCCTACTGTTAAACTAGACCAACTACGTGGTGGAATTCAAGGCGCACAGGGCTGTCACCACCTGCTTGCTACCACAGCTATCCGGGGGCCTAGCCGTATTCACTGGCAATATATAGCCTAAGTACCACACTTAATCTATATATTACTACTACTAGCCCTGTACTAGAACTAGAGCACTTGAAACTAATATCAAGCAATGAAACAAACACAAGTACTGAAAGTAAATACTTGAAGATAGAATAGATACTAAGTTACCAAAGTTGAAGCGTAGAGTAGAGAGAAGCAGAGGTCTCCGACAACTCCGGAACTCTCCAGACTTCTACTCTTCTCCTCTCCAGCTCCTCTTCTAGTGAGGCACTCACACTCTCTCTAATCTCTCTAGCATAGCAAGTGTGCTAACCTAACCAAATGGTGAGGAATGGTGTGAGGCTCTCCGAATGAGAGCTCAAGGGGCCTATTTATAGTGCTAGGAAGCTAGGGGGTACTTATAGAGTGAGGGGGAGGTCGGTTAGGGTTTATGGGGTGGCGCCCGCCACCAAACCCTGGCGCCCGCAACCTCTCTGCCGTCCAATGCAACCGCCATTCATCCAACGGTCTTCATTTGCTCTCCCAAGTCGGTTTTAGGGTCGGTTAGGGTTTAGGCACGTGTCCAAAGCCCACTATCCAGGTGATACTCTTCTTAGCCCTTGGATCAAACCGCCTTAGTGTGCAATGGCCAAGATTTGAGCTTGAGGTGATTCCCACGGATCGATGACGTGGCTTGGGCCACTTTTGGCACGAGTGACCTAGCGGCCGCCAGGAATAGGTGGCGGCCGCCACCTTGCTCAGGCCCAAATGGGCCAGAGTGGCTTGGCCTTGCTCCTGGTACTCTTGTTTGGCCCAAATTCCATCATTTCCTGCATTAAGATAAGAAACTATGCACATGTGTAAATAGGTTAGATATAAACCAAATCTTCTACCTTTTATGTTGTTTTACCTTGGTTTTGGGTGAAATGTTGATGGTGAAATGATGCTTTAAGCACCATCAACAGCTGCGACGGCCTGGTCGCGGGCCGCAAGGTCTTCTAGCTGGGCCGTATCTTGCCGAGTAGCCCAAGTCAGGCCATGGGGGTATACTGGAGGAATATCCCCACAGCTAGTCCCCGAGCACGTTGCATCCATTGTGCCGGGCGTCGCGAAGTCTTCCAAGCAGGTCAGGCCTGGTCGCATGTCGGTGAAGATGTCTTCCGACCAGGTCACCTGGTCGCGGGTGCACTTGTAGTAGTTTTCTGAGCAGGTTAAGCTGGTCGCGAGCGTAACAGCCAGGGCAGTAGCTGAAGTGCAGCCGTGTAGAATGTTCTGTGTCGTCCTGCAAAAGGGATGCAAGGTGCTGCAAGAAAAAATTCGAAGATCTTTCATCTGGTGAAGTGTATCCACTTAGGGCCTAGCCTGACTCCAAAAGCTGATGGTGCGCCGGTTGGAGTCCTCGCTAGTCCTTCTCAAGCTGCAAGGAAAGAAAACGAACAATACATTCACCGCAAGGTGAAGTGTATCCACTTAGTCCCCGAGCTTGGGAGTAGGTGCTGTAGGCACGTGGTGCCAAGCTTGTAATTTTCCTGCATGAAACAGAGTCATTTTTGCAGATAAGAGAAAAAAATGGCGTGTGTACACATAGTCCCCGGGCCTGCTGTAAGAAGCAGCATGGTATTTATTCTGCTTTTGATGTTGCAGGAGAACAGGAGCTGGGAGAGACCATCTTTGTGGAGGAGGAGCAGGAGAATGCCGATTGGGGTGATCCCGAGCCAACTCCACTAGTTGCCCCCGTCGACCCTGCGACGACCACTTCAGCTCGAGGACCCGATCCCACGACATCTTCTTCTTGGGGTCCTCTTGAGCCACCTCTCCAGCGAGCACCCGCTGCACCTGAGGGAGCGACAACATCTGGCGAGGGGGAGGCGACTTCGGCGAGGCAAGCGCCCCGGAGCATTCAGCAAGTTAACCACCTGCGTCAGATTATCGGCGGCATCGACCAGCGAGTCACGCGGTCGCGAGCGTATGAAATCTCACACTTTGCTCATTCTGCATTCGTTGCTTCTTTGGAGCCCAAAGATGTTGGACACGCTCTTTCTGATCCTAACTGGGTTAATGCCATGCATGAGGAGTTAGAAAACTTTGAGCGAAACCAAGTTTGGACCCTAGTTCCACCTCCACCAGAATGCCACCCTATAGGTACCAAATGGGTTTTCAAAAACAAAGAGGGTGAGGATGGGATGGTAGTGAGGAACAAGGCTAGGCTAGTAGCCTAGGGTTTCTGCCAAAAAGAGGGGATAGACTATGAGGAAACATTTGCCCCTGTAGCCCGTTTAGAAGCCATTAGAATCCTTCTAGCCTTTGCTGCTTCGAAGGGTTTTAAGCTTTACCAGATAGATGTCAAGAGTGCTTTCTTGAATGGGTATATAGAGGAAGAGGTTTATGTTAGGCAACCCCCTGGTTTCGAGGATCCCAAGTTTCTAAACCATGTGTATAAACTTTCAAAAGCTTTGTATGGTTTGAAACAAGCCCCGAGAGCGTGGTATGATCGTTTGAAAACCTTTCTTCTCTCCAAGGGTTTTAAAATGGGACGGGTTGATAGAACTTTGTTTCTCCTCAAGCAAGGCAATGACACTCTGTTAGTCCAGATTTACGTGGATGATATCATCTTTGGTGGCTCCTATCACGCGCTTGTTGCCAAGTTTGCAGATACTATGAGCAGGGAGTTTGAGATGAGTATGATGGGTGAGTTGACCTTCTTCCTCGGGTTGCAAATCAAGCAAACCCGAGATGGGACGTTCGTGCATCAAGGCAAGTACACGAAGGACATCCTAAAGAAGTTCGACATGGGCGAGGCCAAGCCTCTTACGACGCCCATGGCGACGACTGTTGCGATGGACGCGGACCAGGACGGAGAGGCTGTTGACCAGAAGGAGTACAGGAGCATGATCGGCTCGCTCCTGTACCTGACGACAATGAGGCCGGACATACAGTTTTCTATGTGTCTGTGCGCTCGCTTTCAGGCGTCCCCTCAGACTTCCCACAAGCAAGCAATCAAGCGTATCATGAGGTACCTCTGACACACTCCTGAGTTCAGACTTTGGTACTCTTCTTCTTCGACTCTTTCGCTTTGTGGTTACTCCGATGCGGATTTTGCCGGCTGTCGGCTTGAGCGTAAGTCTACTTCTGGGACTTGTCAGTTTCTTGGCTCTTCACTGGTTTCGTGGTCTTCTCGCAAACAGTCGAATGTAGCCCAGTCTACTACAGAAGCCGAGTACGTTGCCGCTGCCTCTTGTGCTTCGCAGCTTTTATGGATGGTTGCTACGTTGCGTGATTTTGGTCTAGATTTCAGTCAGGTCCCTTTGCTTTGTGACAGCACTTCTGCCATTAGTGTAGCAAAGAACCATGTTCTTCACTCCAAGACCAAACACATCGATGTTTGCTTTCACTTTCTTCGTGATCATTATGAGAAAGGCGACATTGATCTTAGGCATGTAGACACCCATAATCAGGTTGCGGATATTTTCACCAAGACTTTGGATCTCTCAACTTTTGCTAGGTTGAGAGGTGAGCTTGGTGTGTGTTTCCCCTTTTAGATGGGGGAAGCATTTTACTTGATGTACCATAGACTGACTTTCTGACCCTTTTTGTTTTTGGGTCTTGAGTTTTTTTGGTTTTGTTTTGGCTCCGATTCTGACCTCATCATATGTGCATCTTGCATTTTTAAGCTTCATGTCTATATTCTTGAGAATGAACTTATGCTCTGATTAGTGTATGCTTCGATGATATATGATGATGCTTGTAGCTTAGGCTCTCCTTGAACACTGATACATATTGTGAGCTAAGCTACTTTTCAGAATGATGAACATGTTTAATGAACTTAAAACTTGATACATGTTCACCATTGAGATTAGCAACTAGCATGAGTAGGATGTATTGAGGTTACATGTGCTATTTCATATATGCTAGGTTGCTATGTCTCTAGTTCTGAGTTTTTTCACTTGCTTGGATTGTTCATATTCTATTCAAAATGAACCAAGTTTTAGTGAATTGAAAAGATCGAGATGGGATTGCTTTGTCAGCACATCACGGTATCGAGACTGTTTCTCATAGCACTTTGAGTTAAACTTGAGCCGTGTAGTGTAAGACCGAAACCAATGCTTTAAGCTTCTGATTGCATATGCATAGGCTTAGCACGGTTGAAAAGTTAGGCTATGACAAGCTTTCAACCTCTCGCAATCACATGCTGAATTTGAACTTGTGTTAATAACCGCTGCAAATTCTCCGATAAAATCTGAAAACACAAGTTTATGTTTCACTCTATAGCATGATGATTGAACTTTGCTAGGGGTAGTTCACCTTGTATACATGTTTAGCACTTGTTTGACTTCCTGTCTATACATGATCAGTGCTATTTTGATGGTGAAACCCCTATCTGAATGGCTTAAAACTGCTCACTAAGCTTCTGCATTCATATTTTGTATTCGGTGATCAGTTTGAGCCTTTGCTAGCACTTTTACATATTGCTTTGTAGTCAGATTAGCACCTTTTAGAGCATTCTTTCACTCTTTCGAGTATATACTTGAAGCTGCTAACATGCATTTTTTACTCATGTGCATTTGCTTGACTCCGATAGGCATGACCTAGCTCCGTTTTACACACTTGAGTCCTTTTCCCCTCTCGTTTGATTGCAATTTGCCCCCAAGGGGGAGAATGTTTCTGGTGGTGTCAATTTGCAATTTATGCTTCACCTGCTGAGAGGGAGTTCTTTGAGTGAGGGGGAGTTTTTTTTTCTGCCTACTCCGAGTCGGTTTCTATTTGATATCGATCGATTCAGCTAGTTGTGTCGAGCCTCTGTGCCTCTGTCTTGAGGGACTAGCTGTTTTCATCATGTTTTGATGGTTCTTGATTGGTATCGGGCTTACTGCTGGTTGTGTTGAGCCTCTGTGCCTCTATCTTGAGGGACTAGCAGTACCTACTTCTTATGCAGTCTTCATTTGGTATCGAGCTTTCAGCTAGTGGTGTTGAACCCTTTCTGCCTCTTCTTGAGGACTAGCATGTTTCTGACTTGGTTGCGTCGAGCCGTTGCCCATGTCTTTGGGAACCAAGTCTTGTGCTCTGATTTTGATCGAGTTTTGCTCTCTTATGAGATGTTGCTCCGATCCCTTGCTTGGTTGTGTCGAACCGTTGCCCATGTCTTTGGGGACCAAGCTTCGCTCATGTCGATTTGTGCTTCTTCGGCCTTTTCTCTGGCTTTTGGACATCTCGAGTGAGCTCTTCTCCTTCTATCTAATTCTGCTTTCTTTCTATTCTGGTTACGGTTACTATGAGTTGACGATGCACTCATCAAGGGGGAGATTGAGAACACAAGGTTGATATGAGCCCTTGTGGTTCCCTTCCTGAGTGATGAGTGATCGATCAACGGGCAACATGTCTCTTGGCTGTGTTGATGTGCAGGTGCGGAGCTCGAGCAGTGGTCGAAGGTGAGGTGAAGGTCAAGTAGGGACGTGCCGTGCCGACGGACCGGGAGCGGTGAAGGGCGGACGTGGAGCTTGGACCGACGGACCGGAAGACCTGAGGACCAGCTGTGGTAGCTGGCATGTGGAGTTGACAAGCAAGAGCACATGGGGATGCGCGGTGCATCGGCCGAGTCGGGAGGAAGGTGATGGCGTCGTGACACTTGGCGGGAGGCCGAGAAGGATGGCGAATGCACTGTGCCTGGCGTGGAGGCTGGACATGCTCCGGCATCAGTGCTGGAACTCGGGGTGTGCGAACCACATCCCATCTACGGCGCGGGTTCGGTAGCTGAGCCTCAAAAAGCTACCCTCGACGGTTTCCGAGTTTGGACCTCAAAACTCGGGGTGGCCGGTTTCTGAGTTTGGGCCTCAAAACTCGGCGTGGACGGTTTCCAGGTTTGGGCCTCAAAACCTGGGCGCGTGGGTTTCTGAGTTTGGGCCACAAAACTCAGCCTGAGGACAGGTTTCCCGGTTTCAGCCTTAAAACCGGGGGAAGGCCCAGGTTTCCCGGATTTGGCCTCAAAACCGGGGGGAGGTCCGCAAAAAGGACGGTCGACGCGTGGCGGCGTGAAGAGGCTGGTGCGGCGGCGCAGCTATTCGTGAGGTAGGTGCGGCGATCGACGGGGCGGCACATGGCGGCATCCTGAGGCTTGCGTCGAGGCGAAGCTAAGAATGAGATGGGCGCGTGGTCGTCGGATCGGCAATCAGCAGAGTTGGACCGGGATACCCCAAGGGTTGGCCGCTTCGCTCTTGTATCTAGGAGTAGAAGGGGATTATTGTTATAGGCTATAAATAAGAGAGGCACCTCTCCTCTCTTTCTATCCTTGCAGTCATTTGTTCCTGAGCTCTCTCTCTCTAGCCCCCTGCTTAGGTTCTAATCATACCTCGCTGCAAGCGATCCGCAGAGATAGAAATCATACCTCTGTGTATTTGGATCTTTTGAGGAAACGAGACCGTATTCTCGTTGTCTCCTCGTGTGGAGAAATTTCGGCTGGAACCGAATCGAATCGTGTCTTGTGTTTTGTGTTCTTCACGTTTTGGTTTTTCATCTCTCGGAGATTTGCCTTGTTCTCCCTCTTCGTGAGATGATTTTCGATTCCACATGAATCAATTTGTTCTTGGTCGTGAGCTCCTTCTTTCCACCGAAGGAATTCTCTCCTAACCTCACGAATCCATAGATCGGGTTGATTTCGCGTTCGTTCTTCGTTCTTTCCCCCTTTTCGGTGATCCTCGGATTTCTCGTGATTGACTTGGTTTGGTGCGATGATTTCTTAGGATTAGCACTCCAATACGTAGAGGAACACCTGGGAGGAGTTTGATCGAAGTCCCATTTGGTTTGGTGAAGTTTTGATTGAGTTTGCTTTTATCCCGAGCAGTTTTCCTGCTCCCTATTCATCCGCGGACAGTCTGCGCCCCCAGCGGCGGACAGTCCGGGACTCGAGACTCGGCCAGGTTAGTCAGGCGCAATCCCCTGACTGTTCACTGTAAAGTGAACGGCGGACAGTCCGCGGTACAAACCCGCGGACAGTCCGGGACCTGTCCAGCAGACCTACAACACTGTTTGGTTTCTGATCTTTAGCCGGCGGACAGTCCGGACCCCCAGTCGCGGACAGTCCGGCAGTCACCAGACAGTCCAGGACTCTGACCCCGGACAGTCCGGGAATCTGTTGTTTGTGCAGTTTTGCTCCGAGGCTTTTGCAGTTGTTTTTGGTGTTTCTCCGGGGGTTCCGCTGTACCACTAGGACATCTCCTAGGGTATCCACCTACTTGTAGGTCGTGAACTCTTCGGTCGTTTCGAGTCGTTGCTTTTGGGGTGATTTTCTGGGACAAGGGCCATTCTATTCACGAGTTGAATTTGAGGCTCCCATTCACCCCCCTCTGGTCGCTAATCCGGTCCTTCAATTGGTATCGGAGCCGGTTAAGGGATCTTCACTACCTTAATCGGTTTCAGATCCTAAGGGCGACATGGATCGAGGGAACGACAAGGCTCCCTATTTCGATGGGATGAACTATCCCTATTGGAAGACTCGGATGCGTGCTTATCTCAACAGCATCGGATCTCCTGTATGGGAGATATGTGAGAATGCTGAGTACGTAGTCCTTGTAGCTCGTGTGGGTCCGATCCAAATTGACCAGCATGAAGCTAACTCCATGGCTCGTAACGCTCTCTTGGCCAGCATCTCCCTTCCTCAGTTCGAGCGTGTCTCTGAGCTTGAGACGGCACGAGAGATCTGGGTGAAGCTTCAGAGCTATCACGAGGGGACCGCTTAGGTCAAGACTAGACTCTTCAAGACGTACAAGCGCGAGTACGAGAACTTTGTTCAGTTGGAGGGAGAGACAATTGATGCCATGTTCGCTCGTTTCCAAACGATTGTGAACAAGATGTGTGCCAATTGGGCTAACCTACCCTATGACGATCATGAGAGGGCTCTCAAGTTGCTATATGCCTTGGATCGGAGGGTATGGGAGGTGAAGGTGTCGACCATCATAGAGTCTCCATCTTATAACACCCTCACCATGGACGAGCTATTCAACAAGCTCAAGTCCACCGAGATCGATCACCTGACTCAGGCCAAGCTGAAGAACCCATCTTCACATTCCATGGCTTTGGTCTCAGGCACAGGTGGATCGACTTTCTCTGCTGACACTTCACCTCCTCTGTTTTCTTTGTCTTCTTTGCTTACAGTCACAGAGGAGCAGTTGGAGGCGTTTGGAGACGACGAGCTCGCCCTCGTCATCACCCGGTTCTCGCGGTTTCACAACAACCGCCTGAATCACCGGCGTGGTGGCGCACACGAGGGCTGCTACAAGTGTGGTGATCTAGACCACTTCATGGTGAACTGCCCCAAGAACGACAAGAGCTTCCCCGACAAGAACCGCAACTTCAGGCGCAAGGGCAAGCCGGAGAACAAGGCCGGGAAGAAGAAGAAGGGCAGCTATCGCCGAGAGGACGTGGAGAAGGCCTTTGATGCCGGTCGGCGTGCCTTCCTCGCCACCATCAGCGACGGTGAGAAAACCTCCGACGACGACTCCAGCGACGATGCGTCCGAGCACAAGACAGAAGAACGCTTCAACGGACTCTACTTTTTTGGCCACTGCTCCAAGGGTCTCTGCACCATGGCCTTGGACAAAGAGGACCACAAGTGCCAGGCAAAGGACGCCGCCGCCGCCGACGACGATGATGCTTTCGAGGTATCAACCTCTTCTCTTGTCGATCGTCTTACCGGTGAGCGCGATTCTCTTGTCGACATAGTTCTCGGTCAGGACAAGCAACTCAAGCGAGCTATCCAAGAGCGCAACGAGTTTAAGGCTAAGATGAATGAGGCGCTCAAGGAGCTTGAGTTCGCTAGGTCCGAGGTGAAGGTGACTGATGCGAAGGAGTGTGAGGAGTGCACGATGCATATGACAAACTTTGCCACCTTGCAAACCAAGTATGCCTCTTTGATTGAGGTGTATGATGAGCTGAAGAGTAGGCTAGACTTGGTAGGTGATTGCAAAGAGTGTCCCTCCCTGAAGAAGGAGCTTGAGGAAGTGAAGGCAAGGTCCTTTTTGCTGGGTGCGTGCTAGCTTTGTCCTAGCTTGCGAACTGAGCTGGCAGAAGTTAGTGCCAAGTTTGCTGAAGCCATGAAGGCCAGCTTAGTCAGCACCTTGTCCGCTCCATGTGAGCGATGCGTGGGGTTGGAGCTTGAGATTGCTAACTGTCGGCATGACAGGATGCAAACCGGGGAGGAAAACACATACCTCCGGTCCATCCTGAGTTGGGTGTCATGCAGTGAGCCGTAGTTGGGCATGATGATCAGTCAGTTCAAGAGGGGAACTGATTGCTCGGGAGTAGGCTTTGCTTCAGTTGGGAAGGGCACTAGTAACTTTGGCAAGATCAGTGAGTTTAGTGGAGTGAGCCCTAGTGAGAAGCCATCCGCTATCCCTAAGCTTACCAAGATCACCCCACCTGAGCCTCCCAAGCCTATTACCAAGGATGGCATCCTTGATGAACCTCCCAAGGCTCCACCTTGCAAGCAAGTGTGGGTCCCAAACCTAACCATCTTAGGAACACACTTGACACCTTTCCTGATGTCTCTAGTGATCCCCTTCCGAGAGGTAAGCAGCCAGCCAGAGTGAGCAACCTTCGCAACCCTAGGAACCAACAACCCAAGAGAGTGGTGAGGTTCGAGTGCGAGTACTGTCACCGTGAGGGTCACCTAGCTGAGTTTTGCTTTCGGAGGAAGAGAGACGCTAGGAAGGAGTTGGAGCTGAACAACAAAGCCAGGCACCACCCTTTCCATGGTGTGCAAGGTCATGGAGTTCAGAGGCAGGGCGCTCGGCCTGGAGGTGCACCCCCTCAGGTACCTAGGCCCCAGGAAGCTAGACCACGGGGTGGTGGTCGTGCCCATCGTGGTTCCAGTCGTCCTCAATATGACCGTGAGACAAGTGTAAGAGGCTTTGCTGCTCAGTCCCATAGCGGACCACCTTTTCAGTATGGTGGTGATCGCTTTCCTCAGATGGGACATAGTCGTGAGTTTGGAGTTTTTCCGTTCCATAGTGACGGACCAGGATGTCAGAGATATCATCAGTCGATGATTGCTCCGACTAATCCCGGACGGCACGAGAGATCCGAAGACTTGTTACGAAGTGTACTCGGTTTAGGACTCTCGTTTCTAACTTAGCCGAGTTATAAAAGGAAGTCTTGTAATTAGAATAGGACTCCTTTGATGTAACCGATTAGAACTCGGTCTGTGCTAAGGCTCACCCGGATATATAAGGGGAGTCGGGCGCAGGCTCCAGAGGATCGAACATTGAATCATAACAATACACAAGGCACACGCCGCACTGGACGTAAGGTATTACGCTATTTAGCGGCCTGAACCAGTATAAATCGCTGTCCCTGTGTACTCGCTGATTCCTACGAACGCCGATCCCCACCGAACCAATCGTCTGAGATTACTCAAGACGAGTTGCCGGTTAACAAACACTGACAGCTAGCGCGCCAGGTAGGGGCTTTCGGCGATTCGACGACCAAGAGCCCGGCGGACCACGACAACATGTTCTCGGCGGGATCAATTTTTGTTTTTGGCTCATGGACTTGCATCGCGGATGATCAAGGAAAGCTGCATCGACAACTTCACATTGATCCAGAAGTGCAAGCTACGCCAAAGAAGTGCACTTCTGGATCTCAAGCAAAAGCCGAGAGAATTAGAAAGAATCAAGCAAAAGGAGCTCAACAATCGTCGACGAGCCGATTGCTCCCGTAACCTCGAGCCCGAGTTTATGAGGGTCGCTGGTCACAAGGTTTTCCAGACACCCTACCAGAACATCATGGCTCTAGCCACAGAGATGGGAGCCAAAAACAATCGCACCGCTGAGGAAGAGCGACGATTGGTCATGCTTCAGACTACTGCGCTCCAACTTCGGGGACGGAGTCTTGAGTCTCTAGCCGATGAGCAAGCTTCATCCCACCCGAGCCAAAGGCGGCCTGTTCAAGAGCGACTCGGTCGAGTCCCAGCAATGTGACGGAACGACCCTAATCCCATGGCCCACGTGTCCCTGTCAACCTCTGACAGCCGAACCCATGTTCCATGTGATTAAGACCTGTTCGCCACCGGGCTACATCAGTGCCCAATGTCCGCAGGATCATCTCACAATTCGGTTACAACATTGCATACTTTTACAAATAACATCGGAATAAAGAGCGGAAGACTTAAATAACATTAGTTTTACAAAGCAGGGTTCCAAATAGAAATTAAGGTGCAGTTATTACAAACCAAGTTCTGAAAATAGAAATAGACATGGGCAACATAGTGGAAAATAGCAAAGATACTTATAATCACCCAGCCCGCGGGTGTACAACTATTCTTCGGCCTCATCGGCCTCTTCCTGGACGATGGTCACGCAGCAGGGTGCAA
Source organism: Coix lacryma-jobi var. lacryma-jobi (assembly GCA_009763385.1). Lineage (NCBI taxonomy): Eukaryota > Viridiplantae > Streptophyta > Magnoliopsida > Poales > Poaceae > Coix > Coix lacryma-jobi. The sequence goes on along the minus strand of CM019827.1, from coordinate 154,255,900 downwards.
GACACATCGGGGACTCTGTCATACCTGCAGCATGGGTAACAAACCCTGAGTACTGGGGTACTCAACAAGACTTACCCGACTAAAGAAAAGGGAGAAGACTCAAGAATGAGAGGCTTAGGGTAGTCAAGGTAAGGCTTAAGCAAGATCAAGTATTTTGCAGAAAAGCATTTTTGTAAACCTTATTTTATTTTTGAAAGATTCAGTATTCCTCAATTCTTCATCGTTCATGATTCATTTTACATTTCAAAACATACCTAGTTGAGAACCACTCTCCGTTGACAGTCAGTGACCAAGTCTCCATAACCGAGGAGCAACGTTAATCCGGATAAATAATACTCAGCTGAGGATCCCTATCCACACTGCATATGTAGCACCCAAGCTTGCATATGCCAACTCGTCTACCACGATTCCTCCAAGATTGGACCGGTCCTACGCCACCCGGAAGTACAGTACACCACTCCTTTCCAGGTACGACGACCACGTGGGTACATGCTACTTCCGCCATCTCTCCACTCCCAGTGCGCGGTTGTCGGTCCCAATCAAGGATTTCTCAGAGCCAGAGCTTTCCGAAGTATGTGAATAGTTACAAGTCTTGACCAGCAGGCCCCATACGGATGGTCCCTAATTTTCCAGCCAGAACTATACCTTGGTCATATCTCACCCAAGCGTAATAGTCCTGTCAGTTTTTCAACTCTGTCCCGGTCGGTGTCAACTGTTGAGTCCCGGACTACAACATGACGGCACCGTACGCTCGGACAACCTCTCCTCGCTATTGACTAGGTACGGATCAGATACCTAGCCAACAGCTGGGGAGTAAGACCAAATTCCCATAAACATTCCTTAAGTGATCACACTTTTGAAATTGGCATTTTATTGCAAAGTCTAATTCGATAAGCATTGCTAAGCATTTTTCAAATACTTTTGAAAAGCAGGTATCGGGTGTATCAGTGGTCAAGGTGGATAGTGCATCAATTAGGATAACACACAACTCCTATAAACCTAATGCAATAATTTAACTCAAAAGCATTTAAGGAAATCATTTTATAAATTCAAGGAAAGGGTTAAATGCACCGGGGCTTGCCTTGAAGAGCAAAGACAGCTGGCTCAGGGTTGGAGGTGCAGAGGTCGAAGCTCGGAGTTACTTCGGGAGCAGGTTCGTCGGCGGCTGCCTCGATCTTGACTCCTTCTTCGGTGACTATACGAATGCAATGATGCATGCACATGAGTATGCTAGCATGAACAATGTAACACAGGGCAACAACATGAACCTTAATCCCTTTTTCTATTTTCTTAATTATTTAAAAAGGTCATTTTATGAAGTTGCTCCAAAAATTACGAAATTAATCACATAAGTTCATTATGGTGTAGATAGATGGCAAAACAAATTTCATAATTTTTGGAGGTCATTAAGGTGCTCAAATAAAATCAGACATTAATTAACAGAAGGCACTATTAACAATTAAAGATAAATGCTCAAAAATCAACTTGCTCCAAAAGACTTCAAAATTTCACCAGAGACTAAACATGGCATAGGAAGCTCACAAAAATTTATCTCATGATTTTTGGAGTTATAAAATGATTTTCTAAAAATCCAAAACCATCCATTTATTAATTAAAAGAGGGATTTTACATTTTCAAATTCTTGCAGAAAAGTCAAGTTTCATATTTTTCTAAAATACTACACAGTGCATGGAGCATACCATAATTTTATCAGGATTTAAGGAACAACAAATTAATTCACACAAAAAAGAGAAAACAGCACACTACTCACACTCTTTCAAAAAGGAAAAAGAAAAGAGTGCTGTGCTCCTTCCTTGCAGGGGCTCGGGCGAATCGCGGCGAGGCGGACAGCAGGGCTCGGGCGAGGCGGAAACAAGCGTTTCGTCCGAGGCCTGGCCGGGAGGGGCTCGGGCGAAGCGGAGACAAGCGTCCGTCCGAGGCCTGGCCGGTAGGCTCGGGCGAAGCGGAGACAAGCGTCCGTCCGAGGCCTGGCCGGTAGGCTCGGGCGAAGCGGAGTGGAAGCAGAGACCGGGGGCTTCGAGTGCTTACCACGGGTCGGAGGCAGGGCTCGGCTGCTTCGAGGGAGCGCGGTTCGCAGGCGTGCTCGAGGGTGTGGCTCGAGGGTGAGGCTCGACACGTGCTCGAGGGTGAGGGTCGAGGGTGAGGCTCGACACGTGCTCGAGGGTGAGGCTCGAGGGAGGAGACGGCCGCGGCGGCACTCCGGCGATTCGGCGATCCTGCACAACACACGAGACCGCAAGGGCCTGGTTAGAGTCGCGCGGAGCCAAGGAAGCTGACACAGGGGTCAGGGGAAGATGATCGTGGCCGGAGAGGTAGTATTTGACGAACCCGAGTTCACCGGTGTTTCGTCGGAGTTTGGGAACGGCGAGCTACGCCGGGCGATAGGAGGCGGGGGAGGTGAAATTGAGGGGCTGGGAAGCTTCGCGAGCTCAAGGCGGAGCTTTTGGGCTAGGTGGTTGAGCGGCGGGAGCTTCGGAGTGGGCTGGCGACGGCGGCGGAGATGAGTGAGGAGCTCGGATTCCGGCGGTCCCTTTTATAGGCACGGTCGGGGACGGTAGAGAGCACGGGATGGTGTGAATGAGCTCGGCCGAAGCGTGCGCACTCGATTGCAAGCCGGCGGGAGGACGGGCGTGCACCCAGGGCCTGGGCGAAGGCTCGCCGGTGACGGCCACGCGGCGGCGACGCCCTGGGCACTGTAGGGGACGGGGCGAAGGTCAGCGCTTGCGCGTGCGGGGGCGGAATGATGTCGCGGGCGCAGGCGACAAGTCGGGGGCGGGCGTGCGGCTGCCAGGCACGCGTGGCGCAAACGGCGCTGGCGCGCGGCCATGGCCGGGGCCCCCTTGCTGTAGGTTGAAGACGAACAGGGCTAGGTCTTAGGGTTTGACTATGGGCTGATTTCTGAATTTTGCAAATTACTTCCAAAACTTGAACTGAGCAGCAAAAACTCAAAACACCAAAGTTGTGCAGAAAATAGAGATCTACAACTTTGTCAAAAAGAATATTTTCAAAATCCAAATAGTTTTTGGACCACATTTGAAAACAGAAAAGGGAACACTTTTGGGATTTGAATAAATTCAAAATTACTTTTGATTTTACATTAAAAGTTGGAAATCTGCAAATATGAAAGTTGTTCCTTTTATCAAAACCTACAACTTTTCTAATGTACCCTTTTTCTGAAACTCAATAGTTTTTAAATAAATTTTGAAAACTGAAAAGGGGACAAAAACTAGAATTTGAATGAATTTGGATTTACTTCAAACTTTGTACAGAAACTTGAAAATTTGTAAATACCAAAGTTGTTACTCTTGGCCAGATCTACAACTTTGCTTTTTGGACTAACCTCAAATTTTGAATAATTTTTGAATTACAAAAAGAGGGATAAAATCCAGGGTTTGGAAATCAGGGTTTTGCAAAGGGATTTGAAATCTGATTTTGACTTTTGAACTTTGGCCAACACAACAAAACTTCAAGACATCCAACTGAACAAGAATTACACAAAGCTAGGCACAGAGGTGAAATTACCATTCTTGCCCTTATAGGAAGATTTGGGCTTTAGGGTTTTTGAAAAGAGATTGCTACACAAGTACTAGGCAAACATAAATGCAAGGCAAGAATGATTAATGACTAATGATGATGACATGTCAGGTTAATTACAGTTAAACACCAGAGGTGTTACAGCCTTCCCCCCTAAAAGAAATCTCGCCCCGAGATTCCACGTCTTAAGAAGGACAAGGGCAAAACCTTACATCTACAGAGATTCGAGAAAGTCGGGATAGTTCTTTGCTAAGACGTCTTCGGATTCCCAGGTGGCTTCTTCTTCAGAGTGCTGGTTCCACTGGATCTTATACCATCTTGTGGTGGTTCTTCGGGTAACACGATCCTTGTGATCCAACACGCGAACTGGATACTCAGTGTATGACAGATCTGGTTCTAGCTCAACGCCTTCAACTTCAACCACATGTTCAGGTACTCGGAGGCACTTCTTGAGTTGGGAGACATGAAACACATTATGAACTGCTGAAAGATGATCGGGCAACCTCAGTTTGTAAGCTACCTTGCCACAACGATCCAGAATCTCAAAGGGACCAATGTAGCGGGGTGCTAACTTTCCTTTGACTCCAAAACGAGTGACTCCTTTGGTGGGTGAGACCTTCAGGTACACATAATCCCCGATCTCGAACTGCAGAGGTCGACGTCTCCTGTCGGCATAACTTTTCTGTCGAGACTGTGCAATCTTCATGTTCTCTTGTATTTGCTTGACTTTCTCTTCCATATCTTTTACTAGGTCAACTCCAAAGAATTCCCTTTCTCCGGGTTCAGACCAATTGAGAGGTGTACGACAACGGCGGCCGTACAGTGCTTCAAAGGGTGCCATTTTGATGCTCTCTTGGTAACTGTTATTATATGAGAACTCTGCCAAGGGCAAACAGTCATCCCAAGTATCTGCGAAGGTGAGCACACATGCTCTCAACATATCCTCTAACACTTGGTGGACTCGCTCAGTTTGTCCATCTGTTTGCGGATGATATGTCGTACTATGCAAGAGCTTGGTTCCAAGTGAGGTATGGAACGCTTTCCAGAACTTTGCGACAAACTGGGTACCACGATCAGAGATAATGGTTTTGGGTATGCCATGGAGTTTTACTATGTTGTTCTTGTACAAAGTGGCATAAGTGGGGACGGTGTAACTGGTCTTCACTGGCAGGAAGTGAGCTTGCTTAGTAAGGCGATCCACGATCACCCATATGGAATCAAAACCTCTCGATGTCTTGGGTAGACCATTGATAAAGTCCATACTGATATCGTCCCATTTCCAAGCAGGTACAGGTAAAGGTTGCAATTCTCCTCCGGGCTTCATGTGCACGGCTTTGACTTTCTGGCAGGTATCGCACTGAGCGACATACCGGGCGATCTCAATCTTCATCTTTGTCCACCAGAACCTTTGCTTCAAATCCTGGTACATTTTGTTGCTGCCGGGGTGGATGGAGAATCTAGTCAAGTGTGCTTCATCAAGGATTAACTTTCTTAACTCAGGCACTTTAGGAACTACTAACCGATTCTTAAACCATACTACTCCTGCATCATCAATCCTGAAACAATCAGCCTTTCCGGATTGGACCTTTTCGATGATGTGCTTGATTCCAGGGTTATCTTTTTGTGCAGCAATGATCTGCTCTCTGATAGGGGTTTCTATTCTGATATTATTCAGAGTTCCTTGTGGAATCATTTCAATATTCAACCTTTCCAGCTCATAACACAAAGAAGAATCATAGGGTTTCTTCATCAGATAGTTGCAATAAGACTTGCGACTGAGTGCATCGGCGACCACATTCGCCTTACCCGGATGGTAATGCACTTCAAGATCATAGTCCTTAATTAACTCAAGCCATCTTCTTTGTCTCATATTCAGCTCTTCTTGAGTGAAGATATACTTCAGGCTTTTGTGATCAGTGTACACATTACAGGTACTGCCCAACAGATAATGACGCTAGATCTTCAAGGCATGCACTACTGCTGCTAACTCGAGATCATGAGTTGGGTAATTCTCTTCATGTCGCTTAAGCTGTCGGGAGGCATATGCGATCACTCGACCTTCTTGCATCAAAACACAGCCCAAACCAGTACCAGATGCATCACAGTAGACATCAAAGGGTTTCTCGATGTTCGGCTGGGCTAGCACAGGTGATGTGGTTAACAATTTCTTCAGAGTTTGAAAGGCTTGCTCACAGGCTGGTGACCAGACAAACTTCACAGAATTCTTTACTAACTCGGTGATAGGCTTGGCGATTCTGGAGAAATCCGGAATGAATCGACGATAATATCCAGCCATTCCCATAAAGCTGCGGACTTGGTGAACAGTGGTAGGTGGCTTCCAATCCAGAATGTCTGCCACTTTACTAGGGTCAACTGACACACCTTCAGCGGATAGGACATGACCAAGAAACTGTATCTGATCTAACCAGAACTCACATTTACTGAACTTGGCATACAGCTGATGTTCTCTGAGACGGGATAGAACGATACGAAGATGTTCGGCATGATCTTCAGGGGTTTTTGAGTAGACAAGGATGTCGTCAATGAACACGACCACGAATTTATCAAGCTCTGGCATGAACACAGAGTTCATGAGGTACATGAAATGAGCAGGGGCATTGGTCAAACCGAAGGACATGACCAAGTACTCATATAGGCCGTATCTGGTGGTGAAAGCTGTTTTAGGAATATCTTCAGGACGAATCTTTATTTGGTGGTAGCCAAATCTGAGATCGATCTTGGAGAATACTTTGGCTCCAGCTAACTGGTCAAAGAGAAGATCAATACGAGGCAAGGGATATTTATTTTTGATGGTGACCTCATTGAGTGGGCGATAATCAATGCACATTCTGAGAGTCTTGTCTTTCTTCTTTACAAAGATTGTAGGACAGCCCCAAGGAGACGAGCTTGGGCGAATGAAACCCTTGTCCAACAAATCTTGTAATTGGATTTTTAGTTCTGCCAACTCTCTGGGAGGCATTCGATAAGCTCTGCGGGATATAGGAGCAGTCCCGGGCTTTAGCTCTATGGCAAACTCAACGTCACGGTCAGGAGGCAGACAAGGCAAATCCTCAGGAAAAACATCAGGGAATTCACAAACCACGGGGATGTCCCTGGTTTCCAGAACATAGGCGGTATTTATTTGAGTGGCTGCTGGTTTTTGAGGCATTGGAAGTTGGAGAAGGAGTTTGGCGGTACTGTTAGGAATATCCACTCTCACAACTCTATTCAAGATGTCGATCATGGCTTTATACTGACACATCCAATTCATGCCTATGATGACATCTATCTCCTGATCATGAAGCACTATCATGGTGGTGGGAAATACATGTTCCCCCAACATTACTGGTATACTGCGAACCACTTCCTTAGTACTTATACGCCCTCCAGGCGAAAATATGCAGAAACTTTCTTTTAAGTCCTCAATTGATATTTCATGCTTGATGACAAAAGTACGACTGATGAAGGAATGCGATGCACCAGAATCAAACAACACAACTGCAGGGTGATTGGCAACAGGAAACCTACCGATCAAGACGGGCTCCCCTTCTGGTATATCGCTGACAGCGGTGTAGTAGACTTGCCTGTGCTTCTTGACAATCTTGCCCTTCTGAGCATGCTGTTGCTGTGCACGGTGCTGCTGCTGCTGAGATCCTCCAGGATTCTTCTGAGTATTCTGGACATACCTCTTGGGCTTTGGGCACTCATGAGACCAGTGACCAAGCTGGCCGCAGTTGTAGCAGGGATGGTTGTAGGCTGTTTGTGGAGTGGTGATACGAACACCTGGGGCGTTCGGCTGTGTGGCACTCTGCTGGTTGGCATTATGGGTGGTGGCCGCGGTACGGACGACCACTTGCTGGTTGGGGTAAGGTAGACGATTGTGGTGGTGGCTGGGGTGATAGATGACTCTCTGGCGTTTGTGACCGCCAGAGAAGCTGCTTGACCCTGCTTTCTTCTTCTTCTTCTCTTCCTGGTACTGGCGATTGCTTTCTTCAAAAGCAACAGCCCGGTCAACAACATCGTGATAAGACCCAGTCAGGTTATTGGACAAGCTCCTGCGGATCTTCGGGTGCAGTCCTCTGAGGAAACAATCCCTCTTCTTCTCATCTGTGTTGACATACTCTGAGGCATACTGGCTGAGATGATTGAATTGACCCACATACTGCATGACTGTGGAGTCTTTCTGTTGGAGAGCCAGGAACTGATCAAGCTTCATTTTCATCAATCCGAAAGGGATGTGATGAGCACGGAAGGCAGTGCGGAACTCCTCCCAGGTCAACTGATGACCCTCTGGCTGGGCAGCCAACAGGTTGGCGTACCAAGCACTTGCCGGACCACGAAGCTGCTGTGAAGCGAACCGTGGCTTCTGGATGTCGGTGCAGTTGATAAGACCAAACTTCTGCTCCATGGTGCGGAGCCAATCATCAGCTTCGAGGGGTTCATCGGCCTTGGTGAAGACCGGTGGACGGGTCTCGGTGAAATCCACATAGGTGGTCTCTTGGTTGATGTTGTGGCGACCACGGTGAATGTTCTGCTGTCCTTGGTTTTGAGCCATTAGGTTGGCAGCGGCGGCCAAGGCTGCAATGGCATCTGCCAGGGTAGCTGGGACAGGTGGAGGGTTTGGGAGACGGTCATCCCCAGCACCTCCGGCTCCGGTGCGAGTGTTCACAGGCATCTGTTTAAACAACTTGGGACTCAGCATTCATAGACAAAGTTCTGAAACAACTGATAGATAGCTTCACTGATACAAAGGCTGATAGATTGATAAAGATCTCTGACAGATACAACTGACCGATAAGGGAAAAAGGTACGAAAAGAAAGATACATGCCAGACTTGGCAACAGACAGACTAACGCCCCCAAACCTAGACTAAGGTTTTAGGTAAGCAGATGGTACTACGAGTCTAGTCGTCGTCGATGATGATCATGTCTTCATCGTCATCTTCTTCCTCAAGGATGAGCTCAGGCTCTACCTCCTCGTCCTCGTCCTCGGCGTGGACATCCTCAGCAGGTTCAATTTCTTCGTCCACGTCTAGCTCTTGTTCCACATCGGGTTCTTCCACTACTCCGTCCTCAGGGTCTTCCATAACCGGGGGTACCAAGGGGTGGAGTTGATCATACAGCTGATGCACTTCCTCATGAAGCATATCATTGAACTGTTCAATCTGAGCTGTGTACTGCTGCAGTCCGTGGAGCTCGGCTCTGGTAACGTCCTCGCGGGTCCAAGCATCATTGCGCTGCTCGATAGCGCGAACCGTGTTCCGGTTGGCCTGCTCCAGGGAAGCTCGTGCCTCATAAAACTCCAGGCGTGAGTGGTAGAAGTCATGCTCCAAGTTCTTCAGCTCAGCCTTCAGATCCTTGATCTCCTCCTTCAGGTTCTTACGGGTGCGGCGGGGAAAGCGACGACCGTTGGAAGATTCTCCAGTCTCTTCCCCAGCGCGTGGTGCCAGCTGGTGGCGTGGCACACCATGCGGTCCAGTCGACTTGCGGGCAGTCAGCTTGATGCGAGCCATGTCTGGATAAGAGAAGATGGATGAGAAAGGCTAGCAAGAATAGGTAAAGGCATACTACCCCAACGAACTTAGAGAGGAAGTTAACTTAAGTGATTATGACATGATGCATGAATCGTTCCTACGGAACAAAGCAATGCAATAAATAAATAAGGTACATAGGGCTTAAAACATGTTGTTCCACTAGCTAGTGTTGCCATATGAGAGACAAGATGAGAGAAGCAATTTGGACTCAAAATAGTCAAGTTTAGTTTGTTTGGACTCAAAAGGTCTTTTGAAGTTCTCGCAAAAATGAACACTGCAACGTTAAAGTGAGATGCTCCGATACCACTCTGTGACGGAACGACCCTAATCCCATGGCCCACGTGTCCCTGTCAACCTCTGACAGCCGAACCCATGTTCCATGTGATTAAGACCTGTTCGCCACCGGGCTACATCAGTGCCCAATGTCCGCAGGATCATCTCACAATTCGGTTACAGCATTGCATACTTTTACAAATAACATCGGAATAAAGAGCGGAAGACTTAAATAACATTAGTTTTACAAAGCAGGGTTCCAAATAGAAATTAAGGTGCAGTTATTACAAACCAAGTTTTGATAATAGAAATAGACATAGGCAACATAGTGGAGAACAGCAAAGATACTTATAATCACCCAGCCCGCGGGTGTACAACTATTCTTCGGCCTCATCGGCCTCTTCCTGGACGATGGTCACGCAGCAGGGTGCAAGACACATCGGGGACTCTGTCATACCTGCAGCATGGGTAACAAACCCTGAGTACTGGGGTACTCAACAAGACTTACCCGACTAAAGAAAAGGGAGAAGACTCAGGAATGAGAGGCTTAGGGTAGTCAAGGTAAGGCTTAAGCAAGATCAAGTATTTTGCAGAAAAGCATTTTTGTAAACCTTATTTTATTTTTGAAAGATTCAGTATTCCTCAATTCTTCATCGTTCATGATTCATTTTACATTTCAAAACATACCTAGTTGAGAACCACTCTCCGTTGACAGTCAGTGACCAAGTCTCCATAACCGAGGAGCAACGTTAATCCGGATAAATAATACTCAGCTGAGGATCCCTATCCACACTGCATATGTAGCACCCAAGCTTGCATATGCCAACTCGTCTACCACGATTCCTCCAAGATTGGACCGGTCCTACGCCACCCGGAAGTACAGTACACCACTCCTTTCCAGGTACGACGACCACGTGGGTACATGCTACTTCCGCCATCTCTCCACTCCCAGTGCGCGGTTGTCGGTCCCAATCAAGGATTTCTCGGAGCCAGAACTTTCCGAAGTATGTGAATAGTTACAAGTCTTGACCAGCAGGCCCCCATACGGATGGTCCCTAATTTTCCAGCCAGAACTATACCTTGGTCATATCTCACCCAAGCGTAATAGTCCTGTCAGTTTTTCAACCGTGTCCCGGTCGGTGTCAACTGTTGAGTCCCGGACTACAACATGACGGCACCGTACGCTCGGACAACCTCTCCTCGCTATTGACTAGGTACGGATCAGATACCTAGCCAACAGCCGGGGAGTAAGACCAAATTCCCATAAACATTCCTTAAGTGATCACACTTTTGAAATTGGCATTTTATTGCAAAGTCTAATTCGATAAGCATTGCTAAGCATTTTTCAAATACTTTTGAAAAGCAGGTATCGGGTGTATCAGTGGTCAAGGTGGATAGTGCATCAATTAGGATAACACACAACTCCTATAAACCTAATGCAATAATTTAACTCAAAAGCATTTAAGGAAATCATTTTATAAATTCAAGGAAAGGGTTGAATGCACCGGGGCTTGCCTTGAAGAGCAAAGACAGCTGGCTCAGGGTTGGAGGTGCAGAGGTCGAAGCTCGGAGTTACTTCGGGAGCAGGTTCGTCGGCGGCTGCCTCGATCTTGACTCCTTCTTCGGTGACTATACGAATGCAATGATGCATGCACATGAGTATGCTAGCATGAACAATGTAACACAGGGCAACAACATGAACCTTAATCCCTTTTTCTATTTTTCTTAATTATTTAAAAAGGTCATTTTATGAAGTTGCTCCAAAAATTACCAAATTAATCACATAAGTTCATTATGGTGTAGATAGATGGCAAAACAAATTTCATAATTTTTGGAGGTCATTAAGGTGCTCAAATAAAATCAGACATTAATTAACAGAAGGCACTATTAACAATTAAAGATAAATGCTCAAAAATCAACTTGCTCCAAAAGACTTCAAAATTTCACCAGAGACTAAACATGGCATAGGAAGCTCACAAAAATTTATCTCATGATTTTTGGAGTTATAAAATGATTTTCTAAAAATCCAAAACCATCCATTTATTAATTAAAAGAGGGATTTTACATTTTCAAATTCTTGCAGAAAAGTCAAGTTTCATATTTCTCTAAAATACTACACAGTGCATGGAGCATACCATAATTTTATCAGGATTTAAGGAACAACAAATTAATTCACACAAAAAAGAGAAAACAGCACACTACTCACACTCTTTCAAAAAGGAAAAAGAAAAGAGTGCTGTGCTCCTTCCTTGCAGGGGCTCGGGCGAATCGCGGCGAGGCGGACAGTAGGGCTCGGGCGAGGCGGAAACAAGCGTTTCGTCCGAGGCCTGGCCGGGAGGGGCTCGGGCGAAGCGGAGACAAGCGTCCGTCCGAGGCCTGGCCGGTAGGCTCGGGCGAAGCGGAGACAAGCGTCCGTCCGAGGCCTGGCCGGTAGGCTCGGGCGAAGCGGAGTGGAAGCAGAGACCGGGGGCTTCGAGTGCTTACCACGGGTCGGAGGCAGGGCTCGGCTGCTTCGAGGGAGCGCGGTTCGCAGGCGTGCTCGAGGGTGTGGCTCGAGGGTGAGGCTCGACACGTGCTCGAGGGTGAGGCTCGAGGGTGAGGCTCGACACGTGCTCGAGGGTGAGGCTCGAGGGAGGAGACGGCCGCGGCGGCACTCCGGCGATTCGGCGATCCTGCACAACACACGAGACCGCAAGGACCTGGTTAGAGTCGCGCGGAGCCAAGGAAGCTGACACAGGGGTCAGGGGAAGATGATCGTGGCCGGAGAGGTAGTATTTGACGAACCCGAGTTCACCGGTGTTTCGTCGGAGTTTGGGAACGGCGAGCTACGCCGGGCGATAGGAGGCGGGGGAGGTGAAATTGAGGGGCTGGGAAGCTTCGCGAGCTCAAGGCGGAGCTTTTGGGCTAGGTGGTTGAGCGGCGGGAGCTTCGGAGTGGGCTAGCGACGGCGGCGGAGATGAGTGACGAGCTCGGATTCCGGCGGTCCCTTTTATAGGCACGGTCGGGGACGGTAGAGAGCACGGGATGGTGTGGATGAGCTCGGCCGAAGCGTGCGCACTCGATTGCAAGCCGGCGGGAGGACGGGCGTGCACCCAGGGCCTGGGCGAAGGCTTGCCGGTGACGGCCATGCGGCGGCGACGCCCTGGGCACTGTAGGGGACGGGGCGAAGGTCAGCGCTTGCGCGTGCGGGGGCGGAATGATGGCGCGGGCGCAGGCGACAAGTCGGGGGCGGGCGTGCGGCTGCCAGGCACGCGTGGCGCAAACGGCGCTGGCGCGCGGCCATGGCCGGGGCCCCCTTGCTGTAGGTTGAAGACGAACAGGGCTAGGTCTTAGGGTTTGACTATGGGCTAATTTCTGAATTTTGCAAATTACTTCCAAAACTTGAACTGAGCAGCAAAAACTCAAAACACCAAAGTTGTGCAGAAAAAGATCTACATTTTGTCAAAAAGAATGTTTTCAAAATCCAAATAGTTTTTGGACCACATTTGAAAACAGAAAAGGGAACACTTTTGGGATTTGAATAAATTCAAAATTACTTTTGATTTTACATTGAAAGTTGGAAATCTGCAAATATGAAAGTTGTTCCTTTTATCAAAACCTACAACTTTGCTAATATACCCTTTTTCTGAAACTCAATAGTTTTTAAATAAATTTTGAAAACTGAAAAGGGGACAAAAACTGGAATTTGAATGAATTTGGATTTACTTCAAACTTTGTACAGAATCTTGAAAATTTGTAAATACCAAAGTTGTTTCTCTTAGCCAGATCTACAACTTTGCTTTTTGGACCAACCTCAAATTTTGAATAATTTTTGAATTACAAAAAGAGGGATAAAATCTAGGGTTTGGAAATCAGGGTTTTGCAAAGGGATTTGAAATCTGATTTTGACTTTTGAACTTTGGCCAACACAACAAAACTTCAAGACATCCAACTGAACAAGAATTACACAAAGCTAGGCACAGAGGTGAAATTACCATTCTTGCCCTTATAGGAAGATTTGGGCTTTAGGGTTTTTGAAAAGAGATTGCTACACAAGTACTAGGCAAACATAAATGCAAGGCAAGAATGATTAATGACTAATGATGATGACATGTCAGGTTAATTACAGTTAAACACCAGAGGTGTTACAAGCAAGGAGTTGTCTGGGCCACCGAGTACCTGACCAAGCCGAGCGAGGAGCTGAACCTTCATATAGAGGACTCGCAGTTGCAGCGTCCGACGCAGTTGATCGCTTCCCCTGCTTTTCCCAAAGGCTCCGGACAGTCCCGTTCCCGCGCAAATTCAAACCCGGGAATTACTCAAAATACGACAGGAAGACAGAACCTAAACGGTGGCTCAGGCTGTATGCTCAGGCAGTCGAGCTAGCTGGTGGAAGCAACGACGTCAAAGCACTCTACCTGCCAATGGCTCTAGAGACAATGCCGCTTGCTTGGTTTGATAGGCTTAAACCCGAGTCCATCGACTCCTGGGAACAACTACATCGTATCTTCGTTGAAAACTTTGCTGGTGTCCCAGAGAGATCAGACCCGAGGACTAAGCTCAGAACCTGCAAGCAACAGAAAAACAAGTCAATGCGGGAGTACTATAGGCGATTCTCAGAAATCCGCTCTACAGTATCCGACATCATAGACAGAGAAGTAATTGACCTATTTGGCAATGGCATTTGTGAAAGGTACAATTACAAAGATTTCATCAAACAGGACCCGACCACCGCTGACAAGTTCCATCGGGCCGTAAACTCCATGATGGCGACAGAAGAACGCACACAGGAGCGTTTCCCCGATAGAATCACGCAGGGTGATCGAGGGAACAACCAGAGAGGCAACCAGGCACCACAGCAAAACACCCGGAAAAGGGCAGGAGACAATACTGTTGCTACCATGGAGCCTCAGAAGAAGGGAAGCAAGCTATACACCTTTGATGACTTGCTCGACGGACCATGCCCTTTCCATCCGAAGAGTGGACATCAAGCAAGGCACTGCCGACAGCTCAAGGAGTGAGGTTTGAATTCCGACTTCAACAAAAACAAGAAGGACAAAGGCAAGAAGACAGCTGAGGACCCTTCGCAGGACAACGGTGGTTTCCAACACCCCAAAGGGACAATCAATGTCATTTTCAGGGGAGTTACCACCAGCGACAGCAAGAGGCTTCAGAAGCTTTCACTGCGGGAGATCATGTCTACGGAACCGGCGACTCCCAAGTACCTCGACTGGTCTGAGCACCCGATCAGCTTCTCCCGAGCAGACCAATGGACCAGCGTTTCCAACGCAGGGCACTACCCGCTAGTCCTAGATCCCACGGTTGCCGGGTTTACACTGAGTAGAGTACTCATCAACTGTGGGGCAGGACTCAACGTCATTTTCGCAAGCACCCTACGCAAGATGAATCTGGATCTCGCAACACAGCTCACACCATCAAGTGCCCCCTTCTACGGCATAGTACCCGGAAAGGCGGCCGTACCACTTGGGAGAATCATACTACCCATCACTTTTGGAACTCAGATCAATTATCGGACTGACTACATCAGTTTCGAGGTAGCCGACTTCGAATCTTCATACCATGCCATATTTGGACGACCAGCTATCGCCAAGTTCATGGCAATACCTCACTACCCGTACCTTCTCCTGAAGATGCCGGGTCCAAAAGGAATCCTAACTTTCAGAGGTGACTTGAAGCGATCATTTGATTATGATACAAAGGCTGTCCAAATCGCTGAAAAAGCTCAACTCACCCGGGAGCTACAAGAACTCGCTCAGATGGTGCATAATACCAAGCTTGGAGATTCAGAAATCCCAACCAAGAAGGCGGGTACTATCCAACCATCAGCAGCAGTCCTCACAAAAAGCATTGATCTGGAAACCGGTGATCCCTCCAAGATAGCGGTCATCAGTGCTCGCCTAACTGAAGAATAGGAACTCGTGCTCACCAAGTTCCTTAGAGCAAACAAAGATATATTTGCTTGGAAGCCAGCAGACATGCCTGGGGTCCCAAGGAACTTGGCTGAGCACAAATTGGAGTTAAAGGAAGGCTCTAGACCCATCAAGCAAAGATTACGACGATTTTCACCAGAGAAGAAAGAGGCAATCAAGAAGGAAATAGCTAAGCTACTCGCGGCCGGATTCATTAGAGAAATCCTCCACCCCGAGTGGTTAGCTAATCCAATGCTCGTCAAGAAGAAGAACTCTGCTGAGTGGCGCATGTGTGTCGACTACACAGACCTCAACAAGCACTGTCCAAAAGATCCTTTCGGATTACCATGGATAGATCAAATAGTTGATGCTACTGCAGGCTCCGCTCTATTATCGTTTTTGGATTGCTACTCCGGGTACCATCAGATTGCACTCAAGGAAGAAGACCAACCCAAGACATCGTTCATAACTCCTTTTGGTGCTTACTGTTATAAAACTATGTCCTTTGGGCTAAAGAATGCGGGGGCTACTTATCAGCGCGCCATCCAAGATTGCCTGGGTGATCAGATTGGCCGCAATGCAGAAGCTTATGTTGATGATGTAGTCATAAAAACAAAGGATCCGACTACCCTGGTATCAGACCTAGAGGAAACCTTCAACCGATTACGCGCGTATCAATGGAGACTCAATCCAACCAAATGCGTCTTCGGGGTACCCTCAGGACAGCTACTCGGATTCCTCGTTAGTCATTGAAGCATCGAGGCTAGTCAAAAGCAGATCACAGCAATCATCAGCATGAAGCCGCCTACCTCCGTCAGAGACGTTCAGAAGCTCACCGGATGCATGGCTGCGTTAAATCGATTTATCTTACGACTAGGAGAAAAGGGATTACCTTTCTTCAAATTGCTCAAAGCCGGCGACAAATTCCAGTGGACGGAAGACGCAGATAGGGCCTTTGAACAACTCAAAGGCTACCTTACCAATTCACCAATACTGACGCCGCCCGAGCCCAGGGAGCCAATGATGTTATATATTGCAGCTACCACACACGTTGTGAGTACGGCAATCGTGGTGGAACGTAAAGACGACGTGCACATCTACAGCACCCAACGACCAGTTTACTATATCAGCGAGGTACTCTCCGACTCGAAGGTCAGGTACCCGCAAGTACAGAAACTGCTCTATGCATTACTCATATCCTCAAGAAAGTTACGGCACTATTTCGAAGCTCATGAGATCACGGTAGTCACGAATTTTCCTTTAGGAGAAATCCTTCACAATCGTGACGCTACCGGCAGAATCTCTAAGTGGGCAGTCGAATTGGGGGCACTCAACATCAAGTTCACTCCAAGGAAAGCAATCAAATCACAGGCTCTAGCTGACTTCGTCGCCGAGTGGACAGAAGTACAGCAGATCCAAGACAATGCTATCCCTGATCATTGGAAGATGTACTTTGACGGGTCCCTAAAACTCGGAGGAGCAGGAGCCGGAGTCCTTCTCGTATCACCCACAGGTGAACAGCTCAAATACGTTCTGCAAATATTATGGCCAGCCACTAACAATGAAGCAGAATATGAGGCACTGCTCCACGGACATAAATTAGCAGTCACTTTAGGCATCAAGCGGCTGTTAATCTATGGCGATTCCTTCGTGGTCATTCACCAAGTTAATAAAGACTGGGACTATACCAAGGAAACAATGAACGCCTATTGTGCTGAAGTACGCAAGCTGGAAAAACACTTTGCAGGCCTGGAACTCATTCACGTTACCCGGGATCTTAACGTGGCAGCAGACATACTCGCGAAATTGGGCTCTGACAGAGCACAAGTTCCCAGTGGTACCTTTGTACATGAGTTATCCAAGCCTTCAATCCAAGAGAAGGAGGAGTTCGAGCCAGAGGCCACAAACCAAGTATATCTCTAGCATCCGACTGGACACGAGTTTTCATTGACTACTTCAAAGAACATAAACTGCCAAACGACAAAACTACAGCGGAGCAAGTCACCAGGCATAGCAAAAACTATGTTCTAGTCGGGGATAAGCTGTATCGACGTGGAGCTTCATCAGGGGTCCTTCTCAAGTGCATTACACCAGAAGAAGGCAGGGAAATCTAGAATGAAGTCCACTCTGGGTCCTGCGGTAATCACGCAGCTTCAAGGACACTAGTCGGAAAAATCTTCAGGTCAGGATACTACTGGCCCTGAGCTTTAAAAGACGCGGAAGACCTAGTCCGCCACTGTCAATCATGCCAGTTCTTTGCCAAGCAGCAGCATGTACCCGCACATGAACTGATATGCATCCCTCCGTCATGGCCCTTCTCATGCTGAGGACTCGATATGGTGGGTCCTCTCAAGCGCGCCCCAGGCGGTTTCGAGTACATCTACGTTGCAATTGACAAATTCACAAAATGGATTGAGTACATGCCCTTGGTCAAGTTCAATGCTTCCAAGTCAGTCCAATTTATGCAGAGCATCTTTCACCGCTTTGGAATGCCGCATAGAATCATCACTGATCTTGGATCCCTCTTTACGGCTATCGAATTCAAGTCATGGGCTAGCGACTGTGGAATCAAGATAGACTATGCATCAGTAGCTCACCCACAGTCCAATGGCCAAGTTGAAAGAGCAAACGCCCTGATTCTCGCCGGATTAAAACCAAGGCTATTTGACCTCCTAAAAAATCACGGCGGCAAGTGGGTTGAAGAATTGCCTAAAGCAGTCTGGGGGCTACGAACACAACGAAGTCGGGCAACAGGCCAAACACCTTTCTTCCTGGTATACAGCACTGAAGCAATCCTCCCGGCGGACTTAATCTGGAACTCCCCACGAACGGAGCAGTACAACGAGGGCGAAGCTGATGATACCAGACGGTTACAAGTCGACAGCCTTGAAGAAGCCCGACTAACCGCACTTTTTCAATCAGCAAGATACCTTCAATGGATGAGGCGCTATTATGATAAAAACATCCATCACCGCACCTTCCAAGTAGGCGACATGGTGTTGAAGAAAATTCAGAACACCGTCGGACGTCACAAGCTCATGAGTCCATGGGAAGGTCCTTACATTGTATCCAAAGTAACAAGACCCGGGTCATTTGAGCTAGTCACTGAAGATGGATCTCCACTGCCAAATTCATGGAATATTGAGCACTTGAATAAATTCCATACTTAAGGACTACACTACAATACCGATTCAGGGCAATTGTATTTATTAGTCGGATATTAATAAAGTTTGAAGTTCATACGACATAAGAACTTTTATCCAGGCTATTTTCTACACCTCATCACGACTATTCAGTCGCATAACAGTCTCTGCAATAGCAGGGCTTACCTCCGACTAATATATAATATTACTCGGAAAGATTGGTTCAGCAGAAACCATACTTGAGTTACGAGCTTCGAGCTCAATACAACTCACAAGGTAGTACGGCTTAACACCCGGCTATCAGCCTATAGGGAATATGCAATCCACCATAGTGGAGACTAGTTCCTATAAGGCGCAACAAGGCGGGATAGTACTCACCCTGTTACATACATCGTGGACAGAGGTCCACCCACCTTCGCACTCAAGCTGCAATCGACAAGAGGATATGATTCACCCAGAAGGAACCAATGCTACGGTCCTTCAAGAGGTGCTTGATCTTTGTTATCCCCTGAACAAGGGTACTAAGAGTAGTACTCGGGCAAGACTAAGTTCTCTACATAATGGTTAGAGAAACAAAGTCACACGACCCAAACTAAAGTGCTAGCGAGCACTCTGATAGACTCGTCTAATTAGACGCCTGGTCATACATCCACAACAAATAAACTCAACCCATTGCCAAAGAAATTTGCCACAATATGGAGTTGGACATATATGCAATTCACAAGATTCAAAAGTAACCAATATTTTTGATATCTTATAATAATTGTTTTCAGGAGATACAAGCTGCAGAGTTCGAGGAGTCTAGACTACTCTACAAGATCTAGTATCTGTGAGTACTCCTCCGCGGCGGCTTTCACCTCCTCTTGCATTGCCGCAAGGTCCTCGTCACCTTTGTCCTCTGGAAGGGTCATCAGAGCAGACAGATCAAAGGACGGCAGATGTAGCCATAGCGTTGCCATCAGACCCTGCACCACAGGGATCGACATATCTTTGATGTATTGCGCCAGCTGCCTAGGTGCAGCCCTGGCCCGTTCAATCAAAGACTCCTCGACTCCTGTCGGCCCAGAATCATGTTGAGCAGGGGCTCGACAGCATGCTCCAAAGCCTTCAGGGAATCCCGCGATTCCTTCGTAGACTTCAAAGCCTGCAGAAGGTCCCGGTCAGCACTCTCACGCATCAATTTGGCCTCTTGAAGAGTACTCTGCGCGTTAGCAAATACCTCTTCAAGCTCCGTCTGCTTCCGATTGAAGGCGTTCTGCCACCCAGAAGCCAGCTTATTCGCATCTGCATACACAACAGTCAGTTATCATGTCATCCGACTAATATTATGGAGCAGAATGACACAGAAACTCCAAGTATACCTTCAAGCTGCTTTTTAGAACTCTTCTTGAGCTCCTTCAACTTATGTTCCATGGCAGTGGATTTGGCTATCAACCCAACCTCTCGGTCATTAGCAGCGTCACGCTCCGCTACCACTTCCTCGAGGTTGCCTTGGAGTTCATTAATGCGACTATGTAGAACTTGAGTGGCTACCTTCTGGCTAATCTGGTCATGGGCAATATAGTCCCGGAGCTCTTGGTTTTCATGAGATACTTCCTGGCGGATCCGGGTGACTTGATCTCTAACCTTGAAGTCAAAGGACTACAATATAATAAAAATTATGAGTACTCGGATGAGTTTACAGTACAACAAGAAGGGATTGAGACTCTTACCTCAATGAATTGGTGAAGAGCTTCAAAAGGAGCCTTCACCTGGTCTTTCAGTTCCCTCAGCCGAGTAAGATCCTGATCATACCCGGATACGTCAAGCGTAGCTCCTTGCCGCGAGGACTCGAGTGCATCTAAAGATCCTACCTGCTGATAAGCTGAGCCCTCTATATGTATCTCTGTCAAGACCATGTCTAGGGTAGGCTCGTCTGGCTGTCGTGTACGAAAAAACTAGTTACTCCATACTCGGTCAAACTCCAACTAAGCGGGGGAATGAAAAATGGAGTATGGCCAACCCACCTGAGGCAATGGAAGAGTATCCGTGTCAGGAGCAGCATCGGCCCGAGACTTGGACGGAGAAGAGCCAGGCAGCGCATCTACCTGACCGAATGTTGGCAGCACGCTGGAGTCATTCTTGGCCAGTGGCTCTGACTCCTCTACCACCTGAGGATCAGGAATGGTGCTCGAGGCTGTTGCACTTGGTTTTGCCTTCCTGCAAGAAGACAAGTGTACATATTAGTATCAGAACTCTGTGTACACTCTACAAAATTGAAAACTTACTTCACGAGCTTCAAGGGCTTTGGTAGCTTCAAGAGCGGTTGTCCCAGAAGTGGATCTGCAGTCGGAGGCTTCTCAGACACTACGTCGCTTGCAGTCCCTTGCGCCATCCCAACATCTGGTACAGTGACATACATAAGATAAGAGATTATCAACACTCAAAAGAGCTACAAAGTACTCGGGTTTTCCCTTACTAGGAGCACCCGACTTACAGTGCTTTTCAGCCAATTCTTGCGATAAAAGAACTTTGGGACATGCACGGCGATTACCAGTACAGGCCCTCTTAGGGATGGGTCCTCCGGTTCCCTGATGGGGAGTCGGCGATCTCTTCCGGCTACTCTCTGCTTCTGGGTCTACGAGCACGACATCAGAATCAGTCGAGTCTGTGTCAAGCCAATCCAAATTGGCAGGAGAGTTTGGTTCGTTTGGAAGGTCCTCACTTCGGATAGGACCCTCCAAAGCTATGCCTCCGCCTTCTTCAGTCGCCGGAGGCAGAGGAGGACAATCATTGTTATCTCTCCCCTAGCCCTATAAAACAGAAGGATATCTAGTAAGGTCACATAAATATATATTCAGAACCTCGACGACATGACAAGCTCAAGTACTTACTAGATGAGCAGGATTAATGGCGGAGAAGGATGTCATCACTGGAGCAAGACATTCACGGCTCTTAAGTAGCCGGTTCACTCTCCAGAGGACTTAGCAGTCTGCCAATTGCTCAACAGCGTGGCGACCCGGGTCGTTCTTACCAAGATACTCGAACCCAAAGTTGGCTCGCTGCTGAAGCGGGTGGATGCACCGGGCAACAAAGTCATGAACGACAGTGTACCCGGTTAGTCCGTCGATTATCAAAGCATCTATCAACATGAGGAGGGGTTGGATAGCCCCTACTTCTTCAATTGTGAGCTTCTCCTTCCATTCACGACACTTCTGCGGTGGCCATCCATCATGACGACGAAGAGCTGGGGGTGGGTTACCCATATAGAACCACCCAGCAGCCCAGTCTTTTACTGACTCTGACAACTCAACAGCTATATATTGATTGGCTACTTCCAATCTAACCTGAAGACTAGCCCCTCTGACTACTTCGGTATTAGCGTCACTAGGTTGACACTTAAACCAGAAAAAGTAGCGGAAGAGAGTAAAAGTGGGGCAAATTCCCAGGAAAGCTTCGCAAAGATGGGCAAAGATTGCAATATGAAGAACTGCATTGGGAGTGATATGGTTTAGAGTCAAACCATAGTAATGCAACAAGCCACGGAAGAAATCCGAAGTAGGAAGCCCCAATCCCCGCTCCACGAAGGACTTGAACATCACGATTTCCGTGGAGTTGGGGGCAGGAGCGCGATGATCCGTGGGTACATTACATCCATCAAGCGGTTGCGCCCGGAGCAATCCTTGCTATGACAAGAATGCCAGTTCCGCCAGAGTGGTGTCCGGTTTCTTCCACGCCAAGACATCAGTCGGCGGGTTCGGATGCTTAGGCTTTCCGGCGAGAGTGATCTTAGCTTTTCTCTTATCCGCTGCAGATTGCCTCTTGGGACCCATGTTGGTGACGAGAGATTTTCTACGCATAAACCGTGGAATTGGCTAAAGGATTTCTAGCTCTGAAGGCAATGGCTTGATGAAAGCGTGAGGAAAGCACAAGCCCGGTGACGGCTTATTATAGATCTATTTTGATAACCGCTCGGCTTTCCTAAATGGCGTCTTGGTAACATCTGTAACCCTAACGGCTGGAAACACGTGTCAGACGGCATCAGAGATGGAGACCAGGGACAATAAACAGACAAGTTTTTCCTTCCACAAGATACATTTAGTACTCGGACAATAAGACAGAGGACTCGGAAAATATTCCAAGTACCCGGATCTTTGTTATTATTACTCGGAATTACAACAGAGATGCATGGAAATATCTTGAGATACAGCAACTTTCATCAGAAGTACAATCAAGGTGTAAGACGCTACTCTAGTGAATTCAAGGTACATAGCCTTGATGCCTATTGCACCAAGGACCAGGTTCAGTGAGACGCAGTAAAGCAGACACCGAACCTTGGGTAGACACTATCTTTTCAGTGCATCCCAAGGTGGGTCTTTGGTACCACCCCAGTACTCAAGGAACTCAGGGAAGACCATCACCCTCGCCGCCCTTTTGACAACCTGTGACTCCGAGGTTATCTACGAGTGGTAGTCACAAGAGTTCTTCTAGGCGCATCTCTGTGTCCCTCTGCTCGCGACCACATGGAAACCACCCTAACGGATGGTCCTTTCACAAGACTTCTTCTGGGTACTCCATCTATTCTACATAAGGAAGACACCCGGGGGCTCGATCATCTCAGCTACTGCTATTACAATACCCATGGAACTAATAAGAAGCTCTACACTCTCGAAAGATATGAGCTCTTTGCTTCCCAGGCAGGGTATTTATAGGCGGTTTCTTCTGGGTCTATAGACCAGGTTCATCAACAAGAGTGATTGCTGGACCAATAATTCAACCAATGTACTGTGCTGCATGTGAAGCTCAGCATGGGTAACAGAGCTGATTCTCACAAGCACTTCAAGACGAAGACGACAAAGTTTGTAGTTGCAGAAAACGACAAACATCATTATTGCGCACAGTTGGAACAATCACCAGTCAATTATTGCTGACTTATGGTAATTTTTATTCAGTGGGGGGTGATATGGGATGTTTGTTGAAAACATTACCCACCTGAAGCTGAACTATTATTACTCAGACGGTTTAAGCAACAGATTGGTGTCATATTCCGACTCCTCAAGACCTTCATGGATTACCTGATGGCTTCATTTAGAAGATCCCGAGAACCGACTACTATGATACTCGGAACTCAGGCTCGGGGGCTGCAGGGTATAATCTATAAAGGAAATGTTTTTTCTTATTCAAGGATTACTTGGACAAGGCTATAAAAAGATCCTCAAAGTTATTGTAAATAACAAGAGGCTCGGGGGCTACACCCATAGGGTGCACTTTTTTGAAGAAAAGTGCACGCCATGGAAAATTCTCTAGACTTTAGAGCACTTCAGGATTTCTCAAGACATTACTCGGAGATTCTCAAGAAGAAACTGGAAGAAAACGTCGTGAAGAAATGATGAAGAGCTCGGGGGCTTGACGGACTAGGATGTTAGAGATATCATCAGTCGATGATTGCTCTGACTAATCTGGGACGACATGAGAGATCCGAAGACTTGTTACGAAGTGTACTCAGTTTAGGACTCTCGTTTCTAACTTAGCCGAGTTGTAAAAGGAAATCTTGTAATTAGAATAGGACTCCTTTGATGTAACCGGTTAGAACTCGGTCTGTGCTAAGGCTCACCCGGATATATAAGGGGAGTCGGGCGCAGGCTCCAGAGGATCGAACATTGAATCATAACAATACATAAGGCACACGCCGCACTGAACGAAAGGTATTACACTATTTAGCGGCCTGAACCAGTATAAATCGCTGTCCCTGTGTACTCGCCGAGTCCTACGAACGCCGATCCCCACCGAACAAATCGTCTGAGATTACTCAAGACAAGTTGCCAGTTAACAAACACCGACACATAGCGGACCACCATTTCAGGTTGGTGGTGATCGCTATCCACCCATGGGACGAGGACCGTTTGGTGATGCTTCTAACACTTTTTCTGGGCCTATGACACAACACTGGTATCCTTCTTAGTATACTAACCCTAGTGTTGTGCCATACGCTCACTTCCTGCCTTTCTATTGATGCAGGAACTTCAGTTGGAGAACATGTGGCTCATGGATTCCGGGTGTTCGCGCCACATGACCGGAAAGAAGGAATGGTTCTCCAGCCTTAGCCCCGTGATGCACAAGGAGTACATCACTTTCGGGGATAATAGTAGAGGTAAGGTTGTTTCTCAAGGAGCTATTCGGCTCAATGAGAACTTTGTTCTCAAGGATGTTGCTTTGGTTTATAACCTGCATTACAATTTTCTTTCTATTTTGCAACTTCTTGAGGATGATTGTGCAGTGCGCTTTAAGAAGGGTTTGAGTCATGTTTTAGACCCTCGGGGAGATCTTGTTTGTTGGATCGTCCCTTTTGGCCGTGTTTTCAGAGCTGATTTTTCTCGTTCTTTTGGCTCTGGTAGATGTTTGATGGCTGGTCCTTCTTCTGATTTGTGGAAGTGGCATAGGAGGCTCGGTCATTTGAGTTTTGACTTGCTTGCAAGACTTAGCTCACTTGGCCTAATCCAAGGATTGCCCAAGCTTAAGTTTCAGAAGGACCTTGTATGCCATCCTTGTTGTCACGAGAAGATGGTTGCTGCTTCTCACCCACCTGTTAATCAGGTGATGACCAAGCGACCCGGCGAGCTTTTACACATGGACACAGTTGGTCCAGCTCGGGTCCGCTCAGCGGGTGGGAAGTGGTACGTTCTAGTGATCGTTGACAATTTTTCGAGGTATTTTTGGGTGTTCTTTATGGAGGGTAAGGATGAAGCTTTTCCTTTTGCTTGTGATTTGATTCTGAGGTTGAAAACTGAGTTTCCCCCTGATACCATTAGAGCTATTCGGAGCGACAATGGTACTGAGTTTGATAACTCTCAGTTTGCATCTTTCTGTTCTTCTAATGGAATCGAGCATCAGTTTTCTTCTCCTTATGTCCCCTAGCAGAACGGTGTTGTTGAGCGCAAGAACCGGACCCTTGTTGAGATGGCCAGGACGATGCTCGATGAGCATAGGACTCCTAGGTGTTTTTGGGCTGAGGCGATCAACACTGCTTGCCATGTTTCAAATCGCATCTTTCTTCGGGCTTTCATGAAGAAAACTTCTTATGAGTTGCGTTTTGGACGGGTACCCAAGGTGTCTCATTTTTGGGTGTTCGGGTGCAAGTGTTTTATCCTGAAGCAAGGCAATTTGGAAAAATTTGAATCTCGCTCTGCTGATGGGGTGCTTCTTGGTTATGCTTCTTATTCACGTGCTTATCGAGTTCTTAACCTGGAGACTAACTGGATAGTGGAGACCTGCGAGGTCACATTCGACGAGACTATGCCTTGTGTTTCTTCTGCTTTTGATGTTGCAGGAGAATAGGAGCTGGGAGACACCATCTTTGTGGAGGAGCAGGAGAATGCCGATTGGGGTGATCCCGAGCCAACTCCACTGGCTGCCCCCGTCGACCCTGCGACGACCACTTCAGCTCGAGGACCCGATCCCATGACATCTTCTTCTTGGGATCCTCTTGAGCCACCTCTCCAGCGAGCACCCGCAACACCTGAGGGAGCGACAGCATCTGGCGAGGGGGAGGCGACTTCGGTGAGGCAAGCGCCCCGGAGCGTTCAGCAAGTTCACCCCCCGCGTCAGATGATCGACGGCATCGACCAGCGAGTCACGCGGTCGCGAGCGTATGAAATCTCACACTTTGCTCATTCTGCATTCGTTGCTTCTTTTGAGCCCAAAGATGTTGGACACGCTCTTTTTGATCCTAACTGGGTTAATGCCATGCATGAGGAGTTAGAAAACTTTGTGCGAAACCAAGTTTGGACCCTAGTTCCACCTCCACCAGAATGCCACCCTATAGGTACCAAATGGATTTTCAAAAACAAAGAGGGTGAGGATGGGATGGTAGTGAGGAACAAGGCTAGGCTAGTAGCCCAGGGTTTCTGCCAAAAAGAGGGGATAGACTATGAGGAATCCTTTGCCCCTGTAGCCCGTTTAGAAGCCATTAGAATCCTTCTAGCCTTTGCTGCTTCGAAGGGTTTTAAGCGTTACCAGATGGATGTCAAGAGTGCTTTCTTGAATGGGTATATAGAGGAAGAGGTTTATGTTAGGCAACCCCCTGGTTTCGAGGATCCCAAGTTTCTAAACCATGTGTATAAACTTTCAAAAGCTTTGTATGGTTTGAAACAAGCCCCGAGAGCGTGGTATCATCGTTTGAAAACCTTTCTTCTCTCCAAGGGTTTTAAAATGGGACGGGTTGATAGAACTTTGTTTCTCCTCAAGCAAGGCAATGGCAGTCTGTTAGTCCAGATTTACGTGGTTGAAATCATCTTTGGTGGCTCCTCTCACGCGCTTGTTGCTAAGTTTGCAGATACTATGAGCAGGGAGTTTGAGATGAGTATGATGGGTGAGTTGACCTTCTTCCTCGGTTTGCAAATCAAGCAAACCCGAGACGGGACGTTCGTGCATCAAGGCATGTACACGAAGGACATCCTGAAGAAGTTCGACATGGGCGAGGCCAAGCCTCTTACGACGCCCATGGCGACGACTGCTGCGATGGACGCGGACCAGGACGGAGAGGCTGTTGACCAGAAGGAGTACAGGAGCATGATCGGCTCGCTCCTGTACCTTGTAAGGAAAATGGACCTCGGACCATTTAACTTTGGATTTTGGTGTTTGATGAACAACATAACCAAATTGGACTAATGCGTTTGCAAGTGTTTGTTTTGTAGTCCAATAGGGTGCAAATGTGACTTGGACAAAGGCTACGTGGTGATCCGATGATCAACACCTCAAGCAAGACATTAGAAGCTCAGTAGAAGACCCCCAAGATCAAGCAAAGTCCAAGACACAAGAATGGAACCAAGACGGCGCAAGAAACCGCGAAGAATCGGAGGAAAAGGAGTGACCGGACGCTGCTTCGCAGTGAGCGGACGCTGGCCTGGAAGCGTCCAGTCAGTACCCCAAACTAGCAGCGCCACGTCAAAGCGACCGGATGCTATGACAGTAGCAACCGGACGGTCCGATGCTACTGTTCCTCAGCGCGTCCACGTGACCGGACGCTACGACGACGATCGGACGCTGGAATTCAGCTGAGTCCGATCAAACACAGAGAGGTTCCAGAGGCACAAAATCATGACCGGACGCGTCCGGTCGTCTCCGATCGGACTCATACCAGAGTCCAATCAGTGCCTGTGCTGGCGGCCAACTAGCCGTTGTCAGTGACCGGACGCGTCCGGTCAGGACGTGAGTGCGTCCGGTCGATGTCTGAAAAGTACATCTCTTTGCCCAACGGCTCTATTTGCTTGGGGCTCTATATATAACCCCATGGCCGGCCAAAAACATATGGTTGGAGCTCAAGGAAGTGTACCAAGTGTATAGACACATATTTAGTTGCTCTAGCCACCAAAGTGCTTAAGTGATATACTAGGTGATTAGTAGTGGTGCTTTGCGAAGTGCTTAAGCTAGTTAGACCACCGCTTTGCGCTTGCTCTAGGTGTTAGGCCTAGTGTTTAGTGAGGTTGAAAACCTCTCATCTACCGGTGCTTGCGCGCACCGTGGTTGTACATCGGCGGGGCTTGTAGTCTTGCGAGATCACACCAACCGAGTTTGTGGTGTGGCCGCCTCCGTGTACCGAAGGGAACAAGGCCCACGGCGCTTCGGCCGGAAACTTGATAGTGAAGACGGCGGAGAGCATCCGGGAGAGGCTTTGCCACGAGTGGCTTAACCGGAGACCCACTTGCGCGTGGGGAAGACCGGAGCTATCCACAGAGTTACCCGACCGGGAGCTTGGCCCTTGCGAGAGATTCCTTGCGAGGGGCTCCAACGAGGACTAGGGGGAAGCCTGCGCGCTTCTCGATACCTCGGTAAAAATACCGGAGTCATCGACGGGAGTTTGCATCTCTATCACACTCTTTAAGCTTCCGCATTTACTTTTGTTACCTTGTTCATGTGCTTTATCTTAGGTAGCATAACTCCTTTTGCGGTAGAGATAGCAAACACACTTAGCAAAACCTTAGTTGCACATTAGATAGTTTACTTTCTTGCATAGGTTTTGCTTAGGTGGAAACTAGAGGCCATAGTTTAGAGTAGAAGTTTTAAGTTGCCTAATTCACCCCCCCCCCTTCTTAGGCGTCATGGTCCTTTCAATTGGTATCAAAGCAGGTTGGCTCTATTGTGGACTCTTGGCTTAATCGCCTCGAGCCGACGCCCCTAAGAGAGGTTGGGATGGATACCTCTAGGCCTCCACACTTTGACGGCACTAACTTCCCTTACTATAGTGCTAGGATGGCTTGCTTTTTAGAAGCCGTTGATCTAGGTGTTTGGAGAGTCACCCGCGACGGGATCAAACCCATTAAGAATCCCGAGAAGCCTACCGCGGGTGATGAAAAAGAAATTCATCTTAATGCTAGAGCTAAAAATTGTTTGTTTGAATCTATTAGCATGGATGTCTTTAACCAAGTTTTTACTTTGCAAACATCTCATGAAATTTGGTTAAAGCTTCATGAGCTCCATGATGGTACAAGTAATGTGCGTGAGCAAAAACATCACCTAACAAAAACAAGCTATGATTCCTTTAAAATGAATGATAATGAGCTTGTTCGTGATATGTATTCTCGTTTGAATCTAATTATCAATGAGCTCCATTCCATAGGAATTACAAAGCTAGGTGATGCGGATATTGTGAGGAAGATCATCTCCGTGCTTCCGAAGAACAAATTCGCAACCATCATCACCATCCTCCACAACATGGAGGACTTGAGCACCATGACCTCGGCCATTGTCATTGGCAAATTGGTGGCATTTGAGATGTCACGCAAGATGGGTCAAGAAGAAGCCACTTCATCAAGCAAAGACATTGCTCTCTCATGTGAGCACAAAAAGATGAAGGGCAAAAAGCAAGTTGAGACAAGCTCAAGCTCCTCAAGTGAAGAAGAGGAGGATGAAGATGAAGAATCAAGTGATGATGATCAAACCTCCACCTCATCCGACTCCTCCTTAGATGAAGAAGAAACAATCAAGCTCATAAAAGGAGTGAAGGGGATGATCCGTAAGCTCAATGTCAAGGGTGTGCCCATCACCATAGAAGATTGCCTCTTCACCAATCAAAGAAGAGAGCAAAGGAAAAAGGGTTGCTATAGATGTGGCAAGAAAGGGCACTTTGTGGAAGATTGTCCAAAACAAAAGCCCACAATCAATGACAAGAAAAAGAAGGGATGCAAGGCCAAAGCTCTCACCACCATCAAGACATGGGATGATTCATCAAGTGATGATGAAGCCCGTCACAAGAGACATGGCCGCAAGCACTCATCATCAAGCTCCTCACGCATGTGCCTTATGGCACGAGGTAACACAAGCCCTATCTCTAGTGATAGTGATAGTGATGATGAGCTACCTTCTTACAATCAACTTGTGCAAGATAATCTTAAATATGCTAAAGCTTGTACTAGCCAACAAAAGAAGATTAATATCTTAAAAGAAAAATTAGATAGTTCTCAACAAGCCTACAATGCTATGCTAGATCAATATGAAACTTTTTCAAACTTAAATGTTGAGCTATCTAATAAAATTAGGAAACTTGAGGCTAGTATAAGCACATATGATAGCACAAGTAATGATGAGCAACTTGCTAAGAAAAATGAAAAACTAAAAGTAAAGTTAGCTAGCACACAAGATGCTTACAAAAGTTTGCTTGCCAAAATGGAAATTATGTGCAAACATTGTGATAAGCTAACTAATAAAGTTGCTAATCATGAAACCATCGGAGCAAACCCCACCGAGGCACCTAAAATTGGAAAATCAATCTTTAATATGCCTAAAAAGGATGCCTCTACTTCTTGCATTGATTTACCTGATTTAGACTCACCCATGTGCAAACAAGCTTGTGTTGAGAGTGTCTTTGTAGAAACATGTACACAAGAAGTTGCAATGGAGAATGAGCTACTGAAGCAAGAAGTGGCTCGCCTCACCAAGGACTTGACCCAAGCAAAAGGCAAGGGGAAGCAAACCCGAACTCATCAAGATAACACCATCAAGGGAGTGAAGAAGCTTGATGAGGAGCAAACCGTGGTTTGTTACCTTTGCCACAAGGAAGGCCACAAGTCCTATGAGTGCAAGGTGAAGCATGGGGGAGAAAAGAAGAAAGAGAAAAACAAAAAGCAAACAAGCAAGCTCTCCAACACCTACACCAACAAGGTGAACAAGAAGGCCTCCACACCTTATCTTTTGAAGAAGAAGAAGAATGACAAGGTGGTGGCCATCAAGGTGAACAAGCAAGCCAACAATGGGGTCAAACGTATTTGGGTGCCTAAGGACATCATCTCAACCATGAAGAGCACCAAAAAGGTTTGGGTTCCGAAAGGGAAGTGAGTTGCCAATTTGGCAATGGGGAATTTGGAGACTTGGCAAAGTTTTGGGTGCATATCATGGGGTGCATCACATTGGATCACTTCATTGCCAAGTATGTTAGTGGGTACTATGGACCCAAGTTGCCCCTCCCATGTTAGGTAACTAGATTTAAATTCTTGCAATTACTTTCTTTTGGTATAATTTCTTGCAATTACCTTTAGCATCTAGTTCCTTCATTGCCTATGTTTGCATTGGTATATTCATATATTTTGTCATGCAAATTAGGCTTATCATATGGTAGTTTTGCTCGATATCCCTCACATTCTTAGAGCAATTCTACATGGTTTGATTTCGTTAGAAGCACGACACATAGCTTCTTTTACTTTGTACTTATCTTATATGTGCCAAAGTCCAAATTATAGATAAACTACCCCAATTACCATCTTCAATTGATGTCACATTTCTTGTAATATCAATTTGGAAAATGGTTGTTTGACCTTACAAGTCAATGTGCATATCTCCCACAAGTATTCCAACTTATATGCACACTGTTAGGGGGAGCTTACTCTACAATTTGGAAGCTTTGAGACTAACACTACTTTCAAGTCTATCATGTGTGTAGTAGTCTCATTGCAAGGAAAATGGAGTTCCAGGAGACAAGCATCATATGTGACGATAATTCATTTGGTATCTACATATGGTATTCCTAACCGATAACCTTATGTTGATTTCACTTTGATACTCTTATATGCTCTCTCCGTACATTATATAGAGTAAACTCCTTTGTGCTCAAAATTACCCGTTATGCATATGCTTTGCCTTACACCATATGTATGCATATACTTAGGGGGAGTTTTAGCTTATATAATGTTTCCTCTCTTGAGCTTTAATGTCTTCCTTTTCAGTGTTTGATTCCAAAGGGGGAGAAATGTGTAGGGACCAAAATCAAGCCCAAACTAAAACAAACAAAATAACCAAAATCAAATTTTTAAAAAAACTCTATGGTTATTTTCATGGGAATGGTTCAAAAAGGGAGGAAGTGATTTATGGAGTTAGGGGGAGTCTTAATCCATAAAAGTCACAAAAAGGGACTCTATGGCAAGGGCAAGATATGCAAGAATAAATATGTTTCATTTTGGTATCTTTTAAACACCATATGATCTTGCCTTTGCATTGCATCCTAGCAAGTAGATTGCATTGTAAATTTTGTATCTTTTATTTGCTTATTTTGGTCGTGTTGTCATCAATCACCAAAAAGGGGGAGATTGTAAGGAAAATGGACCTCGGACCATTTAACATTGGATTTTGGTATTTGATGAACAACATTACCAAATTGGACTAATGCGTTTGCAAGTGTTTGTTTTGTAGTCCAATAGGGTGCAAATGTGACTTGGACAAAGGCTACGTGGTGATCCGATGATCAACACCTCAAGCAAGACATTAGAAGCTCAGTAGAAGACCCCCAAGATCAAGCAAAGTCCAAGGCACAAGAACGGAACCAAGACGGCGCAAGAAACCGCGAAGAATCGGAGGAAAAGGAGTGACCGGACGCTGCTTCGCAGTGATTGGACGGTGGCCTGGATGCATCCGGTCAGTACCCCAAACCAGCAGCGCCACATCAAAGCGACCGGACGCTGTGACAGTAGCGACCGGACGGTCCGATGCTACTGTTCCTCAGCGCGTCCACGTGACCGGACGCTACGACGACGATCGGACGCTGGAATTCAGCTGAGTCCGATCGAACACAGAGAGGTTCCAGAGGCACAAAATCGTGACCGGACGCGTCCGGTCGTCTCCGACCGGACTCATACCAGAGTCTGATCAGTGCCTGTGCTGGCAGCCAACTAGCCGTTGTGAGTGATCGGACGCGTCCGGTCAGGACGTGAGTGCGTCCGATCGATGTCTGAAAAGTACATCTCTTTGCCCAACGGCTCTATTTGCTTGGGGCTCTATATATAACCCCATGGTCGGCCAAAAACATATGGTTGGAGCTCAAGGAAGTGTACCAAGTGTATAGACACATATTTAGTTGCTCTAGCCACCAAAGTGCTTAAGTGATATACTAGGTGATTAGTAGAGGTGCTTTGCGAAGTGCTTAAGCTAGTTAGACCACCGCTTTGCGCTTGCTCTAGGTGTTAGGCCTAGTGTTTAGTGAGGTTGAAAACCTCTAATCTACCGGTGCTTGCGCGCACCGTGGTTGTACATCGGCGGGGCTTGTAGTCTTGCGAGATTACACCAACCGAGTTTGTGGTGTGGCCGCCTCCGTGTACCGAAGGGAACAAGGCCCGCGGCGCTTGGGCCGGAAACTTGATAGTGAAGACGGCGGAGAGCATCCGGGAGAGGCTTTGCCACGAGTGGCTTAACCGGAGACCCACTTGCGCGTGGGGAAGACCGGAGCTATCCACGGAGTTACCCGACCGGGAGCTTGGCTCTTGCGAGAGATTCCTTGCGAGGGGCTCCAACGAGGACTAGGGGAAAGCCTGCGCGCTTCTCGATACCTCGGTAAAAATACTGGAGTCATCGACGGGAGTTTGCATCTCTATCACACTCTTTAAGCTTCCGCATTTACTTTTGTTACCTTGTTCATGTGCTTTATCTTAGGTAGCATAACTCCTTTTGCGGTAGAGATAGCAAACACACTTAGCAAAACCTTAGTTGCACATTAGATAGTTTACATTCTTGCATAGGTTTTGCTTAGGTGGAAACTAGAGGCCATAGTTTAGAGTAGAAGTTCTAAGTTGCCTAATTCACCCCCCTCTTAGGCGTCACGGTCCTTTCATACCTGACGGCAACGAGGCCGGACATACAATTTTCTATGTGTCTGTGCGCTCGCTTTCAGGCGTCCCCTCGGACTTCCCACAAGCAAGCAGTCAAGCGTATCCTGAGGTACCTCCGATACACTCCTGAGTTTGGACTTTGGTACTCTTCTTCTTCGACTCTTTCGCTTTGTGGTTACTTCGATGCAGATTTTGCCGGCTGTCGGCTTGAGCGTAAGT
Organism: Coix lacryma-jobi var. lacryma-jobi; assembly: GCA_009763385.1. Classification (NCBI taxonomy): domain Eukaryota; kingdom Viridiplantae; phylum Streptophyta; class Magnoliopsida; order Poales; family Poaceae; genus Coix; species Coix lacryma-jobi. The sequence continues at coordinate 154,222,203 of CM019827.1, read as the reverse complement.
CTACTTCTGGGACTTGTCAGTTTCTTGGCTCTTCACTGGTTTCGTGGTCTTCTCGCAAACAGTCGAACGTAGCCCAGTCTACTACAGAAGCCGAGTGCGTTGCCGCTGCGTCTTGTGCTTCGCAGCTTTTATGGATGGTTGCTACGTTGTGTGATTTTGGTCTAGATTTCAGTCGGGTCCGTTTGCTTTGTGACAGCACTTCTGCCATTAGTGTAGCAAAGAGCCCTGTTCTTCACTCCAAGACCAAACACATTGATGTTCGCTTTTACTTTCTTCGTGATCATTATGAGAAAGGCGACATTGATCTTAGGCATGTAGACACCCATAATCAGGTTGCGGATATTTTCACCAAGCCTTTGGATCTCTCAACTTTTGCTAGGTTGAGAGGTGAGCTTGGTGTGTGTTTCCCCTTTTAGATGGGGGAAGCATTTTACTTGATGTACCATAGACTGACTTTCTGACCCTTTTTGTTTTTGGGTCTTGAGTTTTTTTGGTTTTGTTTTGGCTCCGATTCTGACCTCATCATATGTGCATCTTGCATTTTTAAGCTTCATGTCTATATTCTTGAGAATTGACTTATGCTTTGATTAGTGTATGCTTCGATGATATATGATGATGCTTGTAGCTTAGGCTCTCCTTGATCACTGATACATATTTGGAGCTAAGCTACTTTTCAGAATGATAAACATGCTTAATGAACTTAAAACTTGATACATGTTCATCATTGAGATTAGCAACTAGCATGAGTAGGATGTGTTGAGGTTACATGTGCTATTTCCTATATGCTAGGTTGCTATGTCTCTAGTTCTGAGTTTTTTCACTTGCTTGGACTGTTCATATTCTATTCAAAATGAACCAAGTTTTAGTGAATTGAAAAGATCGAGATGGGATTGCTTTGTCAGCACATCACAGTATCGAGACTGTTTCTCATAGCACTTTGAGTTAAACTTGAGCCGTGTAGTGTAAGACCAAAACCAATGCTTTAAGCTTCTGATTGCATATGCATAGGCTTAGCACGGTTGAAAAGTTAGGCTATGACAAGCTTTCAACCTCTCGCAATCACATGCTGAATTTGAACTTGTGTTAATAATCGCTACAAATTCTCCGATAAAATCTGAAAACACAAGTTTATGTTTCACTCTATAGCATGATGATTGAACTTTGCTAGGGGTAGTTCACCTTGTATACATGTTTAGCACTTGTTTGACTTCCTGTCTATACATGATCAGTGCTATTTTGATGGTGAAACCCCTTTCTGAATGGCTTAAAACTGCTCACTAAGCTTCTGCATTCATATTTTGTATTCGGTGATCAGTTTGAGCCTTTGCTAGCACTTTTACATATTGCTTTGTAGTCAGATCAGCACCTTTTAGACCATTCTTTCACTCTTTCGAGTATATACTTGAAGCTGCTAACATGCATTTTTGACTCATGTGCATTTGCTTGACTCCGATAGGCATGACCTAGCTCCGTTTTACTCACTTGAGTCCTTTTCCCCTCTCCTTTGATTGCAATTTGCCCCCAAGGGGGAGAATGTTTCCGGTGGTGTCAATTTGCAATTTATGCTTCACCTGCTGAGGGGGAGTTCTTTGAGTGAGGAGGAGTTTTTTTTCTGCCTACTCCGAGTCGGTTTCTATTTGATATCGATCGATTCAGCTAGTTGTGTCGAGCCTCTATGCCTCTGTCTTGAGGGACTAGCTGTTTTCATCATGTTTTGATGGTTCTTGATTGGTATCCGTCTTACTGCTCGTTGTGTTGAGCCTCTGTGCCTCTATCTTGAGGGACTAGCAGTACCTGCTTCTTATGCAGTCTTCATTTGGTATCAGCTTTCAGCTAGTGGTGTTGAACCCTTTCTGCCTCTTCTTGAGGACTAGCATGTTTCTGACTTGGTTGCGTCGAGCCGTTGCCCATGTCTTTGGGAACCAAGTCTTGTGCTCTGATTTTGATCGCGTTTTGCTCTCTGATGAGATGTTGCTCCGATCCCTTGCTTGGTTGTGTCGAACCGTTGCCCATGTCTTTGGGGACCAAGCTTCGCTCATGTCGATTTGTGCTTCTTCGGCCTTTTCTCTGGCTTTTGGACATCTCGAGTGAGCTCTTCTCCTTCTATCTAATTCTGCTTTCTTTCTATTCTGGTCACGGTTACTATGAGTTGACGATGCACTCATCAAGGGGGAGATTGAGAACACAAGGTTGATATGTGCCCTTGTGGTTGTTGGTAGTTCTTAGCTTCACTAAAGATAGAGCTAGGCAACTATCCCCGGTAACGGCCCCGAAATGCTTGTTAGCACTCGCTAACGTTGTTACTAGGAGTAGACTATGGAATCTATTCCAGACAACGGCGTCAGAAGTGCTTGTAGCAAGTCCAGTCACTATACCTAATGGAGTGGAGCTAAAGCAGCTATCTACTAATGTCAAATGGGGTTGTCAATCCCGACACTAGTAGGAGCTAGCTAGAGAGATTGCAATCTACCAAGAGGAGATTCTGCAAGCGCACAGAACTATCGTAGTAGCACTTCGCCTGGGAGTACCAGGTGTCGATTTATTTGATCCCAAGGGAAGGCTAGGGTGGTGTATGAGTTGAGTCAAGGAGGGGATGAGAGTCAAAGAAAAGAGAAAAGGGAAAAGGGGAGAAGGGAAAAGAGAAGATGGAAGGATAGAAAGAATGTATGGGTGGATAGGTAAGGATGAAATGGATGGCTAAGGTAAGGTGGATGGATGGGTAGATAAAGGGGATAGCTAAGGATAACTAAGATAACTAACTACTCCTAGATAACTAATCCTAGATAACTACAAAGCAAGATAACTACGAAGCAAGATAGTTACGAAGCAAGGCAGGCAAAAGACAATAAAGTAACTAAGTTAAGTAAAGTTGTATTCCTATCTTGTCAAGTATCAAGGCGTACTAGCCTTTACCACTTACTTAGGTTGAACGCAAGCACAACGATCCTTACTGTTAAACTGGGCCAACTACGTGGTGGAATTCAAGGCGCACAGGGCTGTCGCCACCTGCTTGCTACCACAGCTATCCGGGGGTCCAGCCGTATCTGAAGGTAAGTCTATAACTAAGCACCACGCTTAACTATATTCTAACTATCTCTACCCTAGCTTTGAATAGAGACACCCTTGCGGACGTCAGAGCGAATACTTGTCTTAATAAGATAAACACTAAACTAACTAAGCAACCTATTGGGAAAGATCAAACACTAAGCTCACCAGAGATTAACTACTATGGCTAAGTGAATTGAACTGTAGGATAGCTAGGCACTCAAGCAATCAATCAAGTATACCACTCAATACTGATAAGTAGATACTTGAAATGATAAAATAGAATATAGTAAAGTGCTTGAGTAACAAGAGCAAAACCTGAACTGGAGATGAAGGAAGACTCTTCCCAGCTCCAGGACCGATCACTCGCACGCCTCTACTCTTGAGCTAAGCCTTGAGCAGCGCTTCCGCGAGGGCAAGAATGCCTTGCTCTACTAGCTACCTACTTGCCTAAGCTCTCTGAGCTTCTAACCTAACTCTCACTTGCTTCTCTTGCTTTGCTTCTCTTGGTGTTGTGGTGTATGATGGTACTGGTTCGAATGAAGTAGTGTCAAAAGGGGGGGTATTTATAGCCTTGAGGAGTGAGGGGGGTACTTATAGGGGGCAGCCAGCCGACCTAGGGCTAACCCTAGTGGCGGGCGCCAGCCCTAGGTGGCGGCCGCCACCTCCCTCACCGTTGGATGCACTGCCTTGGCTTCAACGGCATCCAGGTGGTTGTCCAAGGCGGTTTGGAGGTCGGTTGCATGTCCTAGCAACCGCCATTCAGCCTTGATCCACGCCACTTCATCCTGAGCCGTCCGATGCCACTGACCTAGTGACTAAGGGCCAAGATTTGGCCTTGGGGAGGTCACACGAATCGGTGATGTGGCAGGGAGTGGAGCTTGGGCCAACCCAAGTGGCGGGCGCCACTTGGAGGTGGCGGGCGCCACCCCCCTTAGGCCCATTTGGGCCCTGCTGACTAGGCTTGTCTCCTGGTGGGTCCAAATATCCAAATTTGGTTCAAATCCTGCATTCAAATAAAATTCTATGGACATGTGGAATTCGGTTAGTTTGAAACCTATTTGACTACATTTCATGCCTTTTTGGTGGACTTTAGGGTCAAATGTTGATGGTAAAACGGGTGTTTAAGGACCATCAACAGTGGTTCCCTTCCTGAGTGATGAGTGATCGATCAATGGGCAACATGTCTCTTGGCTGTGTTGATATGCAGGTGCGGAGCTCGGGCAGTGGTCGAAGGTGAGGTGAAGGTCAAGTAGGGACGTGTCATGCCGACGGACTGGGAGCGGTGAAGGGCGGATTTGGAGCTTGGACCGACGGACCGGGAGACCTGAGGACCGGCTGTGGTAGCTGGCACGTGGCGTTGACAAGCAAGAGCACATGGGGATGTGCGGTGCATCGGCCGAGTCGGGAGGAAGGTGATGGCGTCGTGACACTTGGCGGGAGGCCGAGAAGGATGGCGAATGCACTGTGCCTGGCGTGGAGGCTGGACATGCTCCGGCATCGGTGCTGGAACTCGGGGTGTGCGAACCACATCCTGTCTACGGTGCGGGTTCGGTAGCTAAGCCTCAAAAAGCTACCCTCGACGGTTTTCGAGTTTGGACCTCAAAACTCAGGGTGGCCGGTTTCCGAGTTTGGGCCTCAAAACTCGGCGTGCACGGTTTCCAGGTTTGGGCCTCAAAACCTGGGCGCGCAAGTTTCTAAGTTTGGGCCACAAAACTCAGCTTGAGGACAGGTTTCCCGGTTTCAGCCTTAAAACCGGGGGAAGGCCCAGGTTTCCCGGTTTCAGCCTCAAAACCGGGGGGAGGTTCGCAAAAAGGACGGTCGACGCGTGGCGGCGTGAAGAGGCTGGTGCGGCGGCGCAGCTATTCGCGAGGTAGGCGCGGCGATCGACGGGGCGGCACGTGGCGGCATCCTGAGGCTTGCGTCGAGGCGAAGCTAAGGATGAGATGGGCGCGTGGTCGTCGTATCGGCAATCAGCAGAGTTGGACCGGGATACCCCTAGGGTTGGCCGCTTGGCTCTTGTATCTAGGAGTAGAAGGGGATTATTGTTATAGGCTATAAATAAGAGAGGCACCTCTCCTCTCTTTCTATCCTTGCAGTCATTTGTTCCTGAGCTCTCTCTCTCTAGCCCCCTGCTTAGGTCCTAATCATACCTCGCTGCAAGCGATCCGCAGAGACGGAAATCATACCTCTGTGTATTTGGATCTTTTGAGGAAACGAGACCGTATTCTCGTTGTCTCCTCATGTGGAGAAATTTCAGCTGGAACCGAATCGAATCGTGTCTTGTGTTTTGTGTTCTTCACATTTTGGTTTTTCATCTCTCGGAGATTTGCCTCGTTCTCCCTCTTCGTGAGATGATTTTCGATTCCACTTGAATCAATTTGTTCTTGGTCGGGAGCTCCTTCTTTCCACCGAAGGAATTCTCTCCTAACCTCACGAATCCATAGATCGGGTTGATTTCGCGTTCGTTCTTCGTTCTTTCCCCCTTTCCGGTGATCCTCGGATTTCTCGTGATTGACTTGGTTTGGTGTGATGATTTCTTAGGATTAGCACTCCAATACGTAGAGGAACACCTGGGAGGAGTTTGATCGAAGTCCCTTTTGGTTTGGTTAAGTTTCGATTGAGTTTGCTTTTATCCCGAGTAGTTTTCCTGCTCTCTGTTCATCCGCGGACAGTCCGCGCCCCCAGCGGCAGACAGTCCGGGACTCGGGACTCGGCCAGGTCAGTCAGGCGCAATCCCCTGACTGTTCAGTGTAAAGTGAACGGCGGACAGTCCGCGGTACAAACCCGCGGACAGTCCAGGACCTGTCCAGCAGACCTGCAGCACTGTTCGGTTTCTGATCTTTAGCCGACGGACAGTCCGGACCCCCAGTCGCGGACAGTCCGGGACTCTGACCCCGGACAGTCCGGGAATCTGCTGTTTTGCAGTTTTGCTCCGAGGCTTTTGCAGTTGTTTTTGGTGTTTCTCCGGGGGTTCCGCTGTACCACTAGGACATCTCCTAGGGTATCCACCTACTTGTAGGTCGTGAACTCTTCGGTCGTTTCGAGTCGTTGCTTTTGGGGTGATTTTCTAGGACAAGGGCCATTCTATTCACGAGTTGAATTTGAGGCTCCCATTCACCCCCCCCCCCTCTGGTCGCTAATCCGGTCCTTCACCTCCTTTAGGGAATTCGTCCTCGAATTCATCCGATAGAACTACTAAGAAAATAAGAAAGGAATTGCATGCTTAAAAAACACCACTCACCAGATTCGAAGAGCTCTGGATACTCCTTGCGCATATGATTCTCTAACTCCCATGTGGCTTTTTGTTCCGTCTGATTTGTCCATAAAAATTGTACGTACTTGATAGTCCGATTACGCATCACATGCTCAGAGAACTCTAATATTTGCACCGGGCGATATTTAACTGTCAAGTCTTCTTCTATTTCAACTGACTCAGCTTCCATCATCTGATTCAGGTCTTTCAAGCATTTCCTCAGCATAGAGACATGAAACACTAGGTGCACTTCAGCCATGGACTCCGGCAACTGCAACCAATATGCTAATGCACCAACACGAGCGATAATCACATATGGTCCGATGTACCTCGGGCTAAGCTTCCCTTTGGTACCAAAACGAACAATACCTTTCGCCGGTGAAACCTTCAAGAACACCTCATCTCCTACTACAAACTCCAAAGCTCTCTGTCTAACATCTGCATAACTCTTCTGTCGACTCTGAGCAATCAACATGTTTTGTCAAATATCACGGACTTTATCATGAGTCAGTTGTACCCAATCCAGACCGACTAAGGAGCGCTCACCAACAACATCCCAACAAAGTGGAGATATACACCTACGTCTATACAACGCTTCATATGGAGCCATCTGAATACTGGCCCAATAATTGTTATTATAAGCAAACTCTGCCAAAGGCAAGTGATCCTCCCAACTTCCTTTCCACGAAAGCACACAGGCACGCAACATATCCTCCAAGGTTTGAATGGTATGCTCAGACTGACCATCTGTCCGAGGATGGAAGGCAATACTCATATCAAGTTTTGTGCCTAAAGCACTATGCAATCTTTCCCAAACAAATTAGACACAAACTTAGAGTCTTGATCTGACACAACACACTTGGGCACACCATGCAACCTCACAATCTCCTTGATATGTAACTGAACAAAATCTACAACTGACTTAGTGATCTTCACTAGAATGAAGTGGGACAGTTTGGTAAGCATATCAATGAAAACTCAAATAGCACCTCTGTCGCTAGGCGAGTGAGGCAACCCAACTACAATGTCCATTGTAACATTCTCACATTTCCAATTAGGGACCTCCAATGGCTTTAGCAACCTAGCTGGCCTCTGACACTTAGCCTTCACCTTCTAACAAATACCACACGAAGCCAGATACTTAGCAATATCAACTTTTATCCTTTTCCACGAAAAACTCTGCTGCAAATCTCGATATATCTTAGTAACATCTGGATGTACCGTATATGGAGTGCTATTTGCTCCCCTCAGTATACCCATCTTCACCTCAGTTTTCTAACACATGGATCACCTCTAAAATATATAGCGTCATCAATCTCCATACTAAACTCACAAGGTTTAAGTACCCGAAAGTGCTTTCAAATAGCTTGTAGTCAGCGATCTTGCAACTGAGACACTCTTACCTTCTCATGCAATGATGGCTATATCAATTACTGGGTCTCCTCACATGCAACACCAGCATAGCAAAGAAAAATATCCATGCGGTCCAAGTCACCAATCCATGTCCTGCATGCTTTAGAATCATGTGTTCTACTAAGAATAGGGATGAAAATGAGAATATATTTATCGATATCCATCTGTCTCGAAAAGCTCAAACCCTATATGTACAATTCATACTGAGTCCATACATTTAATATCCGACTGTATTCGAATCAGAATACTAAAAATTGGATTTTTGATATGTATATGATATAAATATTAATATCTGAATGATCCATATATGATTCTAAGATCATAGAGAAAAATTTGGGATTGAATACGAGATATGGGACAAAACATAGGATCACTAATATCCATCCGAATCTAATCCAGTTTCATCCCCAAATAAGGGCCTCCACAACAACATTCTCCTTTTCGGGTGATACGAAATAGTCAAATGATAATCCTTAATAAGCTCCAGCCTCCTTCTCTACCTCAAGTTTATCTCCTTCTGAGTAAATGTATAATAGTGACTTTGATGGTCTGTAAAGCTATCACAAACTCACCCTAAAGATGCCGCATCACAATCTTCATTGCGAATACCACTACTACTAATTCTAAAACATGTGTGGGATAATTCACCTCATCTCACCTCAACTACCTAGAAGCACAAGAGATCCCCCTACCTTCCGGCATGAGTAAAAAAACATGCCCCATAGTAGTCATCTGTATATACTATAAAATACTCGCCATTCTTGGGCAAAACCAAAATAGTAGCATTCACCAATTTCCCCTTCAGAGTTTGAAAGCTCACCTCACACTCAGTTGTCCAAACCAAAGGAGAACCCTTCATAGTTAACTTTGTCATGAGCTTTGCAATGGTAGAGAAATTCTGAATAAAAAGGCGATAGTATCTAGCAAGTCCAAAAAAATCTACGAACACCCATGATAGCAGTCCATCTCTCCCACTCGACAACAACACATTCTTGGGATCGATAATCATTCACTACTATTAATAAGAAGGCCAAGGAGGGAAAGCAACCTCAGGAAGTCAGAAAGCACACTGGTTTTACCTTGGCAAAAACATACTCTCTTACTATAACAACTCAAAATGGACCACATTCCAGCTTTAGCCGAAGGCTTATACTTAACTATTGAGAACATATGTGATGAATGACTGACATTGATGAGGAAGGTTTGAGGCTTTTCCCGGTTGAGTCATTATCTCGCTATGTGCTTAATGCTTATGACTAACCGGTGGTGTTGAGTTGTGGTGTTTCTATGTTGGTGTGCGTGTGCAACATGGGTCTCTTGGCTGTGTTGATGTGCAGGTGTTGAGCTCGGATACAGTGGTCGATGGTAAGGTGAAGGTCAAGTAGAGACGTGTCGTGCCGACGGACCGGGAGCGGTGAAGGATGGGCGTGCCGTGAGGCGGACGTGCCATGCCGATGTACCTAGAACAGTGAAGGGAGGATGTGAGGCTTGGACCGACGGACCGAGAGGCCAGAGGACCAGCTGTGGTAGCTGGCACGTGGCATCGACGAGCGAGAGCACATGGGGATGTGCGGTGCATCGGCCGAGTCGGGACGAAGACGATGGCGTCGTGGCACTTGGCGGGAGGTCGGACACGGGCTTGCGTGCGGCGCAAGTGCCGTCGGCCAAGTCAAGAAGGAAGGTGAAGGCGTTGTGCCCGGTGTGGAGGCTGGACATGCATCGGCATCGGTGCCGGTGGTCGGGGTGTGCGAACCACATCCCGTCTTCAGCGCGGGTTCGGTAGCTGAGCCTCAAAAAGCTACCTCCACGGTTTCCGAGTTTGGGCCTCAAAACTCGGGTGGCCAGTTTCCGAGTTTGGGCCTCAAAACTAAGGACGGACGGTTTCCAGGTTTGGGCCTCAAAACCTAGGCTCGCGGGTTCCCGAGTTTGGGCCTCAAAACTCGGGGTGGATGGTTTCCAAGTTTGGGCCTCAAAACCTGGGCCGGCAGGTTTCCCGGTTTGGGCCTCAAAACCGGGGAAGGTCCAAAAGGACGGTCGACGCGTGGCAGCACCGAGAGGCTTGCGTTGTGACGAAGCTATCAGTGAGAAGGCGCGGCGGTCGACGATGACGGCACGTGGCGGCATCCTAGAGCTTGCGTCGAGGCGAAGTGAAGGATGAGAAGGCGCGTGGTCGTCGGATGAAAACTGCAGAGTTGGTCAGTTTTACCCCTAGGGGGTATTTGGGCTGAGTACTTCATGAGAGGGCGTTTTGGTCTTCGGACGTGCGCCTATATATATGAAGGTGGTTGGTTAGGGCAGCCTATCCTCGGAGGTGTCACTCTCATTTTGTTTAGGTGAGAGGAGGCTAGGGCTCGAGGAGAGACCGACTCTTGTTCTTGAGCTTTTCGCCATCCGCGCTTTGTGTTGCGAGGAGTGGCTTGTAACCTGACACAGTGTGCTACACAATTCATCATCCCGTAGCAATCCAAGGATCAATTTCTTACTCCTCTTGTGTTGGCTGAAATTTAGATCGATTCGCGTTTTTGTTCTTCGCGTTTTGGTTTTTCCCCTCCCGAAGATTTGTCTCGTTCTCCCTCTCCGAGCGACCATTTGCGATTCTATTTGAATCAAATTGTTCTATGTCGTGAGATCCTTCTTTCCACCGAAGGATTTCTTCTCTAACCTCACGAGCACATAGATCGGGTCAAAATCGCGTTCGTTCATCGTTCTTTCCCCTTTTCTAGTGTTCTTCTAATTTCTCATGGATTAGTTGGTTTGGAGCGATGATATCCTAGGATTAGCTTTCCAACACGTAGATGAACACTTGGGAGAAGTTTGGTTGCAGCCCCATTTGATTTGGTGAAGATCCAATCGATTTTGGTTTTATCCCGAGCTGTTTTTGTGCTTTCTGGACAGTGGCGGAGTGTCCAGGACTCATCCCCGGACTGTCTGGGGGTCGGGGCTGTTCACGGGCAGTGAGGTCGCTGCTTTCATTTTTGAATGGCAGACTGTCCGGGACTCATTCCCGGACTGTCCGGGGTTCAATAGCGGACAGTCCGCGGTTCACTATCGGACAGTCCGTGACTGCACAGTTTTGCTGATTTCGTCCGTATCTTTTGCGTACGAGCTCCGATTTGTGATCCGTTTGTTGTGTTGGTTTCCTATCTTCTTAAGGAGCATTCCAAAGTACTTTTTCCACCATTGGTCAAAGTATTTTTGGTCGGACACTTCCTTCTTCTCCATAGGAGTTAAGTGTTCCGCTTTCGGAGTTTCGTTTGTTCTAGCGGCCGTATCTTTTGCGTTCGAGCTCCGATTTGAGATCCGTCTGTTGCGTTAGTTTCCTAACTTCATAAGGATCTTTCAAAAGTGCTTTTGCCACTAGTTGGCCTAAGTAGTTTTGGTCGAACACTTTCCTCTTCTCCATAAGAGTGGGGTGTTCCGTTATCGGAAGTTCGATTGTTCTAGGATCTTGCTTGTGCAGTTTTGCCCCGTTGCTTTGGCGCTTCGTTTTGGGGTTCTTCGGTAGTTCTGCTGTACCTCTAGGACATCTCCTAGGGTATCCACCTCTTCGTAGGTCGTGAACTCACCGGTTGTTTGAGTCTTCGCTTTTGGGGTGATTTTCTGGGACAAGGGCCATCATTTCTCGAGAAGAAATTTGAGGCTCCCATTCACCCCTCTTCTGGTCGCCAATTCGGTCCTTCAATTGGTATCAGAGCCAGTTAAGGATCTTTCTACCTTAACCGGTTCCGGATCCGTGAAGGCGACCTTTTGAGAGGAGTTGTGTTTCTGACTTTGCTTGTCGAGGTGTTGAGCTTGTGTTTTGGCTAACACTAACGGTGCTTTTGGAAATGGCACCAAGTTCTTCTTCTAGTGTGTCTTTGTCCTTAGGTTTGACTCTTGGACATGCGTTTGAGGACGACACTTCGGCAAGAAGGAGGAGTGCGGCTCTTGAGGCGGAACGTGAGGTGGAAGCTTTGCTGGACTTCCTAGGAGATGATGAGCCTTCAACGGAGGATCGTATACGTGAACTTGGCAAGGCCAAGAAAGGTACACTTTATGCTTGTCTTGGGATTATGTCTCTACAATTTAATGCTTGTCGTGATGACAACAGTAGATATGATGAGCTTTGTGATACCTTGCATAGAAAGATCAAGAAGTTGAAATGCTCTGTTGCTAGGTTGAGATGTGGTCTTTCTCATTGGAAGTCTAGTGCGTCTTTACCTTGCACCTCTTGTAGTGACATGGTTAGGAAGAATGATGAGCTATGCTTTTCTCTTGCTAGCTTAAAATCTGAAAATGACATGTTGACATCCAATGCTTCCAAACCATGTCTAGTTTGCATTGACTTGCGCAAGGATCTTGATTGTGCTAAAACTAAAATAGCCTTGCTTAAGTCAAATGCTTTGTTACCATGTGTTTCATATGAGTCCTTGTATGCTGAAATTAATGAACTAAAATTGACTCACACCACATGTGTAGATGAACTTGAGCATGCTAGGGGTGAAATTATTGAAATAAATTCTAGGCCTTGTAGCTCAAGCTCTTTGAATAAAAATGCTTGCCTTATTTCTTGTGCTGATCATGATTCTTTGCTTGATGTGAATGGTGATGTTTCTTCCACCGATTTCATTTGCACATCATGCATTGATTTAGAAAAGGAAGTTTTGGTTTTGAAGCAAATGCACGATGATATGAGCGCCAAGTTGGTTGAGCACAATGATATGAGTGCCAACCTTGAGAAGGAGATTGAGCTCTTGTGTACCTCATATGCCGAGTGCATTGAAAAGGAGATGGAAAATTTGAGAAACACTCCTTGTGGTACTTGTGATCGCCTCATGTTTGAGAATGAGGTTTTAACTAAAAGATGCAAGAGTCTTTGTGCTAAGTCTTTTGAGTCACGCATTTCTTGCAACTCCGATGTTGATGCTTCTAAAATTGCTTCTTTGCAACCGGAGTTGAGTTCTTGTGTTGCGCGTGAGTCTTTTGACTGTAGCACTAGTGTCAAGGTTTCGGATAGCTCTTTCATAGCTACTCCCAACCTTGTTGTATCTTCGAGTGATGTCCAAGGGACTTCTCTTGACATGAGTGCTTCTCACATTTTTGGGACTCGTGTTTCCAATCCGATTTTCCATTGCACCTTTTGCAAGAAGGATGGACATTCATTCGATTTTTGTTTCCGCCGTGTCAAACACGAGCGACGTATTCGAGCTAAGGCTTTTAGGAAGCCGCGTAGCCTTTCCCATGGCACGTGTGCTCCTAGTGTTGGCACCAAGTTGAACGTGGATGCATCTTGCTCTAAGTCCCAAGGGACTTCTCACTTGTCGGAGAATGGTGTGCCTTCCAATAGGTCTTTGTACCATTGCTCTTTTTGTGAGAAAGATGGGCATCAAGAAAGCTTTTGCTATCGGCGTGCCAAACGCTTGCGCCAAGCTCGCTCTTCTAGGAAGTTGGTGGTTCATAGCCCTTCTCATGGCATGAACGCTTGTGCTCCTAGTAAGAAGCCCCTCTTTGTTGATGGGGTTTATGACTCCTTTTTTAGTGGGTTAGGTCATGATCGTGGACATGCCTCTAGTGCTTCTTCTCTTGGTCCATGTCATGCTTCTCATGGTGCTTCTATTGGTTCTTCTACAAAAACCTTGGAAGATGTTTGTCTCTTTTCCCGTGGTACAACTCGTTCTTCTCCTTGAGTTGCCCTTTTGAGGAATGCTTCCAAGGATGTTTCAAAACGAAATTTGAACCAACATTTTCATCATGCTAACCCACATGATAAGTTGAGTGTGCCGTTGAGATTTGTGACCAAGTCCTGGATTCCCAAGTACATGCTTGCTAACCCTTCGGGATCAAAGACTCGGGTTACTGTGTCCTCTTGTGTGTAGATATGAGGACGCGAGGTGGAAAACATGCGCCTGATGGAGCTTGATCTTTTAGATGTGATCAAGAGTTGATGGTTCTCTACACCCCGCTTAGATTTGCCTCCAAAGAGGCTTTTGTAGCTCGTTGAGCCTTCTTATACACTCATACCTTGTACATCCATGATCTATTTCTTGAGGTGTGAGATGGTCTATCATGTGCTCACTTGTATAGTTCTTGCATGTACATTTTCTTTTGTATCATGTTTTGTTTTTAGTCTAGCATGTGCTATCTTGTATATCATGTCATGCTAGCCTTGTGTGCAGTTTTGGTGGCTTTTCCACCTTTCATGCTAGTTGGTGATCCTAACGAACATTATGCCATGTTTTACCATATTACTCCATGAGCTTGATTTGTAGTGGTATGATGTTCATTAGGTGTCACTTGTCAGGTGCTAGTTTTGTGTAGCTACATGTACCCTGTTGACATGATTAGTTTGAGCACTAACCTTTCCACAATTTTATCATGTTACATGCTCTTGGATCTATTGCTATCATTATCTTGCATTGTAGCATGTGTTGAGGTTTAGGCTGTGTTTGGGTTGATCATGTCTTTAGGCTGCATTTTGCTATACAATGCTTTATCCTGTTGCATGGTAGTCTTGACTAGTTTGAGTTCAGATCTCCTTGCGGTATCATTCATAGGTAGATCTCTTTTTGTTGAGAGTTCACCTTATGCTTATTATATGACTAACCATTTTTGTGGAGACCTTGAGGTCACACTAGACGAGACAATGCCTTGTGCTTTCTTCTGCTTTTGAGTGTGCAGGAGAACAAGAACTTGGAGAGAGCATTTCGGCTCACGGACCCGATCCCACTTCTTCCACGACTTGGGGTTCCATTCGAGCAGCTCTCCAGCGAGCACTAGCTGCACCTGTGGGAGCGACAACATCAGGCGAGGGGGAGATGACTTCGGTGAGGCAGGCGCCCCGGAGATTTCAGCAGATTTAGGCATCCCCTCGGGTATCACACAAGCAGGAGGACATGAGCTTCATGAGGTACCTCCGACACACTTCTGAGTTCGGATTTTGGTACTCTCCTTCGACCTCCTTCTGCTGTGTGGTCTTTTCGATGTGGATTTTGCTGGCTGTCGCTTGAGCGTTTCTTGGCTCTTTTCTTGTGAGTTTGGTGTCTGTTTCCCTTTTAGTTGGGGAAGCATTTTGCTTGTTGTATCTTAGTTTGACTTCTACGATACCCTTTTGTTTTGGGTTTTCCTTTTTAGGCTAGTTTTTGCTTTCTCTTTGATAGACTAGCTTTTGCATGCATTTCATCATGTATATCTTGCATTTTAGAGCTTCATGTATATAGTAATGAGAATGAGATTATGCTCTTTTTGGTATGCCCTGTTTATTCATGATGATGCTTGTAGCTTAGGCTCTTTTTGATCACTTGATACATGTTATGAGCTAAGCTATTTTTGGCAAATGGTGAACTTGACTAATCAACTATGAAACCTTTAATTTGTTCACCATTGAGATTGGCAGCTAGCATGGGTAGGATGTGTTGAGATCACTTGTGCTATGTTTTGTATGCTAGGTTGCTATGTCTCTTGCACTGAGTCATTCACTTGCTTGGATTGTTCATATTTACCTTGTGCTTAAAATTTGAACCAAGTCTAAGTGAAATAAAAAGATCGAGATGGGATTGCATGTGTCAGCATATCACGGTATCGAGACTATTTCTCATTGCACATTTGAGTTAAACTTGAGCCGTGTAGTGTAAGACCGAAACCGGTGCTTTAAGCTTCCGATTGCTTTTCTTGCATAGGCTTAGCCCGGTTGAAAAGTTAGGCAATGACCATGTTTTCAACCTCTCGCAATCACATGCTTTCAATTTGAACTTGTGTTAATACCGCTGCAATCTCCGATAAAATTTGAAAAAATAACACAAGTCTATGCTTCATTCTATGGCATGATGATTGAACTGTGCTAGTGGTAGTTCACCTTCTATACTTGAGTTAGCACTTGCTTGATTTCCTGTCTATTCATGCTAAGTGCTATTTTAGTGGTGAACTCCTTTTCAAATGGCTTAAAACTGCTCATATGCTTAATTGTTCATATTTCGTATTCATTTGATCAGTTTGAGCTTTTGCTAGCATTTGTATTGGTTGCTACACTTTCAGGGTAGCACCCTTTTGAGCATCTTTTCATTCTGATTGCTATACACTTGAAGCTGTTGCGTTGTACATTTCATGCATTTTTAGCTTAGTGTACATATCCCCCAGCTCCGACACTCTTTGTGGTCTTTTTCATTGCTTTTTACTCCCCCCATATGCTTTTGATTGATGACTTGTCTTGTGCTTGTGTCAACTTTGTGAGAAATGTCAAAACCCCTCAGCATGTTCCCTTTTGTCAAGGGGGAGAAGCTGTTTGCAAGGGGGAGTTTGTGTGTTGACAGAAAGGGGAAAGTCCTGCATTTTGGGGAGAGCTTTGAGCTAGGGGGAGTTTAGCTCTTTTATGTCCTTCTTCAATTGGTATAGCTCTTTTATGTGTTTCAATTGGTATCCATCTTTTTGTATGAAGTGTAATTGGTGTCATGAGCTTTGTTGCATAGCCTTTGTATGTAGGCTTGCTTTCAAGGGGAGTCATTTTTGTCCTGCTGCTTCTCCATGTGCTCCGAGTGTTTGTGCTCCATTTAGTGTTGAGCTTCTCTTTGTGTTTTTCTCAATCGGTATCGAGCCTGCTAGTCGTGTTGGGCCATTGTTGCCTCTCTCTTGAGAGACTAGCAGTTTTTGCTTGGTATTTTCGATTGGTATGGAGCCTTCGGCTAGTTGCGTCGAGCCTATGTGCCTCTGTCTTGAGGAACTAGCTATTTTCACCAATTTTTGGCTGCTTGTGATTGGTATCGAGTCTTCTGCTAGTTGTGTTGATCCTCTGTGCCTCTATCTTGAGGGACTAGCAGTTTTGCATTCTAATGCGTTGTTTCAGCCTCAATTGGTATCGAGCCTTGAGCTAGTGGTGTTGAGCCATTTTATGCCTTTTCTTGAGGGCTAGCTCATTTTTGACTTGGTTGCGTCGAGCCGTTGCCCATGTCTTTGGGAACCAAGTCTTTCGCTCTGTGTGATCGAGTTTTGCTCTTTGATGAGTTGTTGCTCTGATCCTTTGCTTGGTTGCGTTGAGCCGTTGCCCATGTCTTTGGGGACCAAGTTTTTGGTTTTGGTATCTCAAACCATCTCTTGTGCATAGTTTTTGTCAATTCAATCATCAAGGGGGAGAAATTTCGACCCAAGTGAACCCAAGTGAATAAGTACCTTGGATTCTTTTGTGATGATTGTTTGACAATTTATTTGAGATTGGTTTTCGAGTACCTTTTGGGATTTCATGAAACTCTTGTTTTTTCATGACTCTTCGGTTGTGTGGAGGCTTTGCCCGCTTTTCCTGTTTCTTTCGGGACCGAGATCTTTTATTTGGAGTTTTCATGACCCTTCCTCATAACAAGTGGCCTTGTGTTTGCTTTTGCTTGGCTTTTAGGCACTTGAATGAGGTTTGCCTTCAAACCCTTCCTTTGTAGTTTTATTGGTAGTCAATGCATTCATCAAGGGGGAGATTGAGAACATATATGATGAATGATTGACATTGATGAGGAAGGTTTGAGGCTTTTCCCGGTTGAGTCATTATCTCACTATGTGCTTAATGCTTATGACTAACCGGTGGCATTGAGTTGTGGTGTTTCTGTGTTGGTGTGCGAGTGCAACATGGGTCTCTTGGCTGTGTTGATGTGCAGGTGTTGAGCTCGGATACAGTGGTCGATGGCAAGGTGAAGGTCAAGTAGAGACGTGCCGTGCCAACAGACCGGGAGCGGTGAAGGATGGGCGTGCCGTGCGGCGGACGTGCCATGCCGATGTACCCAGAGCGGTGAAGGGCGGACGTGAGGCTTGGACCGATGGACCGAGAGGCCAGATGACCAGCTGTGGTAGCTGGCACATGGGGATGTGCGGTGCATCGGCCGAGTCGGGACGAAGACGATGGCGTCGTGGCACTTGGCGGGAGGTCGGACACGGGCTTGCGTGCGGCGCAAGTGCCGTCGGCCAAGTCAAGAAGGAAGGCGAAGGCGTTGTGCCCGGCGTGGAGGCTGGACATGCATCGGCATCGGTGCCAGTGGTCGGGGTGTGCGAACCACATCCCGTCTTCAGCGCGGGTTCAGTAGCTGAGCCTTAAGAAGCTACCTCGAAGGTTTCCGAGTTTGGGCCTCAAAACTCGGGTGGCCGGTTTCCGAGTTTGGGCCTCAAAACTCGGGATGGACGGTTTCTAGGTTTGGGCCTTAAAACCTGGGCTCGCGGGTTTCTGAGTTTGGGCCTCAAAACTCGGGGTGGACGGTTTCGAGGTTTGGGCCTCAAAACCTGGGCTGGCAGGTTTCCCGGTTTGGGCCTCAAAACCGGGGGAAGGTCCAAAAGGACGGTCGACGCGTGGCGGCACCGAGAGGCTTGCGTTGCGGCGAAGCTATCGGTGAGAAGGCACAGCGGTCAACGGCGACGGCACGTGGCGGCATCCTAGAGCTTGCGTCGAGGCGAAGCGAAGGATGAGAAGGCGCGTGGCCATCGGTTGAAAACTGCAGAGTTGGTCAGTTTTACCCCTAGGGGGTATTTGGGCTGAGTACTTCATGAGAGGGCGTTTTGGTCTTCGGACGTGCGCCTATATATATGAAGTGGGTTGGTTAGGGCAGCCTATCCTCGGAGGTGTCACTCTCATTTTGTTTAGGTGAGAGGAGGCTAGGGCTAGAGGAGAGACCGGCTCTTGTTCTTGAGCTTTTCGCCATCCGCGCTTTGTGTTGCGAGGAGTGGCTTGTAACCTGACACATTGTGCTACACAATTCATCATCCCGTAGCAATTCAAGGATCAATTTCTTACTCCTCTTGTGTTGGCTGAAATTTGGATCGATTCGCGTTTTTGTTCTTCGCGTTTTGGTTTTTCCCCTCCCGGAGATTTGCCTTGTTCTCTCTCTCTGAGCGACGATTTGCGATTCCATTTGAATCAAATTGTTCTATGTCATGAGCTCTTTCTTTCCACCGAAGGATTTCTTCTCTAACCTCACGAGCACATAGATCGGGTCGAAATCGCGTTCGTTCTTCGTTCTTTCCCCTTTTCTAGTGTTCTTCCGATTTCTCATGGATTAGTTGGTTTGGAGCGATGATATCCTAGGATTAGCTTCCCAACACATAGATGAACACTTGGGAGAACTTTGGTTGCAGCCCCATTCGATTTGGTGAAGATCCAATCGATTTTGGTTTTGTCCCGAGCTGTTTTTGGGCTTTCCGGACAGTGGCGGACTGTCCGGGACTCATCCCCGGACTGTCCGGGGGTCAGGGCTGTTCACGGGCAGTGAGGTCGCTGCTTTCATTTTTGAACGGCGGACTGTCCGGGACTCATTCCTGGACTGTCTGGGGTTCAATAGCGGACAGTCCGCGGTTCACTAGCGGACAGTACGTGACTGCACAGTTTTGCTGATTTCGTCTATATCTTTTGCGTACGAGCTCCGATTTGTGATCCGTTTGTTGTGTTTATTTCCTATCTTCTTAAGGATCATTCCAAAGTACTTTTGCCACCATTGGTCAAAGTATTTTTGGTCGGACACTTCCTTCTTCTCCATAGGAGTTAAGTGTTCCGCTTTCGGAGTTTCGTTTGTTCTAGCGGCCGTATCTTTTGCGTTCGAGCTCCGATTTGAGATCCGTCTGTTGCGTTAGTTTCCTAACTTCATAAGGATATTTCCAAACTGCTTTTGTCACTAGTTGGCCTAAGTAGTTTTGGTCGAACACTTTCCTCTTCTCCATAGGAGTGGGGTGTTCCGTTATCGGAAGTTCGATTGTTCTAGGAGCTTGCTTGTGCAGTTTTGCCCCGTTGCTTTGGCGCTTCGTTTTGTGGGTTCTTCGGTAGTTCCGCTGTACCTCTAGGACATCTCCTAGGGTATCCACCTATTCATAGGTTGTGAACTCACCGGTTGTTTGAGTCTTCGCTTTTGGGGTGATTTTCTGGGACAAGGGCCATCATTTCTCGAGAAGAAATTTGAGGCTCCCATTCACCCCCCCTCTGGTCGCCAATTCGGTCCTTCAACTATGTGTCAAAATTGCACAATAACCATAAATTCTTACCAACATGCCTCAAGCATGCTATTTAAAGCTAGAACTAGGCTTTAAATAACTCTTCTCCAAAGCTTGTCCTTTACTTCATGAAGAAAGTCGCAAAATATTATATCACCATCACAACTAGCAAAATAGAACTTACTAAAGAAATGACATATGGATCTGTTGGGATGGCACTAGTTAACAATATCCTTTCCTCACATGTAGGATCTAACCACAAGAACTCACATCATCATGGGATCAACTTCTATGGTGTAGCAATCATCTCAAAGACACTTCACTTAGCTGTTGTAGTCAGTCTCATATCAAAACTTCGAGCCAAACAACTGACTTGTTGTGAAACCTTGATTTAATCTTCTTCACCTCAAAGATCCTAGAATAACTACTTATACCTCCACTACAACCTAAAACTTCAAGATAAGGTCTAGCTTCACTTTCTTAGATCCACTCGATTCATGAGATCACAAAAGATAGAAAAGAAAATGGCCTTAAATCTCATGAAGAACACTGGAGGGATGCCATAACAATACCTCCAACATAAAAGCTATAATTCTTAGATCTTCCATTGATTTGAGCATCATTCAAGGGACAAGAACCACTAGGTCAACAACCACTATATTTATACAACATCACATCTTAGTACCATTGTAGTATACCTTCAAGGAAGTCCAAGCTACACCAACAACTAAGGGTTATGCATTGTAATAGTATACTTCTGAAGAAATCAACATTATGTCATTCATGATAGTTGGTTCACCAAAGAAGAGTGACAAACCACCATAAAGCAACCTCTAAAATGACTTGTCCTTACAGGCACCAGTCTAAAACAACTATAATCCATGGTCCTCACAAAGTGGTCACTTGCACCATAGTATAGAATATGTAATTTAACTTGGGGGTCACAAAAACATTTCTTGCACTCCTTCCACTAGATCATCTCAACTACTGTGCTAGGATAATTCATGCCTTTGAGATCCACATCAAAGCCTTTTAAGCCACTGAAACACACAGACTATCCAAACATGAATACAAATGCTCTTCAACCTCAACCTACATTCTTAGCATCCAAACGGACACCAAGATCGACACCAGGCTTAACCACTAGGTCTACAAAAAAACTAGCGCCCACTCTCTAGCAACTTGGTTTCAAACATCCCTAGAAATCTCATGAAACTCTACTTGAGGCTATTCTCACCCTCTAGAAGGATGGTCTTTAAGTTATGTGAAACGCACCTACACCAGACCAAGGTCAGGCTAAGATGTCACCACTCCAATCTATAGGACAAGGCACATGATGACCCACCCATTTGATATATCAAGAGAAAATAGTTGTAATGCACAACATGGGTGGCCAATCCATCTGCCATTCAACCATTTCCTTTGAATATAAATAGTTGGGTCAACCTCACTTAGCAAAGCAGAGAAGGCATTGTGGGGGCCCTCCACTCAACCCATCTGCAAAGCCAAACAACGCTCTATGGTATTCCAAACTTATTATCATGGGTGCTATGGACCAAAACTACAACAATAACAACTAACCAAAAGATAGCTACAACATGTAGGAGCATAGCCACCAAAATGATTATAACGTAGATAAACATAACCACATATATGTACAAGAGAAACAAGTGAGTAAACAGAGTATTTAATAAAAACCCAACTCCCCTCCTATAAGTGCAAGTGTGTCATGTTTTAGTGAGTCAAAAATTTACCAAAACATAAACCTAGAACTTGTAACCTAGGCTTTGATACCAACTGTAACACCCCAGAAGAAAACAACAAAATCTTCTGGAGTATTACCACACCAAACCAAAAAGATCACAGAAACAAAGTACACAGAAGCAATTAAGATCATATGGATTAACAAATATGGATGTCTTTACTGCTCACAAACTAACATAACTCAAACAAACCATATCCAAGTTTTGATATAAAAGCACAATGATAGATCAAACTAAACCAACATTATTATTATTATTATTATTATTATTATTATTATTATTATTATTATTATTATTATTATTACAACATATGTGTCCCAAAAATATGTATGATTTCATAAGTTATGTGCACATGTGCCACTACTCCCGTCCCGGGCATGCATCTTCCGAGCTCGAACACCTAAGAGGGGAAATATTAACGTGTGAGGTTTATGGAAAACCTCAGCGCTATTCAAATCACAGTTCGATTAAACATCAAATTTAAATAGCATAATTAAAGATTTATTAATATAATGGGTACATCTATATAAAAGAACACCGATATCTTCATATCATAGAATTATAAATATACACTTCAAAATGCATCTACAAATGGTGCAATTCAATGCAATGCAATGCGAATGCGAATGATGCAATGCAATGCATGACTTTACTTCTACCCACACGTCCCAAGGAGAGGGAGTGGGGGCTGCAACCACATTGCTCATCAACGTACGTTGCTATACTGGTACTTACCGCACCAATTTGGCTACGGTTTCTTCAAATGCATATCAACGGGGAGAGTGCAAATACAAAGTTGTGATGTATGCACTTCAGAAACTTCATTAATCAACATTAATACCACAGATATAAGATTCCATACTCCAAAGTAAAGAGAATAACTTAAGAGTTCAGATTATATGGCTAGTGTGAAATACTAAAACTTAATGGAGGCAATTCAAACAACAAAGTTAAAGCATGTGGACCACGGCGCCACGTTTACTTGCCTTTACCGAAGATCAAGAACGAGAGCTAAGCACGCTCCAAAGGTGTACCACCTGACCATGAGCAAATCTCAGAACCAACACAATCACACAAATAAATCAACAAAAATTACACACTAAAGCGTCCCAAAACCCGTCGTTCCAACGTATACCGGTTTCGCTACCGATCATGACAGCAACATTGTCACTTCTCTTTTTCATATACGTAAAACCATACATCCAAAAATTCTCAAAATCTCTAGATGATAAAAAACTTTATTATCTACAAATTTGATATATAAAGTTTTGGCATATGGGACCTTGAAAATGGCCTAATCATCCTCTTAACATAACTGAACTTCACTGATGATCGACCCAGGATAGCAAGTTTATAAAGTTCATAACTGTAGATATACTCATCCAAAAAAATGATCTATAATAATCTGGAAAGATTACGAAAAACACTACAACTCTTATTGAGACCGTAAATTCAGATTCGTCCATTAAAAGGTCCAAAAATCGATTAGATCTAAATATGTCCAGATTCTCGTTTCTGCAAAACCATCTGCTTTAAACGATCATATCTCCCAAAATACAGAAGCTATGAAGGTGATCTTGGAGTCAAAAGAAAGCTAATGAATTCCTCTAAAACTTTGTCCACACTCATAAAAATTAATAAGAATACTAAGGTACCATAAAACAGCAATGAACAGAAACTGATCTGTCTGACAGAAATTTAGAACATGGACGAAAATGGATTTCGAGAATTTCGGGAATTACTCCATCTAAACCTCCTCTAAAAAGATGATTTGATCCATAAAACTTGATCCAATAAAGAGGATTAGGATTTGGCATCTCACCAATGAAAACCACAGCGAGAACAATGACCTTCCTCCGGCTATCTACTCATCCCTTTCCCTTCTCACAACGTTCTACGCCGTTAAGACCGTCCCATCGTTCCGATCTACGACGAACATGATGTATCCATCATGAACAGCGAGAGAAACAAGAAGTTTAAGGGAAAAAACAAAAAGAGAAGATGATGCCTAACCAAAAACCTGAGAAGGAACGGCGCCACGGACGACGACGGCGGAGGCAGACGGCAGCGGCGGCAGGAAACCCTAACCCCTCTATTCTTTCTCCTTCTCCCTTCTCTCCCTTTTCTCTTCTCTGTTTTCTCCCACGTCAGAATACAAAAGGTCACGGTGGGGTTTTCAGCCAGGTAAGGTTACGTACATGGTTTTTTTATTTAATTACTTTTTTTTCTTAAATGTAGCAATTAACGTAACTTATCCATCCAATGTTCGATTAATGCAAGTAAGTAGGCAAATAAAAAGTATTCGACGAGCCCTACACATCTGTGGTCTCTGCTCGTCCATCTGAATAATGGATCAAAAAGTCAAATTTTTGGTCTCTCGTTAAAAGTCAGTCAACCTTTGTCCGATAAGCACTTGATCCAAAATAAAATTCATATTTATGGCTTTCATTCTCAGGGTATTACAGAAATTGATCCTTGGAATGCTACGGGATGTTGAATTGTGTAGCACACTGTGTCGAGTTACAAGCCACTCCTCGCAACAACAAAGCGTGGATGGCGAAAAGCTCAAGAACAAGAGCCACTCCTCTCTCTAACCCTAGCCTCCTCTCAAATGAACAAAATGAGAGTGACACCTCCAAGGATGGATGCCCTAACCAGCCTCCTCACATATATATAGGCGCACGTCCAAAAGACATAAACGCCCTAACATGAAGTACTAATCCCAAATACCCCCTAGGGGTAAAACCGTCCAAGTCGGTCATTCTTCATCCAACGGCCACGCGCCTTCTCATC
Source organism: Coix lacryma-jobi var. lacryma-jobi (assembly GCA_009763385.1). Classification (NCBI taxonomy): domain Eukaryota; kingdom Viridiplantae; phylum Streptophyta; class Magnoliopsida; order Poales; family Poaceae; genus Coix; species Coix lacryma-jobi. The sequence continues at coordinate 154,198,011 of CM019827.1, read as the reverse complement.
CTTCACTTTGCCTCGACGCAAGCTCCAGGATGCCGCCACGTGCCGTCATGTCGACCACCGCGCCTTCCTCACCGATAGCTTCGTCGCAATGCAAGCCTCTCGGTGCCGCCACGCGTCGACCGTTCCGCATAGGAACCTCCGCCCGGTTTTGAGGCCCAAACCGGTAAACCCGCTAGCCCAGGTTTTGAGGCCCAAACGTTGCAAACCGTCCACCCCGAGTTTTGAGGCCCAAACTCGGAAACTCGCCAGCCCAGGTTTTGAGGCCCAAACCTGGAAACCGTCCTCGCCGAGTTTTGAGGCCCAAACTCGGAAACCCTCCACCCCGAGTTTTGTGGCCCAAACTCAGAAACCGTCGAGGGTAGCTTTTTGTGGCTCAGCTACCGAACCCGCGCCGTAGACGGGATGTGGTTCGCACACCCCAACCACCGGCACCGATGCCGATGCATGTCCAGCCTCCACGCCGGGCACAACGCCTTTGCCTTCCTTCTTGACTCGGCGGACGGCACTTGCTCCGCACACAAGCCCGTGTCCGACCTCCCGCCAAGTGCCACGACGCCATCGTCTTCCTCCCGACTCGGCCGATGCACCGCACATCCCCATGTGCTCCTGCTCGTCGATGCCACGTGCTAGCAACCACCGCTGGTCCTCTGGCCCTCCGGTCCGTCGGTCCAAGCCTCACGTCTGCCCTTCACCACTCTGGGTCCATCGGCATGGCACGTCCGCCGCACGGCACGCCCATCCTTCACCGCTGCCGGTCCGTCGGCACGGCACGTCTTTACTTGACCTTCACCTCGCCATCGACCACTGTATCCGAGCTCCACACCTGCACATCAACACAGCCAAGAGACACATGTTGCACACACACACACACACCAACACATAAACAAACCACAACTCAACGCCATCGGTTAGTCATAAACATTAAGCTCATACACAAATAATGACTCAACCGGGAAAAGCCTCAAACCTTCCTCATCAATGTCAATAATTCATCATATATGTTCTCAATCCCCCCCTTGATGAATGCATTGACTGACAATAAAACCACAAAGGAAGGATTTGAAGGCAAGCCTCATTCAAGTGCCCAAAAGCCAAGCAAAAGCAAACACAAGGCCACTTGATATGAGGAAGGATAATGAAGACTCCAAATAAAAGCTCTCGGTCCCAAAGGAAATGGGAAAAGCGGGCAAAGCCTCCACACAACCAAAGAGTCAAGTGAAAACAAGAGTTTCATGAATCCCAAAAGGCACTAAAAAACCAAGCTCAAATAAATTGTCAAACAATCATCACAAAAGAAACCAAGGTTTTTATCCACTTGGAAGGTTCGTATCCACATGGGTTTTGAAATTTCTCCCCCTTGATGATTAAATTGATAAAAACTAGGCACAAAGAGATGGTTTGAGATACCAAAACCAAAAACTTGGTCCCCAAAGATATGGGCAACGGCTTAACGCAACCAAGCAAAATCTGAGCAAAACTCCATAAAAGAGCGAAAACTCAGACAAGGAGCGAAAAACTTAGTTCCCAAAGACATGGGCAACGGCTCAACGCAACCAAGCAAAGGATCGGAGCAACAACTCAACAAAGAGCAAAACTCGATCACATAGAGCAAAAAGACTTGGTTCCCAAAGACATGGGCAATGGCTCGACGCAACCAAGTCAAAAATGAGCTAGTCCTCAAGAAGAGGCAGAAAATGGCTCAACATCACTAGCTCAAGGTTCGACACCAATTGAGGCTGAAACAAATGCATTGGAATGTGAAACTGCTAGTCCCTCAACATAGAGGCACAGAGGCTCAACACAACTAGCAGAAGACTCGATACCAATAACAAGCAGCCAAAAATTGGTGAAAACAGCTAGTTCCTCAAGACAGAGGCAAAGAGGCTCGACACAACTAGCTGAAGGCTCCATACAAATCGAAAATACCAAGCAAAAAACTGCTAGTCCCTCAAGACAGAGTCAAAACCGCTCAACACACCTAGCAGGCTCGATACCAACTGAGAAAACACAAAAGAAGCTCAAAACCAAATGGAGCACAAACATTCGGAGCACGCGGAGAAGTTGCAAAACAAAACAACTCCCCCTGAAAGCAAGCCTACATACAAAGGCTATGCATCAAAGCTCACTACACCAAAAGCATTCCATACCAAAAGATGGATACCAATTGAAGCACATAAAAGAGCTAAACTCCCCCTAGCTCAAAGCTCTCCCCAAAATGCACAACTCACCCCTTTGTGCCAACACATAGACTCCCCCTTGCAAACAGCTTCTCCCCCTTGACAAAAGGGAACATGCTGAGGGGTTTTGACATTTCTCCACAAAGTTGACACAAACACAAGACAAGTCATCAACTAAAAGAATATGGGGGTCATCACACCAGCAGGCGGTCATGCGCTTCATGAGGTACCTCCAACACACTTCTGAGTTCGGGTTTTGGTACTCTTCTTCCTTGACCTCTTGTTGCTGTGTGGTCTTTTCGATGTGGATTTTGCTGGCTGTCGCTTAAGCGTTTCTTGGCTCTTTATTTGTGAGTTTGGTGTGTGTTTTCCTTTTAGTTGGGGAAGCATTTTGCTTGTTGTATCTTAGTTGGACTTCTTCGATACCCTTTTGTTTTGGGTTTTTCCTTTTTAGGCTAGTATTGCTTTGTCTTTGTTAGACTAGCTTTTACATGCATTTCATCATGTATATCTTGCATTTTAGAGCTTCATGTATATAGTAATGAGAACGAGACTATGCTCTTTTTGGTATGCCCTATTGATTCATGAGGATGCTTGTAGCTTAGGCTCTTTTTGATCACTTGATACATGTTATGAGCTAAGCTATTTTTGAAATGCAAATGGTGAACTTGATTAATCAACTATGAAATCTTTAATTTGTTCACCATTGAGAGTGGCAACTAGCATGGGTAGCATGTGTTGGGATCACTTGTGCTATCTTTTGTATGCTAGGTTGCTATGTCTCTTGCACTGAGTCATTCACTTGCTTGGATTGTTCATTTTTACCTTGTGCTTAAAATTTGATCCAAGTCTAAGTGAAATGAAAAGATCGAGATGGGATTGCATGTGTCAGCACCTCACGGTATCGAGACTATTTCTCATTGCACAATGGAGTTAAACTTGAGCCGTGTAGTGTGTAAGACCGAAACCGGTGCTTTAAGATTCCGATTGCTTTTCTTGCATAGGCTTAGCCCGGTTGAAAAGTTAGGCAATGGCCATGCTTTCAACCTCTCGCAATCACATGCTTTAAATGAACTTGTGTTAATACCGCTGCAATCTCCGATAAAATTTGATAACAACACAAGTATATGCTTCATTCGATGGCATGATGATTGAACTTTGCTAGGGGTAGTTCACCTTTTATACTTGAGTTAGCATTTGCAGCAAAATCCACATCAAAAAGACCACACAGCAACAAGAGGTCAAGGAAGAAGAGTACCAAAACCCGAACTCAGAAGTGTGTTGGAGGTACCTCATGAAGCGCATGACCGCCTGCTGGTGTGATACCCGAGAGGACGCCTGAATCTGCTGAACTCCGAGGCGCCCGCCTTGCCGAAGTCGTCTCCCCCTCGCCTGATGTTGTCGCTCCCACAAGTACAGCTAGTGCTCGGTGGAGAGCTGCTCGAACGGAACCCCAAGTCGTGGAAGAAGTGGGATCGGGTCCGTGAGCCGAAATTCCCTCTCCAAGCTCCTGTTCTCCTGCAAGCTTAAAGATAGAAGAAACACATGGCATTGTCTCGTCCAGTGTGACCTCAAGGTCTCCACAAAGCAGTTAGTTACATAAAAGCATAAGGTAACCTCTCAACAAAAAGAGGTCTACCTATGAATGATACCGCAAGGAGATCTGAACTCAAACTAGTCAAGACTACCATGCAACAGGATAAAGCACTATGGAGCAAAATGCAACCTAGTGACATGATCAACCCAAATGTTGACACTCCTTAATGGATTCACTCTAAGAATGAGCCACATAAAATAATAAACAAATGAAAGCACCAAAGAGTGTATGGGACACTACTAACTCCATTTAACGTCAAGTTGTCATCCCCAACATGAAGCTAGCAATGTAATTATATCAGGGCACTGGATTTAAGAGATAGATATTTACCCGCAAGCGCACAGATAAACATACCCGTTGTAGAAGCATTTCACCCAAGCTAGTCTCAGGTATCGTTATTTATATTTTAGCCTAGAGACTAATCAATTCAAAATATGATGGTATTGTAAGGACTTAACAGTATTTAATATGGCACACACTTATAATAAGACTGATAACACACTAATTACTATGAATAGGAATCAGGTTACAGAGTAAATAATATGATGAATAATTGATAAAGGATAGCAGAGATCAGATCAATCAAGGATAAACTTAGAATAGTACTGCCTAGCAAGTGATGATTAGAACAGGTATTAATAAGGAACATTCCTAAGTTATTCTAATTACAAGTCATAGCATACATTGATTAGTGCAATTATATTTGGCAATCATTGGCTAGGTCACATCATATTTATAATCAAGAGACAACTCCATAGTTAAGGTGTTAAGCAAAGTAACCCTTAAACCATGAGTTAACTGAGTCATACTGAACACTATATTCGAGAGGTGGAATACAGAGGACTCAACAGGTCTGTCACACCCGCGATCTACCACTCTATCCGCAACATAGGACGCATTCGCAGATAAATAATGTATAGGCACCACGCCTACACAGCATTTATCACCCACCCGTTGTACTTTAAGATGAGCGCTATACGAACATGAGTATAAACATAAAGATGAACTATCTATGCCAAATATATAATCATAGCAGACTATAAGCATTATAACTAAGAATATAATCATTGATGTCTTAATCATATCAATTGTATTGCTATCTAGAACATGATAATGAACAATAAGGTGAATTAGGTCATCGAGAAGAACTAAAGTACGAACTAGAACATGAACTAGAACAAGATTATGAACTAGATAATGAACTAGATGATGAACATGAACTAGACGATGAACTAGAACATAAATAATGAAGAACAATGATGAACTAGAAGAGCAATTATGAAATAGATCCATAATGTTAATACAAGAGAGAAGATCTTGGGTTTATCGAGCCTTCTCGTGACTAGATCAGGAATCCAAGCGAAGCTTGCCTCCTCTAATCCTATTCTATCTACTAATCTAGGTGGATGTAGTCCTAAAGCCTCCGATTGATCTCCTTCTGATTGGTCTAACCCTGATGAATGAATTGCCTGAAGCCCTATATCCTGTAGAGGGGGGTCAGGGGTCTATTTATATAGCCCTGAGCGATGAATCGTGGCCCTTGGATCAAACCGACTTGAGGTACGGTCGAGATGCATCCTGAAGGTCGGTGGAAGTAGCTTGCAGAAGACGAAAGCGTGTGGGCTCTGTGGCCGACCGACCGGTGGGCCCTGTTGGACCAGTCGGTCCCACAGGTAAGCCTCCTGTGGTGCCCTTTGTTGTGGTGTCTTCTTACGTCCTCTGGAGTCTTCTAGAAGTATCCCGACGTGTCGGTTGCGTTATCTCCCGACGGTTTCCTTCTATGGGAAGCTATCGGTGTCGATTTCCTTGTTTAGTCCCTGCAGAATCATAACTCACCAAAACTCGTGGAATATTATCAGTTGAAACCCTAAACCTTTGTTGGTGATCAAATTCTTGCCCTTTTCATATTTATTTATCTCTTAATTATGATAGTTAACCAGTGTCAACAATTCCCCCAAGCTTACCTTTTGCTAGTCCCTTAGCAAACACTCATGATGAATCTGGAACTGCTACAAAGCCTTCACATATGTTAAAACAAAAATCTTCCCTTGGTTTAGAGTTAACTATTCTGACTTTCTCATATTACCTTTAACTATGGAGCTTTTGCCTTCACATGGGTCTTTAAACAATTGAAAGATAGAACAATCAAGTTAAGCACTGTATCTCTAACTCTTCGATCAACCTTTGTTCTGGAGTTTTTATATATTTTCAAATGAAAATCAGAGATTCCTTTGTATGACACTCTCAAATCACTCTTTTATATTTTATAATTCCTCACTGATGCAATTTTCCTTCCTTCTATGAATATATATATATCTAGAGCTTAAAGAAGTGAAAAGCATATCTTACCAAGTCGAAGTTCAAAGTTTAGGAAGAAAGATGTCATACTCATAGATCAAGATCTTAGAAAATTTGAAATTTGTCATCTCTTGCTGGCATATTGTAATTAGAGGAACCATGGGCTATCATTCTTTTTCTCATACTTTTATCGTAACTCTCTTTTTTTCTTTGAGGTAGTCGGACACTTGCCCCTTTTTATTTCCTCCTTTTATACTTTTGCATAGCTCATGCCTCTAACACAATACTACTTCGGAAGAGTGAATCTTTTAATAAAACATTCTTGATCTCTAGAGCATGATAAATTTCTCAACCATAACTAAAAACTTAGAACAAAGCAAGTAGCCTTATCTTAAAATCATATTAATGGCTCTGGGTAGGAATTCATGTTATGTCATACAGGATCTCATCATGTGTTTTTTAATCTTTTCAAAGTGTAAATCTTCAGAACTCTAGTATCTCTAGGAATCAGATAAACAACAGCTCAAACCTTTTTATATCTTGTCTCACAATTATCTAGACTTTAGATCAAGCATTTGCCATCCACAGGTTTTAGGTTCAGAGTTTATTCAAAACAACTTTGTCTAAAACTCAAGAAAATTTAAGTTTAAACACTAGGTATTTAAAAGGAATTACGGCAGAGCATTTGTTTATCACTTTTATTATGAGCAAAATTAATCTTTTATCCACCTAGACATTTATTCATTATATAATATCTTTATTTGGTTTTATAATAGTTATTCATCTTTTTAGGGGTTTCTATATTTATTAACCTTATCTAACTAAATCGAACTAATAGTAATAGATAAAAAACCGTGATACTTATCGTGATAAGTGAGGGTGCTCTCCCCCAAGCTGGATCTTGACTTATTCTTTTCTCCAGAAGTCGAGTAGACCATTAATGGTTTGAGTCCTTCTCTTCTTCTTCTCCTGCTGAATTCAAAGATAGACAACACAACCAGTGGAACTTGATTAAGCGTTAGTGATAAATATTCCTCCATTTGTCTAGTTGTTTTAAAGCTCTTAAGATTATTTATGTTCTTCCTTTCCACTAAGCAGAGTTTCAGCAGTGTTTCATAGTATCTCTTTCTAAGTTTAATGGTGAGCCTTCATGTGCCCACATATTTTTGTTGTATTATTATTTTTTAAGGGTGAGCCTTCATGTGCTCACATATTTTTGTTGTTTTGAATTTATTTATAGAATGAAAAACTTAAGAGGATAGAGATACTTACGTGGATACATGGGGGTGCCTTCCCCCAAGCTGAATGTTGACATAGTCACTTTGTAATGTAGCAGACTGGCAGTGGATATGTCCTTCCTCTATTAGAGCTTTGATTGATGTTGATGTTGTTGGGACAGTGCTCAAATAGTGGATGGAGCATTCACTTGTTCGTCAGCTTTTCTTGGCCTTTTAAATCCTGTGAAACTTCGGCGAGGATTCGACGTTTATAGTCTATCGAACAAGACTCCTTGTACGCTCTTTATTCTTCCTTAGGTGCATCAGCGGATCCTGAGGAGGACCTTGATGATTGCACGTCAGTAGAACTTTCTTTCTTTCTCCATACTTGTTTGACTGGTGGACTTGTCTCCTTTACTTCTTCGTCCTTCGTTTCCTTTAATGGGATATCTTCGCTCCTGGTAACTTCTCCTTCATAGTCAGCCCATCCATCCTTGATTTGTCATTTCTTGTTGTGTTGGGATGTGCGGCGTCTCCTCCTTGAGTGGTTCTTCTTTTCCTGTACATTAGTGGCATAACTATTGAAGTAACAGCGTACCTTCTGTCTGAAAAACTGGAAGTGGATCTATCCAGATCTCATATAGATGATGGCGCCAGTGGTGTTGACGAAGGGTCTTCCTAGGATGATGTGAATGTCGTCTTCTTTTCCCATGTCTAGTACTAAGAAGTCGGTGGGAACATAGTGGTCTTTAATTTGGATCATCACGTCCTTTACTATTCCCTCCGGAAATCGATAAGTTTGGTCCGCCATCTGCAGCTGCACATATGTCGAATACATAGGTCTATTTTTATATAAGTGTTCATATGTTACCTTAGACATTATATTGACACTTGAGCCGATGTCGCAGAATGTCTTGTGGAATGTACTTCCCTCGATCTTGCAATCGATGGTGGGTATGCCTGGGTCATCTCTCTTGGCGAGGAATGGTGATGCAAGAAGGTGGTCGTATTCTGTTTGGACAGAGTTGACCATCCATACTGTGTCTTGATGTGGTTGTGTAGCCTTGTTCTTCTTCCTTCTGTTTCTATTCTTCTTCTTTGAAGATATGATGTTTGCATCTTCGTAGGGCATCTGAGGGTGGACTTTGGTAGTGAGTGTACGGCTCTTGAAGCTGAATCTCTCTTTGTTGCCTGTGATTGTGAAACAGATCTTGGCGCTGTCCGTGTAGATGATGGCTTTGGTTGAGCTTAGGAACGGGCGTCCAAGAATGATGGGTGCTCTTCTGTCTCCACCTGTTTCAATGATCATAAAGTCTGCACACACATATGAGCGTCCCACTCGTATACAGATGTCTTCTAGAATTCCCAATGGGTAGCACAGTGTCTGATCTTTGGCATAATGTTGACGCTTGCTCCAAGGTCACAGACTGCTTCTTCAAAACTGTGAGGTCCAATATGAATTGGAATCACAGGTCTTCCTGGATCTCCTTTCTTTGGGGCAATGGAGTCATCCATCCATTCCCTCGAAGGTCTAGGTATGAGGTGTCCTGCATCAAAGATGTCTACAAGATTTGCAGTTTCTAGCTCTTTTGGACTTCCTAGAATCTTACCGTTTTCAGCCACAGGGACTGAAGCTGCTAATTGAGATAACTGAGATTCTATCATTTTATTAAAGCTATGCTGATTCTTTATGGCAGAAGTAAAGCTATCCATTCTAGTATTAATATTTTCAAGTAATTTATCATTGGAAGCTATCTTCTTAGACATATTATCAATAATTTTGTTTTGATTAGATATCATCTCTCTCAAAGGTGGTTGATTAAAAGTATTACCTTGGTAGTTACCTGAGTAATTACCTGAGTAATTAGGCCTTGATTGCTGGTTCCATCCTTGAGCTTGTTGAGGACGATAGTTGGTGTTGTTGTTGATGTACTTCGCATCCTCTTGAATCTCAGGGCAGTTGCTCCCTGAATGACCAGTGCCTCCACACTCTTCACATGTTATGCGAGATTCGTAGATTTGTTTGACGTCTTCTCTCTTGGGAGTGTGTTCATCGAACTTCTTCATGAGTAGGTCAAGTTTAGCAGACAACATGTCTACTTCCTTTAGTTGATGTATTCCTCCCCTCTTGCGTGGCTGAGAGCGTTCCTCGTTCCATCCTTGGTTCTAGGCCATCTTCTCTATGAGTGTAGTTGCATTGTTGATTGTGAGTGATAAGAATGATCCTCCAGCAGCAGCATCTACATTCTCACGGGTATTTGAAGTGAGCCCGTGATAGAAGGTCTGCATGAGTAGCCAGTTCTCCATCCCGTGGTGATGGCATTCTGATATGTAGTCTTGAAAGCGTTCCCAAGCTTCTGGGATTGATTCTTCATGTTGTTGTTGGAAGGTTGAAATCTTGGCACGGAGGGCATTCGTCTTGCCCACTGGAAAGAACTTTGCTAGGAAGGCAGTTGAACAGATCGCCCACGAGGTGTTTTTATCTTTGTTGGCGTAGAACCATTGTTTTGCTTTTCCCAAGAGCGAGAATGGGAACAAGAGAAGTAGAATGGCGTCCCTTTCGACTCCTTTGATGGTGAAAGTGTTGCAAATCTCCAGAAAGTGTTGGAGATGAGCGCTTGCGTCTTCATGTGCCTTTCTGCAAAATTAGTTAGCTTGCACCATGTTGATCAAAGCTGGCTTGAGTTCAAATCCGTTGTCCCCCACATTGACTGTTGGTCCAGTCCTGATGTTGGCAGTGGTTGGTGCAGAGAACTCGCGGAGTGTCTTGTCGGCCATTGTGTCCAACACTGGTGTTAGGCTTCTTCTTATCTGGCTAACTTCTGGTAGTGCTGCTGAGGGTTTCTTAAGTTTGCGTCTAGTTTTCCTTAATAAAGCTTCGGGATCCTCAGTGTAGTTGTTCGGAAGTTGGAAACCAGTCATACATCACCCTGCATAAGATATAAAAGATAAACAAAACCAGGGTAAGCCTGTAAAAGTAAATAATTAGTGCATTATCACATTTGTGTAGGTAAAATGATATGTTCTAGCTACCGTTTTAAATGTTGCTAATGCAATGTCCTTATCAATGTTCATAAAGATTTTGATGAAAAACCCTAGGTACCATCCCTAATTGAATTGATGTGATCCCCGACAACGGTGCCAGAAATGCTTGTTGACAGTCCTTAATGGATTCACTCTAAGAATGAGCCACATAAAATAATAAACAAATGAAAGCACCAAAGAGTGTACGGGACACTACTAACTCCACTTAACGTCAAGTTGTCATCCCCAACATGAAGCTAGCAATGTAATTATATCAGGGCACTGGATTTAAGAGATAGATATTTACCCACAAGCGCACAGATAAACATACCCGTTGTAGAAGCATTTCACCCAAGCTAGTCTCAGGTATCGTTATTTATGTTTTAGCCTAGAGACTAATCAATTCAAGATATGATGGTATTGTAAGGACTTAACAGTATTTAATATGGCACACACTTATAATAAGACTGATAACACACTAATTACTATGAACAGGAATCAGGTTATAGAGTAAATAATATGATGAATAATTGATAAAGGATAGCAGAGATCAGATCAATCAAGGATAAACTTAGAACAGTACTGCCTAGCAAGTGATGATTAGAACAGGTATTAATAAGGAACATTCCTAAGTTATTCTAATTACAAGTCATAGCATACATTGATTAGTGCAATTATATTTGGCAATCATTGGCTAGGTCACATCATATTTATAATCAAGAGACAACTCCATAGTTAAGGTGTTAAGCAAAGTAACCCTTAAACCATGAGTTAACTGAGTCATACTGAACACTATATTCGGGAGGTGGAATACAGAGGACTCAACAGGTCTGTCACACCCGCGATCTACCACTCTATCCGGAACATAGGACGCATTCGCAGATAAATAATGTATAGGCACCACGCCTACACAGCATTTATCACCCACCCGTTGTACTTTAAGATGAGCGCTATACGAACATGAGTATAAACATAAAGATGAACTATCTATGCCAAATATATAATCAAAGCAGACTATAAGCATTATAACTAAGAATATAATCATTGATGGCTTAATCATATCAATTGTATTGCTATCTAGAACATGATAATGAACAATAAGGTGAATTAGGTCATCGAGAAGAACTAAAGTACGAACTAGAACATGAACTAGAACAAGATTATGAACTAGATAATGAACTAGATGATGAACATGAACTAGACGATGAACTAGAACATAAATAATGAAGAACAATGATGAACTAGAAGAGCAATTATGAAATAGATCCATAATGTTTGAGAACACAAGGTTGATATGTGCCCTTGTGGTTCCCTTCCTGAGTGATGAGTGATCGATCAACGGGCAACATGTCTCTTGGCTGTGTTGATGTGCAGGTGCGAAGCTCGGGCAGAGGTCGAAGGTGAGGTGAAGGTCAAGTAGGGACGTGCCGTGCCCACAGACCGGGAGCGGTGAAGGACGGACGTGGAGCTTGGACTGATGGACCGGGAGACCTAAGGACATGCACTGTGCCCGTCGTGGAGGCTGGACATGCTCCGGCATCGGTGCTGGGACTCGGGGTGTGCGAACCACATCCCATCATCGGCACGGGTTCGGTTGCAGAGCCTCTAAAAGCTACCCTCGACGGTTTCTGAGTTTGGGCCTCAAAACTCGAGGTGGCCGGTTTCCGAGTTTGGGCCTCAAAACTCGGCGTGGACGGTTTCCAGGTTTGGGCCTCAAAACCTAGGCGCGCGGGTTTCTGAGTTTGGGCCACAAAACTCAGCCTGAGGACAGGTTTCCCGCTTTCAGCCTCAAACCCGGGGGGAAGCCCAGGTTTCCCGGTTTCGGCCTCAAAACTGGGGGGGAGGTCCGCAAAAAGGACGGTCGACGCGTGGCGGCGTGGAGAGGCTGGCGCGGCGGCGCAGCTATCCGCGAGGTAGGCGCGGCGGTCGACGGGGCGGCACGTGGCGGCATCCTGAGGCTTGCGTCGAGGCGAAGCTAAGGATGAGGTGGGCGCGTGGCCGTCGGATCGGCTATCAATAGAGTTGGACCGGGATAACCCTAGGGTTGGCCGCTTCGCTCTTGTATCTAGGGGTTGAAAGGGGATTATTGTTTTAGGCTATAAATAAGAGAGGCACCCCTCCTCTCCCTCTATCCTTGCAGTCATTTGTTCCTGAGCACACTCTCTCTCTAGCCCTCTGCTTAGGTTATAATCATACCTCGCTGCAAGCGATCCGCAGAGACGGAAATCATACCTCTGTGTATTTGGATCTTTTGAGGAAACGAGACCGTATTCTCGTTGTCTCCTCGTGTGAAGGAATTTTGGCTGAAATTGAATCGTGTTTTGTGTTCCTCACGTTTTGGTTTTTCATCTCCCGGAGATTTGTCTCGTTCTCCCTCTTCGCGAGATGATTTTTGATTCCACTTGAATCAATTTGTTCTTGGTCGTGAGCCCTTCTTTCTACCGAAGGATTTCTCCCCTAACCCCACGAATCCATAGATCGGGTCGATTTCGTGGTTGTTCTTCGTTCTTTCCCCATTTGTAGTGATCCACGAATTTCTCTCAATTGACTTGGTGAGGTGCGATGATTTCTTAGGATTAGCACCCCAATTCATATAGGATCACCTGGGAGAAGTTTGATCGAAGTTCCTCTCGATTTGGTTGAGATCGATTTGGATTTGACTTTGGACCCGAGCAAGTTTGTGTTTTCTGGGCGTTGGCGGACAGTCCACGCCTCTGACGGCGGACAGTCCGCGCCTCTGACGGCGGACAGTCCGCGGATCGGGTTTTCACAGGTTTAGTCAGGCGCAGACCTCTGACTGTTCACTATCGAGTGAACGGCGGACAGTCCGCGGTACAAACCCGCGGACAGTCCGGGACCTGTCCAGCAGACTTGCAGAACAGTTCTGTTTCTCGTCTTTTGCCGGCGGACAGTCCGGACTTCCAGTGTCGGACAGTCCGGCGTTGGGCGGACAGTCCAGGATCCTGACCCCGGACAGTCCGCGAACCTGCAGACTTTGCAGCTTTGCTCTGAGGCTTTGGCAGTTGCTTTTGGGGTTTCTCCGGAGGTTCCGCTGTACCACTTGGACATCTCCTAGGGTTTCCACCTACTCGTAGGTCGTGAACTCTCCGGTCGTTTCGAGTCTTCGCTTTTAGGGTGACTTTCTGGGACAAGGGCCATACTATTCACGAGTTGAATTTGAGGCTCCCATTCACCCCCCCCTCTGGTCGCTAATCTGGTCCTTCAATTGGTATCGGAGCCGGTTAAGGGATCTTCTCTACCTTAATCGGTTTCGGATCCTAAGGGCGACATGGAACGAGGGAACGGCAAGGCTCCGTGGTTCGATGGAACGAACTATCCCTATTGGAAGATTCGGATGCGTGCTTATCTCAACAGCATCGGATCTTCTATCTGGGAGATATGTGAGAACGCTGAGTACGTAGTCCTTGCGGCTCGTGTGGGTCAGATCCAGATTGACCAGCACGAGGCCAATTCCAAGGCTCGTAACGCTCTTTTGGCCAGCATCTCCCTTCCTGAGTTCGAGCGTGTCTCTGAGCTTGAGACGACACGAGAGATATGGGTGAAGCTTCAGAGCTATCACAAGGGGACCGCTCAGGTCAAGACCAGACTCTTCGAGACGTACAAGCGCGAGTACGAGAACTTTGTTCAGTTGGAGGGAGAGACGATTGACGCCATGTTCGCTCGTTTCCAAACGATTGTGAACAAGATGCGTGCCAATCAGGCTAACCTACCCTATGACGATCATGAGAGGGCTCTCAAGTTGCTATACGCCCTAGATCGGAGGGTATGGGAGGTGAAGGTGTCGACCATCATAGAGTCTCCATCCTATGACACCCTCACCGTGGACGAGCTGTTCAGCAAGCTCAAGTCCACCGAGATCGATCACCTGACTCAGGCCAAGCTGAAGAACCCATCTTCACATACCATGGCTTTGGTCTCAGGCACAGGTGGATCGACTTTCTCTGCTGACCCTTCACCTCCTATGTTTTCTTTGTCATCTTTGCTTATAGTCACGGAGGAGCAGATGGAGGCATTTGGAGACGACGAGCTTGCCCTCGTCATCACTCGGTTCTCGCTATTTCAGAACAACCGCCTGAATCGCCGGCGTGGTGGCGCACGCGAGGGCTGCTACAAGTGTGGTGAGTTAGACCACTTCATGGCGAACTGCCCCAAGAACGACAAGAACTTCCCCGGCAAGAACCGCAACTCCAGGCGCAAGGGCAAGCCAGAGAATAAGGCTGGGAAGAAGATGAAGGGCGTCTATTGCCGAGAAGACATGGAGAAGGCTTTCGACGCCGGTCGGCGTGCTTTCCTCGCCACCATCAGCGACGGTGAGAAGACCTCCGACGGCGAATCCAGCGATGATGGGTCCGAGCACAAGACAGAAGAACGCTTCAACGGCCTCTGCTTCCTCGGCCACTCCTCCAAGGGCTTGTGTACCATGGCCCTGGATGAAGAGGACTCCAAGTGCCATGCAAAGGACGCCGATGACGCCAACAGCGACGACGACGACAGCGCCACTCAGGTATCAAACTCTTCAGTTGTCGATCGTCTCACTGATGAGCGAGATAGGTTTGTGGATCTAGTCGGTGTTCTGGAGAAGAGGCTTACGCAGGTCTTCCAAGAGCGCGGTGAGTTTAAGGCCAAGATGAAAGAAGCGCTCAAGGAGCTTGAGTTCGCTAGGTCCGAGGTGAAGGTGGTCGATGAGGAGGAGTGTGAGGAGTGCACGATGCATATGACAAACTTTGCCACCCTGCAAACCAAGTATGCCTCTTTGATTGAGGTGTATGACTAGCTGAAGAGTAGGCTATTCTTGGTGGGTGATTGCAAAGAGTGTCCCTCCCTGAAGAAGGAGCTGGAGGAAGTGAAGGCGAGGCCTTCTTTGCTGGTTGCGTGGAAGCTTTGTCCTAGCTTGCGAACTGAGTTGGCAGAAGTTAGTGCCAAGTTTGCTGAAGCCGTGAAGGCCAGCTCAGTTAGCACCTTGTCCGCTCCATGTGAGCGATGCGTGGGGATGGAGCTTGAGATTGCCAACTGTCGGCATGCCAGGATGCAAACCGAGGAGGAAAACACATAGCTTCGGTCCATCCTGAGTTGGGTGTCATGCAGTGAGCCACAGTTTGGCATGATGATCAGTCAGTTGAAGAGGGGAACTGATTGCTCGGGAGTAGGCTTTGTTTCAGGTGGGAAGGGCACTAGTACCTTTGGCAAGATCGGTGAGTTTAGCGGTGTGAACCCGAGTGAGAAGCCATCCGCTGTCCCTAAGCTCACCAAGATCACCCCACCTGAGCCTCCCAAGCCAATCACCAAGGATGGCATCCTTGATGAACCTCCCAAGGCTCCACCTCGCAAGCAAGTGTGGGTTCCCAAACCTAACCATCTTAGGAACACACTTGACATCCTTCCTGACGTCTCTAGTGATCCCCTTCCGAAGGGCAAGCAGCCAGCCAGAGTGAACAACCCTCGCAACCATAGGAACCAACAACCCAAGAGAGTGGTGAGGTTCGAGTGCGAGTACTGTCACCGTGAGGGTCACCTAGCTGAGTTTTGCTTTCGGAGAAAGAGAGACGCTAGGAAGGAGTTCGAGCTGAACAACCAGGCCAGGCACCACCCTCTCCATGGTGTGCAGGGTCGGGGAGTTCAGAGGTAGGGTGCTAGGCCTGGAGGTGCACCCCCTCAGGTAGCTAGGCCCCTGGCAGCTAGACCATGGGGTGGTGGTCGTGCCCATCGCGGTTCTGGTCGTCCTCAATACGACCGTGAGCCGAGTGTAAGAGGCTTTGCTGCTCAGTCCCATAGCGGACCATCTTTTCAGTATGGTGGTGATCGCTTTGCTCAAATGGGACTAGTAGGTCAGTTTGGAGGTTTTCCGTTCCATAGCGAACCACCTTTTCAGGTTGGTGGTGATCGCTATGCACCCATGGGACGAGGACAGCTCGGTGTTGCCACTAACACTTTTTCTGGGCCTATGACACAGCACTGGTATCCTTCTTAGTATACTAACCCCAGTGTTGTGCCATATGCTCACTTCCTGCCCTTTTATTGATGCAGGAACATCGGTTGGAGAACATGTGGCTCATGGATTCCAGGTGTTCGCACCACATGACCGGAAAGAAGGAATGGTTCTCCAGCCTTAGGCCCGTGATGCACAAGGAGTACATCACTTTCGGGGATAATAGTAGAGGTAAGGTTGTTTCTCAAGGAGCCATTCGGCTCAATGAGAACTTTGTCCTTAAGGATGTTGCTTTGGTTTCGAACTTGCATTACAACTTGCTTTCTGTTTCGCAACTTCTTGTGGATGATTGTGAAGTGCGCTTTAAGAAGGGTCTGAGTCGTGTTTTAGACCCTCGGGGAGATCTTGTTTGTTGGATCGTTCCTTTTGGCCATGTTTTCAGAGCCGACTTTTCTCGTTCTTTCGGCTCTGCTAGATGTTTGATGGCTGGTCCTTCTTTTGATTTGTGGAAGTGGCATAGGAGGCTCGGTCACTTGAGTTTTGACTTGCTTACAAGACTTAGCTCACTTGGCCTAATCCAAGGATTGCCCAAGCTTAAGTTTCAGAAGGACCTTGTTTGCCATCCTTGTCGTCACGGGAAGATGGTTGATGCTTCTCACCCACCTGTTAATCAGGTGATGACAAAGCGACCCGGCGAGCTCTTACACATGGACACAGTTGGTCCAGCTCGGGTCTGCTCAGAGGGTGGGAAGTGGTATGTTCTTGTGATCGTTGACGATTTTTTGAGATATTCTTGGGTATTTTTCATGGAGGGTAAGGATGAAGTTTTTCCTTTTGCTCGTGGTCTGATTTTGAAGTTGAAAACTGAGTTTCCTCCTGATACCATTAGAGCTATTCGTAGCGACAATGGTACTGAGTTTGATAACTCTCAGTTTGCTTCTTTCTGTTCTTCTAATGGAATTGAGCATCAGTTCTCTTCTCCTTATGTCCCCCAGCAGAACGGTGTTGTTGAGCGCAAGAACCGGACCCTTGTTGAGATGGCCAGGACAATGCTTGATGAGCATAGGACTCCTAGGCGTTTTTGGGCCGAGGCGATCAACACCGCTTGCCATGTTTCAAATCGCATCTTTCTTCGAGCCTTCATGAAGAAAACTTCTTATGAGTTGCGTTTTGGACGGGTACCCAAGGTGTATCATTTTTGGGTGTTTGGGTGCAAGTGCTTCATCCTGAAGCAAGGCAATTTGGACAAATTTGAATCTCGCTCTGCTGATGGTGTGTTTCTTGGTTATGCTTCGCATTCGCGCGCTTATCGAGTTCTTAACCTTGAAACTAACTGGATAGTGGAGACCTGTGAGGTCACATTCGACGAGACTATGCCTTGTGTTTCTTCTGCTTTTGATGTTGCAGGAGAACAGGAGCTGGGAGAGACCATCTTTGTGGAGGAGGAGCAGGAGAATGCCGATTAGGGTGATCCCGAGCCAACTCCACTGGCTGCCCCCATCGACCTTGCGACGTCTACTTCAGCTCAAGGACCCGATCCCATGACATCTTCTTCTTGGGGTCCTCTTGAGCCACCTCTCCAGCGAGCACCCGCTGCACCTGAGGGAGTGACTGCATCTGGCGAGGGGGAGGCGACTTCGGCAAGGCAAGCGCCCCGGAGCGTTCAGCATGTTCACCCCCCGCAACAGATGATCGGTGGCATCGACCAGCGAGTCACGCGGTCGCGAGCGTATGGAATCTCTCACTTTGCTCATTCTGCATTTGTTGCTTCTTTCGAGCCCAAAGATGTTGGACACGCCCTTTCTGATTCTAACTGGGTTAATGCCATGCATGAGGAGTTAGAAAACTTTGAGCGAAACCAAGTTTGGACCCTAGTTCCACCTCCACCAGAATGCCACCCTATAGGTACCAAATGGGTTTTCAAAAACAAAGAGGGTGAGGATGGGATGGTAGTGAGGAACAAGGCTAGGCTAGTAGCCCAGGGTTTTTGCCAAAAAGAGGGGATAGACTATGAGGAAACCTTTGCCCCTGTAGCCCGTTTAGAAGCCATTAGAATCCTTTTAGCCTTTGCTGCTTCGAAGGGTTTTAAGCTTTACCAGATGGATGCCAAGAGTGCCTTCTTGAATGGGTATATAGAGGAAGAGGTTTATGTTAGGCAACCCCCTGGTTTCGAGGATCCCAAGTTTCCAAACCATGTTTATAAACTGTCAAAAGCTTTGTATGGTTTGAAACAAGCCCCGAGAGCATGGTATGATCGTTTGAAAACCTTTTTACTCTCCAAGGGTTTTAAAATGGGACGGGTCGATAGAACTTTGTTTCTCCTCAAGCAAGGCAATGACACCCTGTTAGTCCAGATTTACGTGGATGATATCATCTTTGGTGGCTCCTCTCACGCGCTTGTTGCCAAGTTTGCAGATACCATGAGCAGGGAGTTTGAGATGAGTATGATGGGTGAGTTGGTCTTCTTCCTCGGGTTGCAAATCAAGCAAACCCGAGATGAGACGTTCGTGCATCAAGGCAAATACACGAAGGACATCCTGAAGAAGCTCGACATGGGCGAGGCCAAGCCTCTTACGACGCCCATGGCGACGACTGCTGTGATGGACGCGGACCAGGACAGAGAGGCTGTTGACCAAAAGGAGTACAGGAGCATGATCGGCTCGCTCCTGTACCTGACGGTAACGAGGCCGGACATACAGTTTTCTGTGTGTCTGTGCGCTCGTTTTCAGGCGTCCCCTCGGACTTCCCACAAGCAAGCAGTCAAGCGCATCATGAGGTACCTCCGATACACTCCTGAGTTCGGACTTTGGTACTCTTCTTCTTCGACTCTTTCGCTTTGTGGTTATTCCGATGCGGATTTTGCCGGCTGTCGGCTTGAGCGTAAGTCTACTTCTGGGACTTGTCAGTTTCTTGGCTCTTCACTGGTTTCGTGGTCTTCTCGCAAACAGTCGAACGTAGCCCAGTCTACTACAGAAGCCGAGTATGTTGCCGCTGCTTCTTGTGCTTCGCAGCTTTTATGGATGGTTGCTACATTGCGTGATTTTGGTCTAGATTTTAGTCGGGTCCCTTTGCTTTGCGATAGCACTTCTGCCATTAGTGTAGCAAAGAACCCTGTTCTTCACTCCAAGACCAAACACATCGATGTTCGCTTTCACTTTCTTCGTGATCACTATGAGAAAGGCGACATTGATCTTAGGCATGTAGACACCCATAACCAGGTTGCGGATATTTTCATCAAGCCTTTGGATCTCTCAACTTTTGCTAGGCTGAGAGGTGAGCTTGGTGTATGTTTCCCCTTTTAGATGGGGGAAGCATTTTGATGTACCTTAGACTGACTTCCTGATCTTTTTGTTTTGGGTCTTGAGTCTTTTAGTTTTGTTATTGGCTCCGATTCTGACCTCATCTTTCATACATCTTGCATTTTCGAGCTTCATGTCTATATTCCTTAGAATGAATTTATGCTCTGAGTAGTGATGATGTATGATGATACTTGTAGCTTAGGCTCTTCTTGATCACTGATATATCTTGTGAGCTAAGCTATTTTTCAGAATGATGAACATGCTTAAAGAACTTAAAATTTGATACATGTTCACCATTGAGATTGGCAACTAGCATGTGTAGGATGTGTTGAGGTCACTTGAGCTATTTCATATATGCTAGGTTGCTATGTCTCTAGTTCTGAGTCTTTCACTTGCTTGAACTGTTCATATCTTGCTTAAAATGAACCAAGTGTTAGTGAATTTAAAAGATCGAGATGGGATTGCCTTGTCAGCACATCACGGTATCGAGACTGTTTCTCATAGCACTTTGAGTTAAACTTGAGCCGTGTAGTGTAAGACCGAAACCGATGCTTTAAGCTTCTGATTGCATATGCATAGGCTTAGCACGGTTGGAAAGTTAGGCAATGACAAGCTTTCAACCTCTCACAATCACATGCTGAATTTGAACTTGTGTTAATAACCGCTGCAATCTGTGTTAATAACCGCTGCAATTTCTCCGATAAAATCTGAAAACACAAGTTTATGTTTCACTCTATAGCATGATGATTGAACTTTGCTAGGGGTAGATCACCTTGTATACATGTTTAGCACTTGTTTGACTTTCTATCTATACGTGTTCAGTGCTATTTTGATGGTGAAACCCCTTTCTGAATGGCTTAAAACTGCTCACTTGACTTATGCATTCATATGTTATATTCGGTGATCAGTTTGAGCCTTTGCTAGCACTTTTGCGTGTTGCTATGTACTCGGATCAGCACTCTTTAGAGCATTTATTCACTCTCTCGAGTATATACCTGAAGCTGCTAGCATGAATTTTTAACTCATATGCATGTGTTTGACTCCGATAGGCATGACCTAGCTCTGTCTTGCTCTTTTGAGCTCTTTTTCCCGCTTTTATTGATTGCCAATTGCCCCCAAGGGGGAAAAGTGTCTTTGTGGTGACAATTTGCAATTTATGCTTCTTTTGTTGAGGGGGAGTTCCTTGAGTAAGGGGGAGTCTTCTTGCTTATGTTGCTCTAAGTCGACTTTTATTTGATATCGATCGTTTCAGCTAGTTGTGTCGAGCCTCTGTGCCTCTGTCTGGAGGGACTAGCTGTGACGGAACGACCCTAATCCCATGGCCCACGTGTCCCTGTCAACCTCTGACAGCCGAACCCATGTTCCATGTGATTAAGACCTGTTCGCCACCGGGCTACATCAGTGCCCAATGTCCGCAGGATCATCTCACAATTCGGTTACAGCATTGCATACTTTTACAAATAACATCGGAATAATGAGCGGAAGACTTAAATAACATTAGTTTTACAAAACAGGGTTCCAAATAGAAATTAAGGTGCAGTTATTACAAACCAAGTTCTGATAATAGAAATAGACATAGGCAACATAGTGGAGAACAGCAAAGATACTTATAATCACCCAGCCCGAGGGTGTACAACTATTCTTCGGCCTCATCGGCCTCTTCCTAGACGATGGTCACGCAGCAGGGTGCAAGACACATCGGGGACTCTGTCATACCTGCAGCATGGGTAACAAACCCTGAGTACTGGGGTACTCAACAAGACTTACCCGACTAAAGAAAAGGGAGAAGACTCAGGAATGAGAGGCTTAGGGTAGTCAAGGTAAGGCTTAAGCAAGATCAAGTATTTTACAGAAAAGCATTTTTCTAAACCTTATTTTATTTTTGAAAGATTCAGTATTCCTCAATTCTTCATCGTTCATGATTCATTTTACATTTCAAAACATTCCTAGTTGAGAACCACTCTCCGTTGATAGTCAGTGACCAAGTCTCCATAACCGAGGAGCAACGTTAATCCGGATAAATAATACTCAGCTGAGGATCCCTATCCACACTGCATATGTAGCACCCAAGCTTGCATATGCCAACTCGTCTACCACGATTCCTCCAAGATTGGACCCGGTCCTACGCCACCCGGAAGTACAGTACACCACTCCTTTCCAGGTACGACGACCACGTGGGTACATGCTACTTCCGCCATCTCTCCACTCCCAGTGCGCGGTTGCCGGTCCCAATCAAGGATTTCTCGAAGCCAGACCTTTCCGAAGTATGTGAATAGTTACAAGTCTTGACCAGCAGACCCCCATACGGATGGTCCCTAATTTTCCAGTCAGAACTATACCTTGGTTATATCTCACCCAAGCGTAATAGTCCTGTCAGTTTTTCAACCCTGTCCCGGTCGGTGTCAACTGTTGAGTCCCGGACTACAACATGACGGCACCGTACGCGCGGACAACCTCTTCTCGACAATGACCACATGCTAGCTAGGCAGGCAGTCATCGAACGGGAAGTAAAGCCAAATTCCCATAAAGATTCTTTCAGTGATCACACTTTTGAAAATGACATTTTATTGCAAAGTCTAATTCAATAAGCATTGCTAAGCATTTTTCAAATACTTTTGAAAAGCAGGTATCGGGTGTATCAGTGGTCAAGGTGGATAGTGCATCAATTAGGATAGCACACAACTCCTATAAACCTAATGCAGTAGTTTAACTCAAAAGCATTTAAGGAAAACATTTTATAAAACCAAGGAAGGGTTAAATGCACCGGGGCTTGCCTTGAAGAGCAAAGAGGGCAGGCTCGAGGGCGGCAGGGCAGTTGTCGGAGCTCGGGGTAGCCTCAGGGACAGGTTCGTCGGCGGCTGCCTCGATCTTGACTCCTTCTTCGGTGACTATACGAATGCAATGATGCATGCACATGAGTATGCTAGCATGAACAATGCAAAAACAGGGCATACAACATGAACCCTAATCCTTTTTTCTATTTTCCTTAATTATTTAAAAAGGTCATTTTATGAAGTTGCTCCAAAAATTACCAAATTAATCACATAAGTTCATTACGGTGTAGATAGATGGCAAAATAAATTTCATAATTTTTGGAGTTCATTAAGGTGCTCAAATAATTCCAGACATTAATTAACAAAAGGCACTATTTAACAATTAAAGATAAATGCTCAAAAATCAACTTGCTCCCAAAGACATCAAAATTTCACCAGAGACTAAACATGGCATAGGAAGCTCACAAAAATTTATCTCTTGATTTTTGGAGTTATAAATAATTTTCTAAAAATCCAAAACCATCCATTTATTAATTAAAAGAGGGATTTTACATTTTCAAATTCTTATAGAAAAGTCAAGTTTCATATTTTTATAAAATTCTACAAAGTGCATGGAGCATACCATAATTTTATCAGGATTTAAGGAACAACAGATTAATTCACACAAAAAAGAGAAAACAGAACACTATTCACACTCTTTCAAAAAGGAAAAAAAAGAAAAGAGCGCTGTGCTCCTTCCTCGCAGGGGCTCGGGCGAATCGCTGCGAGGCGGACAGCAGGGCTCGGGCGAGGCGGAAACACTCGGCCGTCCGAGACCTGGCTGGCAGGCTCGGGCGAGACGGAAACAAGCGTTTCGTCCGAGGCCTGGCCGGGAGGCTCGGGCGAAACGGAAAGCAAGCGTCCGTCCGAGGCCTGACTGGGAGGCTCGGGCGAGACGAAAAGCATGTGTTCGCCGAGGCCTGGCTCGGGCGAAGCGGAGAGCATGTGTTCGCCGAGGCCTGGCTCGGGCGAAGCGGAGAACGTGTGCTCGAGGCCTGGCTGGGAGGCTCGGGCAAGGCGGAGTGGAAGCAGAGACCGGGGGGCTTCGAGTGCTTACCACGGGTCGGAGGCAGGCTTCGGCTGCTTCGAGGGAGCGCGGTTCGCAGGCGTGCTCGAGGGTGTGGCTCGGAAACGTGCTCGAGGGTGAGGCTCGACACGTTTGAGAGATGCGGCTCGAGGGAGGAGACGGCCGCGGCGGCACTCCGGTGATTCGGCGACCCGGTGCTGAGGAAGAAGGGCTCGCGCTCGGCGGTGGGAGGCGGTAGCGATGGAATTGAGGGGTGGGGAAGCTGCACGGGCTCAAAGCGGAGCTGCTGGGCTAGTTGGTTGAGCGGCGGGAGCTTCGGAGTGGGCTGGCCACGGTGGCGGGGTGAGTGCGGAGCTCCGGCCGGCCGGCGGGCCTTTTATAGCCGCGGCCAGGGGACGGTAGAGAGCACGGGATGGTGTGGATGAGTTCGGCCAAGGCGTGCGCACTCGATTGCAGGCTGGCGGGAAGGACGGCGTGCGCGCAGGGGCCGGGTGTGCGTTCGCCGGCGACGGACACGCGGCGGCGTCGTGCTGGGAGCAGTGGGGGACGGGGCGGAGGTCAGCGCTTTGCGCGTGTGGGTGCGGCATGATGGCGCGGGCGCAGGCGACAAGTCGGGAGCGGGCGTGCGGCTGCCAGACGCGCGTGGCGCAAGCGGCGCTGGCGCGCGGCCATGGCCGGGGCCCCCTCCTGCTCTGTGCCGGCTAGAGGTAGGGGATGAACAGGGCTAGGTCTAGGGTTTGACTTTCTGTATTTCGCAAATTACATCCAAAACTTGAACTGAGCAGCAAAAACTCAAAACACCAAAGTTGTTCAGAAAAAAGGGATCTACAACTTTGTCAAAAAGAATATTTTCAAATTCCAAACAGTTTTTGAATTAAATACGAAATCAGAAAAGGGGCCACTTTTACGATTTGAATAATTTCAAAATTACTTTTGATTTTACATGGAAAGATGGAAATCTGCAAATATGAAAGTTGTTCCTTTTATCAAAATCTACAACTTTGCTTTTTGGACCAACCTCAAATTTTGAATAATTTTTGAATTACAAAAAGAGGGATAAAATCCAGGGTTTGGAAATCAGGGTTTTGCAAAGGGATTTGAAATCCGATTTTGGTTTTTGAACTTTGGCCAACACAACAAAACTTCAAGACATCCAACTGTACAAGAATTACACAAAGCTAGGCACAGAGGTGAAATTACCATTTTTGCCCTTATAGGAAGATTTGGGCTTTTAGGGTTTTTGAAAAGAGATTGCTACACAAGTACTAAGCAAACATAAATGCAAGGCAAGAATGATTAATGACTAATGATGATGACATGTCAGGTTAATTACAGTTAAACACCAGAGGTGTTACACTAGCTGTTTTTCATCATATTTTGATGGTTCTTGATTGGTATCGGGCTTACTGCTGGTTGTGTTGAGCCTCTGTGCCTCTATCTTGAGGGACTAGCAGTAGCTGCTTCTTTTGCAGTCTTCATTTGGTATAGAGCCTCCAGCTAGTGGTGTTGAGCCCTTTCTGCCTCTTCTTGAGGACTAGCTTGGTTCTGACTTGGTTGCGTCGAGTCGTTGCCCATGTCTTTGGGAACCAAGTCATGTGCTCTGTTTTGATCGAGTTTTGCTCCTTGATGAGTTGTTGCACCGATCTCTTGCTTGGTTGTGTCAAACCATTGCCCATGTCTTTGGGGACCAAGCTTCGCTTATCTCGATTTGTCCGTCTTCGGCCTTCTCTCTGGCTTTTGGGCATTTCGAGTGAGTTTTTCTCCTTCTACCCAATTCTGCTTTCTTTCTATTTTGGTTACGGTTACTATGAGTTGACGATGCACTCATCAAGGGGGAGATTGAGAACACAAGGTTGATATGTGCCCTTGTGGTTCCCTTCCTGAGTGATGAGTGATCGATCAATGGGCAACATGTCTCTTGGCTGTGTTGATGTGCAGGTGCAAAGCTCGGGCAGAGGTCGAAGGTGAGGTGAAGGTCAAGTAGGGACGTGCCGTGCCGACGGACCGGGAGCGGTGAAGGACGGACGTGGAGCTTGGACCGACGGACCGGGAGAATTGAGGACCAGCTGTGGTAGCTGGCACGTGGCGTTGACAAGCAAGAGGACTTGGGGATGTGCGGTGCATCGGCCGAGTCGGGAGGAAGGTGATGGCGTCGTGACACTTGGCGGGAGGCCGAGGAGGATGGCGAATGGACTGTGCCTGGCGTGGAGGCTGGACATGCTCCAGCATCGGTGCTGGGACTCGGGGTGTGCGAACCACATCCCGTCATCGGCACGGGTTCGGTAGCAGAGCCTCTAAAAGCTACCCTCGACGGTTTCTGAGTTTGGGCCTCAAAACTCGGGGTGGCCGGTTTCCGAGTTTGGGCCTCAAAACTCGGCGTGGACGGTTTCCAGGTTTGGGCCTCAAAACCTGGGCGCGCGGGTTTCTGAGTTTCGGCCACAAAACTCAGCCTGAGGACAGCTTTCCCGGTTTTAGCCTCAAACTCGGGGGGAAGCCCAGGTTTCCCGGTTTCGGCCTCAAAACCGGGGGGAGGTCCGCAAAAAGGACGGTCGACGCGTGGCGGCATGGAGAGGCTGGCGCGGCGGCGCAGCTATCCGCGAGGTAGGCGCGGCGGTTGACGGGGCGGCACGTGGCGGCATCCTGAGGCTTGCGTCGAGGCGAAGCTAAGGATGAGGTGGGCGCGTGGCCGTCGGATCGGCTATGAGCAGAGTTGGACCGGGATACCTGTGACACCCCAATTTTAAGAATAAAATTGGAGCACAATATATGTATGCCAGGATCAATTTTCATACATATATCCACATCATAGTAAATATCAAAACAATGCTTTATTAATATATCGAACATTATTACCAAAAAATGACCCTCGGGTCCAAAAGAAAAGTACAGACTCTCAGTCTAACTCTAATGTAGACTCGCGGAAACTGGACGCCATCTCCACAGGAAGGTCGACCGGGGGCTGCGCCATCCTAGTGCAAGTCGTCTGGGTCGCATCCACCGTCTTCTGGGTACAAGTTGTCGAGGTCGTAACCACCGTCTTCGGGGTACTCCTGCTCTGCGTCGTAGACTCCAACGTCTGGGTGGGGTAGCAGGGAGTTCAAAGAGGAAGGGTGAGTACATCGAAATGTACTCCGCAAGTGTAGGAAATATATGCTTATGAGGCTATTAACAAAGGTAGGCTGACTCCGTTTGACTCAAGCGCCTAAAGCAACATATCCTATTAATCCTATTAAACCTATGCACCTATTTACTAGGTTATAACCTCAGTCTCCATCTGTAACAGTAACCACACTCGGAGTCGCACCGAGCAAACCACACTCGGAGTCACACCGAGCAACCAACACTTGGAGTCCACCAAGCAACCACACTTGGAGTCACACCAAGCAAAACCCACACCTGAAGTCCATCAGGCAACCGCACCTGAAGTCCATCAGATGACCCGAACCAGGCCGTTACAAGGAGTCCTATGTGTATTAGTTCCATACGTCACGACATATAGAGCTACCTTCCGTAATAACACCAGGTCTGTGCCCGAGCCTGGGAATCACTCCCGTACCAAGCAGTAACCCGCGTAGAAGAAGCCTATGTACCCATGTCATAAGGGACTAATGACCACATAAGGCTTCTCTAACGAACCAGAACCAAACCACCAACTAATCTCGAAGAAGTCCAAGCTGCTCGTGACCGTGAGCACGGCTGATATATCAGTTTTACACTCTGCAGAGGTTGCACATCGTTACCCATGAGTCGTGCAGATCCCGTCACGCTAAACACTGCCGAGGTGCATAGCGGTAGCGGGTTGCACTGCAAGGCCTTTACAAAGCCCCTCCAAGCCTGTGTTACACGTACTCTAAGGTTTCATCCCCGTACATAAGTCAGCGACCCCAGGGACCCCCTCTTGAGCCACTAAACAAACCCCGTGTAGCATAACTCAGAGGAAACTAATTAATTAGCCAGGTCCAGCCCATCTAGATCTCATGGCTGCGCTGTTAAGCCGGGTTACATGCTCCGAGAACCGGGTCCTAGGGATCCAGGCAGGATATGTCTAGCACGAGCCCCGAACCAAAAACCAAAAGCAGCTGCCGAGTCCCACGGCACAAAACCACCAATACGGGTCCATCCTGCCGGATTTACCTAATAACCATGTTACTACAAAATTACCATGTCCACATTCGTTTCATAGTTCATTAATCAAGTTTATAAACATTTTAACTCCCATCCCATCCATGACTGCAGGGCTAAGCAAGACACCTACCCGAACATCCCAAAACAGGCGACAAAGATAATATATACAAATTCTAGTAAACCCTAACATGGGATTCAAATTAATGACAAGCATGCATCTACAAGATCTAACTACTCTAGTACCAAAAGTAAAATAAAGTAGGTGCAAGATGTTCAAGGACACTTGCCTTCGGGCTGGGTCGAATCTGCAGGGTCACAGGAAAGGTCTGTAGCGTCCTCGAACTCCGCACTCTCTGGCCTAATCAACATACATGGCACAATACAATAAAATAAATAACAGTACAACAAATAGTATCAAAACAGTAAACCAACAGTTCTACTGCGTAGAGAACAAAATTATGAATCTAACGCAAATTGAATGGGTCGAATCGGAGTTAAAACGCAAAAGATATGAGCACTTGAATCTGAGTGGCAATTCTGTAAATAGACTGAACTCATTTTCGTAATTTAAATAAATGACAACAGAAAAAAAAAAATTGGCGTCTGGACCGCGCCTCATTTCTCCGAAAACCGAGGGGCTCAACTGAGAGTTTCCCCAGACTCAACCAACAGGATAGGTGGGACGACGGGTTGATTTGCGAAAAGATGAAGGGCCTCATTGCAAAACGGCCGCGCGGCACGTGCGGCTGCTAGCGTGGCCGCCACGTGGCGTCGCCGTACTGGTGCGGTGCATGCTTGTGTGGTGGGTGCGGTCCATGGTCTTGGCCCGGCAGCGGTGCTACGGTCCACCGTAGACCACTGGACCGTGCCTCGTTTTGGCGAACTCGGAGGGGCCTGGATGTAAGTTTCCTTAGACACAGAGAATAGTGACGGTGGAGTGCGGGTTGATTTATTAAGAAGTGGAGGGGTTTTCTGCAAAAGGACAGGGACAGCCGGCGTGGCTGCTGACCGTGCGTCACGTGCCTTCCTCCTATTGGTCCGGCGCACCACGCGTGCCGTGGACGCGCTGATGCGGAGGAAATGGACCGAGTCCACGGCGCTGTGGACCGGGCTCATACCGGTTCGAGGGAGCGATCTAATCTGAGCCGTGCGTGTGGATCTGGACGGCCAAGGGTGAAAGGTGGGGAGTACGCGGCCGCCGGCGAAAGAAAACACGGCGGCGCCCTACCCACCACGGCGGCGCCATGTCTGTCTCGGCTAGGGTGGCTCTATGCATGCCCTAGAGGCCGGTAGAGACAACAGAGGGGGGTGGGTCGGAATGGGGAGCTCACCGCGGGTCCGGTGAAGGTGTTCCCGGCGCCGATTGGTGCCCGTAGCCGGCGTTCGTCGCGGCGGCCGAGTGGAGGATTCCTGCGACGACAGTGAGGGGCACTTCGGTGTGGTCTCGCGCCGAAGAGAAGTCGCCTGGACGCGGCGTGGTGCGGTGAGGCCGATGATGGTCGGAACGAGGGTCGACGGTGGCTCTCTGGGACGGGACGAGCTCAAGCCGAGCTCGGTGGCTGTTAATGGCGGTGGCGGCGCGGGTGGGCGAGAGAGGGCCTAGGGTTGTGGGGAGATCTACTTGTAGGTCGAGCGGGAGGGGTGGTGGCGCGATCTGAACTAGTGGTGAAAGACCGGACGGTTCGGGGAAGGGAGTTGGGCGCGAGCAGCGATGGCGGTGGCGCTGCGGAAGTGGGATCTTCGGAGGGGATGAGTCCGACTTGCGGGACCCGCGCGTCGGCGACTGGGAGAGGGGCACGGGAGCCTGCGCGAGCGGCCGAACGGGCCGGCGCGCGCGGTGCGGGGTGGGCTGGTGCGGCGCAGGGTGTGGGCCGCGGTGGTCCTGCGGGGGAAGGCAGGCCGCGCTGCTTGCGGGCCGGCGCAGAGAGGAGGGAGGGGGAGTGCGGGCCGCAGGGAGGGAGAGCGGGTGGGCCACTGCGGCTGGGTGAGGGAGCTCGGCTGGGCCGAGTGGGTTGGGGAGAAAGGGGAAAAAGGGAGGCCCAGGGCTTTGGCTTTTTTTTCATTTTCAGACCTTTGCAAAGGCTTTTGAAATTGAATTCAAAACCATTTGAAATCCAAAACTATTTGAAAGTTTTTGAAAATATTCTCCCTAGATTTTGAAAACAAAACTTGAGTTTGACTTTATAAAATTTTCTAAATCTTTTTATTTGCTTTTCGAAATAGAATAAATCCGGTTTCGCCCTATACGGGTTTAATAAAATTCTTTTTCACACTATAAAAATTATGCACCGGCATGAATGCAACAAACATCTGGTTAGAATTTTCCTCCATCTAAGGTTTTGGCTATTTCCCTATTAAATTCTAATTTATTTTAATTAATTTAACACCCGGGGTGTTACAAACTTACCCCCTTAACTGGGATCTCGTCCCGAGATTCGGGGAGGCTACAGTCAATACAAAGAAGCAAATCAAACAAGAGCACAAGCACATGTCAATCAACGTACTACGAGTTCAAAAAGTTATGGTGGGCATCCTACTATTGGAGGACCTACTTTGCAACAAAATTTGAATTTTCAGCAGAGACAGACTACAGAAGTGGGAAAATAGGGTGAGGCTTTTAAAAATAGTTTTATAAACTCGACGACTGACTAGGGTAGCGTCCTACGGTCAACACGGCTTTGATATGTGACACCCCAATTTTAAGAACAAAATTGGAGCACAATATATGTATGCCAGGATCAATTTTCATACATATATCCACATCATAGTAAATATCAAAACAATGCTTTATTAATATATCGAACATTATTACCAAAAAATGACCCTTGGGTCCAAAAGAAAAGTACAGACTCTCAGTCTAACTCTAATGTAGACTCACGGAAACTGGACGCCATCTCCACAGGAAGGTCGACCGGGGGCTGCGCCATCCTAGTGCAAGTCGTCTGGGTCGCATCCACCGTCTTCTGGGTACAAGTTGTCGAGGTCGTAACCACCGTCTTCGGGGTACTCCTGCTCTGCGTCGTAGACTCCAACGTCTGGGTGGGGTAGCAGGGAGTTCAAAGAGGAAGGGTGAGTACATCGAAATGTACTCCGCAAGTGTAGGAAATATATGCTTATGAGGCTATTAACAAAGGTAGGCTGACTCCGTTTGACTCAAGCGCCTAAAGCAACATATCCTATTAATCCTATTAAACCTATGCACCTATTTACTAGGTTATAACCTCAGTCTCCATCTGTAACAGTAACCACACTCGGAGTCGCACCGAGCAAACCACACTCGGAGTCACACCGAGCAACCAACACTTGGAGTCCACCAAGCAACCACACTTGGAGTCACACCAAGCAAAACCCACACCTGAAGTCCATCAGGCAACCGCACCTGAAGTCCATTAGATGACCCGAACCAGGCCGTTACAAGGAGTCCTATGTGTATTAGTTCCATACGTCACAACATATAGAGCTACCTTCCGTAATAACACCAGGTCTGTGCCCGAGCCTGGGAATCACTCCCGTACCAAGCAGTAACCCGCGTAGAAGAAGCCTCTGTACCCATGTCATAAGGGACTAATGACCACATAAGGCTTCTCTAACGAACCAGAACCAAACCACCAACTAATCTCGAAGAAGTCCAAGCCGCTCGTGACCGTGAGCACGGCTGATATATCAGTTTTACACTCTGCAGAGGTTGCACATCGTTACCCATGAGTCGTGCAGATCCCGTCACGCTAAACACTGCCGAGGTGCATAGCGGGTTGCACTGCAAGGCCTTTACAAAGCCCCTCCAAGCCTGTGTTACACGTACTCTAAGGTTTCATCCCCGTACATAAGTCAGCGACCCCAGGGACCCCCTCTTGAGCCACTAAACAAACCCCGTGTAGCATAACTCAGAGGAAACTAATTAATTAGCCAGGTCCAGCCCATCCAGATCTCATGGCTGCGCTGTTAAGCCGGGTTACATGCTCCGAGAACCGGGTCCTAGGGATCCAGGCAGGATATGTCTAGCACGAGCCCCGAACCAAAAACCAAAAGCAGCTGCCGAGTCCCACGGCACAAAACCACCAATACGGGTCCATCCTGCCGGATTTACCTAATAACCATGTTACTACAAAATTACCATGTCCACATTCGTTTCATAGTTCATTAATCAAGTTTATAAACATTTTAACTCCCATCCCATCCATGACTGCAGGGCTAAGCAAGACACCTACCCGAACATCCCAAAACAGGCGACAAGGATAATATATACAAATTCTAGTAAACCCTAACATGGGATTCAAATTAATGACAAGCATGCATCTACAAGATCTAACTACTCTAGTACCAAAAGTAAAATAAAGTAGGTGCAAGATGTTCAAGGACACTTGCCTTCGGGCTGGGTCGAATCTGCAGGGTCACAGGAAAGGTCTGTAGCGTCCTCGAACTCCGCACTCTCTGGCCCAATCAACATACATGGCACAATACAATAAAATAAATAACAGTACAACAAATAGTATCAAAACAGTAAACCAACAGTTCTACTGCGTAGAGAACAAAATTATGAATCTAACGCAAATTGAATGGGTCAAATCGGAGTTAAAACGCAAAAGATATGAGCATTTGAATCTGAGTGGCAATTCTGTAAATAGACTGAACTCATTTTCGTAATTTAAATAAATGAAAACAGAAAAAAAAATTGGCGTCTGGACCGCGCCTCATTTCTCCGAAAACCGAGGGGCTCAACTGAGAGTTTCCCCAGACTCAACCAACAGGATAGGTGGGACGACGGGTTGATTTGCGAAAAGATGAAGGGCCTCATTGCAAAACGGCCGCGCGGCGCGTGCGGCTGCTAGCGTGGCCGCCACGTGGCGTCGCCGTACTGGTGCGGTGCATGCTTGTGTGGTGGGTGCGGTCCATGGTCGTGGCCCGGCAGCGGTGCTACGGTCCACCGTAGACCACTGGACCGTGCCTCGTTTTGGCGAACTCGGAGGGGCCTGGATGTAAGTTTCCTTAGACACAGAGAATAGTGACGGTGGAGTGCGGGTTGATTTATTAAGAAGTGGAGGGGTTTTCTGCAAAAGGACAGGGACAGCAGGCGTGGCTGCTGACCGTGCGTCACGTGCCTTCCTCCTATTGGTCCGGCGCACCACGCGTGCCGTGGACGCGCTGACGCGGAGGAAATGGACCGAGTCCACGGCGCTGTGGAACGGGCTCATACCGGTTTGAGGGAGCGATCTAATCTGAGTCGTGCGTGTGGATCTGGACGGCCAAGGGTGAAAGGTGGGGAGTACGCGGCCGCCGGCGAAAGAAAACACGGCGGCGCCCTACCCACCACGGCGGCGCCATGTCTGTCTCGGCTAGGGTGGCTCTATGCATGCCCTAGGGGCCAGTAGAGACAACAGAGGGGGGTGGGTCGGAATGGGGAGCTCACCGCGGGTCCGGTGAAGGTGTTCCCGGCGCCGATTGGTGCCCGTAGCCGGCGTTCGTCGCGGCGCCCGAGCGGAGGATTCCTGCGACGACGGTGAGGGGCGCTTCGGTGTGGTCTCGCGCCGAAGAGAAGTCGCCTGGACGCGGCGTGGTGCGGTGAGGCCGATGATGGTCGGAACGAGGGTCGACGGTGGCTCTCTGGGACGGGACGAGCTCAAGCCGAGCTCGGTGGCTGTTAATGGCGGTGGCGGCGCGGGTGGGCGAGAGAGGGCCTAGGGTTGTGGGGAGATCTACTTGTAGGTCGAGCGGGAGGGGTGGCGGCGTGATCTGAACTATTGGTGAAAGACCGGAGGGTTCGGGGAAGGGAGTTGGGCGCGAGCAGCGATGGCGGTGGCGCTGCGGAAGCGGGATCTTCGGAGGGGATGAGTCCGACTTGTGGGACCCGCGAGTCGGCGACTGGGAGAGGGGCACGGGAGCCTGCGCGAGCGGCCGAACGGGCCGGCGCGCGCGGTGCGGGGTGGGCTGGTGCGGCGCAGGGTGTGGGCCGCGGTGGTGCTGCGGGGGAAGGCAGGCCGCGCTGCTTGCGGGCCGGCGCAGAGAGGAGGGAGGGGGAGTGCGGGCCGCGGGGAGAGAGAGCGGGTGGGCCGCTGCGGCTGGGTGAGGGAGCTCGGCTGGGCCGAGTGGGTTGGGGAGAAAGGGGAAAAAGGGAGGCCCAGGGCTTTGGCTTTTTTTTCATTTTCAGACCTTTGCAAAGGCTTTTGAAATTGAATTCAAAACCATTTGAAATCCAAAACTGTTTGAAAGTTTTTGAAAATATTCTCCCTAGATTTTGAAAACAAAACTTGAGTTTGACTTTATAAAATTTTCTAAATCTTTTTATTTGCTTTTCGAAATAGAATAAATCCGGTTTCGCCCTATACGAGTTTAATAAAATTCTTTTTCACACAATAAAAATTATGCACTGGCATGAATGCAACAAACATCTGGTTAGAATTTTCCTCCATCTAAGGTTTTGGCTATTTCCCTATTAAATTCTAATTTATTTTAATTAATTTAACACCCGGGGTGTTACAATACCCCTAAGGTTGGCCGCTTCGCTCTTGTTTCTAGGGGTAGAAAGGGGATTATTGTTTTAGGCTATAAATAAGAGAGGCACCCCTCCTCTCCCTCTATCCTTCCAGTCATTTGTTTCTGAGCACTCTCTCTCTCTAGCCCTCTGCTTAGGTTCTAATCATACCTCGCTGCAAGCGATCCGCAGAGACGGAAATCATACCTCTGTGTATTTGGATCTTTTGAGGAAATGAGACCGTATTCTCATTGTCTCCTCGTGTGGAGGAATTTCGGCTGAAATGGAATCGTGTTTTGTGTTCCTCACGTTTTGGTTTTTCATCTCCCGGAGATTTGCCTCGTTCTCCCTCTCCGCGAGATGATTTTCGATTCCACTTGAATCAATTTGTTCTTGGTCATGAGCCCCTTCTTTCTACCAAAGGATTTCTCCCGTAACCCCACGAATCAATAGATCGGGTCGATTTCGTGGTCGTTCTTCGTTCTTTCCCCTTTTGTAGTGATCCACAAATTTCTCTCAATTGACTTGGTGAGGTGCGATGATTTCTTAGGATTAACACCCCAATTCATAGAGGATCACCTAGGAGAAGTTTGATCGAAGTTCCTCTCGATTTGGTTGAGATCGATTTGGATTTGACTTTGGACCCGAGCAAGTTTGTGTTTTCTAGGCGTTGGCAGACAGTCCGCGCCTCTGACGGCGGACAGTCCGCGGATCGGGTTTTTACAGGTTCAGTCAGGCGCAGACCTCTGACTGTTCACTATCGAGTGAACGGCGGACAGTCCGCGGTACAAACCCACGGACAGTCCGGGACCTGTCCAGCAGACTTGCAGAACAGTTCTGTTTCTCGTCTTTTGCCGGCGGACAGTCCGGACTTCCAGTGTTGGACAGTCCGGCGTTGGGCGGACAGTTCGGGATCCTGACCCCGGATAGTCCGCGAACCTGCAGACTTCGCAGCTTTGCTCCGAGGCTTTGGCAGTTGCTTTTGGGGTTTCTCCGGAGGTTCCGCTGTACCACTAGGACATCTCCTAGGGTATCCACCTACTCGTAGGTCGTGAACTCTCCGGTCGTTTCGAGTCTTCGCTTTTAGGGTGACTTTCTGGGACAAGGGCCATACTATTCACGAGTTGAATTTGAGGCTCCCATTCACCCCCCCTCTAGTCGCTAATCTGGTCCTTCAATGTTAATACAAGAGAGAAGATCTTGGGTTTACCGAGCCTTCTCGTGACTAGATCAGGAATCCAAGCGAAGCTTGCCTCCTCTAATCCTATTCTATCTACTAATCTAGGTGGATGTAGTCCTAAAGCCTCCGATTGATCTCCTTCTGATTGGTCTAACCCTGATGAATGAATTGCCTGAAGCCCTATATCCTGGAGAGGGGGGTCAGGGGTCTGTTTATATAGCCCTGAGCGATGAATCGTGGCCCTTGGATCAAACCGACTTGAGGTACGGTCGAGATGCATCCAGGAGGTTGGTGGAAGTAGCTTGCAGAAGATGAAAGCGTGTGGGCTCCGTGGCCGACCGACCGGTGGGCCCTGTGGGACCAGTCGGTCCCATAGGTAAGCCTCCTGTGGTGCCCTTCGTTGTGGTGTCTTCTTACGTCCTCTGGAGTCTTCTAGAAGTATCCCGACGTGGCGGTTGCGTTATCTCCCGACGGTTTCCTTCTATGGGAAGCTATCGGTGCCGATTTCCTGGTTTAGTCCCTGCAGAATCATAACTCACCAAAACTCGTGGAATATTGTCAGTTGAAACCCTAAACCTTTGTTGGTGATCAAATTCTTGCCCTTTTCATATTTATTTATCTCTTAATTATGATAGTTAACCAGTGTCAACACCAAACACAGCCTAAACCTCAACACATGCTACAATGCAATATAATGATAGCAATAGATCCGAAAGCATGTAACATGATAAAATTGTGGAAAGGCTAGTGCTCAAACTAATCATATCAACAGGATACATGTAACTAACCAAAACTAGCACCTGAAAAGTGATACCTAATGAACATCATACCTCTACAAGTAAAGCCCATGGAGAAGTATGGTAAAGCATGGCATAATGTTCATGAGGATCACAGACTAGCATGAAAAGTGACTAATCCACCAGGCTATACACAAAGCTAGCATGACATATGATATATAGGGTAGCACATGCTAGACAAACACAAAACATGATACAAAAGAAAATGTACATGTAAGAACTATACAAGTGAGCACATGAAAGTCTATCTCATACCACAAGACATAAATCATGGATGTACAAGGTATGAGTGTATGTGAAAGCTCACCAAACTGCAAAAGCCTCTTTGGAGGCAAATCTAAGCAGGGTGTAGAGAACCATCAACTCTTGATCACATCTAAAAGATCAAGCTCCATCAGGCGCTTGTTCTCCACCCCGCGTCCTCATATCTACACACAAGAGGACAAAGCAACCCGAGTCTTGGATCCCGAAGGGTTAGCAAGCATGCACTTGGGAACCCAAGACTTGGTCACGAATCTCAACTTATCATGTAGGTTAGCATGATTCAAATGTTGGTTCAAATGCAATTTTGAAACACGCTTGGAAGCATTCCTCAAAAGGACAACTCGAGGAGAAGAACGAGTCATACCATGGGAAAAGAGGCAAACATCTTCCAAGGTTTTTGTAGGAGAACCAATAGAATCACCATGAGAAGCATGACGTGGACCAAGAGAAGAAGCACTAGAGGCATGTCCACGATCATGACCTAACCCACTAGAAAAGGAGTCATAAAACCCATCAACGAAGAGGGGCTTCTTACTAGGAGCACAAGCGTTCATGCCATGAGAAGGGCTATGAACCACCAACTTCCTAGAAGAGCGAGCTTGGCGCAAGCGTTTGGCACGCCGATAGCAAAAGCTTTCTTGATTCCCATCTTTCTCACAAAAAGAGCAATGGTACAAAGGCATATCGGAAGACACACCATTCTCCGACAAGTGAGAAGTCCCTTGGGACTTGGAACACGAAGCATCAACGTTCAACTTGGTGCCAACACTAGGAGCACACTGTTGATGGTCCTTAAACACCTATTTTACCATCAACATTTGACCCTAAAGTCCACCAAAAAGGCATGAAATGTAGTCAAATAGGTTTCAAACTAACCAAATTCCACATGTCCATAGAATTTTATTTGAATGCAGGATTTGAACCAAATTTGGACATATTGACCCACCAGAGGCCAAGCCCACTCAGCAGGGCCAAATGGGCCTAAGGGGGGTGGCGCCCGCTACCCCTAGGTGGCGCCCGCCACCTCTAAGTGGCGCCTGCCACTTGGGTTGACCCAAGTTCCACTCCCTGCCACATCACTGATCCGTGTGACCTTCCCAAGGCCAAATCTTGGCCCTTGGTCACTAGGTCAGTGGCATCGGACGGCTCAGGATGGAGTGGCGTGGATCAAGGCTGAATGGCGGTTACTCAGACATGCAACCGACCTACCAACCGCCTCTCTGGAGCTCCTGGATGCCGTTGAAGCAAAGGCGGTGCATCCAACAGTGAGGGAGGTGGCGGCCGCCACCTAGGGCTGGCGCCCGCCACTAGGGTTAGCCCTAGGTCGGCTGGCTGCCCCTATAAGTACCCCCCTCACTCATTTGGGCTATAAATACCCCCCTGAGACATCACTTCATTCATATCCCAGTACCACCACAACACAAGAGAAGCAAAGCAAGTAGAAGCAAGCAAGTGAGAGCTCAGAGAGCTTAGGCAAGTAGGTAGCTAGTAGAGCAAGGCATCTTTGCCCTCGCGATAGCGCTGCTCAAGGCTTAGCTCAAGAGTAGAGGCGTGCGAGTGATCGGTTCTGGATCTGGGAAGAGTCTTCCTTAATCTCCAATTCAGGTTTTGCTCTTGTATCTCAAGCACTTTACTATATTCTAGTTCATCATTTCAAGTATTACTTTATTCTACTTATCAGTATTGAGTGGTATACTTGATTGATTGCTTGAGTGCCTAGCTATCCTACAGTTCAATTCACTTAGCCAAAGTAGTTAATCTCTAGTGAGCTTAGTGTTTGATCTTTGCCAATCGGTTGTGAAGGACCGAGAAAGCACTAGCAAGGCGACCAGAGGGGGGTGAATGGGAGCTACAAAAATTTCTCTCAAAACTTTGGCCAAATGTCCCAAAATCAACCCCCGAAAGCTACGACCAAAACCATGATGCCCATGACCCTTGGAAGAGGGTGGATGATCCCTAGGATCACAGCGAGGCACCACAAAGCGATAACGAACCAAACACCAAAAGCTCCGGCACAAGTTTGACCCTTGAAAACCAAGTCCCGAAAGTAGATAGACGACTATGTCGAGAAATCCCCAAATACCGATGCTAACAAGTAGCAAATATACCTAGGGAGGTTCCTTGGTCAACTACAAGGCCAAACGAGAAGTCCGAAAACCAAGTGAGGAAGCCGGGAGAGCAAACGCACAAAACTGGAAGCTTCAGGCGATTCCCGGACTGTCCGGACCTGGGGTCCCGGACTGTCCGCCCCTACTGCGGACTGTCCACGACTTGGTGGCGGACTGTCCGCCGGCCGAATGGACCAAACAACAACGTTGCTGAAAGTCCCCTGGTCGGCTCCCGGACTGTCCGCGAGTTAGACCGGCGGACTGTCCGCAGGTCACTCCGGACCAAAACGCCCGAGCCGCACAGCCACTGAACAGGCTGGAGCCCAACCCCCGGACTGTCCGCGCCCCTGGTGGCGGACTGTCCGCGGATGAACAGAGAGGGCGATTTTGATCGCCCCTCTCACGAATCCTCTCAAATCCGAATCGAAACTCAATCCCACGTTCCCAAACTTGGAGAAGATGATCACGAGGTAGTTAGGAGACTATCCCCAAGAAATCATCCGCTCAAATCAACTCAAACACCAGGAAATCAAAAGGGAAAAGGTGTATGAACCGAAAGAGCGCCACGAAAACAAAATCAACCCGATCTACTTGTTCGTGAGGAGTTAGATGGATTCCTTTGGTCGAAATGACCTCCTCACTATAAAGAACAAGTTGATCCAAACGGATTTCGCAAAGACGCAATAGAGAGGGAGATCGAGTGACGGGAAAAACGCAGAGAAACGAAGAACGCGAAGAACACGAACCAAAACGCGAATCAACACATCGATCTGCAACCGTGTGGCTACCACACGCTACAACAGTGAGGTTACGGCCTCACTTCCTCAAAATCTCCAGTACACAGAGGTATGGTTCTCTGCTGATCTCAGCTAGCTACAGCCGGGGATTGGGAGAGCAGGAAACCCTAGAAGCAAAGAGCAAATGACTGAGATGAATGGGGAGGTGGGTGTCTCCCCCTACTTATCCTAATTCTCACTATTCCTAATTCCCACTCTACCCCTAACTACTTACAGAGGGAACCAGCTAAACCCTAAGGTTATTCTGGACCAGCTCGAAGATAGGTGGATCCGATGGCCACGCCCGCACAACTGGTAGCGTTGCCTCGACGCAACCTCACCGATTGCCGCCACGTGCCGCCACCGCTCTGCGTCCTCTTCACGGACTCCGCCCCCGGTTTTGTGGCCGAAACCGGGAAACCAGGCCTTCACGTCCACCCCCGGTTTTGAGGCCCAAACCGGGAAACCAGCCTTGAAGTCCATCCCCTGGTTTTGAGGCCGAAACCAGGAAACCCGCCAGCGCCCAGGTTTTGAGGCCCAAACCTGGAAACCGTCCTCAGCTTGAGTTTTGTGGCCCAAACTCAGAAACCCGCAGCACGCCCAGGTTTTGTGGCCCAAACCTAGAAACCGTCCACCCGATGGTTTTTCTCTGGCTCTACCACCAAACCAAAGCTGTAGAGGGGATGCACCGCCCGTGCACCCCGTCCACCGACACGTGTTCCCAGGTCCTCGACTCGAGCAACACCATGTCCCGCAAGTCTTCGCTCGTCGCTGTCCCAAGCTGCCAGCCGCCACAGCTGATCCTCAGGCCACCGGTCCCTCAGTCCAAGCCTCACGTCCGCCCTTCACCGCTCCCGGTCCGTCGGCACGGCACGTCTCTACTTGACCTTCACCTTGCCCTCAATCACTGTCTCTGTGCTCGACACCTGCACAACACAAGCCAAAGAACATGCGATCAAACCCGTTGACAATCACTCATCACTTGAGACTCGGCATACACCCATGTATCCGCAATCTCCCCCTTGATGAGTGCATTGTCAACTACACACACAAATCATAAAGGAAGTAGAAGGAGGAAGAAGGAGAAGAGAGAACTCGTCCAAATGACCCAAAAGCCTAGCAAAGCCGAAGAAGGTCAAGTGGAAAGAGCAAAACAACTTGGTCCCCAAAGACATGGGCAACGGCTCGACGCAACCAAGCAAAGCAAAGCTAGCCCTCAAGAAGAGGTAGAACAGGCTCAACACTGCTAGCAAATACCAATTGAAAAATCAAAGCAAAATGCTAGTCCCTCAAGACAGAGGCACAGAGGCTCAACACAACTAGCAGAAAGCTCGACATCAACTGAAAAGCTCGAAACCAACTGAACCCAACTGAAGCAAAGATGCGACTGCTAGTCCCTCAAGATAGAGGTAAAAGCTCAACACAACTAGCAAAGCACTCCGAACCAATTGGAAATTTCTGAAAATTTATCACGAGCAAACTCCCCCTTGCATGGTGCACACAACCGATTCCTCTCCCCTTTGAACATGGGAGGCATGATTTGTCCAAATTCTCCCCATTAGTTGAAAATGCACCATCCAGCAAAAAGAACCGAAAGCAATTTTCTCCCCCTCAGAAAATGCACCATCAAAAGTGCCAACAAGAGAAGTTCTCCCCCTTCCAAAATGCATATGAATCAAAATGCAGGTTAGCAGCTTCAGGAATATAGTCAAGAAAATGCAAGGATGCTCTAAACAGTATAGCTCCAACGACTCACTGGAAAGCATACAAGCTAGCGAAGGCTCAAACTGATCACCAAATATGAAATATGAACATATGAGCAAAATGAGCAGTTTTTAGCCAAAAAGGTATTCACCATCAAAATAGCACAAAACATGTATAGACAAGAAATCAGGCAAGTGCTAAACATGTATACAAGGTGAACTACCCCTAGCATAGTTCAATCATCGTGCTATAGAATGAAACATAGACTTATGTATCCAAATTTTATCAGAGTTGCAGCGGTTCAGGTTACACAAGTTCAAATTTCAGCATGTGATTGCGAGAGGTTGAAAGCTTGTCATTGCCTAACTTTTCAACTGTGCGAAGCCTATGCAGAAGCAATCAGAAGCTTAAAGCAACAGTTTCGGTCATACACTACACAGCTCAAGTTTAACTCAAAGTGCAATGCGAAACCGTCTCGAAACTGTGATGTGTTGACAAGCAATCCCATCTCGATCTTTTCAATTCACTTAAAACTTGGTTCAGATTTTATTGACAGAATATGAACAGACCAAGCAAATGACAGATTCAGAACTAGAGACATAGCAACCTAGCATATATGAAAAGCACGAGTGAATTCAACACATCCTACACATGCTAGTTGCATATCTCAATGGTGAAAATTTTCAAGTTTTATGTTTGTTGAGCAGATTCACCATTCAAAAATAGCTCAGCTCACAACATGTATTAGTGATCAGAAAGAACATAAGCTACTAGTATCAACAAATAGCATCGGAGCATACTAAACAGAGCATAATTACATTTTAATGATTATATGCATGAAGCTCAGAATGTAAAAGCATATGCTGAAATGCAAAAGAAAAACAAAGCAAACGAGAAAATAGTCAGTCTATGATACAAGATCCAAAATGTTTCCCCCATCTAAAAGGGGAAACACACACCAAGCTCACCCCTCAACTGATTAAAGGTTGATTCGTCCAAAGGCTTGGTGAAAATATCAGCCAACTGATGATGAGTATCGACATGGCAAAGGTCGATATCACCCTTCTCATAGTGGTCTCACAAAAAGTGAAAGCGCATATCAATGTGTTTGGTCTTCGAGTGAAGCATGGGGTTCTTAGCAACGCTAATAGCACTCGTGCTGTCACAAAGCAAAGGAACACGAGAAAAGCTCAGACAAAAATCACGCAAAGTGGCCATCATCCAAAGCAACTAAGAACAGCAGCTAGCCGCAGCAACATACTCAGCCTCAGTGGTAGACTGGGCGACACTAGACTGCTTGCGAGAAGACCACGATACAAGAGAAGAACCAATAAATTGGCAAGTCCCAGAAGTGGACTTGCGCTCAATGCGATAACCAGCAAAATCAGCATCGGAATAACCGCAAAGGGAGAGGGTGGAGGAGGCTGAATACCAAATCCCGAACTCAGGTGTGAAACAAAGGTACCTGAAAATGCGCTTGACCGCCTGATGGTGAGAAGTGCGCGGCGACGCCTGAAAGCGCGCACACAGACACACCGCGAACTGGATGTCCGGGCGTGTCGCCATCAGGTAGAGCAGCGACCCGATCATGCTTCGGTACTCCTTCTGGTTCACAGCTTCTCCATCC
Organism: Coix lacryma-jobi var. lacryma-jobi; assembly: GCA_009763385.1. Classification (NCBI taxonomy): domain Eukaryota; kingdom Viridiplantae; phylum Streptophyta; class Magnoliopsida; order Poales; family Poaceae; genus Coix; species Coix lacryma-jobi. The sequence goes on along the minus strand of CM019827.1, from coordinate 154,155,562 downwards.
TTGTCCGCATCCAGGGCCATCGTGGTCGACATGGGTGTTGGAAGAGGCTTGGCCTCACCCATATCGAACCTCTTCAGCAAGTCCTTGGTATACTTGCCCTGGTGCACGAACGTCCCTTCTCGGGATTGCTTAATTTGCAATTCGAGAAAGAAAGTCAGCTCGCCCATCATACTCATCTCGAACTCCCTGCTCATAGTATCTGCAAACTTGGCAACCAAAGCGTGAGAAGAACCACCGAAAATGATATCATCCACGTAAATCTGGACCAAGAGAGTGTCTTTGCCTTGCTTGAGGAGAAAAAGCGTTTTATCCACACATTCCATTTTAAAACCCTTAGCAAGCAAAAAGGTTTTCAACCTATCATACCAGGCTCTAGGGGCTTGTTTCAAACCATATAAAGCTTTGTGGAGTTTGAAAACATGGTTTGGAAACTTGGGATTTTCAAAAGCGGGGGTTGTTCAACATAAACCTCTTCTTCTATGTAGCCGTTTAAGAAGGCACTCTTGACATCTGTTGACACCTGGGGTGGCACGCAGAAGAAACCGCAAGCGCACGGCTGTCAGTTGTAGCTTTTCACCTCAGAGTATTCCGGGGTATCGAATCCACGAGGAACGCGAAGTGATTTTGAGAAAACTAAAGGGGGTAAGGATATCTAGGATAGATGAAGGGAACGTGCACTATCTACTGGGGTAGATCCTAGTTCTATTAGACTTCTAGTAATTTAAGTTCTTTACTAGTGTACTGTGGGCGTACTAGCCTTTACCACTGACCTAGGTTGAACGCTATCACAACGAGCCCTACTGTTAAACTAGACCAACTACGTGGTGGAATTCAAGGCGCACAGGGCTGTCACCACCTGCTTGCTGCCACAGCTATCCGGGGGCCTAGCCGTATTCACTGGCAATATATAGCCTAAGTACCACACTTAATCTATATATTACTACTACTAGCCCTGTACTAGAACTAGAGCACTTGAAAGTAATATCAAGCAATGAAACAAACACACAAGTACTGAAAGTAAATACTGGAAGATAGAATAAGATACTAAGTTACCAAAGTTGAAGCGCAGAGCAGAGAGAAGCAGGGGTCTCCGACAACTCCGGAGCTCTCCAGACTTCTACTCTTCTCCTCTCCAGCTCCTCTTCTAGTGAGGCACTCACACTCTCTCTAATCTCTCTATCATAGCAAGTGTGCTACTCTAACCAACTAGTGGGGAATGGTGTGAGGCTCTCCGAATGAGAGCTCAAGGGGGCCTATTTATAGTGCTAGGGAGCTAAGGGGGTACTTATAGAGTGAGGAGGGGTCGGTTAGGGTTTAGGGCGGTGGCACCCGCCACCAAACCCTGGCGCCCGCCACCTCTCAGCCGTTGATTTCAACCGCCATTCATCCAACGGTCTTCATTTGCTCTCCTGAGTCAGTTTGAGGGCTGGCTAGGGTTTGGACACGTGTCCAAACCCCACTATCCAGGTGATGCTCTTCTTGGCCCTTGGATCAAACCGCCTTAGTGTGCAATGGCCAGGGTTTGAGCTTGAGGTGACTCCCATGGATCGATGACGTAGCTTGGGCCACTTTTGGCACGAGTGACCTGGCGGCCGCCAGTAATAGGTGGCGGCCGCCACCTTGCTCTGGCCCATTTGGGCCAAAATGGCTTGGCCTTGCTCCTGGTACCCTTGTTTGGCCCAGATTCCATTATTTCCTGCATTAAGATAAGAAACTGTGCACATGTGGAAATAGGTTAGTTATAAACCAAATCTTCTACTTTTTATGTTGTTTTACCTTGGTTTTGGATGAAATGTTGATGGTGAAATGATGCTTTAAGCACCGTCAACAAGCTCCCCCACACTAACCTCTTGCTCATCCCGAGCAAGCATGGACTTTAAGAAATGAAACAATTTTATTGAACTAAGCATTCACACAAGATGTTCAACTACCTATACTCATGTTAGTAACCTTTCCAAGTGGCTAATAAATCATACCTATGGCGGTTGAGAGATAGAATAGCTTGCAAGCAAGAGAAACACACTTTCCTCTTTTACATACCTTGGGGTTTCAGGATATTTTCAAAATGAAAACCATGGTTCATTGAATCTCTCTTTAACTCTCAAGGCACTCATGGTGTATATCCTCACTTTATGGCAAAAGAAAATGCCAGAGTCTATCCTATGGCTTATGTGGAGTTTATAGGGAAAGGAAGGAATGTAAGGCACTTCTATCTCTCTTTTATTGCTAAGTCAAGTTTAGGATCATGGGAGAGTATAGTCATGCACTAGCCAAGGTATAGGGTGGACTAACTCAACTTCTTTGTTCTATTTCTTTTTGAATCTCTTTTCTTCCCAAGGATCATGGCTATATGCATCTCTCTCTCTCTCTTTTTGAATACTTGGACACTTGTCCTTTTTAGAGCATTTGCTCTCTTTTTTTTGAATACTTGGACACTTGTCCTTTTTAGAGCATTTGCTCTTTTTTTTAGATACTATATAGCCATGTCCTTTGGGGGAATGAGAAAATTTATACAATTCTTTTAGAACAAAATTTTGGAGGAGAACTACATGAGTATACTCTTAGTGTGAGAGTTCTCTCAAAAAGGCATGGTTTGCCTTGGCATTTAGAGCATGACTAAACTCTTCTACCTAGATCAACTATTCTTGACAAAGCTCAAAGATTGATTAGAAGGCTTTATGGGTTGTTCTCCTATACTCTAATATTTTGGCTCTGGTAGGTGGATAGGAAAGAAAGATCATGAACCATGGTAATTTTGGTTTTCAAAATAAAAACTCCTAAGGTTGTAGCAGAGTCTAATGCAATTTCAATTACTACTTCTATATCTTATCAAACAACAACCTAGGTTGACTCCCCTATCAAAATGAGTAGGCTACTACACATGAATAAAAGGTAGAATAACATGTCATGTAAACACTCAATTCAAAAGAAATTGTTTCAGCATTTTTATTTCCTAGCTGCATTTTTAGTTTAAACCGAGACATCCAGTGATCCAAATTATACAGAATTTAAAACACAGGTTTAGGGATTCACCTAGGGTGTTTCGGTGCAGAGTGGTCTGGCTGCCGCCAGTAATAAGTGGCGGCCGCCATGGGCTTTGGCCCATGCGGCTTGCAAACAGCGTGGTAGTTACCTTGCTACGTTCAGGTTACATCTTTGAACATTTTTATCACGTTTTACAGAGGTGTGTTTAGAGAGGGGATTTCCCGCACATTAGAAGTTTTGGTACTTTTTATTTTTAAAATGAACAAACTTGATGAAGGGAAAATAAGGGTGTCTTTTTATTCATTAAATAAAGATTTCTTAAACAAAAGTTCTAAATTGAAATTTAAACAATCTAAAATTTAAATCAAGCAAAATTAAGCTTAAACTAAATCAAACTAAAAATCTAACTAGACACCCTAATCTAATCTAATCTAATGGAGGAGCCTCGTAGAGATCCTCGAAGCCCGTCTCTTTGAAGAGACGCTTGATCTTCGAGGTGCAGCCCTTGCGGAGGATGGTGAACCGATCCTCCATGTCCATTCGCCAGAGGGCTATCTCTGCGACTTGATCCTCCAATGCGCTCTTCTCCTTGCGCAGCTTTTTCACCTCGGCGGTGAGTTTTTCGAGGGTTAACCCCTCCTCACCACCGCTGTGCTCCATCTCGCCGGGGACTCCTACCGACGATGGGTTGAGACGGCGGCGCACGGATGGCTCGGAGAGCGACCCATTGGAGTCATGAGTGCTCACCTCACGCTCACGCAGCCTCTTCTCATAATGCCCATCGGGCATTCTCACACTGTACACCTCCAGTTTAGCCCTCTTGGGATTGGGGCTGTAGCTCCGGGTGTAGCTATCCGAGCCAAAGCTGACCCAGGATTTCGCCCTTGATGGAGTGGGCGTTTCATCACCCCTGGCCTTGACGGCCGAAGACTTCCTCGGGGTGATCTCCCCCGTGGTCAGCCTGGTGGGCGTCCTCAGTTTCTTCTCGGGTGGCGCCACTGGAGGAGGATGAAGACGGAGCAGAGACGAGGCCAGGGGGCATTTCACCCCTGGCGGCCCTCCGGTGGTGTCCCCTTGACATAAGTGCCGTCGGGCAGCACCATTGCTAAGGGAGGCACGTCAAGAACCTCCATATCGTCGTCGATCAAGGATCGAATGATGGCTTTGGTGGAGGATGAGACGGATCCTTACGGGTTGTAGGACGCGGATTTCTGTGGAGACGACATGGTTTTGGAGGAGGCTTGGTTTCGTGAATAGATGGAGGGAGAAGAAGGAGTTCTTCTTTTAAGAAGGGGGAGAAGTGGAGGGATAAGCCTTAGATGAACTAACACGTTCTCATCTCCTCCTTCTTTCACTCTCCCGAGCTCGGGATTACCTGCCACGTGGAGGGGGGCCTCTAAACCACCATCTAGAGTGGCGGCCGCCAGGGTTTGGTGGCGGCCGCCAGTTGGGAGTGGCGGTCGCCACTCCTCCTTCGACGGGCATTGAGCGGGAGAAGGTAAGCCTCCTAAGTTTCAAAGTTCCAAGGTCGAAATGGCTTGGTTGGGCCTAAAGAGGCCTTTCTCGGGGTTTTGGATGGACTAGGTGTATGAAATGGACAAGGGGTAAATTGGGTCCATCCATTATTTGTCATGGGCTTGAGCTACTTCAAAGTTAATTATATCAATTTCGTTTAGCTCATTTTTATCAAAGTCATAGAATATTTTTAATCTTTGTCCATTGACTTTGAAGATTTGCCCATCGTCACTTTCTAATGTGACGGCTCCATGGGAAGAGGTTGCAACAACCTTGAAAGGTCCTTCCCATTTGCTTCGAAGTTTACCATGTCCGAAAAGTCAAACACGGGAGTTAAAGAGTAAAACTTTATCTCCTACTTTGAACTCTTTCTTTTTGATCCGTTTATCGTGCCATCTCTTAGTCTTCTCTTTTATAGAGCTTGGCACTATGATAGGCTTTCTCTCGCCAATCTTCTAGTTCGGAAATTTGCATCTTCCTATTTTGGCCAGCTTGGTCAAGGTCCATGTTCCATTTCTTAATGGCCCAGTGAGCTTTGAACTCAAGCTCAACAGGAAGATGACAAGTTTTCCCATAAACCAGTTGGTATGGGGACATTCCGATCGGGGTCTTATAGGCGGTCCGATAGGCCCATAGAGCTTCGGGTAACTTATGTTTCCATCCCTTTCCCATTTCTTCTACCGTCTTTTGCAAGATATTCTTTATTTGTTTATTGGACGTTTCGGCCTGTCCACTTGTCTGGGGGTGCTATGTAGTGGCTACATTATGTTGGATTCCTTGACTAGCTAAGAAATGTCGGAAGCTCTTATCTATGAAATGAGGGCCTCCGTCACTAATAACTAGTCTAGGAACTCCAAAACGAGGAAAGATGTTCTCTTGGAACATTTTCTTCGAATGTTCAGCATCTGCCGCTCGACAGGGTATAGCTTCTACCCATTTCGAGACATAATCCACAGCCACAAGAATGTACTCGGCGTCGTAGGATTTAGGGAAGGGGCCCATGAAATCTATACCCCAAACATCGAACAACTCAACTTGGAGATTGTTCACGAGAGGCATAGCATCTCGGGCATTAATGTTACCATGCTTTTGGCAACGAGGACAACGTCTCACATAATTCTTTGTGTCCTCGTACATTGATGGCCAATAAAAACCACTTTGCCATATTTTAGCATGTGTCCGAAAAGCTCCATAGTGTCCTCCATATTCGGCGGAGTGACATCTATCTATGATTTTTGTTGCCTCTTCTATGGGGACACATTTTCTCAAGAGTCCATCTGCACAGACCTTATAGAGATATGGCTCATCCCATAGGTGCGTTCTGCTTTGATATAGCAGTTTCTTTTTATTCTCCCCAGGCGGGACATAGCCGGTGACTATAAAATTCACGATGTTTGCATACCAAGGGTTGGTATATGTGACTTTTAAAAGGGTATCATCATGAAGAAAGTCATTTATTGGGAGATTGTCCGAATTATTGACTTGTAGTCTAGACAAGTGATCAGCTACTGAATTCTCTACTCCTTTCTTGTCTCTTATTTCCAGGTCAAATTCTTGAAGGAGTAGCATCCAGCGGATCAACCTTGGTTTAGCATCTTTCTTAGTGAAGAGATATTTTAGAGCAGAGTGATCGGTATAAACAATCACCTTAGCTCCCACTAAGTAAGATCTAAACTTGTCTATGGCAAAGACTACGGCCAAAAGTTCCTTTTCTGTGGTTGCCTAGTTTAGCTGGGGGCCGGTCAGGGTCTTACTAGCATAAGAAATAGCATAACGCTTCTTATCTTTAGTTTGACCAAGGACGGCCCCCACAGCATAATCACTAGCATCACACATGATTTCGAACGGCAAATTCCAATCTAGGGGTTGGATGATTGGTGCCAAAGTTAGAGCCTTTTTCAAAATATTGAAAGCTTGTAGACAATCCTCGTCAAATTTGAACGGGACGTCTTTCGCTAACAAGCTCGTTAAGGGTCTAGCGACCTGTGAGAAATCCTTAATAAACCTTCTATAAAAACCGGCATGGCCCAAGAAGCTTCGGATCTCTCTCACATTAGTGGGTGGTGGAAATTGTTCAATTATATTGATTTTGGCTTTATCCACTTCTATCCCACGTTCTGAAATTCGATGGCCCAGGACAATTCCTTCCCGCACCATTAAGTGACACTTTTCCCAGTTAAGAACTAGGTCCTTCTCTTCACAGCGTTGGAGGACTTTGTCTAAATTGGTTAGGCAATCGTCAAAGGTTTTCCCATAGACCGAAAAGTCGTCCATGAATACCTCCATGATTTGTTCAATCATGTCGGAAAAGATGGACATCATACACCATTGGAAAGATGCCGGCGCATTGCAAAGTCCAAAGGACATGCGTCTATAGGCATAAGTTCCATACGGGCATGTGAAAGTGGTCTTACTTTGGTCATCTGGATGGATTGGGATTTGGTGATAACCAGAATATCCATCCAGGAAGCAAAAGAAAGAATGGTTTGCCAATCTCTCTAGCATCTCATCTATAAAAGGAAGCGGGAAATGATCTTTCTTTGTGGCTTTATTCAGCTTCCTATAGTCTATACACATCCTCCATCCAGTGACAGTGCGTTGAGGGATTAACTCATTTTTCTCATTCTTAACGACTGTCATACCTCCTTTCTTTGGAACTACTTGCACGGGACTTACCCATTCACTATAAGGGACTGGATAAATAATTTCCGCATGCAAGAGTTTCAGAACCTCCTTTTTCATGACTTCACGCATAGCGTTATTAAGGCGTCTTTGTGGCTCTCTTGAAGAGGGTATCTCAGGATCGAGAGGGATACGATGGGTGCAGAGATTTGGACTAATTCCCTTCAAATCTTGAATAGCCAAAGACAGATTGGTGTTTTTCTAAGACAATGGTCAACCTACGGACTTCCTCTTCAGATAGCTTACTACTAATGATTACGGGAGTCTCGGGGTCTTTGTTTAGAAAGATGTATCTCAGACCTTCAGGCAGAGGTTTTAGCTCTATGGAAGGACGAGATGGCTTTTCCGATTCATTTAAGCGAAATGGTTCATCTGTCTCGGCTTCTTCTTCAACAAAGAACTCAGAATCTTCTTCAAAACCAGGCTGAACCAACTCATAAAGGGTAGAGGTTCTAGCTTGATCGAGAAGATCTGGTTCTGGTGGTTGTTCGGCAATGGAATTTAATGCACGAACGAAAGGTACTGAGTACTCTTTTCCACCGATTTGAGCATTAAAGTGCTCTTGACATGGTCCTTGCAAGGCAAGTATGGACCACGGTTGTCCTAAGAAGACGTCAAAAAGGACTACATCGAAAATGTAGAAATCTAAGACCATGTCCGCTCCATCTACTTGGATGGGGACCATCTTTAGGATTCCTTCACTTTCCAAGATGTCACCATTTGTGTCTCTTAAACACCGTTTAGTTGGATGTCTTTGAAGGTCGGGGAATGTTCTGGATACGTAGTTACTAGCAAGAACATTAATTCCCACGACAGGGTCGTAAAAGGCAAAGGCCCTTTCTCCCATAATTCGACAATCTATTACGCTAGGTACTTTATCTATGCGAGGAATGTTTTCTGATACTTCGGCTTCCATTGTCCATTCATGACTCATGACAGCTGAAAGATCCAAAAGACGCTCTCGGCTATAGATTCCATCAGAAGACTCAGGAAGTAGTTTGTCGGATGGGAGAGCTTGAACGGAGTAGTTCATAGCATTTCCGTAATCCTCAAACACATCATCCTCTATCTTGCCCAAAAATTCCGGAAGAATTTCTCTCCCAGATGTGGACGGAATAGGCTCCGCTAAGTCCAGCGAGCTAGACTCGGGCTCTTCTTGGTGTTCTACGGTCAAAACTTGGGTTTCTACGACTTCTTCCTCAGGGATTTCATCGGAAACTCCAGTATAAGGAGTATTCTCGAGAATTCTATCAAGAACCACCTTTCCACCTTGTGGAGAAAGATGAAGAAACGCTCCACCTGACGAATGATCAAGGTGAAGAGCGCTCTCTTTCTCTAGCCCGACATAAAAATGTTGAAGGAGCACTGGATCGGGTATGGCTAAATCGGGTCCTGAATTGATTAAACCAATAAAACGGTCCCAAGCCTCCCCTAAGGTCTCCTTATCATTTTGTCTAAAGGTCATTACTTCTACTCGTAGTCGTACCACTCGGTGGACAGGGAAATACGTCAAGATAAACTTGGTCCGTAAAGTTCCCCAGTCTCCTCTGGCACTTCCCACGGTTCGAGCATGCCATGTTTTAGCTGCTCCCGTCAAAGTGAACGGAAACAGCTTCCACTTGACAGTGTCACGTGAAATGCCCGGAATATTCAAGCATGCACAGACTTTCTCAAACTCACATAGATGTATGTAGGGATTTTCTGATCCCGTAAACATGCTCTCCTGAACTTTATTAATAAAGTCAGGGCGCAATTCGTAACTATCAGCATATATAGCTTGTGATGATAAATGTGGCTCTAATCCCGAACTCTTAGGAGCTGCTAATTGTAAGATAGATTGATTCTCCATGCGAAGAGGGTAAAGATGATCCTAACTCTAGTCTCAAAAATCAGCTACCGTTCCCCGGCAACGGTGCCAGAAAGGCTTGTTGACACCTGGGGTGGCACGCAGAAGAAACCGCAAGCACACGACTGTCAGTTGTAGCTTTTCACCTCAGAGTATTCCGGGGTATCGAATCCACGAGGAACACGAAGTGATTTTGAGAAAACTAAAGGGGGTAAGGATATCTAGGATAGATGAAGGGAACGGGCACTATCTACTGGGGTTGATCCTAGTTCTATTAGACTTCTAGTAATTTAAGTTCTTTACTAGTGTACTGTGGGCGTACTAGCCTTTACCACTGACCTAGGTTGAACGCTAGCACAACGAGCCCTACTGTTAAACTAGACCAACTACGTAGTGGAATTCAAGGCGCACAGGGCTGTCACCACCTGCTTGCTACCACAGCTATCCGGGGGCCTAGCCGTATTCACCGGCAATATATAGCCTAAGTACCACACTTAATCTATATATTACTACTACTAGCCCTGTACTAGAACTAGAGCACTTGAAAGTAATATCAAGAAATGAAACAAACACACAAGTACTGAAAGTAAATACTGGAAGATAGAATAAGATACTAAGTTACCAAAGTTGAAGCGCAGAGCAGAGAGAAGCAGGGGTCTCCGACAACTCTGGAGCTCTCCAGACTTCTACTCTTGTCCTCTCCAGCTCCTCTTCTAGTGAGGCACTCACACTCTCTCTAATCTCTCTATCATAGCAAGTGTGCTACTCTAACCAACTAGTGGGGAATGGTGTGAGGCTCTCCGAATGAGAGCTCAAGGGGGCCTATTTATAGTGCTAGGGAGCTAAGGGGGTACTTATAGAGCGAGGAGGGGTCGGTTAGGGTTTAGGGGGTGGCGCCCGCCACCAAACCCTGGCGCCCGCCACCTCTCAGCCGTCGATTTCAACCGTCATTCATCCAACGGTCTTCATTTGCTCTCCTGAGTCGGTTTGAGGTCTGGCTAGGGTTTGGACACGTGTCCAAAGCCCACTATCCAGGTGATGCTCTTCTTAGCCCTTGGATCAAACCGCCTTAGTGTGCAACGACCAGGGTTTGAGCTTGAGGTGACTCCCACGGATCGATGACGTGGCTTGGGCCACTTTTGGCATGAGTGACCTGGCGGCCGCCAGTAATAGGTGGCGGCCGCCACCTTGCTCTGGCCCATTTGGGCCAAAATGGCTTGGCCTTGCTCCTGGTACCCTTGTTTGGCCCAGATTCCATTATTTCCTGCATTAAGATAAGAAACTGTGCACATGTGGAAATAGGTTAGTTATAAACCAAATCTTCTACTTTTTATGTTGTTTTACCTTGGTTTTGGGTGAAATGTTGATGGTGAAATGATGCTTTAAGCACCGTCAACAACATCCATTTAAAAAAGTTTGAAACCTTTGGATGTTGCAAAAGCCAAGAGTATCCTAATAGCCTCCAAACGAGCTACAGGAGCAAAAGTCTCCTCATAGTCTATCCCCTCCTTCTGACTATAACCTTTTGCTACAAGCCTGGCCTTGTTTCTAACAACGTGGCCATCCTCTCCTTGCTTGTTTTTGAAAACCCATTTTGTCCCTATAGGCTTATAGTCTGGAGGAGGTGAAACTTAAACCCAAACCCGATTTCGCTCAAAGTTCTCTAACTCCTCATGCATGGCATTGACCCAATCCGGATCTGTCAAAGCATGTCCAACATCTCGGGGCTCAAAATCAGCAACAAAAGCAGACTGAGCAAAGTGAGAGATTTGTGACCTGGATCGAGTGACACGTTCGTCGATGCTGCCAATCATCTGCTCAGGCGGGTGTTGGCGCTAAATGTGTCGAGGCACCTCCCGAGCAGAAGTGACCTCCCCCTCAACAGCAGCTGGTGCCTCCCCGGGTACAAAAGGTACCGCTCGGGGTGGCGGATCCCACGGCCCCCAGGAAGAAGAAGTGTCGGGGCCATGAGTCGTAGTAGAAGCCGCTCCTTGCGGCACAGCAGGTGGAGGGGGTGCTGGATCATCCATACCTTCAGCACCCTCGTCCTCGTCATCAAAAAGAGGCTCACCAACCTCATGATCACCTGCACGCTCAAAACGAGAAGAAGGACAAACCATGGTCTCGTCGAAGGTGACATCGGATGTCTCCATGACTCAGTTAGTATCAAGGTTAAGTACACGATAAGCTCTAGTGTGAGTGCCATAACCCAAAAATACACCGTCAGAAGAGCGAGACTCAAATTTGTCCAAGTTGCCTTTCTTCAATATAAAATAGTGGCAACCAAAAACTCGAAAATAACTCACCTTGGGCAGTTTTCCAAAATGCAACTCATAAGAAGTCTTTTTCAAGAAAGCTCGGAGAAAAATGCGATTGGAAATGTAGCATGCAGTGCTCATAGCTTCGGCCCAATCTCGCCTAGGAGTCCTATGCTCATCGAGCATCGTCCTGGCCATCTCAACAAGGGTCCGATTCTTCCTCTCTACAACACCATTCTAGGGCGGTGTGTAGGGGGAAGAAAACTGATGCTCCAAACCCAAGGAGTTACAAAGCTTCTCAAAATCTGAATTCTTGAATTCGGAACCATTATCACTTCTAATAGCTCGCATCGAGTTCAAAGGGAACTCGTTCTGAAGACGCAAAATCAGATTGCGAGCAAAAGAGAAAGTCTCGGTCTTCTCAGACAAAAAGAAGACCCACGAATACCTCGAAAAGTCGTCAACAACAACAAGAACATACCACTTCCCCCCAACCGAGCTCACCCGAGCCGGACCAACAAGGTCCATGTGTAAAAGCTCTCCTGGGCGCTGTGTCATGACCTGAGTCACTGGATGGTGGGGAGCGGCAACCATCTTCCCATGTCTACAAGAATGGCAAACAAGATCCTTCTCCATCGACAACTTGGGCAATCCTCGGATTAGGCCAAGTGAGCTAAGTCTTGCAAGCAAGTCGAAGCTCAAATGTCCCAGTCTCCTATGCCACTTCCAAAGATCAGAGGTGGAAGGACCATCCAAAAGACAACGAGAAACTCCAAACGATTCCGAGAAATCCGCACGAAAGACTTTCCCAAAGGGCGAAATCACACAAACAAGATTGCCCTGAGGATCCAAAATACGACTGAGATTCGGCTTAAAACGAATCTCATAGTCGTCATCAAATAGTTGCGAAACAGAAAGAAGGTTAAAATGCAAGTTAGAAACAAGAGCAACATCGCGCAACAAAAAGTGCTCATTAACTCGCACCGACCCACGAGACAACACTTTACCTTTGCTATTGTCGCCGAAGGTGATAAACTCCTTTCCGGCGACTGGACTAAGACTGGAGAACCACTTGGCGTTTTCGGTCATGTGCCTCGAGCAACCGGAATCCACCAACCAAATGTCCTCCAATCGTTTTACCTACATCAATAAAAAGACATAGGGTGAGCATACGGTCCAACACTGGGGTTAGTGAAGTAGGAAGAATACTAGTGTTGCGCCGGCTGCTCAAAAGAACGGTTAGTAGAAAAACCATTCCTAGTACGCCTACGGGGGAAGCGATCACCACGTTGAGGAAAACGTGGTCCGCTAAGGGAAGAGCGTCCATCGCGATACTCAAAACGCGGTGGGGGAAAACGCTCTACCACAAAGCCACCGCCACGGGGTCCATAGCCTACAACTGCAGGCTCCCGCCGGGCACGTCCTCTCCGCTGCCTAGGCCTGGGAACTTGAGGTTCTGGACCTCTGGGCCTAGCAGCACGTCTCTGAACATTCGACGCATGTACATCATGGAAAGGATGGTACATGTCCGCATTGTTCATCTCCCTTGCACGGCGCGCCTCTCTCTTGCGCTGAAAGCAAAACTCACCCAAGTGTCCATCTCGCCCACAGTGCTCACAATGGTACCTCACCGCTCTCAAAGGGGGTTGTTGGTACTCACGGTAGTGGGTGTGGATCACTTTGCCCTTCTGTGGCATAAGCTCCTCTTGGATGGGTGGCATGGTGTCCAGCTTGTTCTTGAGGTGGTTTGGTTTGCACTACTACAAAAATGAACTTGCGCAGCGTTGTCCTTTTGTCCTCTGTGGCGGACTCTTTTTTTGCCCGCTGCCGTAAATCATGAGATTTACCGCAGCGGACACTTTTTATTTACCATGGCGGGCACTTTTGCCCGCTGTGGTAAATCGATTTACCGCAGCGGGCATCTTAAGATGTCCGCTGCGGTAAATGCTCTATTTACCGCAGCGGACATCTTAAGGTGCCAGCTGCGGTAAATCGATTTACCGCAGCGGGCATCTTAAGAAGCCCGCTGCGGTAAATAGGGCATTTACCGCAGTGGACATCTTAAGATGCCCGCTGCGGTTAATTGATTTTCTGCAGCGGACACCTTAAGATGTCCGCTACGGTAAATGCCCCATTTACCGCAGCGGGCATCTTAAGATGTCCGCTGCAGTTAATCGATTTACCGCAGCGGGCACCTTAAGATGTTCGCTACGGTTAAAATCGAGGCCCAAATGAGGCCCAATAGTCATCCTTCATATAAATATAAGGACCAGTTAGGGTTTTCTTCACTCTTTCCGTACTCAGCCGCCGCTCTCGCTCCCTCACGGGTCGTTCTTCCTCCCCCGCCGCCCCACTTCTTCTCTCGGCAGGCACCACACACAACCTTCCTCACTGCTCACACCCTCCTCACGAACGATAACGACATGACACGCGATGCCCATCTCGGAGTCGAGGGGGACGCCAAGGACAAGAACATCGCCGCTGACGCCTTGGCGGTGGCAGCGCCCGAAGATGTAACACCTCTGGTGTTTAACTGTAATTAACTTGACATATCATCATTATCATCATTAAGCATCTTGATCATGATTTCATGTGTATGCATTTTGCTAAGTGTATCATTTTATGTGAATTACCTCTATTGCAAAAATCCTAATTAGCCCACTTCTCTCTACTAGGGCAAAATGGTAATTTCATCTCTGTGATTAGTTTTGTGTAATTCTTGTTCCTTTGGTGTCTTGAAGTTTTGTTGTGTTGGCCAAAGTTCAAAAATCAGAATTTGATTTCAAATCCCTTTTGCAAAACCCTAATTTCCAAATCCTGGATTTTATCCCTCTGGTGTAATTTAAAAATTATTCAAAATTTGGGGTTGGTCCAAAAAGCAAAGTTGTAGAGCTGTCAAAGAGAAACAACTTTGGTATTTACAAATTTTCAAGTTGCAGTACAAAGTTTTGAGTTATTTCAAATTCAATCAAACCCCAACTTTTGTTCCCTTTTCAGTTTTCAAAAAGAGTTCAAAAACTAATGAGTTTCTGGAAAAGTGTATTATAGCAAAGTTGTAGGTTTTGATAAAAGGAACAGCTTTCATGTTTGAAGATTTTCTAGTTTCAGTATAAAATCCAAAGTAATTTTGAATTGATTCAAATTTCAAAAGTGTCCCCTTTTTCTGTTTTTGAATTTTGTTCAAAAACTGTTTGGAATTTGAAAATGTTCTTTTTGACAAAGTTGTAGATCTCATTTTTCTGAACAACTTTGGTATTGGGAGTTTTTGTCGCACAGTTCAAATTTTGGGAGCATTTTTGCAAAAGTCAGAAACTAGCCAAAAGTCAAACCCTACACCCTACACTGTTCCTCTTCTTCATAGCGACAGAGGGGGGGGCCCGGCCATGGCGCCCGCGCCGCGCCTGCCGCACGCCCGGCTGCTCCCCACGCGCCACCAACCTGCCGCCGCTGTCGCCCTGTTCCCTCCGCGCCCGCGCGCGAGCGCTGGCCCTCGCTCCCGTCCCCTACAGTCCTCTCCGCGCCGCCGCCGCGTGGCCATCGCCGGCCGAGCTTGCGCCCGAGCCCCGGCTGCACGCCCACGTATCCGCCAGAGCGCAATCGAGTGCGCACGCCTCCGCAAACCTCATCCACACCACCCCGAGGTCTCTACCGGCCCTGGCCGCGGCTATATAAGCCCGCCGGAGCTCCGACCTCCGCACTCATCTCCGCCTCCGTCGCCAGCACAGTCCAGTGCCTCCGCCGCTCCACCACCTAGCTCAAAAGCTCCGCCGTGTTCTTGTGCTGCTTCACCACCCTCCAATTTTACCTCTACCGCCTCCAATCGCCCGGCGTAACCTCGCCGTTCCCATCTCCGGCAGAAACCCGGCGAGCTCGGGTTCGTGAAATTCGTCGCCTCCGGCCTCGACCATCCCTCACCGACCCCCGTGTCGTGTTCCTCGGTCCCGTGCGACTCTGACCAGACCCTTGCGGTCTCGTGTGTTGCGCAGGGTCGCCGGAGCGCCGCTCGCCGCTCGCCGCCGAAGGAGCTCCACCGAACCACCGCCCCTCGAGCCCGTGTCGAGCCTCACCCTCGAGCGCGTGCCGAGCCTCACCCTCGAGCCCTGTCTCCGATCCGTGGTAAGCACCCGAGGCCTCGGCCTCTGCTTCCACTCCGTCTCGCCCGAGCCCGAGCCTCGGCGGACAGACCCTCACCACTTCGCTCGAGCCAGGCCTCGAGAGAACCTGTGCACCCTCCGCCTCGTCGAGCCAGGCCTCGGACGAAACGTTTGGTTTCCGTCTCGCCCGAGCCTACCAGCCAGGCCTCGGTCGGCCGAGAGTTCCGCGATTCGCCCGAGCCCCGTTCCGACTCGAGCACAGTGCTCTTTTCCTTTTAAAAATGGGAACAGTTCTGATATTTCATCTTTTTGTATGATTTTTTGTGTTGATCCAAAAATTCTGAAAATTTCACAGTAGACTCTTTATGCTCTGGAGTATTTTATAAAAATATAAAACTTGACTTTTCTGCAAAGATTTAAAAATGTAAAATTCCCCTTTTAATTGAAAAATGAAGGTTTTGGTATTTTTGGAGAGTGATCTATAACTCCAAAAATCTGGAGATAAATTTCTATGTGCTAGTTATGCCTTTCTGAGTCTCTGGTAAAATTTTGAAGTCTTTTGGAGCAAGTTGATTTTTGAGCTTTATTTTAATTAAGGAATAGTGCCTTTTGTTAATTAAATGTCTAGATTTAATTGAGCACCTTAATGACCTCCAAAAATTATGAAATTTGTTTTGCCATATACTTGTACTCTAATGAACTTGTGTGATTAATTTGGTAATTTTTGGAGCACCTTCATAAAATGACCTTTTTAAATAATTAAGAAAAATAGAAAGAAATGATTAGGGTTAGTGTGAATGCCCTGTGAAGTGACTTTTGGGATTGCGTGATGTTCATAGACCCCTACCCTTTGGTCTATGATGTTTGTGATGCTTAGGATAGTTATGATAAAGTCTAGTTTAATCAATTTTGCTTAAGGAAGAAATGGTTACTTTTATGCTCAACCTAGATTTCGTTTATGCCTTGCCTAAGAGTAATCTTGAATCAGTGGTATTGTCTTGCACCATAAGTCCATATCATCATTCTCATGAGCATTCATCATTGCATCCGTATAGTTGACGAAGAAGGACCTGAAGTCGAGGTAGCCGCCGAAGGATCTGTCCCCGAGGCGACCCCGAGTTCCGACACCTACTCCAACCCCGAGTCCGTTCTTTTTGCCATCCAAGGCAAGCCCCGGTGCATTTAACCCTTCCATTTATAAAATGTTTTCCTTAAATGCTTTTGAGTTAAATTACTGCATTAGGTTATAGGAGTTGTGTGATGACCTATTGCCTCCTGCATTATTTACCTCCACCAAAGGATCCACCCGCCTTGTTTTAAAAAAAACTATTTGCAAAATGCTTAGTGATGCTATATAACAGATTTGCAAAAATGCCAATTTCAAAAGTGTGATCACTTAAGAATTTTTATGGGATTTTGGCTTTACTCCCACTATTGGCTAAGTATCTGATCCGTACTTAGTCAATGGGAAGGAGGGGTTGTCCTTGCGTACGGTGCCGTCATGTCGTAGTCCGGGACTCGACAGTTGACACCGACCGGGACGGGTTGAAAAACTGACAGGACTGTTGCGCTTGGGTGAGATATAACCAAGGCACAGTTGCTGGCTGGAAAATTAGGGACCATCCGTATGGGGGCCTGCTGGGCAGGACTTGCAACTATTCACATACTACGGAAAGCTCTGGCTCCGAGAAATCCATTATTGGACCGACAACCGCGCACTGGGAGTGGAGAGATGGCGGAAGTAGCATGTACCCACGTGGGTTAGAGTCCCGGATTGGAGTGGTGTACTGTACTTCCGGGTGGCGTAGGACCGGGCCCAATAATGGAGGAATCATGGAAGACGAGTTGGCATATGCAAGCTTGGGTGCTACATATGCAGTGTGAATAGGGATCCTCAGCTGAGTATTCTTTATCCGGATTAACGTTGCTCCTCGGTTATGGAGACTTGTTCCATTGACTCTCAACGGAGAGTGGTTCTCAACTAGGAATGTTTTGAAATGTAAAATGAATCATGAAGGATGAAGAATTGAGGAATACTGAATCTTTCAAAATAAAATAAGATTTACAAAAATGCTTTTCTGCAAAATACTTGATCTTGCTTAAGCCTTACCTTGACTACCCTAAGCCTTCATTCCTGAGTCTCCTCCCCTTTTCTTTAGTCGGTTAAGTCTTGTTGAGTACCTTTGTACTCAGGGTTCTTTTACCCATGTTGCAGGTATGGCAGATCCCTCAGTATGCCTTGGACCCTGCTGTGTGACTGTGGTTCAGGAAGAGGCCGATGAGGCCGATGAGTGATTATTCACCCTCAGGCTGGGTGATGTATCTATATCTTTTAGTTGTTGTCATCTGCTACCCTGTCAACTCTATCTATTTGAACTATGGTCTGTAATAACTTCACTTTAAGTTTATGTTGAACACTGGTTTGTAAAACTATTGTTATTTAAGTCTTCCGCTATTTACTCCGATATTATTTGTCAAAATGTTCAAGAGATTGTAACTGAATTGTGAGATGATCCTGCGGACATCGGGCACTGACGTAGCCCAGTGGCGAACCCGGTCTTAATCTCTTGGCTGTACGGATCGACTGTCAGTGGTTGATAGTGATCGGTGGGCCATGGGATTAGGGCCGTTACGTCACAGAGTGGTATCGGAGCATCTCACTACGACGTTGCAATTTTTTTTTGCGAAAACTTCAAAAAGATTTTTGAGTCCAAAACTAAACTTGACTATTTTGAGTCCAAATTGCTTCTCTCATCTCATCTTGTCTTTGGCAACTAGTAGCAAGACACTTTGTATAGCCCTATGTACCTTACCTTAGTAGTTGTATTGCCTTGTTCCGTAGGAACGAATCATGCATCATGTCATAATCACTTAAGGTAATAACTTCCTCTCTAAGTCGGTTGGGATAGTGTGCCTATACCTTGTTCTTGCTAGCCTTTCTCATCTATAACCTCTTATCCAGATATGGCCATCATCAAGCGGACTGCCCGCAAGTCGACTGGACCAAATGGTGTGCCGCGTCACCAGCTGGCGCCACGCACCGGAGAAGAGACTGGAAAATCCTCCAATGGTCATCGTTTTTCCCGCCGCACCCGCAAACAGCTGAAGGAGGAAATCAAGAATCTGAAGGCTGAAATGGAGAACATGGAGCATGACTTCTACCTTTCCCGCATGGAGTTTTATGAGGCACGAGCTTCCCTGGAGCAGGCCAACCGGAACACGGTTCGCGCTATCCAGCAGCGTGATGCAACATGGATCCGAGAGGATGTCACCAGAGCCCAGCTCCATGGACTGCAGAAATACACCGCCCAGCTTGAGCAGTACAATGATATGCTTCATGAAGAAGTGCATCAGCTGCATGATCAACTCCACCCCTTGGTACCCCCGGTGATGGAAGAACCTGAGGACGGGGTCGTGGAGGAACCTGAAGTGGAGCATGAGCCAGGCCAGAATGAAGAAGTGGAACCTGCAGAAGATGTCCACGTTGAAGATGAAGATGAGGAGGAAGAGCCTGAGCTTACCATCGAGGATGATGATGATGACGAAGAGTTGATCTTCATCGATGATGACTAGACTCCTTGTGTCTGTACCATCCGCTTACCTAAAGCCTTAAGTCTAGGTTTGGGGCGTTAGTTGGTCTTCTGTCTAGCCGAGTTTGTATCTTGTCTTGTACCTTTCCTTTGTCAGTCTGTGGTTATCTGTCGAACTTCTGTATCAGTTATCTACCCTTGCATCAATGAATCTTATCAGTCAGTTTCGTTCAAAAGCAATCTTTGGATGTGTCAGCATAAAGCCATGATAGACATCTTGAATAGAGTTGTGAGAGTGGATATTCCTAACAGCACTTCCAAACTCCTTCTCCAACTTCCTATGCCTCAAAAACCAGCAACCACCCAGTTGAATACCGCCTGTGTTCCGGAAGTCAGGGATATTCCCGTGGTCTGTGAGTTCCCTGATGTCTTTCCAGAAGATCTACCCGGTCTACCTCCCGACCGTGATGTTGAGTTTGCTATAGAGCTAAAGCCCGGGACTGCTCCTATATCCCGCAGAGCTTATCGAATGCCTCCCAGAGAGTTGGCAGAGCTGAAGATCCAATTGCAAGAGCTATTGGACAAGGGTCTCATTCGCCCAAGTTCATCTCCTTGGGGTTGCCCTGCTATCTTTGTGAAGAAGAAGGACAAAAGTCTTCGTCTGTGCGTTGACTATCGCCCACTCAATGAGGTCACCATCAAGAATAAATATCCTTTGCCTCGCATTGACCTTCTTTTTGACCAGTTATCTGGAGCCAGAGTGTTTTCCAAGATCGACCTCAGATCTGGCTATCACCAAATAAAGATTCGTCCCGAAGATATTCCCAAAACAGCTTTCACCACCAGATACGGCATATATGAGTATTTGGTCATGTCTTTCGGTTTGACCAATGCACCCGCTCATTTCATGTATCTCATGAACTCTGTGTTCATGCCAGAGCTCGATAAATTTGTAGTCGTGTTCATTGACGACATCCTTGTTTATTCAAGAACTCCTGAAGATCATGCCAAGCATCTTCGTGTCGTTCTCTCTCGTCTCAGAGATCACCAGCTGTATGCCAAGTTCAGTAAATGTGAATTCTGGCTAGATCGAATTCAATTCCTTGGTCATGTCCTGTCCGCTGAAGGTGTGTCAGTTGACCCTGGAAAAGTGGCAGATATCTTGGATTGGAAGCCACCTACCACTGTCCGCGAAGTTCGCAGCTTCATGGGAATGGCTGGATACTATCGTCGTTTCATCCCAGATTTCTCCAGAGTTGCCAAGCCTATCACAGAGTTGTTGAAGAATTCCGTGGATTTTGTTTGGTCACCAGCCTGTGAGCAAGCTTTTCAAGCCTTGAAGGAACTGTTAACTACATCACCAGTCCTAGCTCAACCAGATATCGAGAAACCCTTTGATGTATACTGTGATGCATCTGGTACTGGTTTGGGTTGTGTATTGATGCAAGAAGGTCGAGTGATCGCTTATGCCTCACGGCAGCTTAAGCGACATGAGGAGAATTACCCAACCCATGACCTTGAATTAGCAGCAGTGGTGCATGCTTTGAAGATATGGCGTCATTATCTGTTGGGCAGTGCTTGCAATGTGTACACCGATCATAAGAGCCTGAAGTATATCTTCACTCAAGAAGAGTTGAACATGAGGCAGCGAAGATGGCTTGAGTTAATCAAGGATTATGATATCGAAGTGCATTACCATCCTGGTAAGGCGAATGTAGTCGCCGATGCCCTCAGTCGCAAGTCGTACTGCAACTGTCTGACGACGAAGCCCTATGATCTTTCCTTGTGCCATGATCTTGAAAGGATGGGTATTGAAATGGTACCACAAGGAACTCTGAGCAATGTCAGGATAGAGACCTCTATCAGAGAACAGGTCATTGCTGCACAAAAAGATAACCCTGGAATCAAGCACATCATCGAAAAGGTCCAGACCGGAAAGGCTGATTGTTTCAGGATCGATGATGTAGGAGTTGTTTGGTTCAAGAACCGTCTAGTAGTTCCCAAGGTGCCTGAGTTGAGACAGTTGATCCTTGGTGAAGCACACCTGTCTAGGTTTTCCATCCACCCCGGCAGCAACAAGATGTACCAGGATCTGAGGCAGAGATTCTGGTGGACAAAGATGAAGATTGAAATCGCTTGCTATGTCGCTCGCTGTGATACTTGTCAGAAAGTCAAAGCCGTGCACATGAAACCTGGAGGAGAATTGCAGTCTTTATCTGTACCTGCCTGGAAGTGGGAAGATATCAGCATGGATTTTATTAATGGGCTACCCAAGACCCGGAAAGGTTTTGATTCCATTTGGGTAATCGTGGACCGACTCACCAAACAAGCTCACTTTCTGCCAGTCAAGACTATTTACACCGTCCCCACATATGCCGCCTTGTACAAGAACAACATAGTGAAGCTTCATGGCATACCCAAGACCATTGTCTCTGACCGCGGTACCCAGTTTGTTGCTAAGTTCTGGAAGGCGTTCCATACCTCACTTGGAACCCAGCTCTTATACAGCACAGCATATCATCCTCAGACTGATGGACAGACGGAGCGAGTCAACCAGGTGCTGGAAGACATGTTGAGAGCCTGTGCTCTCACCTTCGCAGATACTTGGGATGACTGTTTGCCCTTGGCAGAGTTCTCATATAATAACAGTTACCAAGAAAGCATCAAGATGGCACCCTTTGAAGCACTGTACGGTCGTCGTTGTCGTACACCTCTCAGTTGGTCCGAACCTGGAGAAAGGGAATTCTTTGGAGTTGACCTGGTCAAGGATATGGAAGAGAAAGTCAAGCAGATACAAGAGAACATGAAGATTGCCCAATCTCGACAAAAGAGCTATGCTGACAAGAGACGTCGACCTCTGAAGTTTCAAGTTGGAGATTATGTATATCTCAAGGTCTCACCAACCAAAGGAGTCACTCGTTTTGGAGTTAAAGGAAAGTTAGCACCCCGCTACATTGGTCCGTTTGAGATTTTGGAATGTTGTGGCAAGGTAGCTTACAAGCTGAAGTTGCCCGATCATCTCTCCGCTGTCCACAATGTTTTCCATGTCTCCCAACTCAAGAAGTGTCTCCGAGTACCAGAACATGTCGTGGAAGTTGAAGGTGTCAAGCTAGAGCCTGATCTGTCCTACTCAGAATATCCAGTTCGCGTGTTGGACCACAAGGATCGCGTTACCCGAAGAACCACCACAAGATGGTACAAAATCCAGTGGAACCAGCACTCTGAAGAAGAAGCTACTTGGGAATCTGAAGACTTCTTAGCAAAGAACTACCCCGACTTTCTCGAATCGCTGTCCATGTAAGGTTTTGCCTTTATCCCTTCTTTGTCCTTTCATAAGACGTGGAATCTCGGGGCGAGATTTCTTTAAGGGGGGGAGGCTGTAACACCTCTGGTGTTTAACTGTAATTAACTTGACATATCATCATTATCATCATTAAGCATCTTGATCATGATTTCATGTGTATGCATTTTGCTAAGTGTATCATTTTATGTGAATTACCTCTATTGCAAAAATCCTAATTAGCCCACTTCTCTCTACTAGGGCAAAATGGTAATTTCATCTCTGTGATTAGTTTTGTGTAATTCTTGTTCCTTTGGTGTCTTGAAGTTTTGTTGTGTTGGCCAAAGTTCAAAAATCAGAATTTGATTTCAAATCCCTTTTGCAAAACCCTAATTTCCAAATCCTGGATTTTATCCCTCTGGTGTAATTTAAAAATTATTCAAAATTTGGGGTTGGTCCAAAAAGCAAAGTTGTAGAGCTGTCAAAGAGAAACAACTTTGGTATTTACAAATTTTCAAGTTGCAGTACAAAGTTTTGAGTTATTTCAAATTCAATCAAACCCCAACTTTTGTTCCCTTTTCAGTTTTCAAAAAGAGTTCAAAAACTAATGAGTTTCTGGAAAAGTGTATTATAGCAAAGTTGTAGGTTTTGATAAAAGGAACAGCTTTCATGTTTGAAGATTTTCTAGTTTCAGTATAAAATCCAAAGTAATTTTGAATTGATTCAAATTTCAAAAGTGTCCCCTTTTTCTGTTTTTGAATTTTGTTCAAAAACTGTTTGGAATTTGAAAATGTTCTTTTTGACAAAGTTGTAGATCTCATTTTTCTGAACAACTTTGGTATTGGGAGTTTTTGTCGCACAGTTCAAATTTTGGGAGCATTTTTGCAAAAGTCAGAAACTAGCCAAAAGTCAAACCCTACACCCTACACTGTTCCTCTTCTTCATAGCGACAGAGGGGGGGGCCCGGCCATGGCGCCCGCGCCGCGCCTGCCGCACGCCCGGCTGCTCCCCACGCGCCACCAACCTGCCGCCGCTGTCGCCCTGTTCCCTCCGCGCCCGCGCGCGAGCGCTGGCCCTCGCTCCCGTCCCCTACAGTCCTCTCCGCGCCGCCGCCGCGTGGCCATCGCCGGCCGAGCTTGCGCCCGAGCCCCGGCTGCACGCCCACGTATCCGCCAGAGCGCAATCGAGTGCGCACGCCTCCGCAAACCTCATCCACACCACCCCGAGGTCTCTACCGGCCCTGGCCGCGGCTATATAAGCCCGCCGGAGCTCCGACCTCCGCACTCATCTCCGCCTCCGTCGCCAGCACAGTCCAGTGCCTCCGCCGCTCCACCACCTAGCTCAAAAGCTCCGCCGTGTTCTTGTGCTGCTTCACCACCCTCCAATTTTACCTCTACCGCCTCCAATCGCCCGGCGTAACCTCGCCGTTCCCATCTCCGGCAGAAACCCGGCGAGCTCGGGTTCGTGAAATTCGTCGCCTCCGGCCTCGACCATCCCTCACCGACCCCCGTGTCGTGTTCCTCGGTCCCGTGCGACTCTGACCAGACCCTTGCGGTCTCGTGTGTTGCGCAGGGTCGCCGGAGCGCCGCTCGCCGCTCGCCGCCGAAGGAGCTCCACCGAACCACCGCCCCTCGAGCCCGTGTCGAGCCTCACCCTCGAGCGCGTGCCGAGCCTCACCCTCGAGCCCTGTCTCCGATCCGTGGTAAGCACCCGAGGCCTCGGCCTCTGCTTCCACTCCGTCTCGCCCGAGCCCGAGCCTCGGCGGACAGACCCTCACCACTTCGCTCGAGCCAGGCCTCGAGAGAACCTGTGCACCCTCCGCCTCGTCGAGCCAGGCCTCGGACGAAACGTTTGGTTTCCGTCTCGCCCGAGCCTACCAGCCAGGCCTCGGTCGGCCGAGAGTTCCGCGATTCGCCCGAGCCCCGTTCCGACTCGAGCACAGTGCTCTTTTCCTTTTAAAAATGGGAACAGTTCTGATATTTCATCTTTTTGTATGATTTTCTGTGTTGATCCAAAAATTCTGAAAATTTCACAGTAGACTCTTTATGCTCTGGAGTATTTTATAAAAATATAAAACTTGACTTTTCTGCAAAGATTTAAAAATGTAAAATTCCCCTTTTAATTGAAAAATGAAGGTTTTGGTATTTTTGGAGAGTGATCTATAACTCCAAAAATCTGGAGATAAATTTCTATGTGCTAGTTATGCCTTTCTGAGTCTCTGGTAAAATTTTGAAGTCTTTTGGAGCAAGTTGATTTTTGAGCTTTATTTTAATTAAGGAATAGTGCCTTTTGTTAATTAAATGTCTAGATTTAATTGAGCACCTTAATGACCTCCAAAAATTATGAAATTTGTTTTGCCATATACTTGTACTCTAATGAACTTGTGTGATTAATTTGGTAATTTTTGGAGCACCTTCATAAAATGACCTTTTTAAATAATTAAGAAAAATAGAAAGAAATGATTAGGGTTAGTGTGAATGCCCTGTGAAGTGACTTTTGGGATTGCGTGATGTTCATAGACCCCTACCCTTTGGTCTATGATGTTTGTGATGCTTAGGATAGTTATGATAAAGTCTAGTTTAATCAATTTTGCTTAAGGAAGAAATGGTTACTTTTATGCTCAACCTAGATTTCGTTTATGCCTTGCCTAAGAGTAATCTTGAATCAGTGGTATTGTCTTGCACCATAAGTCCATATCATCATTCTCATGAGCATTCATCATTGCATCCGTATAGTTGACGAAGAAGGACCTGAAGTCGAGGTAGCCGCCGAAGGATCTGTCCCCGAGGCGACCCCGAGTTCCGACACCTACTCCAACCCCGAGTCCGTTCTTTTTGCCATCCAAGGCAAGCCCCGGTGCATTTAACCCTTCCATTTATAAAATGTTTTCCTTAAATGCTTTTGAGTTAAATTACTGCATTAGGTTATAGGAGTTGTGTGATGACCTATTGCCTCCTGCATTATTTACCTCCACCAAAGGATCCACCCGCCTTGTTTTAAAAAAAACTATTTGCAAAATGCTTAGTGATGCTATATAACAGATTTGCAAAAATGCCAATTTCAAAAGTGTGATCACTTAAGAATTTTTATGGGATTTTGGCTTTACTCCCACTATTGGCTAAGTATCTGATCCGTACTTAGTCAATGGGAAGGAGGGGTTGTCCTTGCGTACGGTGCCGTCATGTCGTAGTCCGGGACTCGACAGTTGACACCGACCGGGACGGGTTGAAAAACTGACAGGACTGTTGCGCTTGGGTGAGATATAACCAAGGCACAGTTGCTGGCTGGAAAATTAGGGACCATCCGTATGGGGGCCTGCTGGGCAGGACTTGCAACTATTCACATACTACGGAAAGCTCTGGCTCCGAGAAATCCATTATTGGACCGACAACCGCGCACTGGGAGTGGAGAGATGGCGGAAGTAGCATGTACCCACGTGGGTTAGAGTCCCGGATTGGAGTGGTGTACTGTACTTCCGGGTGGCGTAGGACCGGGCCCAATAATGGAGGAATCGTGGAAGACGAGTTGGCATATGCAAGCTTGGGTGCTACATATGCAGTGTGAATAGGGATCCTCAGCTGAGTATTCTTTATCCGGATTAACGTTGCTCCTCGGTTATGGAGACTTGTTCCATTGACTCTCAACGGAGAGTGGTTCTCAACTAGGAATGTTTTGAAATGTAAAATGAATCATGAAGGATGAAGAATTGAGGAATACTGAATCTTTCAAAATAAAATAAGATTTACAAAAATGCTTTTCTGCAAAATACTTGATCTTGCTTAAGCCTTACCTTGACTACCCTAAGCCTTCATTCCTGAGTCTCCTCCCCTTTTCTTTAGTCGGTTAAGTCTTGTTGAGTACCTTTGTACTCAGGGTTCTTTTACCCATGTTGCAGGTATGGCAGATCCCTCAGTATGCCTTGGACCCTGCTGTGTGACTGTGGTTCAGGAAGAGGCCGATGAGGCCGATGAGTGATTATTCACCCTCAGGCTGGGTGATGTATCTATATCTTTTAGTTGTTGTCATCTGCTACCCTGTCAACTCTATCTATTTGAACTATGGTCTGTAATAACTTCACTTTAAGTTTATGTTGAACACTGGTTTGTAAAACTATTGTTATTTAAGTCTTCCGCTATTTACTCCGATATTATTTGTCAAAATGTTCAAGAGATTGTAACTGAATTGTGAGATGATCCTGCGGACATCGGGCACTGACGTAGCCCAGTGGCGAACCCGGTCTTAATCTCTTGGCTGTACGGATCGACTGTCAGTGGTTGATAGTGATCGGTGGGCCATGGGATTAGGGCCGTTACGTCACAGAAGACGGCGGCAACGACGGAGTTGGGGCCGGGTCTGGGTCCGGCGGCCACCGCAAGCTGTCCCCGGTGCCGCTCATCTTCCTCATCTTCCTCGAGGTTGTGCGGGGGGGCCTACGACGTGGAGCCAGCAGCGGGCTTGCCGTACATGCTGCTGTGCTTCCTCATCTTCCCCTTCATCGTCTCCTTC
The DNA here is from genome assembly GCA_009763385.1 of Coix lacryma-jobi var. lacryma-jobi. Lineage (NCBI taxonomy): Eukaryota > Viridiplantae > Streptophyta > Magnoliopsida > Poales > Poaceae > Coix > Coix lacryma-jobi. Next base: position 154,128,866 of record CM019827.1, on the reverse strand, counting down.
AACGTCGCGCTCATGTTCCTCAACTGCATGGGGCTCACCGTCGTGGCATGGTCCGCGGTGGGCTCGGCTTCTCGATGGTCCGGATCCACCTCATGGCGGCTGGATCCACCCCATGGCGGCCAGATCCGGTGGTGGACTGACTGGATCCAGTGGTGGATCCACCGGATCCGGCGGCGGCGGTGATGCAGCTTTGGATGGGCTCGACGGGCCCGTGGATGGGCTCAGCGGGTCTGTCCAGGGCTTTTTTTTGTTTTTTAAATGATTAACCACGATGGGCATCCTTACTTGCCCGCTGCGGTAAATCTGATTAACCACAGCGGGCGCTTTATGTTGCCCGCTGCGGTTAATGCATTTATCGCAGCAGGCAAGGGCGCCCGCTGCGGTACTTGCCACGATTAACCATGGCCTTAGCACCGCAACGGACGCCATTGCCCGCTACGGTAAACCCAAATCGCCCGCTGCAGTTAAGCATTGTGGCATAGTGTTGGGAGCCCATGATTGTTTCTTGGGTGGAGCTCTCGGAGGCTCAACAAAGACCCCATCCTTGGTGTTAGGCTTGAGTGGCTCTTTGGGTGGAATCTTGGTAAGCTTGGGAGTAGTGGTGGAGTTGGGCTTCTCACATGGGTTAAGACCACTCGACTCTCCAATCTTCCCAAAAGATGAAACATCAACACCCGGAGCAAAACCTACACCAGGACCTCCAGCAGCTCGCTTGAATTGGGAGATCATCATCCCGAGCTGTGGCTCACCACTAGATACCCATGACAAGATGGTCTGAAGGTATGTGTTTTCCTCCTCGGTTTGCATCTTGTCATGCTTCACATTAGCGATCTCCATCTCCAAACCCTCACAAAGAACACACCTAGCCACACATGTGCTACCTGAGTTGGCCTCTTCAAGAGACACAATCTTGGCATTCTTCTCTGCCAACTCAGATTGCAAGACAGGACAAGTCTTGTAGCACCCAACAGCGAGGGTCTAGCCTTCAGCTCATCCACCTCTCCTACCAACGCAGCATACTTACCTCTCAAGGTGAGAAGGTCAGTCACGTGCTTGGTGCACATCTCACACTCCACCTCCTCAGAGACGACCACGGTGGACTTAGCAAACTCAAGCTCCCTCACCGTGTCCTCCCACTTCTGCCTAAACTCCTTGCGCTCTCTAGCAGCACGCCTAAGCAACTTATCTTGACTAAGTAAGGCAGCAGTAAGCTTCTCAACCTCAGCAGAAAGCTCGTCGTGGGTGAGAGATACCTGGGAGGTGTCGTCGTCGTCGTCGTCGTTCCGAGGGGAGTCCTAAAGCTTGCCGTCGACCTCATCACCAAGGGCCATGGTGCAGAGGCCGTCGTTGTCGGCGAAGAAGCAGAGCCCGTTCAGCTTGTCTTCGATCCTCTTCTTCTTCTCGGACTCGTCATCGCTTGAGCAAGCGGAGTCATCATCCGAGCCGTCGACGTCGCTGAGCATAGCGAAGAACGCACACTGCTCAGCCTGGGCCTTCTCCAAGTACTTCTTCTTGATGTACTCCTTGTCGAAGCCGCCCCTCCGTTTGTGCCTCGCGGGGACGTACTTCTCCTTGCGCTTGCCGGAGTCGTAATTATGCCCATGATCGCCCTTCCCAGATGTGTTCTTCTTCTTGGGACAGATGGTGACGAAGTGGTCGAGGTCGCCGCACTCAAAGCATCCTGAGCGTCCTCCTCCGCGGCGACGGTTCATGCGGTTGTTGTGGAACTGCGAGAACCGGTTGGCGAGCATCGCCAACTCATCATCCCCCAAAGACTCCAGCTGGTCCTCTATGACAGAGAAGAGTGAAGAAAGTGCAAATCCTCCAGAGGGGTTAGCAGAAGAGCCAGAAACCAAAGCCATAGTCGGGCCAGAAGGATTTTCATAAGAAGCCCTCGACATGGCGTCAATCTCACTAGACTTGAGCTTGCTAAAGAGCTCGTCGCAAGTGAGGGTCTCATAGTTAGATGATTCGATGATCGCCTAGACCTTTGAGTCCCACACTGATCGATCAAGAGTGTGCAAAAGCTTCAAAGCCCTCTCATGATCGTCAAAAGGCAACAGCTCCTTGTTCGCTCTCATCTTGTTGACAACGACCTGAAAGCGAGCGAATAAGCTCTCTATGCTCTCGCCAGGCATGTGTCGAAAGTTCTCGTACTCCCGCTTGTGCGACTCGTAGAGATGAGATTTGACTTGAGAGGTTCCCTCATGGAAACGCATGAGGGTCACCCAAATCTCACGAGCCGTGGGGAGGTGAGAAACGCGATCAAACTCGGACATGCTCAAACAGGAGAAGAGAGTGTTACGCGCTTGGCTATTGGCATCGTGCTCATCCATCTGAAGCTGAGTAACACGAGCAACCAAGACAACGTAATCGTCCCTGTTGCAAATCTCCCAAACAGAAGAGCCCATGCTCTGAAGATAGGCCGACATGCGTATCTTCCAATACGCATAGTTCGTTGTTGACACTAATTAACTCTTATTATTAAAGGTCAATTAAGCATGAAAATGGATGAATATATATACTCCACCTTAGTATAGGGATTAAAACTAATGAATTCCACGAGTTTTGGTGAATTGTGAATCCGCAGGAACTAAACCAGGAAACAGCCCTCGATTCCTTCCCCTAGAAGGAAACCGACGGGAGATAACGCATTCGCCAAGTCAGGATACTTCTAGAAGACTCCAGAGGACGTAAGAAAACACCACAACGAAGGGCACCACAGGAGGCTTACCTGTGGGACCGACCGGTCCCACAGGGCCCACCGGTCGGTCGGCCACGGAGGCCCCGCGCTTTCGTCTTCTGCAAGCTACTTCCACTGACCTCCAGGATGCATCTCGACCGTACCTCAAGTCAGTTTGATCCAAGGGCCACGGTTGATCCCTCAGGGCTATATAAATAGGCCCCTGAGCCCCAGGTCAGACAGAAGGTCCCTCTTCAGAACACTACGCTTCAACTAGAAACCTTAGAAGAGACTTCAGGAGCTAGCTTTCAAGTAGAAGACTAGATACCCCTCTAGTAGGATTAGAACCTAGTCTTATTTAGAACTAGAAGAGAGAGAGAGTGGAAGAGATCAAGAGGAAGCTCCGGCCTGTCGGATCAACTTCTTCATCTTGTACCTATGGATTCAAGTTCTTCATCGACTTGCTTCAACGATTGTTTCGGTAATCGACATCTATATTTAAGTTTGAGCTATTGTTCTTATTGTTCTTAAGGTTTATGACTCTCTTTTGAGTACTTTAATTCTAGTCACTCTAGAGTTAGAGTAGTTGGATAGTATAAGCGTGGTGCTTAGACTTGATAGCTCATATTTACCTCCTATAACGCCGGTAGTAGTGGTTGTTCGCAAGGGTGACTCTTATAGCCTTGTTGATTCTTCTATAGTCCACTTACCCGTGTGTAGGCTCGGTAGGATTATACATTTGCATAAAAGAATCATACTCTGTTGTGACCTTTTATGGCAACTTCCTCATTAAGAATAATAAACATATCACTCTTAAGTTGGATTTAGATAACCTTAGTGATCCCCTCTACACTTTTAGCTTCTCCGTCCTTGTTAGTTACTCAGGGGTTATACACTTGAGACTCATCGCTATCCGTTCCTTTGGGTTCGATATTAAAACTGGGTTACTCCGGTAAAGTGCTACATCGGTAGATTTTATCTGTGCGCTTGCAGATAAAGTAGAGTGTGCATTAATTTATACCAACAAGCATTTCTGGCGTCATTGCCGAGGAACGGTAGATCATTTTACGTCTGGAGTATAACCTTGTATTATACTTTTATACCTTTATCTTTTACCTTTATATTTTGCTTTGCCTTTGCTTTTATATCTTTTTATTCTTTTCACAATGGATTTCTCAGAGCCAACCACTAGCTCCACGAATTCCATTCCACTGAACCAGTATACCTATCACACTGTCGTAGACATAGAGTTGCCCAAATCTGCTAAGCCTATCCTTTCAGACAACTACGAGCTACGCCCATGTTTGATAGAGATGGTTAAGAATCAAACTTTTTCTGGCTTAGAAGATGAAAACCCACATATTCATTTAAATGAGTTTGAACAAACCTGTGCGTGCCTACATATCGCAGGCATGTGTGACGAAACCCTTAGATGGAAACTTTTTCCATTTTCCTTAGAGGGAAGAGACAAAACATGGTACCTTCAAACTGCACCAAGTAAAAATGGGGATTGGAAAGAACTCTACTCTAGCTTTTGCTTAGAATACTTCCCTGTCTCCAAAATTATTTGTCTTCCCTTAGAGATTTTGTCCTTCATCCAAGAGGATAATGAGTCTCTAATTGCAGCCTCGGAAAGATTCGATAATCTTGTTCGCTCTGGTCCAGCCCTATCTATTCCAGACCCTGTCTTGCTTCAACACTTTTATAATGGTCTGAATAGAAAAACTTCTAATTACCTTAACTTAGCTTCAAATGGATCATTCCTACATACCCCAGCCTCCAAGGCAAGGGAAATGTTGCAAAACTTATCTCAAATCACTCCTACTCCTAAAGCTAAACCACAAGAACCACTAGAAGTAAATCTCGAAGCTGATCCTATATCTATTCTTAATCATAAACAAACCTCAGCTTTAATTCCTAGTGAGAGGGAAACCTCAATCTTAGGAGACACCTTTGATTTCGAGGATGAATACTTTACCATATTTGGTAATACCTCGAAATATCACACAATTAGGAAACCACAAAATCAAAAATCATATTTAGAAGAACTTACTGATAAGGTTTTCCTAAAAGAGACTACGAAGAAACTAATCTCTATAATAAGTCATGAATGGTTAGAAGAATCAGAGCTTTCTACTGATAAAATCCGCTTAAATTCATCTTCTACACACATTCAATGTCAAATCCATCAACAACCCTTCGAAGCTCTCTATAATCCTGTTGTGGGAATCAACATTATGTCTGAAACCTTTGCTCAAGATTTATTAAAACAAATGCCACTTACCCCAACAGTTAAATTATTGAAAACCCCTTCAGGACATGTTATTCCTAGTTCAGGAATCATGTATGTCCTGCCTGTCACAGTAGATAACACTCCACTTCACTTAAGCTTCTATATTTTTGATATTAAAGAGTTTAATCTGCTGATAGGCCAACCACTTAAGCAACTCATTCATGAAGGACAATTAGGGATCTTAAACTTTCATCTTGGGAAAAATCTTAAAGGAACCATACCTATCACTCACTCTCTAAATGCTGAGAATGAATCTTGTCCCGAGCCAGATCCTATGGAAGAAATTAAGGAAACATCTCTTGAAATAATAAATGAACCTGAATATGAAGAAGATGCTCAGTTCTTTACTGAGGAAGAAGATAACACACCTGATCCAGATCCTCTAGATTCCTTAGAAGAACCTCCTAAACCTCCCATAGAGTTAAAACCCTTACCTTCTGGGCTTCGATATGGTTTCTTGAATAATGATCCTGAATCTCCAGTAATCATAAATAATAATCTTACTCAAGAACAAACTTCTAGGTTGATCACTGTCTTAGAAAAGCATAAATCAGCCTTTGGCTATTCACTCCATGACTTAAGGGGAATCAACCCTGCTTTCTGCAACCATCGCATTCCTACTGATCCTAACATATCACCATCTAGAGAACCACAACGTAGGCTTAACAACGCGATGAGGGAAGTAGTAAAGAAAGAGGTTTTGAAACTCTTGCACACCAGGATCATTTATCCTGTGCCATACAGTGAGTGGGTAAGCTCTGTCCAAGTTGTGCCTAAAAAGGGAGGTATGACAGTGGTAAAGAATGAGAAGAACGAATTAATTCCACAAAGAACTGTTACTGGTTGGAGAATGTGTATTGATTACATAAAACTAAACAAGACAACTAAGAAAGATCACTTTCCGCTACCTTTCATAGATGAAATGTTAGAACGGTTAGCCAATCACTCTTTCTTTTGTTTTCTTGATGGATATTCTGGATATCACCAAATCCCAATCCATCCAGATGATCAAAGCAAAACCACTTTTACATGTCCATATGGAACTTATGCTTATCGCCGAATGTCTTTTGGATTATGTAATGCACCTGCTTCTTTTCAAAGATGTATGATGTCTATATTTTCTGATATGATTGAAGAAATCATGGAAGTTTTCATGGATGACTTTTCTGTTTATGGAAAAACTTTTGATGATTGTCTTGAAAATCTAGACAAGGTTTTGCAAAGATGTGAAGAAAAGCACTTAGTCCTTAATTGGGAAAAATGTCATTTTATGGTTAAAGAAGGCATAGTGCTAGGTCATTTAGTATCTGAACATGGAATTGAGGTAGACAAAGCTAAAATTGAAGTAATTGAACGTTTGCCTCCACCGATTAATGTCAAAGGAATCCGAAGTTTTCTTGGCCATGCTGGTTTTTACCGAAGGTTTATAAAAGGTTTTTCTTACATTGCAAGACCACTTACAAATCTTTTGGCCAAAGATGTTCCTTTTGAATCTGATGATGCATGTTTTGAATCTTTTAACACTCTTAAAAAAGCACTTAGTTCTGCACCTATCATTCAACCTCCTGATTGGTCTCTACCTTTTGAGATCATGTGTGATGCAAGTGATTTTGCTGTAGGAGCTGTGCTAGGACAATATAAAGATAAAAAGCATCATGCAGTCGCTTATGCCAGCAAAACATTAACTGGACCTCAACTTAATTATGCTACTACAGAAAAAGAACTTCTGGCTGTTGTTTTTGCTATAGACAAGTTTAGATCTTATTTAGTGGGATCAAAGGTGATTGTTTTTACTGATCATGCTGCACTAAAATATCTACTCACTAAGAAAGATGCTAAGCCACGCTTGATAAGATGGGTTTTGTTACTCCAAGAATTTGACTTAGAAATAAAAGATAAGAAAGGAGTAGAAAACTCTGTAGCTGATCACTTGTCTAGAATGTATTTTGAAAATCTGAAGGACCGAGAAAGCACTAGCAAGGCGACCAGAGGGGGGGGGGGGTGAATGGGAGCTCAAAAATTTCTCTCGAAACTTTTGCCAAATGTCCCTAAATCAACCCCCAAAAGCTACGACTGAGAACGTGATGCCCACGACCCTTGGAAGAGGGTGGATGATCCCTAAGATCACAGCGAGGCACCACAAAGCAATAGCAAACCGAATGGCAAAAGAACCGGCACAAGTTCGACCCTCAAAAACCAAGTCTCGAACGTAGATAGACGGCTACATCGAGAAATCTCCAAACACCTATGCTAACAAGTAGCAAAGATACCTAGAGAGGTTCCTTGGTCAACTACAAGGCCAAACGAGAAATCCGGAAATCAAGCGAGGAAGCCGGGAGAGCAAACGCACTAAACCGGAACAAACAGCTGAATCCCGGACTGTCCGGACCTCGAGTCCCGGACTGTCCGCCCCAGGCCGGACTATCCGCGGTCCACTGGCAGACTGTCCGCCGGCAGGAAACGCAAAACAACAGTGCTGCTGCAAGTCCCCTGGACGTTCCCGGACTGTCCGCCAAACACAACGGCGGACTGTCCGCGGTTCAAAAATCACTCGCTCCTCAGCGCGGAGTCTGGCCACTGGTCCTGCCAAACCCGACGCGCGGACTGTCTGCCGGTCAAAACCGCGGACTGTCCGCCAACGAGCAGAGAGGGCGATTTCAGTCGCCTCCTCTCCAAATCTCTCCAAATTCGATCCAAATCAAAATCTCACGTTCCCAAACTTGGAGAAGATGATCACGGGGTAGTTAGGAGACTATCCCCAAGAAATCATCCGCTCAAATCGATTAAATCACTGGGAAATCGAAAGGGGAAGATTAAGAACGAAAAAGCGCCACGAAAACGAAATCAACCCGATCTACTTGTTCGCAAGGAGTTAGATGAATTCCTTCGGTGGAAATGATCTCCTTTCAAAAACGAACAAGTTGATTCAAAGGGATTTTGCAAAGACGCAGTAGGGAGAGAGATTGAGTGACAGGAAAATCACGGAGAAACGAAGAACGCGAAGAACACGAACAAAACGCGAATCAACACATCGATCTGCAACCGTGTGGCTACCACACGCTACAACAGTGAGGTTACGGCCTCACTTCCTCAAAATCTCCAGTACACAGAGGTATGGTTCTCTGCGGATCTCAGCTAGCTACAACAGGGGATTGGGAGAGCAGGAAACCCTAAGTGCAAAGAGAAAATGAACTGAGATAGATAGGGAGGAGGGTGTCTCCCTCTACTTATACTAATTCTATTTCCTACTGTTAACACTGGATTTTGGTCGACATTGAGAAAATGACAGGTGAACCCAACGAGCAGTGAGAAGAGCATTCAGCAGACGGCCCAGCGGTCGGTCTACCTGTGTGGTCGGCTATTTTACAAGGGTTACTCCATTCAAGAAATAGATATGGCAAGAGAAGCCGATCACGAGGATAATCGACCATGATCGTGACAGATTGAACGAGTATTCAAGAAGCCAGAGGGGTCTGATCTCATTGGCCAGGAGTTGGATTTGGTGGCGTTGTGATGTGGCAAGCATGCAAAGAAGGCAATATATATGAAGCATGCACGTCTCGACGTCCAGTTCTATATTTAGCATAAAGGAAAGGCTAGAAGACGGCGTGCATGTCCAGTTCTATATTTAGCATAAAGGAAAGGCTAGAAGATGGCGTGCATGTCCAGTGTGCGGAGATGCGTATGAGGCATTCGGCAAGTACCCATGCGGTCGGCAAGTTTCCAAGGATTCGACAACTGCTCATGCGGTCGGCTATTCTGGGAAAAGGGAGTTTCCATTGAAACGACGGAAGCGAGAGCCGATCGGGCAACAAAATTGCGACAATTAAGGCAATGAAGATTCCGAAAGGAGTTAAAGGCCAAGAATATTGTATTTTCCTTTAATATTTCACAGTCGTGTCCTCTTAGGACTTGTATTGCGTCCAGGGTATAAATATAAACCCTTGGCTATTGTAAAATCTGTTCACAACCAATACAACCAACCCCGGCCCCGTGCCGTCTTCGAGTCCAAGTCGTGTCGTCGTGTTCTTCGAGAGGGGCCATCGATCCGTCGACCTCCGTAAGTTCCGGCAACCTTGCTATCATGTCTAGTATCGTGCGGCGGATTTAGATATGGTGCAAGTAGTCTCGTACGTTAAGCTTAGTATCGTGCGGCGGATTTAAGCTTATGACGGGAGGTCTTTGTTTATGTCTTGTATCGTGCGGCGGATTGAGACATGAGTAAAGATAGTTATCGGCTCTGTTAGATTTGGCAATCTGATAGATTCATTAAGTTACCTTGTGTTATGTGTTTTGTTACGTTTATTTCATCATAACACTTTTGCCCAATCTAGATACCGTCCGGTTCGGCTTCATCTTTATAGATCTGCTCTGTTCTTTCACGTTTATTATTGGAAAGTCTGTTATGCAGTAGATCTATTATTCGTAATAGCCGAATTGGATCGTATCTGGGTTGCCACGTGGTGAGGGTTCATGCATGTTAAGTGTGTCTGATCTATGACGAGGCTAGGTGTCGTGCGGTAGGCGCAGGCTTTGGATTAGCTTAGTCATGCTTAGCTTGTATGTTCAATCTCCATGGATCCCAACTCGGTTGTACAATCGAGATTGGTTAAGTTTTAACTTATATATAATACGTCATGCGAGTACGATTCTCATGCAAACGTGTTCGGCAACCTGCTATTCACGTAGATCTGTTCATATTGCCGAACAACCTTTTAGACCTGTTGGCAGATAGCTTTCATAGCTATATGTCGTCGTAAGTGGCTTCAGGGCCGTACATCTTGGAACCGTCTGGTCATACCCGGCACGTTCCAGCTTTGTATTTAACAGTTTATCCCCCTTGTTAGTTGCAGGTCAAACTGACTGGCACGCACCGGACTTCTGAGCACCCGGGCCATATTTGAAGCCAGCTTCTTCGGCTTGCCGTGTGCTTGGCGCAGTGCGCCACTTTTTGCGCCAACACCTACTCTACCCCTCAACTAAATATAGAGCGAACCAGCTAAACCCTAAGGTTATTCTGGACCAACTCGATGGTAGGTGGATCCGACGGCCACGCCCGCACAACTCGTAGCGTTGCCTCGACGCAACCTCCCGATTGCCGCCACGTGCCGCCACCGCTCTGCACCCCCGGTTTTGTGGCCCAAACCGGGAAACCAGCCTTTTCCAGCCAACCCGCGGTTTTGAGGCCCAAACCGGGAAACCAGCCCACCAGCATCTGAGTTTTGAGGCCCAAACTCAGCAAACCCGCAGCGCCCAGGTTTTGAGGCCCAAACCTGGAAACGTCCTCAGCCCGAGTTTTGTGGCCAAACTCGGAAACCCTCAGCACCCAGGTTTTGAGGCCCAAACCTGGAAACCGTCCACCCGATGGTTTTTCTCTGGCTCTACCACCAAACCGAAGCTGTAGAGGGGATGCACCGCCCGTGCACCCCATCCACCGACACGTGTCCCCAAGTCCACGACTTAGGCAACACATGACCGCAAGTCTTCGCTCGTCGCTATCCCAAGCTGCCAGCCACCACAGCTGATCCTCGGGCCACCGGTCCCTCAGTCGAAGCCTCACGTCCGCCCTTCGCCACTCTCGGTCCATCGGCACGACACGTCTCTACTTGACCTTCACCTTGCCTTTGATCACTGTATTCGTTGTCGACACCTGCACAACACAAGCCAAAGAACATGCGCATCATCCCAGTTGACAATCACTCATCACTCAGAGACTCGGCATACACCCATGTATCCGCAATCTCCCCCTTGATGAGTGCATTGCCAACTACCAACACAAATCATAATGGAAGCAGAATAAGGAAGAAGGAGAAAGAGAGAGAACTCAACCAAATGACCCAAAAGCGTAGCAAAGCCGAAGAAGGTCAAGTGGAAAGAGCGAAACAACTTGGTTCCCAAAGACATGGGCAACGGCTTGACGCAACCAAGCAAAGCAAAGCTAGCCCTCAAGAAGAGGTAGAACAGGCTCAACACCTCTAGCAAATACCAATTGAAAATATCAAAGCAAAATGCTAGTCCCTCAAGATAGAGGCACAGAGGCTCAACATAACTAGCAAAGAAGGCTCGATACCAATGCCTTACGGCCAACAGGAAGCAGCAAAAACTCCCCCTCAAAAAAGTGCAAGCAACCAGGAAAGCTCCTCCTTAGATCAAACGGAGGGTAATGATTTGTAATTTCTCCCCCTTAGTTGAAAATGCACTAATCAAGAAACAATGCTCCCCCTCCGAAAATGCACCACCAAAAGTGCCAACCAGAGAAGTTCTCCTACCAACAAGAGAAGTTCTCCCCCTTCCAAAATGCATATGAGTCAAAATGCAAGTTAGGAGCTTCAGGAGTATACTCAAAAGAGTGCAAAGATGCTCTACAGAGTTCTGATCCGATGACTCAGAAAATGCACAGAATGCTTGCAAAGGCTCAAACTGATCACTAAGTCTGAAATGAGAGCACAAAGAGCAGTTTTTAGCCAAAAGGTATTCACCATCAAAATAGCACAGACATGTATAGACAGAAAGTCAAACAAGTGCTAAACATGTATACAAGGTGAACTACCCCTAGCACAGTTCAATCATCATGCTGATACCAATTGAAAAAAAGAAGCATATACTTGTGATTTCAAATTTTAATCGGAGTTGCAGCGGTGAAATTACACAAGTTCAGAGATCAGCATGTGACTGCGAGAGGTTGAATGCTTGTTATTGCCTAACTTTCCAACTGTGCGAAGCCTATGCATAAGCAATTAGAAGCTTAAAGCAACAGTTTCAGTCATACACTACACAGCTCAAGTTTAACTCAAAGTGCAATGAGAAACAGTCTCGAAACTGTGAGGTGTTAACAAGCAAACCCATCTCGATCTTTTCAATTCACTTAACTTGGTTCAGATTTGAACAGAATATGACATACCAAGCAAGTGAATGACTCAACACTAGAGACATAGCAACCTAGCATACATAAAAAGCATAAGTGACTTCGACACATCCTACACATGCTAGTTGCATATCTCAATGGTGAACATTTTCAAGTTTTAAGTTCATTATCAAAATTCACCATTCAAAAATAGCTCAGCTCACAGTATGTATCAGTGATCAGAAAGAGCATAAGCTACAACATCTACATAAAGCATCAGAACAAAGACCACACAGAGCATAGTTACACTCTTCAGACTATATTCATGAAGCTCAGAATTGTAAAAGCGTATGCTGAAATGCAAAGATGCATGAAGAAACCAAAAAGAAATAAAAACAACTGAAAAACACAAAGTCAGTGTATCATACAAGAGTCAAAAATGTTTCCCCCATCTAAAAGGGGAAACACACACCAAGCTCACCTCTCAACCGATTAAAAGTTGATTGGTCCAAAGGCTTGGTGAAAATATCAGCCAACTGATGATGAGTATAGACATGGCGAAGGTCGATATCACCCTTCTCATAGTGGTCTCGCAGAAAATGAAAGCGCACATCAAGGTGTTTGGTCTTTGAGTGCAGCACGGGGTTCTTAGCAACGCTAATCGCACTCGTGCTGTCACAAAGCAAAGGAACACGAGAAAAGCTCAGACCAAAATCACGCAAAGTGGCCATCATCCAGAGTAACTGGGAACAGCAGCTAGCCGCAGCAACATACTCAGCCTCCGTGGTAGACTGGGCGACACTAGACTACTTGCGAGAAGACCACGATACAAGATAAGAACCAATAAACTGGCAAGTCCCAGAAGTGGACTTGCGATCAATACGGCAACCAGCAAAATCGGCATCAGAATAACCGCAAAGCGAGAGGGTGGAGGAAGCAGAATACCAAATCCCAAATTCTGGAGTGAAGGATAAGTACCTCATTATGCGCTTGACCGCCTGACGGTGAGAAGTGCGTGGCGATGACTGAAATCGCGCGCACAGACACACCGCGAACTGGATGTCCGGGCGTGTCGCCGTCAGGTAGAGCAGCGATCCGATCATACTCCGGTACTCCTTCTGGTCCACTGCTTCTCCCTCCTTGTCTGCATCCAGGGCCGTCATGGTCGCCATGGGTGTTGGAAGAGGCTTGGCCTCACCCATGTCGAATTTCTTCAAGATGTCCCGGGTGTACTTGCCCTGGTGCACAAATGTTCCTTCCTGGGATTGCTTGATTTGCAACCCGAGGAAAAACGTCAACTCGCCCATCACGCTCATCTCGAACTCCCTGCTCATAGTGTCTGCAAACTTGGCAACCAAAGCGTGAGAAGAACCACCGAAAATGATATCATCCACGTAAATTTGGACCAAGAGAGTATCAGTGCCTTGCTTGAGGAGAAAGGGCGTTTTATCTACACATTCCATTTTAAAACCCTTAGCAAGCAAAAAGGTTTTCAACCTATCATACCAGGCTCTAGGGGCTTGTTTCAAACCATACAAAGCTTTGTGGAGTTTAAAGACATGGTTTGGAAACTTGGGATTTTCAAAACCGGGGGGTTGTCTAACATACACCTCCTCTTCTATGTAGCCGTTTAAGAAGGCACTCTTGACATCCATTTGAAAAAGTTTGAAACCTTTGGATGCAGCAAAAGCCAAGAGTATCCTAATTGCCTCCAAACGAGCTACAGGAGCAAACGTCTCCTCATAGTCTATCCCCTCCTTCTGACTATATCCCTGGGCTACGAGTCTGGCCTTGTTTCTCACAACATGGCCATCTTCTCCCTGTTTGTTTTTCAAAACCCATTTTGTCCCAATTGGGTGACACTCAGAAGGTGGAGACACTAGAACCCAAACCCGATTTCTCTCAAAGTTCTCAAGCTCCTCATGCATGGCATTGACCCAATCTGGATCCGTCAATGCGTGTCCAACATCCCGGGGTTCAAAATCAGCAACAAAAGCAGAATGAGCAAAGTGAGAGATTTGCCTTGACCGGGTGACGCGTTCGTCGATGCTGCCGATCATCTGCTGAGGCGGGTGCTGGCGCTGAATGTGTCGTGGCACCTCCCTTACCGAAGTGATCTCCCCCTCAGCAGCAGCTGGTGCCTCCCCGGGTACAAAGGGTACCGCTCGGGGTGGCGGATCCCACGGCCCCCATGAAGAAGACGTGTCGGGGCCGTGAGTCGTCGTAGAAGCCGCTCTTGGCGGCACAGCAGGTGGAGGGGGTGCTGGATCATCTATACCTTCAGCACCCTCGTCCTCATCATCAAAAAGAGGCTCACCGACCTCGTGATCACCTGCACGCTCAAAACGAGAAGAAGGACAAACCATGGTCTCGTCGAAGGTGACATCAGATGTCTCCATGACTCGGTTAGTGTCAAGGTTAAGTACACGATAAGCTCGAGTGTGAGTGCCATAACCCAAAAACACACCGTCAGAAGAACGAGACTCAAATTTGTCCAAGTTGCCCTTTTTGAGAATAAAACAATGGCAACCAAAAACTCGAAAATAACTCACCTTGGGCAGTTTTCCGAAATGCAGCTCATAAGAAGTCTTTTTTAAGAAGGCTCGGAGAAAAATGCGATTGGAAATGTAGCATGCAGTGCTCATGGCTTCGGCCCAATATCGCCTAGGAGTCCTATGCTCATCGAGCATCGTCCTAGCCATCTCTACAAGGGTCTGATTCTTCCTTTCTACATCACCATTCTGAGGGGGTGTGTAGGGGGAAGAAAACTGATGCTCTAAACCCAAAGAGTTACAAAACTTCTCAAAATCCGAATTCTTGAATTCGGAACCATTATCACTCCTAATAGCTCGCATCGAGTTCAAAGGGAACTCGTTCTGAAGACGCAAATCAGATTGCGAGCAAAGGAGAAAGTCTCGGTCTTCTCAGCTAAAAAGAAGACCCACGAATATCTCGAAAAGTCATCAACAACAACAAGCACATACCACTTCCCCCCAACCGAGCTCACCCGAGCCGGACCAACAAGGTCCATGTGCAAAAGCTCTCCAGGGCACTTAGTCATGACCTGAGTCACTGGATGGTGGGGAGCGGCAACCATCTTCCCATGTCTACAAGAATGGCAAACAAGATCCTTCTACATGGATAACTTGGGCAATCCTCGGATTAGGCCAAGTGAACTAAGTCTTGCAAGCAAGTCGAAGCTCAAATGTCCTAGTCTCCTATGCCACTTCCAAAGATCAGAAGAAGAGGGTCCAGCCACAAGACAACTAGAAATGCCAAAAGACTCCGAGAAATTCGCACGAAAGACTTTTCCAAAGGGTGAAATCAAACACACAAGATTGCCCTGAGGATCCAAAATACGACTGAGATTCGGTTTAAAACGAATCTCATAGTCGTCGTCAAAGAGTTGCGAAACAGAAAGAAGGTTAAAATGCAAGTTAGAAACAAGAGCAACATCGCGCAACACAAAGTGCTCATTAACTCGCACCGACCCACGAGACAGCACCTTATCTTTGCTGTTGTCGCCGAAGGTGATATACTCCTTTCCGGCGACCAGACTAAGACTGGAGAACCACTTGGCGTTTCCGGTCATGTGCCTCGAACACCCGGAATCCACCAACCAAACGTTCTCCAATCGTTTTACCTACATCAATAAAAAGACATAGGGTGAGCATACGGGCCAACACTGGGGTTAGTGAAGTAAGGAGAATACCAGTGTTGGGCCAGCTGCTCAAAAGAACGGTTAGCGAAAAAACCATTCCTAGCACACCTACGAAGGAAGTGATCACCACGTTTAGAAGAACGTAGTCCGCTAAGGGAGGAGCGTCTATCGCGATACTCAAAACGCGGTGGGGGAAAACGCTCAACTACAAAGCCACCGCCACGGGGTTCATGGCCTACAACTGCAGGCTCCCGCCGGGCACGCTCTCTACGAGGTCTAGGCCTAGGAACTTGAGGTACTGCACCTCTAGGCCTAGCATCTCTCCTCGGAGCTCTCCTCTGCCTAGGCCTGGGAACTTGAGGGTCTGGACCTCTGGGCCTAGCAGCACGACTCTGAACATTTGGCGCATGTACATCATGGAAAGGATGGTACATGTCTGCATTGTTCATTTCCCTAGCACGGCGCGCCTCTCTCTTGCGCCGAAAGCAGAACTCACTCAAGTGTCCATCTCTCCCACAATGCTCACAATGGTACCTCACCGCTCTCATAGGGGGTTGTTGGTACTCACGGTTGTGGGTATGGATCACTTTGTCCTTCTATGGCAAACACTCCTCCTGAATGGGTGGCATGGTGTCCAGTTTGTTCTTGAGGTGGTTCGGTTTGGGATGCCACACTTGGTTCTTGGGTGGAGCTCTCGGAGGTTCCTCAAACACCCTATCCTTGGTGTTAGGCTTGAGAGGCTCTTTGGGTGGAAGCTTGGTAAGTTTGGGAGTAGTGGTGGAGTTGGGCTTCTCACTCGGGTTCAGACCACTCGACTCTCCAATCTTCCCAAAAGCAGAAAGATCAACACACGGAGCAAAACCTACACCAGGACCTCCAGCAGCTCGCTTGAATTGGGAGATCATCATCCCGAGCTGCGGCTCACCACTAGACACCCATGACAAGATGGTCCGAAGGTATGTGTTTTCTTCCTCGGTTTGCATCTTGTCATGCTTCACATTGGCTATCTCCATCTCCAAACCCTCACAAAGAATACACCTAGCCACACATGTGCTCCCTGAGTTGGCCTTCTCAAGAGATTCAATCTTGGCATTCTTCTCTGCCAACTCAGTTTGCAAGACAGGACAAGTCTTGCACGCACCCAACAGCATGGGTCTAGCTCGGAGCTCATCCACCTCTCCTACCAACGCCACATACTTACCTCTCAAATTGAGAAGGTCAGTCATGTGTGTGGTGCACATCTCACACTCCTCCTCATCGGTAACAACCACGATGGACTTGACAGAATCAAGTTCCTTCACCGTATCCTCCCACTTCTGCCTAAACTCCTTGCGCTCTCTAGCGGCACGCCTAAGCAACTTATCTTGACTAAGAAGCGCGGCAGTAAGTTTCTCGACCTCAGCGGAAAGCTCGTCGTGGGTCAGAGATACCTGGGAGATGTCATCGTCGTCGTCGTCGTTCCGAGGAGTCTCCAGCTCGCCATCGAGGGCCATGGTGCAGAAGTCGTCGTCGGTGGCGAAGAAGCAGAGACCGTTCAGCTTGTCCTCGATCCTCTTCTTCTTCTCGGACTCGTCATCGCTTGAGCAAGCGGAGTTGTCATCCGAGCCGTCGGCGTCGCTAAGCGTGGCGAAGAACGCACGCTGCTCAGCCTGGGCCTTCTCCAAGTACTTCTTCTTGATGTACTCCTTGTCGAAGCCGCCCCTCCACTTGTGCCTCACGGGGACGTACTTCTCCTTGCGCTTGCCGGAGTCGTACTTGTGCCCATGATCGCCCTTCCCAGATGAGTGCTTCTTCTTGGGACAGTTGGCGATGAAGTGGTCGGGGTCGCCGCACTCATAGCATCCTGAGCGTCCTCCTCCGCGGCGACGGTTCATGCGGTTGTTGTGGAACCGCGAGAACCGGTTGGCGAGCATTGCCAACTCGTCATCCCCCAAGGACTCCAGCTGCTCCTCTGTGATGGAAAAGAGAGAAGAGAGTGCAAAACCTCTAGAGGGGTTAGCAGAAGAGCTAGAAACCAAAGCCATAGTCGGGCCAGAAGGATTCTCATAAGAAGCCCTCGCCATGGCATCAATCTCACTGGACTTGAGCTTACTGAAGAGCTCGTCGCACGTGAGAGTCTCATAGTTTGGTGATTCAATGATCGCCTGAACTTTGGAATCCCACACCGACCGATCAAGGGTATGCAAAAGCTTGAGAGCCCTCTCATGATCGTCGAAAGGCAACAGCTCCTTGTTAGCCCTCATCCTATTGATAATCACCTAAAAGCGAGCGAATAAACTTTCTATGCTCTCGCTAGGCATGTGTCGAAAGTTCTCATACTCTCGCTTGAACGACTCGTAGAGTCGGGTTTTGACTTGAGAGGTTCCCTCATGAAAGCGCATGAGGGTAGCCCAAATCTCCCGAGCCGTAGCGAGGTGAGAAACACGATCAAACTCACTCATGCTCAAACATGAGAAAAGAGCATTACGTGCTTGGCTATTGGCATCGTGCTCATCGATCTGATGCTGAGTCACACGAGCAGCCAAGACAACTTAATTGCAGAGTTGCAAATATCCCAGATGGAAGCACCCAAACTCTGCAGATAAGCCGACATGCGTATCTTCCAATACGCATAGTTCGTCCCATCGAAAAACGGTGGTTTGCCCACGCCGCGATCCATGTCGCCTTCTGTGGATCTGGAACCGGCTAAGGTGGAAGGTCCTTAACCCGCTCTGATACCAATTGAAGGACCGAGAAAGCACTAGCAAGGCGACCAGAGGGGGGTGAATGGGAGCTCAAAAATTTCTCTCGAAACTTTTGCCAAATGTCCCTAAATCAACCCCCGAAAGCTACGACTGAGAACGTGATGCCCACGACCCTTGGAAGAGGGTGGATGATCCCTAAGATCATAGCGAGGCACCACAAAGCAATAGCAAACCGAACGGCAAAAGAACCGGCACAAGTTCGGCCCTCAAAAACCAAGTCTCGAACGTAGATAGACGGCTATGTCGAGAAATCTCCAAACACCTATGCTAACAAGTAGCAAAGATACCTAGAGAGGTTCCTTGGTCAACTACAAGGCCAAACGAGAAGTCCGGAAATCAAGCGAGGAAGCCGGGAGAGCAAACGCACTAAACCGGAACAAACAGCCGAATCCCGGACTGTCCGGACCTGGAGTCCTGGACTGTCCGCCCAAGGCCGGACTGTCCGCGGTCCACTGGCGGACTGTCCGCCGGCAGGAAACGCAAAACAACAGTGCTGCTGCAAGTCCCCTGGACGTTCCCGGATTATCCGCCAAACACAACGGCGGACTGTCCGCGGTTCAAAAATCACTTGCTCCTCAGCGCGGAGTCTGGCCACTGGTCCTGCCATACCAGACGCGCGGACTGTCGGCCGGTCAAAACCGCGGACTGTCCGCCAACGAGCAGAGAGGGCGATTTCAGTTGCCTCCTCTCCAAATCTCTCCAAATTTGATTCAAATCAAAATCCCACGTTCCCAAACTTGGAGAAGATGATCACGGGGTAGTTAGGAGACTATCCCCAAGAAATCATCCGCTCAAATCGATTAAATCACTGGGAAATCGAAAGGGGAAGATTAAGAATGAAAAAGCGCCACGAAAACGAAATCAACCCGATCTACTTGTTCGCAAGGAGTTAGATGAATTCCTTCGGTGGAAATGATCTCCTTTCAAAAACGAACAAGTTGATTCAAAGGGATTTTGCAAAGACGCAGTAGGGAGAGAGATTGAGTGACAGGAAAATCACGGAGAAACGAAGAACGCGAAGAACACGAACAAAACGCGAATCAACACATCGATCTGCAACCGTGTGGCTACCACACGCTACAACAGTGAGGTTACGGCCTCACTTCCTCAAAATCTCCAGTACACAGAGGTATGGTTCTCTGCGGATCTCAGCTAGCTACAGCAGGGGATTGGGAGAGCAGGAAACCCTAAGTGCAAAGAGCAAATGAACTGAGATAGATAGGGAGGAGGGTGTCTCCCTCTACTTATACTAATTCTATTTCCTACTCTACCCCTCAACTAATTACAGAGCGAACCAGCTAAACCCTAAGGTTTGAAGGACCGAAAATGCTATGGCAAGGCGACCAGAGGGGAGGTGAATGGGAGCCTAAAATTTCTTCTCGAAATTATGGCCTCTGTCCCAATAAAATCAACCCCAAAAGCTTCGGACTCAAATGTGATGCCCACGACCCTCGGAAAGAGGGTGGATGATCCCTAGGATCACAGCGAGGCACCACACAAGAGAGCAAATCAAAACTCTCAAAACCCCGAGACAAGTTCGTGCCTAAACAACCCACTCCCAAACGTAGATAGAGGGCTACGTCGGGATTCCTCCAAATACCGATGCTAACATGTAGCAAAGATATGTAGAGAGGTTCCTAGGTGTACTCTAGGAGCAAACGAGAAGTCCGAAAATGAAACGGAAAAGCCGGGAGAGCAAACGCACTCAACTGCAACCTACAGGCAGTTCCCGGACTGTCCGGACTCTTGGTCTCGGACTGTCCGGTGAGGGCCGGACTGTCCGCCACTAGGGGGCGGACTGTCCGCCGGCCAAAGAACAAATGCAGCACCGCTGCTGGACTCCCCTGCGCGACTCGCGGACTGTCCGCGATTAACACTGCGGACTGTCCGCCGGCCAAGTTGCAAAGACAGCAACGCTGCTGGCCTCACACTGCTCGACTCGCGGACTGTCCGCTCCTACTAACGGCGGACTGTCCGCCGGTCAATGTGACCATGAGCAGTGCGCGCTGCGCTTTTCTAGTCTGGCCGAACCCGATGGCCGGACAGTCCGCCACTGGGGGGCCGGACAGTCCGCCACTGACCAGAGACCCCAAAATCCTCACGGGACAAAACCAAAATCAATTGGATCTTCACCAAATCGAATGGGGCTGCATCCAAACTTCTCCCAAGTGTTCTTCTACGTGTTGGGAAGCTAATCCTAGGATAACATCGCTTCAACCCAACTAATCCATGAGAAATCCGAAGAACACTAGAAAAGGGGAAGAACGAAGAACAAAAACGATTTCGGCCCGATCTACTTGTTCGTGAGGGTAGAGATGAATTCCTCCAGTGGAAATATTCTCCTCACATCAAAGAACAAGTTGATTCAAACGGAATCGCAAAAGACGCAGCGTAGAGGGAGATCGGGAGAGGGGAAAATCGTGGAGAAAAGAAGAACGCGAAGAACAAATTCAAAACGCGAATTCAACCACGAATTTGATCCTTGGATTCAGATGAATGGAAGATTGATTAATCACTTGGTGTCGGGCTACAAGCCAATCCTAGCAACACAAAGCTTGGATGGCAAAAAGCTCAAGAACAAGAGCCAACTCTCCCTAACCCTAGCCTTCTCTCACAGGAACAAAATGAGAGAGACACCACCAAGAGCCCCCTTCATATATATAGGCGCACGTCCGAAGACCAAAAAGCCCTTACATTAATCACTCGACCCAAATACCCCCCAGGGGTAAAACCGTCCAGTCCGGTCAATCTTCATCCAACGGCCACGCCCGCACATCCGGTAGCTTCGCCTCGACGCGACCTCCCTGATGCCGCCACATGCCGTCACCGTCGACCGCCGCGCCTTCTCACCGATAGCTTCGCCGCAACGCAAGCCTCTCGGTGCCGCCACGCATCGACCGTCCTTTCGAACCAACCCCCGGTTTTGTGGCCCAAACCGGGAAACCGTCCACCCCGAGTTTTGAGGCCCAAACTCAGAAACCCGTACGCCCAAGTTTTGAGGCCCAAACCTGGAAACCGTCCTCGCTGAGTTTTGAGGCCCAAACTCGGAAACCGGCCACCCCGAGTTTTGAGGCCCAAACTCGGAAACCGTCGATGGTAGCTTTTTGAGGCTCAGCTACCGAACCCGCACTGTAGACGGGATGTGGTTCGCACACCCCGACCACTGGCACCGATGCCGATGCATGTCCAGCCTCCACGCCGGGCACAACGCCTTCGCCTTCCTTCTTGACTTGGCCGACGGCACTTGCGCCGCACGCAAGCCCGTGTCCGACCTCCCGCCAAGTGACACGACTCCAGCGCCTTCCTCCCGACTCGGCCGATGCACCGCACATCCCCATGTGCTCTTGCTCGCCAATGCCACATGCCAGCTACCACAGCTGGTCCTCTGGCCTCTGGTCCGTCAGTCCAAGCCTCACGTCCGCCCTTCATCGCTCTGGGTACATCAGCATGGCACGTCCGCCGCACGACACGCCCATCCTTCACCGCTCCCGATCCGTCGGCACAGCACGTCTCTACTTGACCTTCACCTCGCCATAGACCACTGTATCCGAGCTCCACACCTG
The DNA here is from genome assembly GCA_009763385.1 of Coix lacryma-jobi var. lacryma-jobi. Taxonomy (NCBI): domain Eukaryota; kingdom Viridiplantae; phylum Streptophyta; class Magnoliopsida; order Poales; family Poaceae; genus Coix; species Coix lacryma-jobi. The sequence goes on along the minus strand of CM019827.1, from coordinate 154,107,078 downwards.
CACATCAACACAGCCAAGAGACACATGTCGCACACGCACACCAACACAGAAACACCACACAACTCACGCCACCGGTTAGTCATAAACAATAAGCGCATAGCGAGATACGGACTAAACCGGGTAAAAGCCTCAAACCTTCCTCATCAAAGTCAATCATTCATCATACATGTTCTCAATCTCCCTCTTAATGAATGCATTGACCAACAATAAAATTAAAAAGGAAGGGTTTGAAGGCAAGCCTCATTCAAGTGCCCAAAAGCCAAGCAAAAGCAAACACAAGGCCACTTGAGATGAGGAAGGATCATGAAAACTCAAATAAAAGCTCTCGGTCCCGAAAGAAACGGGAAAAGCGGGCAAAACCTCCACACAACCGAAGAGTCAAGATAAACAAGAGTTTCATGAAATCCCAAAAGGTACTCGAAAACCAATCTCAAATAAATTGTCAAACAATCATCACAAAAGAAAAGAGACCAAGGTACTTATCCACTTGGGTTCACTTGGGTCAAGATTTCTCCCCTTTTTCTTTCTCTTTCTCTTTCTCCCCCTTGATGATTGAATTGACAAAAACTAGGCAAAAGTGATGGTTTGAGATACCAAAACCGAAAACTTGGTCCCCAAAGACATGGGCAACGGCTCAACGCAACCAAGCAAGGCATCAGAGCAATAACTCATCAAAGAGCAAAACTCGATCACACAGAGCAAAAAATTTGGTTCCCAAAGACATGGGCAACGGCTCGACGCAACCAAGACAAAAATGAGCTAGCCCTCAAGAAAAGGCAGAAAAGGCTCGACGCAACTAGCTGAAGGGTCCATACCAATCGAAAATACCAAGCAAAAACTGCTAATCCCTCTAGACAGAGGCAAAAATGGCTCAACACGACTAGCAGGCTCGATACCGACTAAGAAAAACCACAAGAGAAGCTCAACACTAAATGGAGCACAATCACTCGGAGCACGCGGAGAAGCAGCAAGACAAAAGCGACTCCCCCTGAAAGCAAGCCTATACACAAAAGCTATGAAACAAAGCTCATGACACCAATTGCATTCCATACCGAAAGATGGATACCAATTGAAACACATAAAAGAGCTATACCGAGTGAAGAAGAACATAAAAGAGCTAAACTCGCCCTTGCTCAAAGCTCTCCCCAAAAATGCATGACACTCCCCTTTGTGCCAACACTCAAGCTCCCCCTTGCAAACAGCTTCTCCCCCTTGACAAAAGGGAACATGCTGAGGGGTTTTAACATTTTTCCCAAAGTTGACACAAACACAAGACAAGTCATCAACCAAAAGCATATGGGGGCAATGAAAAGCACTGAACGTGACCACAAAGTGAATCGGAGCTGGGGGTATGTACACTAAGCTAAAAATGCATGATATGCACAATGCAACAGCTTCAAGTGTATAGCAATCAGAATGAAAAGATGCTCAAAAGGGTGTTGCCCTGAAAGTGTAGCAATCAATACAAATGCTAGCAAAGGCTCAAACAGATCAAATGAATACGAAATATGAACAATAGAGCATATGAGCAGTTTTAAGCCATTTGAAAAGGAGTTCACCACTAAAATAGCACTTAGTATGAAAAGACAGGAGATCAACCAAGTGCTAACTCTGGTATACAAGGTGAACTACCCCTAGCAAAGTTCAAACATCATGCAATAGAATGAAGCATAAACTTGTGTTATTTTCAAACTTTTATCGGAGATTGCAGCAGTATTAACACAAGTTCATATTAAAAGCATGTGATTGCGAGAGGTTAAAAGCATGGTCATTGCCTAACTTTTCAACCGGGCTAAGCCTATGCAAGAAAAGCAATTGGAAGCTTAAAGCACCGGTTTCGGTCTTACACTACACGGCTCAAGTTTAACTCAAAAGTGCAATGAGAAACAGTCTCGATACCGTGACGTGCTGACACATGCAATCCCATCTCGATCTTTTCATTTCACTAGACTTGGATCAAATTTTAAGCACAAGGTAAATATGAACAATCCAAGCAAGTGAATGACTCAATGCAAGAGACATAGCAACCTAGCATACAAAAGATAGCACAAGTGATCTCAACACATCCTACCCATGCTAGTTGCCACTCTCAATGGTGAACAAATTAAAGGTTTCATAGATGATTAATCAAGTTCAGCATTTGCAAAAATAGCTTAGCTCATAACATGTATCAAGTGATCAAAAAAAGAGCCTCAGCTACAAGCATCATCATGAATAAGCAGGGCATACCAAAAAGAGCACAATATCATTCTCATTGTTATATACATGAAGCTCTAAAATGCAAGATGTACATGATGAAATGTATGCAAAGGCTAGTCTATCAAAGACAAAGCAAAACTAGCCTAAAAGGAAAAACCCAAAGCAAAAGGGTATCAGAGAAGTCCAACAAAGATACAACAAGCAAAATGCTTCCCCAACTAAAAGGGAAACACACACCGAACTCACAAGAAAAGAGCCAAGAAACGCTCAAGCGACAGTCAGCAAAAAATCCACTTCGGAAAAACCACACATCAGAGGGGTCGAAGAGGAAGAGTACCAAGCCCGAACTTAGAAGGATGTCAGGGGTACCTCATGATGCGCATGACCGCCTGCTGGTGTGATACCCGAGGGGACGCCTGAATCTACTAAAATCTTCGGGGTTCCTGCCTCGCCGAAGTTGTCTCCCCCTCGCCTGATGTTGTCGCTCCCATAGGTGCAGCTAGTGCTCGCTGGAGAGCTGCTCGAACGGAACCCCAAGTCATGGCAGAAGTGGGATCGGGTCCGTGAGCTGAAATGCTCTCTCCAGGCTCCTGTTCTCCTGCACACTCAAAGGCAGAAGAAAACACAAGGCGTTGTCTCGTCCAGTGTGACCTCAAGGTCTCCACGAAAACGGTTAGTCACATAAAAGCATAAGGTAAGCTCTCAACAAAAAGAGGTCCACCTATGAATGATACCGCAAAGGAGATCTGAATTCAAACTAGTCAAGACTACCATGCAAACAGGATAAAGCACTGTGTAGCAAAATGCCGCCTAAAGACATGATCAACCCAAACACAGCCTAAACCTCAACACATGCTACAATGCAAGATAATGATAGCAATAGATCCAAAAGCATGTAACATGATAAAATTGTGGAAAGGCTAGTGCTCAAACTAATCACATCAACAGGATACATGTAGCTACACAAAACTAGCACCTGAAAAGTGACGCCTAATGAACATCATACCTCTACAAGTAAAGCTCATGGAGAAATATGGTAAAACATGGCACAATGTTCATGAGGATCACAAACTAGCATGAAAAGTGGATTAACCACCAAAGTTGTACACAAAACTAGCATGACATATGATATACAAGATAGCACATGCTAGACTAAAGCAAAACATGATACTAAAGAAAATGTACATGTAAAAGCTATACAAGTGAGCACATGAAGAACCATCTCATACCACAAGACATAGATCATGGATGTACAAGGTATGAGTGTAAAAGAAAGCTCACCGAACTGCAAAAGCCTCTTTGGAGGCAAATCTAAGCAGGGTGTAGAGAACCATTAACTCTTGATCACATCTAAAAGATCAAGCTTCAACAGGCGCATGTTCTCCACCCCGCGTCCTCATATCTACACACAAGAGGACAAAGTAACCCGAGTCTTGGATCCCGAAGGGTTAGCAAGCATGTACTTGGGAATCCAGGACTTGGTCACAAATCTCAACTTATCATGTGGGTTAGCATGATGCAAATGTTGGTTCAAATGCAGCTGTGAAACACCCTTGGAAACATTCCTCAAAAGGACAACTCGAGGAGAAGAACGAGTCGTACCACGGGAAAAGAGGCAAACATCTTCCAAGGTTTTTGTAGAAGAACCAATAGAAGCATCATGAAAAGCATGACGTGGACCAAGAGAAGAAGCACTAGAAGCATGTCCACGACCATGACCTATCCCACTAGAAAAGGAGTCATAAATCCCATCAACAAAAATGGGCTTCTTACTAGGAGCACAAGTGTTCATGCCATGAGACGGGCTATGAATCACCATCTTCCTAGAAGAGCGAGCTTGGCGCAAGCATTTGGCACGCCGATAGCAAAAGCTTTCTTGATGCCCATCTTTCTCACAAAAAGAGCAATGGTACAAAGGCCTACTGGAAGGCACACCATTCTCCGACAAGTGAGAAGTCCCTTGGGACTTAGAACAAGAAGCATCAACCACCAACTTGGTGCCAACACTAGGAGCACACGTGCCATGGGAAAGGCTACGCGGCTTCCTAAAAGCCTTAGCTCGAATTCGCCGCTCGTGCTTGACACGGCGAAAACAAAAATCGAGCGAATGTCCCTCCTTCTTGCAAAAGGTGCAATGAAAAACCGGATTGGGAGGACGAGTCCCAAAAATATGAGAAGCACCCTTGTCAAGAGAAGTCCCTTGGACATCACTCGAAGAAACAGCAAGGTTGGGAGTAGCTATGAAAGAGCTATCCAAAACCTTGGCACAAGTGCTATCGTCAAAAGACTCACGCGCAACACAAGAACTCAACTCCGGTTGCAAAGATGCAAACTTAGAAATATCAACATCGGAGTTGGAAGAAATGCGTGACTCAAAAGACTTAGCACAAAGACTCTTGCATCTTTTGGCCAAAACCTCATTTTCAAACATGAGGCGGTCACAAGTACCACAAGGAGTATTTCTCAAGTTCTCCATCTCCTTCTGAATGCACTCGGCATATGTGGTACGCAAGAGCTCAATCTCCTTTTCTAGGTTGGCACTCATATCATTGTGCTCAACCAACTTGGTGCTCATATCATCGCGCATTTGCTTCAAAACCAAAACTTCTTTTTCCAAATCAATGCATGATGTGCAAATGAAATTGGTGGAAGAAACATCACCATTCACATCAAGCAAAGAATCATGAATAGCATTAGAAGTAAGGCAAGCATTCTTATTCAAAGAGCATGAGCTACAAGGCCTAGCATTCATCTCAATAATTTCAGCCCTAGCATGCTCAAGTTCATCTACACATGTGGTGTGAGTCAATCTAAGTTCATCAATTTCAGTACACAAAGACTCACAATAAACACATGGTAACAAAGCATCCGACTTTAGCAAGGCTATTTCAGTTTTAGCACAATCAAGGTCCTTGCTTAGGTCAGTGCAAACTAAACATGGTTTGGAAGCATTAGATATCAACATTTCATTTTCAGATTTTAAGCAAGCAAGGGAAAAGCTTAGCTCATCATTCTTCCTAACCATGTCAGTACAAGAGGTGCAAGGCAAAGAGGCACTAGACTTCAGCTTAGCGATGGAGCATTTCAATTTTTCTACCTTTCTACGCAAGGTATCACAAAGCTCATCATCCCTAGAGCAAGCCTCAAATAAGTTGTGCAAAGTCACAAGACCACAAGCAAGTGTACCTCTCTTGGCCTTGCCAAGTTGATGTAGGAGATCCTTCGGTGAAAGCTCGTCATGTCGTAGAAGATTCAGCAGATCGTTCACCTCGCGATCCCTCTCATCAACTGTACTCCTCCTTCTCCCCAAGATGTCGTCCATGGAACCGTTCATGCTGAAGGGCAAAGACATACTTGAAGAAGAGCTAGGTGCTACATCAAAAAGCACCGTTAGTGTTAGCCAAGCAAAAGCTCAACACCTCGACAAACCACGTCGGAAGCCAAACCACTCTAAAAAGGTCACCTTCGCGGATCCGGAACCGGTTAAGGTAGAGAGATCCTTAACTGGCTCTGATACCAATTGAAGGACCAAAAATGCTATGGCAAGGCGACCAGAGGGGGGGGGGTGAATGGGAGCCTAAAATTTCTTCTCGAAATTATGGCCTCTGTCCCAATAAAATCAACACCAAAAGCTTCGGACTCAAACGTGATGCCCACAACCCTCGAAAAGAGGGTGGATGATCCCTAGGATCACAGCGAGGCACCACACAAGAGAGCAAATCAAAACTCTCAAAACCCCGAGACAAGTTCGTGCCTAAACAACCCACTCCCAAACGTAGATAGAGGGCTACGTCGGGATTCCTCCAAATACCGAAGCTAACATGTAGCAAAGATATGTAGAGAGGTTCCTAGGTGAACTCTAGGAGCAAACGAGAAGTCCGGAAATGAAACGGAAAAGCCGGGAGAGCAAACGCACTCAACTGCAACCTACAGGCAGTTCCCGGACTGTCCGGACTCTTGGTCTCGGACTGTCCGGTGAGGGCTGGACTGTCCGCCGCTAGGGGGCCGGACTGTCTGCCGGCCAAAGAACAAAAGAAGCACCGCTGCTGGACTCCCCTGTGCGACTCGCGGACTGTCCGCGATTAACACTGCGGACTGTCCGCCGGCCAAGTTGCAAAGACAGCAATGCTGCTGGCCTCACACTGCTCGACTCGCGGACTGTCCGCTCATACTAACGGTGGACTGTCCCTCGGTCAAAGTGACCATGAGCAGTGCGCGCTGCGCTGTTCTGGTCTGGCCGAACCCGATGGCCGGACAGTCCGCCACTGGGGGGCCGGACGGTCCGCCACTGACCAGAGACCCCAAAATCCTCACGGGACAAAACCAAAATCGATTGGATCTTCACCAAATCGAATGGGTTTGCACCCAAACTTCTCCGAAGTGTTCTTCTACGTGTTGGGAAGCTAATCCTAGGATATCATCGCTTCAACCCAACTAATCCATGAGAAATCTGAAGAACACTAGAAAAGGGGAAGAACGAAGAACGAAAACAATTTCGGCCCGATCTACTTGTTCGTGAGGGTAGAGTTGAATTCCTCCGGTGGAAATATTCTCCTCACATAAAAGAACAAGTTGATTCAAACGGAATCGCAAAAGACGCAGCGTAGAGGGAGATCGGGAGAGGGGAACATCGTGGAGAAAGAAGAACGCGAAGAACAAATTCAAAACGCGAATTCAACCACGAATTTGATCCTTGGATTCAGATGAATGGAAGATTGATTAATCACTTGGTGTCGGGCTACAAGCCAATCCTAGCAACACAAAGCTTGGATGGCAAAAAGCTCAAGAACAAGAGCCAACTCTCCCTAACCCTAGCCTTCTCTCACAGGAACAAAATGAGAGAGACACCACCAAGAGTTCCCAAGGATACGGCTGCCCTAGCAGCCCCCTTCATATATATAGGCGCACGTCCGAAGACCAAAACGGCCTTACATTAAGCACTCGACCCAAATACCCCCCAGGGGTAAAACCGTCCAGTCCGGTCAATCTTCATCCGATGGCCACGCCCGCACATCTGGTAGCTTCGCCTCGACGCGACCTCCCTGATGCCGCCATGTGCCGTCACCGTCGACCGTCGCGCCTTCTCACCGATAGCTTCGCCGCAACGCAAGCCTCTCGGTGCCGCCACGCGTCGACCGTCCTTTCGGACCAACCCCCGGTTTTGAGGCCCAAACCGGGAAACCATCCACCCCGAGTTTTGAGGCCCAATCTCGGAAACCCGTACGCCCAGGTTTTGAGGCCCAAACCTGGAAACCGTCCTCGCCGAGTTTTGAGGCCCAAACTCGGAAATCGGCCACCCCGAGTTTTGTGGCCCAAACTCGGAAACCGTCAATGGTAGCTTTTTGAGGCTCAGCTACCGAACCCGCACCGTAGACGGGATGTGGTTCGCACACCCCGACCACCGGCACCGATGCCAATGCATGTCCAGCCTCCACGCCTGGCACAACGCCTTCACCTTCCTTCTTGACTTGGCCGACGGCACTTGCGCCGCACGCAAGCCCGTGTCCAACCTCCCGCCAAGTGACACGACTCCAGCGCCTTCCTCCCAACTCGGCCAATGCACCGCACATCCCCATGTGCTCTTGCTCGCCGATGCCACGTGCCAGCTACCACAGCTGGTCCTTTGGCCTCTGGTCCATCAGTCCAAGCCTCACGTCCGCCCTTTATCGCTCTGGGTGCATCAGCATGGCACGTCCGCCGCACGACACGCCCATCCTTCACCGCTCCCGATCCGTCGGCACGACACGTCTCTACTTGACCTTCACCTCGCCATAGACCACTGTATCCGAGCTCCACACCTGCACATCAACACAGCCAAGAGACACATGTCGCAGACACACACCAACACAAAAACACCACACAACTCACGCCACCGGTTAGTCATAAACAATAAGCGCATAGCGAGATACGGACTAAACCGGGTAAAAGCCTCAAACCTTCCTCATCAAAGTCAATCATTCATCATACATGTTCTCAAGGTTATTCTGGACCAACTCGATGGTAGGTGGATCCGACGGCCATGCCCGCACAACTCATAGCGTTGCCTCGACGCAACCTCCCGATTGCCGCCACCGCTCTGCACCCCCGGTTTTGTGGCCCAAACCGGGAAACCAGCCTTTTCCAGCCAACCCCCGGTTTTGAGGCCAAAACCGGGAAAACAGCCCACCAGCATCTGAGTTTTGAGGCCCAAACTTTGCAAACCCGCAGCGCCCAGGTTTTGAGGCCCAAACCTGGACACCGTCCTCAGCCCGAGTTTTGTGGCCAAACTCGGAAACCCTCAGCACCCAGGTTTTGAGGCCCAAACCTGGAAACCGTCCACCCGATGGTTTTTCTCTGGCTCTACCACCAAACCGAAGCTGTAGAGGGGATGCACCGCCCGTGCACCCCGTCCACCGACACGTGTCCCCAAGTCCACGACTTAGGCAACACATGACCGCAAGTCTTCGCTCGTCGCTGTCCCAGGCTGCCAGCCACCACAGCTGATCCTCGGGCCACCGGTCCCTCAGTCCAAGCCTCACGTCCGCCCTTCGCCACTCTGGGTCCATCGGCACGGCACATCTCTACTTGACCTTCACCTTGCCTTTGATCACTGTATCCGTGCTCGACACCTGCACAACACAAGCCAAAGAACATGCACATCATCCCAGTTGACAATCACTCATCACTCAGAGGCTCGACATACACCCATGTATCCGCAAAATCCGCAGGAATTGCCTATAAATGACTCACTCAGGGATGACATGCTCTTTCAAATCTCTAGATCTGACCCCTGGTATGCAGATATTGTCAATTTTATAGTTGCAGGGTATGCACCACCAGGAGCAAATAAGAAGAAGCTAATCTACGAGAGCAGGATCCACATATGGGATGATCCATATCTATTCAGAGTTTGCTCTGATGGATTACTCAGAAGATGTGTGCCAGCTGAAGAAGGAATCAAGATTATTGAACGCTGTCACTCTTCACCATATGGAGGACATTATGGGGCATTCCGAACACATGCGAAGATCTAGCAAAGTGGATTTTTCTGGCCAACTATGTACCAAGACACAAAAGACTTCATCCGGAGGTGTGGGTCATGTCAGAGGCACGGCAGCATCAACACCAGAGATGCCATGCCACTCACTAACAACCTTCCGATTGAGCTCTTCAACGTCTGGGGAATTGATTACATGGGACCATTCCCTAAATCAAGGAATCATGAGTATATCCTAGTTGTTGTCGACTACGTCTCAAAATGGGTCGAAGCAGTGCCATGCAAGTCTGCTAATGCAAGAAACGCTCAGAGGATGTTCGAGGAGATAATATTTCCAAGATTTGGAGTGCCAAGGATGGTAATTAGTGACGGAGGAACCCACTTCATCGACAAAGGCTTTCATAAATATCTAACAAATCATGGGATCCGTCACAATGTTGCCACTCCCTATCATCCTTAGACAAGTGGCCAAGCAGAAACATCAAACAAGCAAATCAAGAATATTCTGCAGAAAACAGTTGATGAGATGGGAACACAATGGAAAGATAGACTACCTGAGGCACTGTGGGCTTACCGTACTGCCTATAAAACACCATTGGGAATGTCTCCATATCAACTCGTCTACGGAAAGACTTGTCACTTACCAGTGGAGTTAGAATTCAAGGCTCACTGGGCAATCAAAAGATGGAGCATGGACTTAGAAGCTGCCGGAGTTAAGAGGAGAATGCAGCTCTCTGAACTAGATGAATGGCGCGAAAAAGCATATCATAACGCAAAGATCTACAAAGAGAGAACAAAGAGGTGGCATGACAAGAGAATCAAGAAGAAGAACTTCACTCCTGGAGACAAGGTATTACTTTTTAATTCTAGGGTAAAATTGTTCGGGCATGGAAAACTACGAAGCAAATGGGAAGGACCTTTCACGGTGGTAGCCACTTCATCACATGGATCCATTACACTTCAATATGATGAAGGTACGTTATTCAAGGTAAACGGACAACGTCTTAAGATTTTTCTAGAACCTGAAAAGAGTCCTGAAGAGTTGGATGCCATCCAATTCTTCATTATCCCATAGATTTACACCATCGTCATTTTTCCGATAAGTTCGCACATCGGGGATATATTTTCTGGGCTTAGGATCAAGTTTAAAGACACCATGAGCGACGGACCCGCGAGATCCCACAGGCAGGGACCGACCGGTCTCCTAGGGAGACCGACCGGTCTGCCCTGGAGGCCCCTCGCCCTCTTCCTTCTTTCGTTACGTGTCCCGACTCTTTCTCGTACCCATTCTGGTAACCTGATCCGTAGAATCCATAAACCTCATAACGAGCCTATCATGCCTATCATTCAAGCTTCCTCAGCTATAAAACCAGCCCTAGGCCTGCCTCTAGATTCATTGCAACCTCTCCCAGAAAACCAGCAGCAACAGAGCTCTTCTCCCACCAGCACTAATGGCCTCCTATCCATGGATCGACCTCAACGAATCCGCTGACGACTCGATGGCTCTTGTCGTCACCACATCTAAGGACCTCGCCGTAACACCATCCAAGGAGATCGCTCTTGTCGACTCGCCTACACCCGTTGATATGATCCCGCCTGAAGGAACCTCGTCGCATCGTCAGCAAGCTTTCTACGCTCAAGCGGTTCCGGCGAGAAGATTTCCGACTTTCTCTGTCACCAAAGAGATCCTGCTCCTTCCTCCTAGGCCCAATGAGACACTCGTCGGGCTGAAGACGAACAAGCTTGGAGAACCCACTGTCGTAAGATACACATCTGAAAATCCGCGCCCGCGCTTTGAGGGAGTTCGTGGTCACCCTGAACAGATCAAGGTCACTCCACCAGTGACCAGGGCACCCACCACTCCTAATATCGCAGCCAAACGCAAGAGGACCACCCAGTTAGATCGTCTCGGGGATAGAATTGAAGATCTTGAGAGAGACAATTTAGAGCTCAAGCAGAGATATGCCACGCTAGCCAAGACTACGAAAAAGATGGCCGATACGATGCACAAATATGTAACTAAACACATTAGCTTGAAGTATAAGGTCGTTAGTGTAGCCTCTACGCTAGGAAATCTACTCGAGGGAGAGAAGCAAGAATAGTTCGTCGATAGTTTGATAAGGCACTCGTGTTTGCAGAGTCTCGTGGTTGAGTCGTTAAGAGTTTCTGTTTAGTTAAATTCGGTATGTAATAAAAGTGCCTTAAATATCAATAAAGTTTTAGTTATCTTTTATATTGTTATTTTGGATATATGTCCTGTCTCCACATGTTGTGATTAGCAGAAAACAGAAAATAAGTGTGGGGGAGAAGATGACGACAGAATTACCGAAAAACGATCGCGAAAACTGCATGGAACAGAAGACAACGTTACCAAGATCACGTACCACGAAGTAGGCCACGGTTGGGCCCTAAGCCCAACCGACCGGTTGGTGGACCCCACCGGTCGGTCAGGGGTTGACCCCTCTTGCCTTCTCCTTCGTCCATGGATCGGTACGCAACTACTACACTCTATTTTATGATGTTTAAGCTTCTGTTCAAATTAAAATCATATTCTTGCAGTTCATGAACTTTAATTAAAAAAAGAGGAAGAAGTTTGGATAGACTCATACTCATAGAATCTCACAACACCTTTTCTAAAAAAACCCTGTTCTATTTAAAGAAACTCATATTATCTAGAGTTGTTGTGGAATATGATAGAGAATAATGAGAACTCAATTCTTAAAGTGTGAGCATTGGAGAATTTTACTTGCAAAGTTAAAAAAGAGATTAGCAACACTTCTCCTTTGTAGTAAATAAGTTACCTACCAAAGACATCAATCAATTATTGTTTACTTTAATACTGAGTTCTTTGTTGAGAAATTTATTATGCTCTGAAGATCGAGATCCTTACAAATGAAGAAAGATTCACTCTTCCGAAGTAGTATTGTATTAGAGGCATGGGCTATGCAAAAAGTATGAGGAAAGAAAAATGGACAAGTGTCCGACATACCTCAAAAGAAAAATAGAAAAAGAAAAAGTATTATGATAAAAATATGATAAAGAGAAAAAGAAGATAGCCCATGGTCCCTCTAATTGCAATATGCCAGTAAGAGTGACAAAGTTTAAAAGGATTAAATGTCTTGATCTAAGAGTATAGTGTTTTTCTCCATTGACTTAGTAACATAAAACTATTTCACATAAATAAAAAGCTTTGGTAAGAAGTTGAAGTGCTACAAAAGGAGAAGGAAAGCTATGACTTGTTTCAAAACTCCGAAAACTCCAATGTCTTATGCTAAAAGGAAAGGGTGATCTGTTTCAACTGTTGTATTCTCCAACTTCTAAAGGTTTTATGGTAAAACACAGAAAAGCTTAATGTTTGTTATCTTATGATCCAACCTTTTATCGAGGACGAGTAAAAGTCTAAGTGTGGGGGAGCTTGTTGACACTAATTAACTCTTATTATTAAAGGTCAATTAAGCATGAAAATGGATTAATATATATACTCCACCTTAGTATAGGGATTAAAACTAATGAATTCCATGAGTTTTGGTGAATTGTGAATCCGCAGGGACTAAACCAGGAAACAGCCCTCGATTCCTTCCCCTAGAAGGAAACCGACGGGAGATAACGCATTCGCCAAGTCAGGATACTTCTAGAAGACTCCAGAGGACGTAAGAAAACACCACAACGAAGGGCACCACAGGAGGCTTACCTGTGGGACCGACCGGTCCCACAGGGCCCACCGGTCGGTCGGCCACGGAGGCCCCGCGCTTTCGTCTTCTGCAAGCTACTTCCACCGACCTCCAGGATGCATCTCGACCGTACCTCAAGTCGGTTTGATCCAAGGGCCACGGTTGATCCCTCAGGGCTATATAAACAGGCCCCTGAGCCCCAGGTCAGACAGAAGGTCCCTCTTCAGAAGACTACGCTTCAACTAGAAACCCTAGAAGAGACTTCAGGAGTTAGCTTTCAAGTAGAAGACTAGATACCCCTCTAGTAGGATTAGAACCTAGTCTTATTTAGAACTAGAAGAGAGAGAGAGAGAGGAAGAGATCAAGAGGAAGCTCCGGCCTGTCGGATCAACTTCTTCATCTTGTACCTGTGGATTCAAGTTCTTCATCGACTTGCTTCAACGATTGTTTCGGTAATCGACATCTATATTTAAGTTTGAGCTATTGTTCTTATTGTTCTTAAGGTTTATGACTCTCTTTTGAGTACATTAATTCTAGTCGCTCTAGAGTTAGAGTAGTTGGATACCATAAGCGTGGTGCTTAGACTTGATAGCTCATATTTACCTCCTATAACGCCGGTAGTAGTGGTTGTTCGCAAGGGTGACTCTTATAGCCTTGTTGATTCTTCTATAGTCCACTTACCCGTGTGTAGGCTTGGTACGATTATACATTTGCATAAAAGAATCATACTCTGTTGTGACCTTTTATGGCAACTTCCCCATTAAGAATAATAAACATATCACTCTTAAGTTGGATTTAGATAACCTTAGTGATCCCCTCTACACTTTTAGCTTCTCCGTCCTTGTTAGTTACTCAGGGGTTATACACTTGAGACTCATCGCTATCCGTTCCTTTGGGTTCGATATTAAAACTGGGTTACTCCGGTGAAGTGCTATATCGGTAGATTTTACCTGTGCGCTTGCAGATAATGTAGAGTGTGCATTAATTTATACCAACATTCGTCTCATCAAAGAACGGCGGTTTGCCCACGCCGCGATCCATGTCGCCTTCTGTGGATCTGGAACCGGCTAAGGTGGAAGATCCTTAACCCGCTCCGATACCAATTGAAGGACCGAGAAAGCACTAGCAAGGCGACCAGAGGGGGGGGTGAATGGGAGCTACAAAAATTTCTCTCGAAACTTTGGCCAAATGTCCCAAAATCAACCCCCGAAAGCTACGACCGAAACCGTGATGCCCACGACCCTTAGAAGAGGGTGGATGATCCCTAGGATCACAGCGAGGCACCACAAAGCGATAGCGAACCAAACACCAAAAGCTCCGGCACAAGTTCGACCCTTGAAAACCGAGTCCCGAACGTAGATAGACGACTACGTCGAGAAATCCCCAAATACCGATGCTAACAAGTAGCAAAGATACCTAGGGAGGTTCCTTGGTCAACTACAAGGCCAAACGAGAAGTCCGAAAACCAAGCGAGCAAGCCGGGAGAGCAAACGCACAAAACTGGAAGCTTCAGGCGATTCCCGGATTGTCCGGACCTGGGGTCCCAGACTGTCCGCCCCTACTGCGGACTGTCCGTGACTTGGTGGCGGACTGTCCGCCGGCCGAATGGACCAAACAGCAATGTTGCTGAAAGTCCCCTGGTCGGCTCCCGGACTGTCCGCGAGTTAGACCGACGGACTGTCCGCAGGTCACTCCGGACCAAAACGCCCGAGCCGCGCAGCCACTGAACAGGCTGGAGCCCGACCCCCGGACTGTCCGCGCCCCTAGTGGTGGACTGTCCGCGGATGAACAGAGAGGGCAATTTTGATCGCCCCTCTCACGAATCCTCTCAAATCCGAATCAAAACTCAATCCCACGTTCCCAAACTTGGAGAAGATGATCACGAGGTAGTTAGGAGACTATCCCCAAGAAATCATCCGCTCAAATCAACTCAAACACCGGGAAATCAAAAGGGAAAAGGTGTATGAACTGAAAGAGCGCCACGAAAACGAAATCAACCCGATCTACTTGTTCGTGAGGAGTTAGATGAATTCCTTTGGTCGAAATGACCTCCTCACTATAAAGAACAAGTTGATTCAAACGGATTTCGCAAAGACGCAATAGAGAGGGAGATCGAGTGACGGGAAAAACGCAGAGAAACGAAGAACGCGAAGAACACAAACCAAAACGCGAATCAACACAACGATCTGCAACCGTGTGGCTACCACACGCTACAACAGTGAGGTTACGGCCTCACTTCCTCAAAATCTCCAGTACACAGAGGTATGGTTCTCTGCGTATCTCAGCTAGCTACAGCAGGGGATTGGGAGAGCAGGAAACCCTAGAAGCAAAGAACAAATGACTGAGATGAATGGGGAGGTGGGTGTCTCCCCCTACTTATCCTAATTCTCACTATTCCTAATTCCCACTCTACCCCTAACTACTTACAGAGCGAACCAGCTAAACCCTAAGGTCATTCTGGACCAGCTCGAAGATAGGTGGATCCGACGGGCACGCCCGCACAACTGGTAGCGTTGCCTCGACGCAACCTCACTGATTGCCGCCACGTGCCGCCACCGCTATGCGTCCTCTTCATGGACTCCGCCCCCGGTTTTGTGGCCGAAATCGGGAAACCAGGCCTTCACGTCCACCCTCGGTTTTGAGGCCCAAACCGGGAAACCAGCCTCGAAATCCATCCCCTGGTTTTGAGGCCGAAACCAGGAAACCCGCCAGCGCCCAGGTTTTGAGGCCCAAACCTAGAAACCGTTCTCAGCCTGAGTTTTGTGGCCCAAACTCGGAAACCCGCAGCACGCCCAGGTTTTGTGGTCCAAACCTGGAAACCGTCCACCCGATGGTTTTTCTCTGGCTCTACCACCAAACCGAAGCTATAGAGGGGATGCACCGCCCGTGCACCCCGTCCACCGACACGTGTTCCCAGGTCCTCGACCCGAGCAACACCATGTCCTGCAAGTCTTCGCTCGTCGCTGTCCCAGGCTGTCAGCCGCCACAGCTGATCCTCAGGCCACCGGTCCCTCAGTCCAAGCCTCACGTCCGCCCTTCACCGCTCCCGGTCCGTCGGCACGGCATGTCTCTACTTGACCTTCACCTTGCCCTCGATCACTGTCTCTGTGCTCGACACCTGCACAACACAAGCCAAAGAACATGCGATCAAACCCGTTGACAATCACTCATCACTTGAGACTCGGCATACACCCATGTATTCGCAGGTTGCTTAGTTAGTTTAGTGTTTATCTTATTAAGTCAAGTGTTTGCTCTGACGTCCGCAAGGGTGTCTCTATTCAAAGCTAGGGTAGAGATAGTTAGAATATAGTTAAGCGTGGTGCCTAGTTATAGACTTACCTTCAGATACGGCTGGACTCCCGGATAGCTGTGGTAGCAAGCAGGTGGTGACAGCCCTGTGTGCCTTGAATTCCACCACGTAGTTGGCCCAGTTTAACAGTAAGGCTCGTTGTGCTAGAGTTCAACCTAAGTAAGTGGTAAAGGCTAGTACGCCTCGATACTTGACAAGATAGGAATAAAACTTTACTCAACTTAGTTGCTTTATTGACTTTTGCCTGCCTTGCTTCGTAACTATCTTGCTTCGTAGTTATTTTGCTTTGTAGTTATGTTGGATTAGTTAGTAGTTAGTTATCTTAGTTACCCTTAGTTATCCTATTCCCTTTATCTACCTATCCATCCACCTTACCTTAACCATCCAGTTCATCCTTACCTATCCACCCATATACTCTTTCTAGCCTTCCATCCCCTCTCTTTTTCTCTCTTCTTTCCCTTTTCTTATTCTTCGACTCTCATCCCCTCCTTGACTCAACTCATACACCACCCTAGCCTTCCCTTGGGATCAAATAAATCGACACCTGGTACTCCCAGGCGAAGTGCTACTACGATAGTTCTGTGCGCTTGCAGAATCTCCTCCTAGTAGATTGCAATCTCTCTAGCTAGCTCCTACTAGTGTTGGGATTGACAACCTCGCTTGGCATTAGTAGATAGCTGCTTTAGCTTCACTCCTTTAGGTATAGTGACCGGACTTGCTTCAAGCACTTCTGACACCGTTACCTGGAATAGATTCCATAGTCTGCTCCTAGTGACGACGTTGGCTAGTGTCAACAAGCATTTCTGGGTCGTTACCGGGGATAGTTGCCTAGCTCTATCTTTAGTGAAGCTAAGAACTACCAACACACACGTGCCATGGGAAAGGCTACGTGGCTTCCTAAAAGCCTTAGCTCGAATACGTCGCTCGTGTTTGACACGGCGGAAACAAAGATCGAGTGAATGTCCATCCTTCTTGCAAAAGGTGCAATGGAAAATCGGATTGGGAACACGAGTCCCAAAAATGTGAAAAGCACCCTTGTCAAGAGAAGTCCCTTGGACATCACTCGAACAAACAACAAGGTTAGGAGTAGCTATGAAAGAGCTATCCAAAACCTTGGCACAAGTGCTATTGTCAAAAGACTCACGCGCAGCACAAGAACTCAACTCCAGTTGCAAAGATGCAAACTCAGAAATATCAACATCGGAGTTGGAAGAAATGCGTGACTCAAACGACTTAGCACAAAGACTCTTGCATCTTTTGGCCAAAACCTCATTTTCAAACATGAGGCGGTCACAAGTACCACAAGGAGTGTTTTTCAGATTTTCCATCTTCTCTTTAATGCACCCAGCATATGTGGTACGCAAGAGCTCAATCTCCTTCTCAAGGTTGGCACTCATATAATTATGCTCAACCAACTTAGCGCTCATATCATCGCGCAAAATCTTCAAAGCCAAAACTTCTTTTTCTAAATCAACGCAAGATGTGCAAATGAAATCGGTGGAAGAAACATCACCATTTACATCAAGCGAAGAATCATGAATATCACTAGAAGCATGGCAAGCATTTTTATTCAAAGAGCATGAACTACAAGGCTTAGAATTTATTTCAATAATTTCAGCCCTAGCATGCTCAAGTTCATCTACACATGTGGTGTGAGTCAATTTTAGTTTATTAATTTCAGCATGTAAAGACTCACATGAAACACATGGTAACAAAGCATTTGACTTTAGCAAAGCTATTTCAGTTTTATCACAATCAAAATCCTTGCACAAGTCAATGCAAACTAGACATGGTTTGGAAGCATTGGATGTCAACACTTCATTTTCAGATTTTAAGCTAGCAAGTGAAAAGCATAGCTCATCTTTCTTCCTAACCATGTCACTACAGGAGGTGCAAGGCAAAGAGGCACTAGACTTCAAACTAGCAATGGAGCATTTCAACTTTTTGACCTTTCTACGCAAGGTACTACATAGCTCAACATTCCCAGAGTGAGCTTCATAAAGATTGTGCAAGGTCACAAGACCCCAAGCAAGTGTACCTTTCTTGGCCTTTCCAAGTTGATGTAGAAGATCCTCTGGTGAAAGCTCATCATCACGTAGAAGGTTCAACAAATCATTCACCTCGCGATCCCTCTCATCAACTGCGCTCCTCCTTCTTCCCAAGATGTCGTCCTTCGAAACATTCAAGCCTAAAGACAAAGACATAGTAGAAGAAGAACTTGGTGCCACTTCTAAAAGCACCGTTAGTGTTAGCAAAGCAAAAGCTCAACACCTCGACAAACCACGTCGGAAGCCAAACCACACTAAAAAGGTCGCCTTCGCGGATCCGGAACCGGTTAAGGTAGAGAGATCCTTAACTGGCTCTGATACCAATTGAAGGACCAAATTGGCGACCAGAGGGGGGTGAATGGGAGCCTCAAATTTCTTCTCGAGAAACGATGGCCCTTGTCCCAGAAAATCACCCCAAAATCGAAGACTCAACCAATCGGTGAGTTCACGACCTACGAATAGGTGGATACCCTAGGAGATGTCCTAGAGGTACAGCGGAACTACCGAAGAACCCCCAAAACCAAGCGCCAAAGCAACGGGACAAAACTGCACAAGCAAGCTCCTAGAACAATCGAACCTCCGATAACGGAACACCCCACTTCTATGGAAAAGAAGAAAGTGTCCGACCAAAAATACTTAGGCCAACTAGTGAAAAAAGTACCTTGGAAATATCCTTATGAAGTTAGGAAACTAACGCAACAGACGGATCTCAAATCAGAGGTCGAACGCAAAAGATATAGACGCTAGAACCGACGAAACTTCGAAAGCGGAACACTTAACTCCTATGGAGAAGGAGGAAGTGTCCGACCAAAAATACTTTGACCAATGGTGGCAAAAGTACTTTGGAATGATCCTTAAGAAGTTAGGAAACCAACACAACAAACGGATCACAAATCGGAGCTCGTACGCAAAAGATACGGACGAAATCAGCAAAACTGTGGAGTGGCGGACTGTCCGCTAGTGAACCGCGGACTATCCGCTATTAACCCCGGACAGTCCGGGAATGAGTCCCGGACAGTCCGCCGTTCAAAAACGAAAATAGCAACCTTGCTGCCCGTGAACAGCCTCGACCCCCGGACAGTCCGGGGATGAGTCCCGGACAGTCCGCCACTGTCCAGAAAGCCCAAAAACAGCTCGGGACAAAACCAAAATCGATTGGATCTTCACCAAATCGAACGGGGCTGCAACCAAACTTCTCCCAAGTGTTCTTCTACGTGTTGGGAAGCTAATCCTAGGATATCATCGCTCCAACCCAACTAATCCATGACAAATTTGAAGAACACTAGAAAAGGGGGAAGAACGTAGAACGAACGCGATTTTGACCCGATCTATGTGCTCGTGAGGTTAGAGAAGAAATCCTTCAGTGGAAAGAAGGAGCTCACGACATAGAATAATTTGATTCAAACGGAATCTCAAATCGTCGCTCGGAGTGGGAGAACGAGGCAAATCTCCGGGAGGGGAAAAACCAAAACGCGAAGAACAAAAACGCGAATCGATCCAAATTTCAGCCAACACAAGAGGAGTAAGAAATTGATCCTTGGATGGCTACTGGATGTTGAATTGTGTAGCACACTGTGTCGGGTTACAAGCCACTCCTCGCAACAACAAAGCGTGGATGGCGAAAAGCTCAAGAACAAGAACCACTCCTCTCTCTAACCCTAGCCTCCTCTCAAATGAACAAAATGAGAGTGACACCTCCAAGGATGGCTGCCCTAACCAGCCCCCTCACATATATATAGGCGCATGTCCAAAAGACATAAACGCCCTAACATGAAGTACTAACCCCAAATACCCCCTAGGGGTAAAACCGTCCAAGTCGGTCATTCTTCATCCGACAGCCACGCGCCTTCTCATCCTTCCTCACCGATAGCTTCGTCGCAACGCAAGCCTCTCGGTGCCGCCACGCGTCGACCGTTCTGCATAGGAACCTTCGCCTGGTTTTGAGGCCCAAACCGGTAAACCCTCCAGCCCAGGTTTTGAGCCCCAAACCTGGTAAACCGTCCACCCTGAGTTTTGAGGCCCAAACTCGGAAACCCGCCAGCCCAGGTTTTGAGCCCCAAACCTGGAAACCGTTCTCGCCGAGTTTTGAGGCCCAAACTCGGAAACCCGCCACACCGAGTTTTGTGGCCCAAACTCGGAAACCGTCGAGGGTAGCTTTTTGTGGCTCAGCTACCGAACCCGCGCCGTAGACGGGATGTGGTTCGCACACCCCGACCACCGGCATCGATGTCGATGCATGTCCAGCCTCCACGCCGGGCACAACGCCTTCGCCTTCCTTCTTGACTCGGCCGACGGCACTTGCGCCGCACGCAAGCCCGTGTCCGACCTCCCGCCAAGTGCCACGACGCCATCGTCTTCCTCCCGACTCGGCCGATGCACCGCACATCCCCATGTGCTCCTGCTCGTCGACGCCACGAGCTAGCTACCACAGCGGGTCCTCTGGCCCTCCGGTCCGTCGGTCCAAGCCTCACGTCCGCCCTTCACTGCTCTGGGTCCATCGGCATGGCACGTCCGCCGCACGGCACGCCCATCCTTCACCGCTCCCGGTCCGTCGGCACAGCACGTCTCTACTTGACCTTCACCTCGCCATCGACCACTGTATCCGAGCTCCACACCTGCACATCAACACAGCCAAGAGACACATGTTGCACACACACACCAACACATAAACACACCACAACTCAATGCCACCGGTTAGTCATAAACATTAAGCTCATAGACAAATAATGACTCAACCGGGAAAAGCCTCAAACCTTCCTCATCAATGTTGCGGATACATGGGTGTATGCCGAGTCTCTGAGTGAAGTGATTGTCAACGGTTTGATGCGCATGTTCTTTGGCTTGTGTTGTGCAGGTGTCGAGCACGAGACAGTGATCGAGGCAAGGTGAAGGTCAAGTTGAGACGTGCCGTGCCGACGGACTGGGTGCGTGAAGGATGGGCCGTGCCGTGCGGCGGACGTGCCATGCCGATGTATCGAGCAGTGAAGGGCGGGTGGGGCGACTGAGGCTGGACTGAGGGACCGGAGTGCCTGAGGATCAGCTGTGGTGCTGGCAGCCTGGGACAGCGACGAGCGGAGACTTGCGGGGCACGGTGTTGCTCGGGTCGAGGACCTGGGAACACGTGTCGGTGGACGGGGTGCACGGGCAGTGCATCCCCTCTACAGCTCGGTTTGGTGTTTAGCCAGGGAAAACCACCGGTGGACGGTTTCCGAGTTTGGGCCTCAAAACTCGGGTGCTCGGTTTCCAGGTTGAGCACCAAACCTGGCGCGGATGGTTTCCGAGTTTGGCCACAAAACTCGGTGATGGGCCGTTTTCCGAGTTTGGGCCTCAAACTCGGGCGCTGCGGGTTTCTGAGTTTGGGCCACAAAACTCAGGCTGGAGGCTGGTTTCCCGTTTGGCCTCAAACTCGGGGTTGCTGGAAAAGGCTGGTTTCCCGGTTTGGGCCACAAAACCGGGGGTGCAGAGCGAGGGCGGCACGTGGCGGCGATCCAGAGGTTGCGTCGAGCAACGCTTCGGTTCGAGCGGGCGTGGACGTCGATCTACCTACCACCGCGGGTTGGACCAGAATAGCCTTAGGGTTTAGCTGGTTCGCTCTGTAATTATTTAGAGAGGGTAGAGTAGGAAATAGGCTTAGTCTAGTTAGTATAAGTAGTCCAGGGAGACACCCTCCTCCCCATCTCAGTTAGTGCTTTCATTTGCTAGTTTTCCTGCTCTCCCTCCCCTGCTGTAGCTGAGATCCGCAGAGAGACTCCACTCTGTGTACTTGTTGAGTGGAGGAAGTGAGGCCGTACCTCCTTGAGCAGCAGTGTTGGCTTGATTGCGTCGTGATTCAACTCGTGGCTGTGATTTCCGTTGTGTTCGTGTTCTTCGCGAAATCCTTTTTCCCACGATTTTCCCGTCGCTTGATCTTTTGCTCGGTTCATCTTTTGCAAATCTGTTTGACCAAGTTGTTCTAGTCATGAGGCACTTCTTTCCACCGAAGGAATCATCCTCTAACCTCACGGTCTAGAGATCATCGATTTTTAGTTTCGGGTCACTTTTCTCTTCACCCCCGAATTTCTTCGATTCACCGATTTGGAGATAGGTTCGAGCCATGATCTCTTAGAGATAGCTCACTATACTCTTTGTGACTCACTCACCAGTTTTGATCCCTAGAGGATTTGTTTTGGTGGTGTTTGAGTCGAAATCGGGGAAACAGAGGGTTGTCGGGGTTGACGACGCTCTCGGGCCGACCGACCTCAGTCCGTGAGTGGTCACCGCTGTGGTTTGTTGCTGTGACCGGACGCTCTGTTCATCACCGACGTCCCTTCCTGGTCTTCATAGAACAGAGAAGGTCCAGATCGGTGTTTTTCAGCGATCGGACGCCTCGGTTCATCTGACCGGACGCGCAGCTCCACTGTTCATCGCCTTTTTCGTTTCTGACCGGACGCACTGCTCCCGACCGGACCCTCCGTACTCGTGAGTCCGGTCGCGAACAGTAAGGTTCCAGAGCATTTTTGTTGACCGACGCGTCCGTCCCTGCTGACCGGACGCTGGCCAGAGTCCGGTTCGATCCAGTTTCGCGCGTTTTCGTTCGCGGCTCGTTCGTTCTTGATCGGATTCGATTCCGTCTTTTGCGTTGGCTTTCTAGGGTTGTCTAGTGTCCCGCTGTGCTTCTAGGAAGCATCCACCCTATATCTAGGGTCGTGGACATTAGCACGCTCTAGGGTTCGCTCTTGGGGTTGATTTTGGGACAGTGGCATCTAGTTTTCCGAAGGAATTTTGAAGCTCCCATTCACCCCCCCTCTGGTCGCTTCGATAGCTTCTCGGTCCTTCAATTGGTATCAGAGCAGGTTAAGGATCTTCCACCTTAGCCGGTTCCAGATCCACCGAAGGCGACATGGATCGCGGCGTGGGCAAACCGCCGTTCTTTGATGGGACGAACTATGCGTATTGGAAGATACTACATGTCGGCCTATCTGCAGAGTTTGGTGCTTCTATTTGGGATATTTGCAACTCTGCTGATTACGTGGTCTTGGCTGCTCGTGTTTCTCAGCAACAGATCGATGAGCACGATGCCAATAGCCGAGCCCGCAATGCTCTCTTTCTTGTTGAGCATGGGTGAGTTTGATCGTGTTTCTCACCTCGCTACGGCTCGGGAGATCTGGGACACCCTCATGCGTTTCCATGAGGGCACCTCTCAATCAAACCCGACTCTACGAGTCGTTCAAGCGTGAGTAGAACTTTCGACATCAGCCTGGCGAGAGCATAGAAAGTTTATTCGCTCGCTTTCAGTGATTGTCAAGGATGAGGGCTAACAAGGAGCATTGCCTTTTGACGATCATGAGCGGTGCTTTGAAGCTTTTGCATACTCTTGATCGGTCGGTGTGGGACTCTAAGGTTCAGGCGATCATCGAATCCCCGAACTATGAGACCCTCACTTGCGACGACTCTTCAGTAAGCTCAAGTCCAGTGAGATTGATGCTATGCGATTGGCGAGGGCTTCTTTTGAAAATCCTTCTCGCCCGTCCATGGCTTTGGTTTCCGGCTCTTCCTCTAACCCATCAGCTGGCTTTGCTCTTTCCTTCTCTTTTCTGTTACAGAGATCAGCTGGAGACGTTGGGAGACGACGAGTTGGCTTTGCTTGCCAACCGGTTCTCCGCGGTTTCACAACAACCGTATGACCGCCGTCGTGGAGGAGGACGCACAGGATGCTACGAGTGCGGAGACCCCGACCACTTCATCGCCAACTGCCCCAAGAAGAACAAGCATTCGGGGAAGGGCGATCAAGGGCGCAAGCGCGACTCCAAGTACAAGGAGAAGCACGTTCCCCCAAGACACAAGAAGCGGGCGGCTTTGACAAGGAGTACATCAAGAAGAAGTACTTGGAGAAGCAGCAAGCTGAGCAGCGTGCCTTCTTCGCCACGCTCAGCGACGTCGACGGCTCGGATGACGACTCCGCTGGCTCCAGCGATGACGAGTCCGAAAAGAAGCTAGAGGAAACAGTTCAACGGATTGTGCTTCTTCGCCGGCGACGGAGGCTTGTGTACCATGGCACTCGGAGATGAGGTCGGAGGCGAGCTGGAAATACGCCTCGGAACGACGACGATGAACGACACCTCCCAGGTATCTCTCACCTACGACGAGCTTTCCTCCGAGGTAGAGAAGTTGACCGCTGCCTCCTTAGCCAAGATAAACTGCTTAGGCGTGCCGCTAGAGAGCGCAAGGAGTTCAGGCAGAAGTGGGAGGACACGGTGAAGGAGCTTGAGTTCGCTCGGTCCACCGTGGTTGTGTCGGAGGAGGCGGAGTGTAAGTCGTGCACCGCGCACATGACTGACCTTCTCACTTTGAGAGGTAAGTATGTTGCGTTGGTAGGAGAGCTAGATGAGCTGAAGGCTAGACCTTCTCTGTTGGTGCATGCAAGACCTGTCCCGTCTTGCAATCTGAGTTGGCAGAGAAGAATGCCAAGATTGTGTCTCTTGAGAAGGCCAACTCAGGTAGCACTGGTGTGGCGAGGTGCGTTTTGTGCGAGGGCTTGGAGCTAGAGATTGCCAATGTGAAGCATGGCAAGATGCAAACCGAGGAAGAAAACACATACCTTCGGACCATCTTGTCATGGGTCTCCTGTAGTGAGCCGCAGCTCGGGATGATGATCTCCCAATTCAAGCGAGCTGCTGGGGCTCCTGGTGTAGGTTTTGCTCAGGGTGTTGATCTTCTGCTTTTGGAAGATTGGAGAGTCGAGTGGTTTGAATCCATGTGAGAAGCCTAACTCCACCACTACTCCCAAGCTTGCCAAACTTCCACCCAAAGAGCCTGCCAAGCCTACCACCAAAGATGGTGTGGTTGAGGAACCCCCGAGAGCTCCTCCCAAGACCAAATTTGGGCACCCAAGCCAAACCACCTCAAGAACAAGCTTGATGCTATGCCACCCATTAGAGAGGAGTGTTTGCCTCAGAGGGCAAAGTGAACCACACCCACAGCCCTGGTCACCAACAACCCCTTTGCGTGCGGTGAGGTACCAGTGTGATTTCTGTGGGAGGGATGGTCACTTGATCGAGTTCTGTTTCCGGCGCAAGCGAGAGGCGCGCCGTACTCTGGAGATGGAGAACCCGGACATGTACCATCCAACTCATGGTGGACATGTGCCGAAGGCTCAGGGGAGAGCTGCTAGGCCCGGACGTCAAGGTCCCCGGCCTAGGCAGGAGATGAGAGCCCCTAGGAGGGAGACTAGGCCTAGAGGTCCAGCACCTCAGTTTGTTAGGCCTAGGCAGGAGAGAGCTCCGAGGAGAGACGCTAGAGCAGTTGAGCCCCAGGCTCCTAGGCGTAGATCTCGTAGAGAGCGTGCCCGACGGGGTCCTGCTTTTGCAGGTAATGGACCCATGGCGGAGGCTTAGTTGAGCGCTTTCCCCCACCGCAGTTTGAGTACCGCGGTGAGCGCTTCTTCCCCAGCGGACCACGTTTTCCTGTACGTGGTGATCGCTACCCCGTAGACAGGCTAGGAATAGTTTTTACACTGAACGTTCTTTTGAGCAGCCGGCCCAACACTGGTATTCTCCTTACTTCACTAACCCCAGTGTTGGACCGTATGCTCACCCTATGTCTTTTTATTGATGTAGGTGAGACGGTTGGAGGACATTTGGTTGGTGGATTCTGGTTGCTCGAGGCACATGACCGGAAACGCCAAGTGGTTCTCCAGCCTTAGCCCGATCGCCGGAAAGGAGTACATAACCTTCGGCGACAATAGTAAAGGTAAGGTATTGTCTCGTGGGACGGTGCGGGTTAATGAGCACTTTGTGTTGCGCGATGTTGCTCTTGTTTCAAACCTGCATTTTAACCTCTTTCTGTTTCGCAACTTTTTGATGATGACTATGAGATTCGTTTTAAACCGAACCTTAGTCGCATCTTAGATCCTCAGGGCGATCTTGTATGTCTGATTTCGCCCTTTGGGAAAGTCTTTCGCGCGAATTTCTCGGAGTCGTTTGGTTCTTCTCGCTGTCTTTTGGCTAGTCCTTCTTTCTCCGATCTTTGGAAGTGGCATAGGAGGCTCGGTCATTTAAGCTTCGACTTGCTTGCAAGACTTAGCTCAC
This sequence comes from Coix lacryma-jobi var. lacryma-jobi, assembly GCA_009763385.1. Taxonomy (NCBI): domain Eukaryota; kingdom Viridiplantae; phylum Streptophyta; class Magnoliopsida; order Poales; family Poaceae; genus Coix; species Coix lacryma-jobi. Next base: position 154,080,808 of record CM019827.1, on the reverse strand, counting down.
TTGGCCTAATCCGAGGATTGCCCAAGCTTTCGATGGAGAAGGATCTAGTTTGCCATTCTTGCAGACATGGGAAGATGGTTGCCGCTCCCCACCATCCAGTGACTAAGGTCATGACCTCGCACCCGGAGAGCTTTTACACATGGACCTTGTTGGTCCGGCTCGGGTGAGCTCGGTGGTGGCAAGTGGTATGTTTTGGTTGTTGTTGACGACTTTTCGAGATATTCGTGGGTCTTCTTTTTGACTGAGAAGACTGAGACTTTCTCCTGCGCTCGCAATCTGATTTTGCGTCTTCAGAACGAGTTCCCTTTGAACTCGATGCGAGCTATTAGAAGTGATAATGGTTCCGAATTCAAAAATTCGGATTTTGAGAAGTTTTGTAACCGCCTTGGCTTGGAGCATCAGTTTTTTCTTCCCCTACACACCGCCCCAAATGGGTTTGTAGAGAGGAAGAATCGGACCCTTGTTGAGATGGCCAGGACGATGCTCGATGAGCATAGGACTCCTAGGCGCTATTGGGCCGAAGCTATGAACACTGCATGCTATATTTCCAATCGCATTTTTCTGAGAGCTTTCTTGAAAAAGACTTCTTATGAGTTGCGTTTTGGCAAACTGCCCAAGGTGAGTTATTTTCGAGTTTTTGGTTGCCATTGTTTTATACTCAAAAAGGGCAACTTGGACAAATTTGAATCTCGTTCTTCTGCCGTGTGTGTTTTTGGGTTATGGCACTCACACTCGAGCTTATCGTGTACTTAACCTTGACACTAACCGAGTCATGGAGACATCCGATGTCACCTTCGACGAGACCATGGTTTGTCCTTCTTCTCGTTTTGAGCGTGCAGGTGATCATGAGGTTGGTGCCTCTTTTTGATGACGAGGATGAGGGTGCTGAAGGTATGGATGATCCAGCACCCCCTCCACCTGCCGCGCCGCAAAGAGCGGCCTCGACGACGACTCACGGCCCCGACACCTCTTCTTCCTGGGGGCGTGGGATCCGCCACCCCGAGCGGTACCATTTGTACCCGGGGAGGCACCAGCTGCTGTTGAGGGGGAGGCTACTTCAGCTCGGGAAGCGCCACGACATATCCAGCACCAGCACCCGCCTCAGCAGATGATCGGCAACATCGACGAATGGGTCACTCGGTCCAGGTCACAGCAAATCTCGCACTTTGCTCATTCTGCTTTTGTTGCTAATTTTGAGCCCCGAGATGTTGGACACGCTTTGACGGATCCGGATTGGGTCAATGCCATGCATGAGGAGTTAGAGAACTTTGAGTGAAATCGGGTTTGGGTTCTAGTTCCACCTCCACCTGACTGTAAGCCTATTGGGACAAAATGGGTATTTAAAAACAAGCAAGGAGAGGATGGTCATGTTGTGAGAAACAAGGCCCGCTTGTAGCGAAAGGCTATAGTCAGAAGGAAGGGATAGATTATGAGGAGACCTTCGCTCCTGTAGCTCGTTTGGAGGCTATTAGGATACTCTTGGCTTATGCTGCATCCAGGGGTTTCAAATTTTTCAAATGGATGTCAAGAGTGCTTTTTAAACGACTACATAGAGGAGGAGGTTTATGTTGAGCATCCCCCGGTTTTGAAAATCCCAAATTTTCCAAACCATGTCTTTAAACTTCATAAAGCTTTATATGGTTTGAAACAAGCCCCTAGAGCCTGGTATGATAGGTTGAAACCTTTTTGCTTGCTAAGGGTTTTAAATGGGATGTGTAGATAAAACGCTTTTTCTCCTCCGGCAAGGCAAAGACACGCTCTTGGTCCAGATTTACGTGGATGATATCATTTTCGGTGGTTCTTCTCATGCTCTGGTTGCCAAGTTTGCAGATACTATGAGCAAGGAGTTCGAGATGAGCATGATGGGCGAGCTGACATTCTTTCTCGGGTTGCAAATCAAGTAATCCCGAGAGGGGACATTTGTGCACCAAGGCAAGTACACCAAGGACTTGCTGAAGCGGTTCGATATGGGTGAGGCCAAGCCTCTTCCAACACCCATGTCGACGACGACTGCCCTGGATGCAGATGTGGATGGAGAAGCAGTGGACCAGAAGGAGTACCGCAGCATGATTGGGTCGCTCCTCTACCTGACGGCGACACGCCCGGACATCCAGTTCGCGGTGTGTCTGTGCGCGCGCTTTCAGGCGTCGCCGCGCACTTCTCACCGTCAGGCTGTGAAGCGCGTCTTCAGGTACCTTCGTTTCACTCCTGAGTTTGGGATTTGGTATTCTGCTTCCTCCACCCTCTCGCTTTGCGGTTATTCCGATGCCGATTTTGCTGGTTGCCGTATTGAGCGCAAGTCCACTTCTGGGACTTGCCATTTATTGGTTCTTCTCTTGTTTCATGGTCTTCTCGCAAGCAGTCTAGTGTCGCTCAGTCCACTACAGAGGCTGAATATGTTGCTGCGGCTAGCTGCGTTCCCAGTTACTCTGGATGATGGCCACTTTGCGTGATTTTGGTTTGAGCTTTTCTCGCGTGCCTTTGCTTTGTGACAGCACGAGTGCTATTAGCGTTGCTAAGAACCCCGTGCTTCACTCAAAAACCAAACACATTGATGTGCGCTTTCATTTCTTGCGACCACCAGGAGAAGGGTGATATCGACCTTCGCCATGTCGATACTCATCACCACTGGCTGATATTTTCACCAAGCCTTTAGACGAATCAACCTTTAATCGGTTGAGGGGTGAGCTTGGTGTGTGTTTCCCCTTTTAGATGGGGAAACCTTTTGGATCTTGTATAGACTGACTCTTTTATTTTGAGTTTCTTTTCTTTGCATTTTAGCATACGCATTTACATTCTGAGCTTCATGTTTATAATCACTAGAATGTAACTATACTCTATCTAGTATGCTCTGATGCTTATATGATGCTTGTAGCTTATGCTCTTCCTGATCACTAGTACATGTTATGAGCTGAGCTATTTTGGAATGGTGAATTTACTTAGTAACTTACAATCTGAAAATGTTCACCATTGAGATATGCAACTAGCATGTGTAGGATATGTTGAGTTCTCTCGTGCTTTTCATATATGCTAGGTTGCTATGTCTCTAGTTATGAGTCATTCACTTGCTTGGTCTGTTCATATCATGTATAAATTTGAACCAAGTTTTAGTGAATTGAAAAATCGAGATGGGATTGCTTGTCAACACCTCACGGTATCGAGACTGTTTCTCATGCACTTTGAGTTAAACTTGAGCCGTGTAGTGTATGACCGAAACCGTTGCTTTAAGCTTCCGATTGCATATGCATAGGCTTCGCACGGTTGAAAATTTAGGCAAAGACAAGCTTTCAACCTCTCGCAATCACATGCTGAAATTAAACTTGTGTAATTTCACCGCTGCAACTCCAATATAAACTGAAATCACAAGTGTATGCTTCATTCCTATGCATGATGATTGAACTTTGCTAGGGTTAGTTCACCTTGTTACATGTTTAGCACTTGTCTGGATTCCTATCTATACATGTGTTAGTGCTATTCTGATGGTGGGACTCTCTTTTGGCTAAAAACTGCTCACTTGCTCATATGCTTCATTTTCGTATGTGTGATCAGTTTGAGCCCCTCGCTATTTGAGTGCTTAGTTGTGCCATTGGAGCTATACCGATTAGAGCATTTTTGCACTCTTTTGATTATATGCCTGAAGCTGCTAACTTGCATTTCTGACTTCATATGCATTTTAGAAGGGGGAGTTTTTTGTTGGCTCAAGGGAGGAGTTTGTGCTTGATAAGTGCATTTTCAACTAAGGGGGAGAGTTTTTGCAAATCATATGTCTCCTGGCGTTCAATTAAGGGAGCTTTTGCTAAGGGGGAGATTTTCAGATCTTTATGCTCTTCTCTTTTGTGGACCTAAGGGGAGTCCCGCGGTTGCTTGCACTTGTCGAGGGAAGTGTGCTAGTTGTGTTGAGCCGTTGCCTCTGTCTTGAGGGACTAGCAAACATTTTCGTCATTGGCGTCGAGTTTGATTTCGATTGGTTCGGAGACCTTTCGATTGTTTTTCAATTGGTTCGGAGTGGTTTTCGTGCTAGTTGTGTGGACCTCTGTGCCTCTATCATGAGGGACTAGCACTTTGCCATTTTTTTAGCTCCGATTTTCAATTGGTTTTTCTGCTAGCGGTGTTGAGCCTGTTCTACCTCTTCTTGAGGGCTAGCTTTGCTTTGCTTGGTCGCGTCGAGCCGTTGCCCATGTCTTTGGGGACCAAGTTCTCGCTTCTTCCACTTGACCTTCTTCGGCTTTGCTATGCTTTTGGTTCATTTGGTTGAGTTTCTCTTCCTCTCCTTCCTCCTATCTTCTTCTTTCATTTTATGATTTGTGTGTGTAGTTGACAATGCACTCATCAAGGGGAGATTGCGGATACATGGGTGTATGCCGAGTCTCTGAGTGATGAGTGATTGTCAACGGGTTTGATGCGCATGTTCTTTGGCTTGTGTTGTGCAGGTGTCGAGCACGGAGACAGTGATCGAGGGCAAGGTGAAGGTCAAGTTGAGACGTGCCGTGCCGACGGACTGGGTGCGATGAAGGATGGGCGTGCCGTGCGGCGGACGTGCCATGCCGATGTATCGAGCAAAGAAGGGCGGACGTGAGGCTTGGACTGAGGGACCGAGATGCCTGAGGATCAGCTGTGGTGACTGGCAGCCTGGGACAGCGACGAGCGGAGACTTGCGGGGCATGGTGTTGCTCGGGTCGAGACCTTGGGGACACGTGTCGGTGGACGGGGTGCACGGGGGCGAGGGTGCATCCCCTGTCATGGACGCGGGTCACGGTGCGTGGTGGTGCACAGTTTGGTGGTGCAGGGAAAAACCACCGTGTGGACTTTCCGAGTTTGGGCTCAATCAACTCGGGTGCTCGGTTTCCAGGTTGAGCCACAAAACCTGGGCACGGATGGTTTCCGAGTTTGGCCACAAAAACTCGGGTGATGGGCCGGTTTCCGAGTTTGGGCCTCAAAACTCGGGCGCTGCGGGTTTCTGAGTTTGGCCACAAAACTCAGGCTGGAGGCTGGTTTCCCGGTTTGGGCTCAAAATCGGGGGTTGCTGGAAAAGGCTGGTTTCCCGGTTGGGCCACAAAACCGGGGGTGCAGAGCCGAGGGCAGCACGTGGCGGCGATCCAGAGGTTGCGTCGAGGCAGGAGCAACGCTTGGTTTCGAGCGGGCGTGGACGTCGGATCTACCTATCCACCGCGGCGGCGTCTGACCAAATAGCCTAGGGTTTAGACTGGTTCGCTCTGTAATTAGTTTAGAGAGGGGTAGAGTAGGAAATAGGTTAGTCTAGGTTCTAGTTAGTATAAGTAGTCCAGGGGAGACACCCTCCTCCCCATCTCAGTTAGTGCTTTCATTTGCTAGGGTTTCCTGCTCTCCCGTCCCTGCTTTAGCTAGTTGAGATCCGCAGAGAGACTCCACTCTGTGTACTGTTGTGTTGGAGGAAGTGAGGCCGTATCCTCACATCTGCACACAGTTGTTGTGGGTTGATTTGCGTCCTTGATTCGAACTCGTGGCTGTGATTTCCGTTGTGTTCGTGTTCTTCGCGAAATCCTTTTCTCCACGATTTTCCCGTCGCTTGATCTTTTTGCTCGGTTCATCTTTTGCAAATCCGTTTTGAACCAAGTTGTTCTAGATCGTGAGGCACTTCTTTCCACGAAGGAATCATCCTCTAACCTCACGGTCTAGGAGATCAATCGATTTTTAGTTTCGGGTCACTTTTTCTCTTCACCCCCGAAATTCTTCGATTCACCGATTTGGAGATAGGTTCGAGCCATGATCTCTTAGAGATAGCTCACTATACTCTTTGTGACTCCACTCACCAAGTTTGATCCCTAGAGGATTCGTTTTGAGTGAGTTTGAGTCGAATCGGTGGAGACAGAGGGTTGTCGGGGTGACCGGACGGCTCGCTCGGGCCGACCGGACGCTCAGGTCGTGCGTCCGGTGGTTTTGAACACGACGTTGTGGTTGTTTGCTTGTGACCGGACGCTCTGTTCAATCGACCGGACGCTCCCTTCCGTCAGTCCGGTCAAGAACAGAGAGGGTCCAGATCGGTTTTTCAGCGACCGGAAAGACGCATCCGGTGGTCAGCTGACCGGACGCGCAGGATCCACTGTTCTCGCGCTTGTTCGTTTCTGACCGGACGCACTGCTCCCGACCGGACCCTCCGTACTCGTGAGTCCGGTCGCAGAAACAGTAAGGTCCAGAGCCGATTTCTGTTGACCGGACGCGTCCGGTCCCTGCTGACCGGACGCTGGCCAGAGTCCGGTCGCCAGTTTCGCGCGTTTTCGTTCGCGGCTCGTTCGTTCTTGATCGGATTCGAGTTCCGTCTTTTGCGTTGGCTTTCTAGGGTTGTCTAGTGTCCCGCTGTGCTTCTAGGAGGCATCCACCCATATCTAGGGTCGTGGACATTAGCAAGCTCTAGGGTTCGCTCTTGGGGTTGATTTTGGGACAGTGGCATCTAGTTTCCGGAAGGAAATTTTGAAGCTCCCATTCACCCCCCCTCTGGTCGCTTTCGGATAGCTTCTCGGTCCTTCAAATGTCAATCATTCATCATATATGTTCTCATCCCTCGGCAAGAAACCTGCAAAAAATGGACCTGTCTAGTTGAAACCTGTGTGTTTTTAGGGCTAGCAACACATGAGCATTTTGTGCCTAAAAAACACACGAGTTTATGGAGAAAAAATCTGTGTGTTTTTTTGCACTTGACATCCAAATCTGAGCAGACTTGGAAACACCACAGAAAAGAAAAATCCATGTGTTTTTTTCTTAACTAGCACACAAATTTTGTACAGGAACAAAAACGTGTGATTTACAAGTCAACAACACACAAATTTTGTCTCTGTCCTATCCGAATTGCACTTTGTTTCACCACCCAGACACCTATAACACGTCCACGAATCAACCAAGCCACCTATTGGGCCCATTCGCCTGAACTGATACCTGCTAACTGAAGTTGATACTTATTTGAACCAGAATGCAACTATTGGCCCAATAAACAGACGTACAGACCTTATGCTAAATTCTGGATCTAGAAAGCATGTGAGTGGAGAAAGAGAAAAGAATTAGTAAAAAATTGTATAGTAAAAATTGCACAGTAAAAATCACCAAAAAGCTATTGTGACCGGTAGAATCACTTCTGCAGCCGCACCACCCACCGAATGCACCTAATCCATCAACAAAAATTACAAAGAACTTTGTTATGCATTTCTATATTTCTGTTTTCTTAGAAATTTATGAAATTTATAAAACAAAAATATAAAAATTGCACACTTGAACTAGTGCAACTAGTACTTGCTATTAATGCAATTATATTGTATATGTATATAATTAAAAAATATAAACTCTGATGTTGTATACGGAACTGTATATAATTAAAATTGCACAGCTGATGCACGTGTATGTGTTCAAGAACAAATTAAAGTTCACGACATACAGAGAGAGGAAAGTGTGCACAGCTATTGGAACAAGTCATAATTCTTCAATACTTACTAGTAAACTAATAATTAGCAACTCCTAACTAATCGTTAGTTTGTCTATTTAATAGGTCTATTTGAATATACTAAACTAACTTTTAGCTGCTAACTAGGAGTATTAGCACTAGAGAACTACCAAAGTACTAGTAATTAGTAGTAGTGTTATCAGTTAGTCAGCAAGCTGACCATGCAGCTTCTTGATAACCTGAAGGGAAAGGGTCCAAGAAGGGAACAAGTAACTTCCAGAGAAACACAGCTAAGAGGTACAGTAAGTCTGTGATAGCTTTTCAATCAAGCTGTAAGCACCCTCTTATAAAAAACAAGGACAATGTTGACACAAAAATTATAGGTGACAATAATAGATATTGCACAAAAGTCAAATACCATAATTGCAGTAACCCAGATATGCAATTTAGTACTTATAAAAATAACAATCTAGAATGAGTACTAACTAGTACGATCCAAAGCAGGACCTGTATTTTCAATGACTACATGAACCTTAAAATATATTTAGATAATGGCAAACTAGGACACAAGCATGACCAACAACCTTGATGACACATACCTGCACACTGTTGCCAGCAGGCTGACTATGCAGAGACACACAAACGGTGTTATACCTGCAAAGAAAAATATAAAAGTGCAATTTAAATCTCACACTGCCAAGTGCCAAAAAGTTTACACATAGAGAGCATACAATTTTTCAGAAGCACAAAAGAGCTAAAAAGAACCTTCACATGAGCCTTCACTTGCAGCCATATTTAGATCACACCCTAGTCCCTCAACCAAGTACTTGCAGACCTCCAAATGGCCCTAGCATGTGTTGGTAATTCTTAACTTCACTAAAGATAGAGTTAGGCAACTATCCCCGGTAACGGCCCAGAGATGCTTGTTGGCACTCGCTAACGTTGTTACTAGGAGTAGACTATGGGGTCTATCCCCGGCAACGGCATCAGAAATGCTTGAAGCAAGACCGGTCACTATACCTAAAGGAGTGGAGCTAAGGCAGCTGTCTACTAATGCCAAACGGGGTTGTCAATCCTGACGCTAGTAGGAGCTAACTAGAGAGATTGCAATCTACCAAGAGGAGATTCTGCAAGTGCACAGAAATATCGTAGTAGCACTTCGCCTGGGAGTACCAGGTGCCGATTTATTTGATCCCAAGGGAAGGCTAGGGTGGTGTTTGAGTTGAGTCAAGGAGGGGATGAGAGTCGAAGAAAAGAGAAAAGGGAAAAGGGGAGAAGAGAGGAGATGAAAGGCTAGAAGAAATATGTGGGTGGATAGGTAAGGATGAAATGGATGGCTAAGGTAAGGAGGATGGAATAGGGATAAAGATTAAAAGGGTAACTAAGGGTAACTAACTACACTACTGGTAACTAATCCTAGATAACCCAGAGCCAAGATAACTACGATCAAGGGAGCAAGATAGTTACGAAGCAAGGCAGGCAAAAGACAATAAAGCAACTAAGTTAAGTATAGTTTTATTCCTATCTTGTCAAGTATCGAGGCGTACTAGCCTTTACCACTTACTTAGGTTGAACGTTAGCACAACGAGCCTTACTGTTAAACTGGGCCAACTACGTGGTGGAATTCAAGCGCACAGGGCTGTCACCACCTGCTTGCTACCACAGCTATCCGGGGGTCCTGTCATATCTGAAGGTAAGTCTATAACTAAGCACCACGCTTACTATATTCTAACTATCTACCCTAGCTTTGAATAGAGACACCCTTGCGGACGTCAGAGCAAACACTTGACTTAATAAGATAAACACTAAACTAACTAAGCAACCTATTGGCAAAGATCAAACACTAAGCTCACTAGAGATTAACTACTATGGCTAAGTGAATTGATCTGTAGGATAGCTAGGCACTCAAGCAATCAATCAAGTATACCACTCAATACTGATAAGTAGAATAAAGTAATACTTGAAATGATGAACTAGAATATAGTAAATGCTTGAGTAACAAGAGCAAAACCTGAACTGGAGATGAAGGAAGACTCTTCCCAGCTCCTGAACTGATCACTCGCACGCCTCTACTCTTGAGCTAAGCCTTGAGCAGCGCTACCGCGAGGGCGAAGATGCCTTGCTCTACTAGCTACCTACTTGCCTAAGCTCTCTAAGCTTCTAACCTAACTCCCACTTGCTTCTCTTGCTTTGCTTCTCTTGGAAGTGTGGGATATGAAGGTGTGTACTGGTACGAATGAAGTAGTGTCGCTAGGGGGGGGGTATTTATAGCCCAAATGAGTGAGGGGGGTTCTTATAGTGGGCAGCCAACCGACCTAGGGTTAGGTCAGGTGGCGGGCGCCACCCCTACTGGCGGCCGCTAGTCCCCTGGCCGTTGGATGAACCGCCTCTGCTTCAACGCAAGCATCCAGGTGGTTGTCCAAGGCAGTTTGGAGGTCGGTTGCATGTCCTAGCAACCGACATTCAGCCTTGATCCACGCCACTCCTCCCTGAGCCGTCCGATGCCACTGACCTAGTGACCAAGGGCCAGGATTTGGCCTTGGGGAGGTCACACGGATCGGTGATGTGGCAGGGAGTGGCACTTGGGCCAACCCAAGTGGCGGGCGCCAGTTAGAGGTGGCGGGCGCCACCTAGGGGTGGCGGGCGCCACCTCCCTTAGGCCCATTTGGGCCCTGCTGAGTGGGCTTGGCCTCTGGTGGGTCCATATGTCCAAATTTGGTTCAAATCCTGCATTCAAATAAAATTCTATGGACATGTGGAATTTGGTTAGTTTGAAACCTATTTGACTACATTTCATGCCTTTTTGGTGGACTTTAGGGTCAAATATTGATGGTAAAACAGGTGTTTAAGGACCGTCAACAAGCTCCCCAAGCTAACCTGTTGCTCGTCCTCGAGCAACAATGCGGTTTAAGCATTGAGCATGAAATGGATAGCAACTTAAGATGTCTGCAAGTGCATATTGTATAGTGAGAAATAACTTAGCATATATCATTAATCATAGCAATGTGGGGCTTATAGCTTTTCACTTCAAACATGCAAGAGTGAAATAAAGTAGTAGATACGAAACTTTTATCTTGCTTAGGTTTGACTAGGATTCTGTCTGGAGGTTTTTTTTTCAAGGTTTTCAAAAGATAACAACTTGCTTAAGTCCTCCAAGATTCACTCAATCACTCAATGGTGTTTAAATCCTCACTCAGGCCAAAATGTAGCCTCTCCTATTTCTAAAGAATGATATGTGGAGTTATAGGTAGGCTAAGAACCATGAGCAAATTGCCTGATGTTTATTGCTAAGCTAGACACTCAGATCACAAGGAGCAGCAAATCATAAAAATTGATCAAGATGTGCATGTGTGGTTATGTGGAAGTGTATAGAGAGATATTTCATAATCCTTCCTAGTTAATTTTTGGGGTCTAGAGCTAATGATAATTCTCTCTCTCTCTTTTTTTGGATACATAGTGAGTAGACAAAAGATGTGTCCTCACATTTTCTTAGGACATAGTCCCTCTTGAGCTACTTTTCTCACTTTTCTTTTTTTTTTCACAGGACATAGTCCTTTCTTGAGCTACTTTGCTCATTTTTCTCTCTCTCTCTTTTAGCTCTAGATTTCCCCGGACATCTATAGGAAAGGATTTTTGAAATGAAAAAGGGGAAGAGGGAGAAATGTTTATTCCCCGTGTAGGAATAAGCATAAGGCTAGCAATGGGATGTTTGGCAGGGTATTGCATATCTCGTGTAGAGAATAAGCAATTTATTTGGTGGTTGCAAACTTCCAAAGTGGAAAGTAGGCAACTTATGGTGGGTGTGCGTGAATCTTGATTCAAAAGATATGATAAGCTTCTCTACTAAGATCTATGAGGTCTAACAAGCTCAACACAAACAAAGCTCTTTGTGGTTTTGAAAAACAAATATTTGGCTGGTGGTGGGATGGGATAAGATCTAGGAGGAACTTTTAGCAAGGTTTTCATAATTTTTAAAAGAAATCCTCCAGATTAGGTCCTAATTTCACCTTAGCAAGTTTAAAGAATTACTCCATTTCTTACTAACTTTACTTACTAAGCATGATTTCAGTTTAAGCATGTGCAACCCACAAAAGCTACTTCTTAGATAAGACCAGTTATTCAAACCATAACAATAGCATTTGCATGACATATTTCAAACCTTATTCAGGTTTCAACTTGTTTAAGCAGATTTTATCAATTTTATTCATAGAGTGGTTATTTAGGCAAGCATGTGACATTCAAAAGATATAGAATTTAAGAACTGAATGTAAAGTGTAGGCTTGAGACATACCTTATCGGAGCGGGAGTCTCCCCCAGCTGGCCTCTTGCTTGGTGAAGGGTCTTCTTCGTCTCAGTTGGAGCTCTTGTTCTCATTTTATTAAAAAGGGAAACTATCTAATGTTGTGAAAAGGGAAACTATCCTATTATGATATTTTATTATTCTAACTAAGTTAACATATACCTATGCATAAAACTAATGATAGCTGATTTTTTTTAGTTACATGCATGACATATGTTATTTATTCGAAAAAGGGAAATTTTGAAGGGAAATTAAAAAATAAAACCATACCTTAGGTCCATGGAGTTTCATCCTTATCGGGTGGATCTTCTTCCTTGGGCACTTCTTCTCTTAGTACTCCATCTGGTTCTTCTTCTTTTGGCACCGCTCCTTTGTTATGTGAATTACACAACTCAGGAGGACGTGGTTCTTTCTTTCTGTTCCACCTTGTTCTTGGGCGCCTCTTCTTGGTACGAACGGGTTGTGCTTCCTGCATGTTAGCGGCATATGCGGGACCACGGGAAAAAGAGAATATTTCCTTCCTCCCTCCTAATGTCATTTGAATTTTACCACTTCCCACATATATGCAGGCATCAACAGTGAGGCACATCTTTCCTATTTCCCATATCTAGTATTATGAAATCAGTAGGAACGTAGGAGCCTCTAATATGAACAGGTAAATCATTAACTATTCCTTCTACATAGCAAGTGGATTGATCAGCTAGCACAACATAGGCAGATGTGGATGACATGGGTGGAAAGAATGAGTTTTCATAAAAATCTTTAGATAAAATGTTCACACTCGATCCTAAATCACACATGACATTTTCAAAGACTTCACCAAAGATTGAGCATCTAATTATGGGACTACCAGGATCACCCATTTTAACAGTCATGGTTTGATCTTCATAATAGTTAAAATATTTTATTTCAACCATATTTGCAGTTTCCATGTCAGATTTAGCAGGAGTTTTGCCAGATTCAAAATGGTATGATAGCAGCAAGTTGAGCTAATTGGGTTTCTAACATCTTATTAAAGCTAAGTTAATTTTTCAGAGCATATGAGAAATCTTCCAATTTAGCATTTATTTTCTCAAGAATTTTATCATTCGCCATTAATATCTCTTTCAAGAAATCAGTAGTTTTACCTTGTGAGTAAACTAAATTTTTCAAGAATGAGAAATTATCAGAATTCTGAAAAGTAGAGCGAGGGAATGAATTGTTACCTTGAGAATTGGAGTGTTGATTCCATCCTTGATTCTGTTGACGGAAACTGTTATTGTTGTTGATGAAGTTCAAATCTTCATGTAGCTCGGGGCAGTGGTTCCCAGAATGTCCGGTTTCTCCATAGACTTCACAAGTCATGTAGGATTCCAGAGATTGGACAATCTCTTGTTGGTTCATCTTCTCACAGCTGTCCAGCTTCTTTGCCAGCAGGTCCATCTTGGCCACGATCATGTCAGCTTCCTTAAGGGAATGCGTACCTCGCTTACGGGGTGTAACACCTCTGGTGTTTAACTGTAATTAACCTGACATGTCATCATCATTAGTCATTAATCATTCTTGCCTTGCATTTATGTTTGCTTAGTACTTGTGTAGCAATCTCGTTTCAAAAACCCTAAAAGCCCAAATCTTCCTATAAGGGCAAAAATGGTAATTTCACCTCTGTGCCTAGCTTTGTGTAATTCTTGTTCAGTTGGATGTCTTGAAGTTTTGTTGTGTTGGCCAAAGTTCAAAAAACCAAAATCAGATTTCAAATCCCTTTGCAAAACCCTGGATTTTATCCCTCTTTTTGTAATTCAAAAATTATTCAAAATTTGAGGTTGGTCCAAAAAGCAAAGTTGTAGATATGGTCAAGAGAAACAACTTTGGTATTTACAAATTTTCAAGTTTCTGTACAAAGTTTGAAGTAAATCCAAATTCATTCAAATTCCAGTTTTTGTCCCCTTTTCAGTTTTCAATATTTATTTAAAAACTATTGAGTTTAAGAAAAAGGGTATATTAGCAAAGTTGTAGGTTTTGATAAAAGGAACAACTTTCATATTTGCAGATTTCCAACTTTCAATGTAAAATCAAAAGTAATTTTGAAATTATTCAAATCCTAAAAGTGTCCCCTTTTCTGATTTCGTATTTAATTCAAAAACTGTTTGGAATTTGAAAATATTCTTTTTGACAAAGTTGTAGATCTCTTTTTCCTGAACAACTTTGGTGTTTTGAGTTTTTGCTTCTCAGTTCAAGTTTTAGAAGTAATTTGCGAAATACAGAAAGTCAAACCCTAGACCTAGCCCTGTTCATCCCCTACCTCTAGCCGGCACAGAGCAGGAGGGGGCCCCGGCCATGGCCGCGCGCCAGCGCCGCCTGCGCCACGCACGCCTGGCAGCCGCACGCCCGCCCCCGACTTGTCGCCTGCGCCCGCGCCATCATGCCGCACCCGCACGCGCAAACGCTGACCTCCGCCCCGTCCCCTACAGTGCCCAGGGCGTCGCCGCCGCGTGGCCGTCACCGGCGAACCTTCGCCCAGGCCCTGGGTGCACGCCCGTCCTCCCGCCGGCTCGCAATCGAGTGCGCACGCCTCGTCCGAGCTCATCCACACCATCCCGTGCTCTCTACCGTCCCCTGGCCGCGGCTATAAAAGGCCCGCCGGAGCCGGAGCTCCGCACTCACCCCGCCACCGTGGCCAGCCCACTCCGAAGCTCCCGCCGCTCAACCAACAAGCCCAGCAGCTCCGCCTTGAGCCCGTGCAGCTTCCCCACCCCTCAATTCCATCGCTACCGCCTCCCACCGCCGGCGCGAGCCCTTCTTCCTCAGCACCGGTGAGAGACCGACCGGTTCGGGTCGACGAAATTCGCCGCCGTGAGTGTTCCTCCCGTTCCTCCGACCCCTGCCCTCTCTTCCTCACCTCCGTGCGCTCCTAACCTCACCTCGGTGATCCCTTTTGGTGGACAGAGCCGCCGGACGCTGCTCGCCGCCAGAGAGCTCCGCCGAAGCACCTCCACCGTCGAATTCCCTCCTCCGACCCTGCACCGCCTCGCCGAGTCTCCCTCCAGACTCACGGTGAGCCCGCGAATCTTTCCCCACCCTCGGCTTTCCCAGCGCGAGCCCCGAGCGGCCGGTCCGCCGTCCGCCTCGCCTGCGATTCGCCCGAGCCTTCCGTCTCGCCCGAGCCTCCAAGCCAGGCCTCGGACGAAAGCGATCGTTCCGTCTCGCCCGAGTCCGCTTCGCCCGAGCCAAGCCTCGGCGAGCGCATGCTCTCCGCTTCGCCCGAGCCAGGCCTCGGCGAACACATGCCTTCCGTCTCGCCCGAGCCTCCGGGCCAGGCCTCGGACGAAGCAGTCGCTTCCGTCTCGCCCGAACCCGTTTCGCCCGAGCCTCGCGAGGAAGGAGCACAACGCTCTTTTCTTTTTCCTTTTTGAAAGAGTGTAAATAGTGTTCTGTTTTCTCTTTTTTGTGTGAATTAATCTGTTGTTCATTAAATCCTGATAAAATTATGGTATGCTCCTTGCACTGTGTAGTATTTTATAAAAATATGAAACCTGACTTTTCTGCAAGAATTTGAAAATGTAAAATCCCTCTTTTAATTAATAAATGGATGGTTTTGGATTTTTAGAAAATTATTTATAACTCCAAAAATCATGAGATAAATTTTTGTGAGCTTCCTATGCCATGTTTAGTCTCTGGTGAAATTTTGAAGTCTTTTGGAACAAGTTTATTTTTGAGCATTTATCTTTAATTGTTAAATAGTGCCTTTGTTAATTAATGTCTGATTTTATTTGAGCACCTTAATAACCTCCAAAAATTATGAAATTTGTTTTGCCATCTATCTACACCACAATGAACTTATGTGATTAATTTGGTAATTTTTGGAGCAACTTCATAAAATGACCTTTTTAAATAATTAAGGAAAATAGAAAAAGTGATTAGGGTTCATGTTGTATGCCCTGTTTTGCATTATTCATGCTAGCATACTCATGTGCATGCATCATTGCATTCGTATAGTCACCGAAGAAGGAGTCAAGATCGAGGCAGCCGCCAACGAACCTGTCCCCGAGGCTACCCCGAGTTCCGACAACTGCCCTGCCGCCTTCGAGCCTGCCCTCTTTGCTCTTCAAGGCAAGCCCCGGTGCATTTAACCCTTTTCCTTGAATTTATAAAATGATTTCCTTAAATGCTTTTGTGTTAAATTATTGCATTTAGGTTTATAGGAGTTGTGTGTTATCCTAATTGATGCACTATCCACCTTGACCACTGATACACCCTGATACCTGCTTTTCAAAAGTATTTGAAAAATGCTTAGCAATGCTTATTGAATTAGACTTTGCAATAAAATGCCAATTTCAAAAGTGTGATCACTTAAGGAATGTTTATGGGAATTTGGTCTTACTCCCCGGCTGTTGATTAGGTATCTGATCCGTACCTAGTCAATAGCGAGGAGAGGTTGTGCGAGCGTACGATGCCGTCATGTTGTAGTCCGGGACTCAACAGTTGACACCGACCGGGACAGGGTTGAAAAACTGACAGGACTATTACGCTTGGGTGAGATATGACCAAGGTATAGTTCTGGCTGGAAAATTAGGGACCATCCGTATGGGGGCCTGCTGGTCAAGACTTGTAACTATTCACATACTTCGGAAAGCTCTGGCTCCGAGAAATCCTTGATTGGGACCGACAACCGCGCACTGGGAGTGGAGAGATGGCGGAAGTAGCATGTACCCATGTGGTCGTCGTACCTGGATAGGAGTGGTGTACTGTACTTCCGGGTGGCGTAGGATCGGGCCCAACCTTGGAGGAATCGTGGTAGACGAGTTGGCATATGCAAGCTTGGGTGCTACATATGCAGTGTGGATAGGGATCCTCAGCTGAGTATTATTTATCCGGATTAACGTTGCTCCTCGGTTATGGAGACTTGGTCCACTGACTGTCAACGGAGAGTGGTTCTCAACTAGGAATGTTTTGAAATGTAAAATGAATCATGAACGATGAAGAATTGAGGAATACTGAATCTTTCAAAATAAAATAAGGTTTACAAAAATGCTTTTCTGCAAAATACTTGATCTTGCTTAAGCCTTACCTTGACTACCCTAAGCCTCTCATTCCTGAGTCTTCTCCCTTTTTCTTTAGTCGGGTAAGTCTTGTTGAGTACCCCAGTACTCAGGGTTTGTTACCCAGGCTGCAGGTATGACAGAGTCCCCGATGTGTCTTGCACCCTGCTGCGTGACCATCGTCCAGGAAGAGGCCGATGAGGCCGAAGAATAGTTGTACACCCTCGGGCTGGGTGATTATAAGTATCTTTGCTGTTCTCCACTATGTTGCCTATGTCTATTTCTATTATCAGAACTTGGTTTGTAATAACTGCACCTTAATTTCTATTTGGAACCCTGTTTTGTAAAACTAATGTTATTTAAGTCTTCCGCTCATTATTCCGATGTTACTTGTAAAAGTATGCAATGCTGTAACCGAATTGTGAGATGATCCTGCGGACATTGGGCACTGATGTAGCCCGGTGGCGAACAGGTCTTAATCACATGGAACATGGGTTCGGCTGTCAGAGGTTGACAGGGACACGTGGGCCATGGGATTAGGGTCGTTCCGTCACACGGGGCTGTAGTCTCTCGTCATTCCAACCTTGGTTTGACACCATCTTCTCTATGAGAGCCTTAGCATCTGTAACATTCAGAGAAAAGAATGCACCGCCGGCGGCGGCATCCAAATGGCTTCTAGAGAGTGGGGTTAGGCCATGGTAGAAGTTCTGGATCAATAGCCAGTCCTCCATATCGTGGTGCGGACAAGCAGCGACATACTCTTGCAACCTCTCCCAAGCCTCGGGAATAGATTCCTCGGCTTGTTGCGTAAAGCTGGAGATTTTGTTGCGAAGAGCATTCGTCTTGCCCATCGGAAGGAATTTGGCGAGAAAAGCATTGGAACACTTGTCCCATGTGTCTACAGCGTTGCGATCGGTATAGAACCATGCTTCGCTTTTCCTAGCAAAGAGAAAGGAAAGAGACGAAGACGGATGGCTTCTTGGGTTATCCCCTTAATGGTGGAGGTGCCGCAAATCTCCAAGAATTATTGGAGATGAGCATTGGCATCCTCATGAGCTTTGCCACAGAATGGGCTAGCTTGGACCATCATGATCAGAGCCGGTTTCAACTCGAAATTGAGGTTGGCATCGATCACGTCTGGTCCTGTCGCTACATTAGCGGCAGAAGGAGCAAAAAATTCACGAATGGTCTTGTTGGCCATCGTGAAGATAGAACGAGATAGAAAGAAAGAAGTTGAAGAAGATGAAGGAAAAAGATAGAAGAACTAAAGAAAGAAAGAATGGGGGTAAGATGAGATTCGCTAAGCGGGAGCTTAAGCGAAGATAAATTCGACACGGACTCGACCGACACACCGATTGCCTCCCCGGAACGGCGCCAGAAATGCTTGTTGGTAGTTCTTAGCTTCACTAAAGATAGAGCTAGGCAACTATCCCTGGTAACGGCCCAGAGATGCTTGTTGGCACTTGCTAACGTTGTTACTAGGAGTAGACTATGGGGTCTATCCCCGGCAACGGCGTCAAGAATGCTTGAAGCAAGAACGGTCACTATACCTAAGGAGTGGAGCTAAAGCAGCTGTCTACTAATGCCAAACGGGTTGTCAATCCCCAAACACTAGTAGGAGCTAACTAGAGAGATTGCAATCTACCAAGAGGAGATTCTGCAAGCGCACAGAACTATCGTAGTAGCACTTCGCCTGGGAATACCAGGTGTCGATTTATTTGATCCCAAGGGAAGGCTAGGGTGGTGTATGAGTTGAGTCAAGGAGGGGATGAGAGTCGAAGAAAGAGAAAAGGGAAAAGGGGAGAAGAGAGGAGATGAAAGGCTAGAAAGAATATGTGGGTGGATAGGTAAGGATAAAATGGATGGCTAAGGTAAGGAGGATGGATAGGTAGATAAAAGGGTAACTAAGGGTAACTAACTACTAACTACTAACTACTGGTAACTAATCCTAGATAACCACAGAGCAAGATAACTAGGAAGCAAGATAGTTACGAAGCAAGGCAGGCAAAAGACAATAAAGCAACTAAGTATAGTTTTATTCCTATCTTCTCAAGTATCGAGGCGTACTAGCCTTTACCACTTACTTAGGTTGAACGCTAGCACAACGAGCCTTACTGTTAAACTGGGCCAACTACTTCATGGAATTCAAGGCGCACAGGGCTGTCACCACCTGCTTGCTACCACAGCTATCCGGGGGTCCAGCCGTATCTGAAGGTAAGTCTATAACTAAGCACCACGCTTAACTATCTCTACCCAAGCTTTGAATAGAGACACCTTGCGGACGTCAGAGCAAACACTTGACTTAATAAGATAAAACACTAAACTAACTAAGCAACCTATTGGCAAAGATCAAACACTAAGCTCACTAGAGATTAACTACTATGGCTAAGTGAATTGATCTGTATGATAGCTAGGCACTCAAGCAATCAATCAAGTATACCACTCAATACTGAAAAGTAGAATAAAGTAATACTTGAAATGATGAACTAGAAATATAGTAAATGCTTGAGTAACAAGAGCAAAACTTGAACTGGAGATGAAGGAAGACTCTTCCCAGCTCCTGAACTGATCACTCGCACGCCTCTACTCTTGAGCTAAGCCTTGAGCAGCGCTACCGTGAGGGCGAAGATGCCTTGCTCTACTAGCTACCTACTTGCCTAAGCTCTCTAAGCTTCTAACCTAACTCCACTTGCTTCTCTTGCTTTGCTTCTCTTGGAAGTGTGGATATGAAGGTGTGTACTGGTACGAATGAAGTAGTGTCGCCAGGGGGGTATTTATAGCCCAAATGAGTGAGGAGGGTTCTTATAGTGGGCAGCCAACCGACCTAGGGTTAGGTCAGGTGGCGGGCGCCACCCCCTACTGGCGGCCGCCACCCCCTACTGGCGGCCGCCAGTCCCCTGGCCGTTGGATGAACCGCCTCTGCTTCAACGACATCCAGGTGGTTGTCCAAGGTGGTTTGGAGGTCGGTTGCATGTCCTAGCAACCGACATTCAGCCTTGATCCATGCCACTCCTCCCTGAGCCGTCCGATGCCACTGACCTAGTGACCAAGGGCCAGGATTTGGCCTTGGGGAGGTCACACGGATCGGTGACGTGGTAGGGAATGGCACTTGGGCCAACCCAAGTGGCGGGCGCCACTTAGAGGTGGCGGGCGCCACCTAGGAGTGGCGGGCGCCACCCCCCTTAGGCCCATTTGGGCCCTGCTGAGTGGGCTTGGCCTCTGGTGGGTCCATATGTCCAAATTTGGTTCAAATCCTGCATTCAAATAAAATTCTATGAACATGTGGAATTTGGTTAGTTTGAAACCTATTTGACTACATTTCATGCCTTTTTGGTGGACTTTAGGGTCAAATGTTGATGGTAAAACAGGTGTTTAAGGACCGTCAACAGCATGCTGCTCGGTCACCATTTCCTATACCAAGGATTCATAGAATCATAGTATGTGGGACCTGAAATTAATGATAAAAACATATCACAATAATGTATGGAAACCAACAGCATACTGATTTACTGTAATAACAGATCACACATACAGACTGAGAAAGAGAGAGTAAGTGTGGGTAGGGCAGTTTAGGTCCAGACCAACAGTGGTCTGACCCCCACACAAGAGAGAATATTTAAAGGGCGAAGGAGCTAGGTTTGTGGGGTCAGTGTTGCCACAAATCATAATAAATAGATTTCATGATATGTTAGAACAAATCAAGAGTGATTGTACTTTTGAGGTGTGTGTTGTCATAAATCGCAAATAACAAAGATGTAGTGTGTGCTCACACAAATCAAAACAAACATTTTTTCTATGAAAGGACAAGGAAAAAATGAGTTGCACGTCACCACAAATCACAAACATGAGGTCCAGCTAGCTAACACAAATAACAGAATACAATTTCTTTCTAGGGAAAGACAATTAACAATATTTTTCAACTAGAACAACACAATCACAAACGAAGTCCAGCGAACACAGATAACCGACTACAATTTGTTTCTAGAGAAAGACAATTAATAATATTTCCTACCAGAATGACACAAACACAAATAAAATTGGGGAAAGAAGTTTGTTTAAGTAAAGACATAGAGCACTAATATATATTACAAACATTCATAAATAAAGTAGTTGTTCAAATATTACAATAACATATAATTAAGGTTCACACAAACAATAACCAAGTAGCACATATAACGAAATATCATATAATTAAGCAAAAGGCAATAATTTCTAAATATCACCTAGTGAAGCCAAAAAGAAAGAAGGAAACATCGACAACACACTGACAATACAGTGATCAAAGACATGCAACAATTAATTTATTTAAGTGGCCAATAAAACGGATGGAAGCAAAATTTACTAATCAAAAGGAACCTTGCAGTAAATTTGAGTGGCCAATTAGTTTATTCTTATAATGAACATGATATTACAACTTAAATTATACCAAAAAACTATAATTGCATATGCTGACAACTACAATTGCAGTGTCTAATAGCTGCAATTTACAAAGTTGATCGTTGCAAATTAGGTAAATGATAGAGGATAGAGCTCTGGCTATCATCGGTAACTTTGGATAGAAACCTTACACAAGTATAAGTAGTACCTAAAAAATCACCAGCACATAACATCATAATTTACATCATATATGGATTCAATACAAAATGTAGACATAAGCACACATCAAACAAAAGAACTTAAATGAAATGTTACTATAGTTCACGATAAATGGGTATGCATAGCAGGAAACTCACAACCAAACAATTTGAAAAATTAAAGTGCAGCCACAATTAACAATAAAGGTTAAATCACACCAAACATAAACCATCAGGATATTTTTATAGCCCTCACAATATTTGTTAGCAGAGGTGCAACAAAAATTGATGGACAGAAAGCACAAACTGGTATGAACTATACCATCAAGCAGCCTAGGGTGCATGCATGCAGCCCAACAAAAACTATATTCCAACATCTGCAAAAGCAAAAGGATGATACCACTAGCTATCTTACAAGATCACATCAAACGTCTGCCATTCAACTCTCCAAAATCTAACTGAATTGCTTGCAGAAAAATATCTGATCCACAAAGGGCACTAGCAGAAGCACAAAACCAAGGCAAAAAAAATTATGGACTAGCTAACTAATGCTACCACACCAACAAGCTAGAACCAAAATCATAAAAATATAATCCCAGGTCGGCTTGCGAAATGTTAGAAATAGGAGGAACCCAGTGTACTGTACAAACCTGATCTAACGAACAACTATAGGGTCAGACAAATGAATAGAGATGAAATCGGCATCAATCAGATTACCAGGCAATAGAAAAACAGAAAAATCGCTGCACGTTGTCGTCCCTTCTCCTGGCCCTGCTGCCGAAGCTGCTACTTCTTCTTGCAGCCGATTAGCTCGCAGTGTTAACCACACTTGACAAATCTCCTAGCGCACATTGAGGTTAAAGCCTGCAACAGCTGCCAAATTAACCCGCTGCCCTCAGCTTGTGCCGCAACTACATCTAGACCAAAACCAAGGGCAACAGACGAGGTTGCCACAACCCCCACTGCAACCAAATCCAAACAGACAACCTCCATCCCCGCGTAGCCTGTGCGATCGTTCCGTCGCAGTTGCTCGCCTTGCGCGCTCTCGTCATCCCTCCTCTGCAGCGTTCTTCACCGTTCCGCTGCCGCAACTTGCCCCCACGCGCTCTCGCCATCCCGCCGCCGCAGGCAGAGCGTGGGCCGCCACAGCTCCACCACGCGCGCTCGGTCTGCTTAGATGGCAGCTCGACTCTCCATACCCACAAACAAATCCAAATTGGCATGAATCAGATCAACATGCAAAAGCGACAAACATCGGTGATCCCTATCGATCGCCAGTCGCTTCTCGCCGGCAAGAAACGACATGATGAAGAAGAGGAGTGAAAGACAGGAAATGAAACCAAACAATAGCGCCGACAAGTGGACCTCCAGATTAGAGAAATAACAAAACAAATTGTGGTGCATATAGATCGAACAACAGATAGAATGGCATGTGTCTCATCGAGTGACAACAAAATCTGTGTGCCAGCAATCAACAAACACATATGTGTTATATAACAATTCTGAAATATAAATATTATAGGAATGCATATTGTGAAGTTGTGCACTTTCTCTTTTACTTTAGTTCAGCACTACTCATACTAGGTCAGCATACACCGTAACAAAATGAACAAAAGCTTACAACCACGACATTAGAATCAGGTATGACTAAACTATTGATCCATGCATGAAGTAATTGCATATATAAACAAATTAGTGATACAGGAGCAGGACAAGTTGGATTCACTGAATATGCAATTGTCTATATATTCAGAAGCAAGGACGCAGAACTGGACGAAATTTGCTGCTGCTGCATCTCATTGGGCTAGAGTTGTAGAAGAGTTCAAACAAATCCGTAAATTGGTGATGTAGCTAACAAATAGCAGATTTCAATTCTATGTTAAGCACTGTTGTTGTTTCAGACATCCCGGGACACAAGTTGCGGCTGCAGGTGGGTGATGCCAGCAGGGCCGGCAAAATCAGAGGCCTTGTTTTCAATTTTAAAATAGGTCCTACTAATTTACTAAGAAAAATATAATGACAATAATATATATGCCACAATGTACTCTTTTTTAAAAATTATATAGAAAACATCTAAAAGAAATAATTATAGCTCTGAAGTTGTACACAAACTAGAGAAATTTAAGCATTTAGTGAGTAATTAATCAAAATAAATAATTCAAATAATCAAAAATTATATAAGACAATTACCAAGCAATTTGGGGCACTATGGACGTTGCAGTCCACAGCCTCTATGGCAGTTCACGAATTCCTAAATCAGCATAATAGCATGCAGACTTGAGTTCCAAGCCTAGCAGAGATTGGGAGATGCAAACGACAGAACTAAAAGAACAACTCAGATTGGTTAAACAACTATCGGTTTGACGAGTCGATCGATGCAGTATCACAACAATTTCCAGAGTTGACCGATGCATTATAATAGAAAATTTTTGACTCCCGATGAACTGTAAATTTGAGGCCCCATAAAATCTGATGCTCTGTACAGTCACACGACCTGCACACCCATGGAGGGCCTGGATGCCAGTGACGAGCTAGGCAGGAGGAACAACTTCAGAGGACGTCTAGGCTGGCTTCGGGAGGGGGAGGAGTCAGTTGCGAACTGTGACAGAAACAATGAAGACAGACAACTGATGGATGCCGGTGAATCCGGTAGCAACAACACGACATGCCGAAGACGACTGGGAAGAAGGGAGGGCAGAGGAAAACTGGGATTTCCCAACGGATCTACACGGGAGAAAGACCAATGGGTTGCTTACCTAGCTCCGAGCGCACCCTGCTCGCAACAGCTCCCGATTGCTCGTCAGTTGCAGCCGGCCACGACCGCGAAAGAGCAACAACAACCACAGTCCGCTTGCACGTTCGCTCCCCCACATCATCCTCGTACCTTCAGGACAGCATGCGCTTTGCTCCCCACGCCGGTACGCCTGAGCCCCGAGCCGAATCCCTACCTCATCGATTCCCAACGCCCACCTAGAACCCAAATCCCCCACCCGAATCTCCATCCCTCTGGTATCTGCCCTCTTCACAATACAGATCCACGAAATCTATTGCACATCACAAAATGAGATCAAGTACACACCTTCGGCAGCACTCCATGATCGGGAAACATGAGTTCGCCGGAGCAATCATGGAGCGAGGTAGAGGAATCGCCGGAGCGGAGTACAACATTGCAGGGAAGAAGAAGATGGGGAAATGAAATTAATGCTCAGAAAGGAACAAGCACAGCTCCCAGTTTTTCAACAGTGCCAACATGGTGGGCCCTTCAAATCAGAGAAACAAACCAAACAAAACCGTAGGCACGCATGATGCACATCGAACGCACAGAAATTTTGTGACAACAAACCAGAAAACACACGGGCACAAGATAGAAATTCAGCAAAAAATGCGATTGGAAATGTTAGGATGATAGCTTCACTAATAGCCCAACGGCTATTAGGCTTGACCTCACGCCCTGATCGGGGGCGCCCAGCCCACTTTAAATGGCTTGCGGGCACCGTCGCACTGGTATATAAAGAGGGTGGGGCCGCTGTGTGAAATGACCTGATTTTCAGTGAAGGGAAAATCCACAGAGTCAAGTGTAATGAAACTCTTTCGAGTCAAATTACCCGATAATCCAGTTAATTATCATAATCCATACTTCGAATAAAGGTACTTAATACGGTATTACATTTATTACATTGCCAACAGGCGAGAATTTAAATAAACACCATCCGAAACAGCTTGTAGACGAAGAAGCGCGATCGAACTCCACACTTGAGCGTAGAAGCGAAAACCCCCTACTCATCGAACTCCTCGGAGTGGTACTCCTCCTCGGAACCTGAAACCTCAATTTTCAGTACGATTTGTACTGGCCACACTTTCCCATCCTATATATGAATTATATGTGGTAGTGGATGCAATAGGTAAAAAAAATTCAGACCTAACCGGCTAGGTTTTCCTATGCATAACAGTATAATAATTATGTATGTTTATCATGTTTCACCATTTCAACTCATCACCATATCCATCACCAATACACCATTCCCACCCACACACATACTCTCGCTCAGTCGACAGAGGCCAGCTCCCTCCCAGCCTTTGTCTCAACGGCCCGCAGTCTCACCTGACTCACGGCCGGCACACTCTTACCAGAGGGAGAAGAGAGAAGCTCTCACTAGTCGGCAAAAGGTCAGGGAAAAAGGTCCGCAGCCAACAAGTTGGCTAACGTATCGATCGATCAACCATACACTCTGCAGAGGTTCTACAATATCCACAAGATCGCCATCATCAGCACCCCGGATGTGCCTAGGCGGATACCGATCGCTTGCCAGCCTAGAGTAATGCCACCCTACCACTCAGCCCTGGATTCACCTCAAGTATGTCTGGGTGGCTAAGTCTGTGAAGTCACGTTCCCTCTCCCGTAGGGGGAGCCGCGATCGTCTCGGAAGGGTGTGGGACTCTGATACCCGTACCTTCCTCGCACTCTCTCGCCTAGCAGTAGTGGCATCACCCTACCAGGTAGTCCGACCGTCCCCGTCCATAAGGAGCGAGTGGCATGTAAAGGTATTTCCCCGTGGTCCAGATCCCGCACCAATCTAGGGTGACTAAGCCGGAATATCTTCTCAAAGGTTTTCATTATATGTGCCACCACAGCACGCTCCTGATCCGGGTTCCACCAACGGCTCACACCCGGATCCACCTCATGTCACCATTTAACCCGCCACAGGTTTTACACCACAGGGGCCTCCAGATATGCCCCACGGCAAGACTTGCACTAGGCTCGTCGTATATTCCGGCTCGGTCGACACAACCCTCACCACCATACTCACCCAAAACACACGCAGCACACTCCCCGATATACACCGTATAACGATATGCACCGGTTCTCACCGTAGCATAATATATATGATCAAGATAGTATTAGCAGCGCGTGTATCTATCCTATCAGCTGGGTAGCAGGGGATAGGTGCGTCGTCAAGGTATGGGCTTACAAGCAATTCTATCATGCAAGTCCTGTAGTGAGCATCATTAAATTAGAAATGTAATTTTAGCATGCGTAATGGGATCTACGAGGTTGGATGGGCTGTGGCACCTTGAGATTGATCGTCGCCTTGTTCCTCCTCGTAGTCGTGATCCTCCTTGTCAGACGTCCCTTCCGGTTCTGAAAACGTACGAATACGGTCGCATTAGCGACATCTATAGAATAGCACAAAGAACGAATGAAAATTCAAAAGATCCAAATGCACTCAATCATGGTACCATTAGGTAGATATCGATTTTAGATGAATTTAGCAACTTGAATCACTATTTTTGAAGTCCGTATGAATTAGTTATGAATTTCCGAAGTTTATACTATTTTCTGAAAATAACAAATGGCCGATTTAACCAGGTGCTGACACGTGTCCAAAACTGATTGGCTGGTGCATTTGTACAATATGACAGGTGGGTTTGCGGTCAGCGTTGACTCGGTCCACGGGTGATGACGTCAGCATAACGTCATGATGACGTCATCGCAGGGTTCGGAGTGGGCCTGGCGGACCGGGCTTGGGCCGAACTTGGGCCAGACCGGGCCGCCACGTGTCGAGTACACAAAGCGTCACGTGTTGGGCTTTGGGTCAGGCTGGGCCGAGCGTGCTTTACGGACCGTGAGCCTCGAGGGCGTCGAGACCCACCCTCGAGTAAGTCGTGGTCTCCCTCGGCTCGAGCCTCGACGAATCGGACATTACCTCGAGGCCTCTCTTCAGCCTCGAGCTCGGGCGAATCAGAAAAATGGTCTCGAGGCCTCCTACAGCCTCGGCCTCGGGCGAGACGGACATTACCTCGAGGCCTCCTTCGGCCTCGAGCCTCGGGCGAGACGGACTTTGGCTCCGAGGCCTCCTTCAACCTCGAGCCTCGGGTTCTCTCCCCTTTCTCCTCTGTTTTGTTACGGCGGCGCCCCGCTAACGACGAGCCCGCGTCGGTGATCAACTTCTCCTCTTCGGACTCGACTCTGTGCTCCAGCGTAACCGTGTTCCTACGGCGATTCGATCCAAACCACCAATTGCCCGATCCAGTGCTCCTAGCGGCCGGCGTAGAGGGTCTGGCGGCGGAGCCACGACGGTGCTTTGCCGTGGACGGCTCTGCACACTCCCAGCCAAATTCGTGCATACACGCTCTTTCCTAACTCCTCTACTGCTCCCCAATTCGTACGGATGGCTAGCTTCATCTACCGTGGGCCGTAGCATCGGAGCATTAGTTCGCCGCAGCGGGTCAGGCCGTGGCGTCGCGCGTTACCGCGGTTCAGCGCGCACAAGGTCTCTGCGCCAAACGTCTGGGCTCACACCGATGTGCCAGTGTGTATTTGTGTGCTCGAAACCGAGACCGTAGTGACCTTGGCCTACACGCTCCGGTACGGAGCGCCATGACCGTCATGAGTTCGGGGTTAGCAAGGGCGTGGCGGCTGCTCACCGTGGTGTCGACGAAGACAGGGTGGCGGTGCAGGACGATTCGATGCAGTGACGCTCCGGTAGCAGTGCCGTGCAGCGCCTGGGTCGATGGTGTTCGCTCGCGGTGCCTTCCTTCCAGCGCCGGCGATCCTTGCGACGGCGCCTCGGTTCCACCCGCCTCCGCCTCCGGCTCTCCTCCTTCTTCTGCCCTCAACTCTCTCTTTCGGCGGTGTGGTGAAGTGGTTGCGCCACAGCGTGGCGACGCTTGCTGCCAATCAAGTGCTTCGGCGAGGCTCTGCTTATATGGGCGCAGGGGCCGTCGCGGTGGATGGCGGATCGGCTACGCGTCTTGATCCGAGGGTCGTGAGGCACTCCGATTCCACACGACTCCAATTCAGTTGCAGGGGGCAAGATTCCCTAGTTTGTTAGGGATTTGTTAGCCGTGGTCGGCCGAGGTGGCACGGTGGGGTCGCTGCCGTTGCCGTGCTCTGCCTTCCGGCTTGCGCAAGAAGAAGAACAGAGATGGTTCTCGCTGACGCGTGGGGTCGGGTTGTCGGGGTCTCAGCGCGAAGGCGAGCGGTCGCACGCGATGGCAATGCTGGGCCACAGAGATCGTGCAGTGGCTTCCTTCTGGGTGTTGGCTGGGCGCGGTGACCTGGGCCGGTTTGGCCGTGCAGGTAGGTTGCAAAGGCTTTCGGCCCAGTCAGTCTGTCTACCATTTCCCATTTCCTTTCCTAATTAACTAGTGCTAGTGTTGCTCCTTACTCCAAATATTGATCTTAGGTTATGGGTTTGTTAAGTAACATGCTTTGCAAAGTTTATATATATGTATTGATGCATTTCACACAAGAAATCCAAGAAGAGCCAAATCACATATGCTTATTAATAAGTTATTCAGTTTCTTACTATGCTACTAATGTTAATGCATATGCTTAAATAAGTTGTCACACTCATCATGCAAGGTAAAAAAAAAGAAAAATTTTATAGTTGTGAATTTTGGTGTAGGAATTTGTGGGTTGTTACAGTCCTCCCCCCTTATTAGAATCTCGACCCCGAGATTAAACCGATACATACCCGGTGAATAGGTAAGGGAATTGCATTCGGAGATCGGATTCTTTCTCCCATGTTGCTTCCCTTTCAGTGTGGTTACTCCACTGAACCTTGCACATCCCGATAGTCTTGCTTCGGGTCTCCTTGGTGTCCCACCCCAATATCTTGATTGGATGTTCTTTATATTCAAGTGTCTCTTGTAGGTCAAGCACATCTGTCGGCACAACTTCCTCGGGTACTCGCAAGCATTTGCGTAGCTGGGATACATGGAACACAGGATGTACGCCTGCTAACTCCCCGGGTAAGTCCAGCTTGTAAGCAAGCTTCCCGATTCTTCCCGTTATCTTGTACGGTCCCACATATCTCGGTGCCAGCTTTCCTCTCTTGTGGAATCTCACTGTGCTTCGAAGCGGTGATACCTTTAGGTAAACAAAATCCCCAGTTTCAAATGCGAGATCTCTTCGTCGTTTATCCGCGTATCCCTTATATCGATTTTGGGCCATTTTTAGATTTTCACGGACCAAGTTCACTCCTTCCTCAGCATCTTTGATTTTTGCGGGTCCGAGGAGTGATCTTTCTCCAGGATTAGACCACATTAGTGGTGTCTGGCACGACCTTCCATACAAAGCCTCATATGGGGACATTTTGATGCTTGCCTGATAACTGTTGTTGTAAGCAAACTCGGCATGTGCGAGACATTTCTCCCAGTCCTTTCCGTAATCAAGAACGCTGGCTCGGAGCATATCTTCCAGTATCTGATTCACCCGTTCAGTTTGCCCATCAGTCTGTGGGTGATAAGCTGTACTATAATCAAGTCTTGTACCGATTGCCTTGTGCAAAGATTTCCAAAACTGGGATGTAAATTGTGAACCTCGGTCAGATACGATGCTTGAAGGTGCTCCATGAAGCTTAAGGATATGTTCCACGTATAACTCCGCTAACTTATCTGTAAGATAAGTGGTCTTAACGGGTATAAAATGAGCCACTTTTGTCAACCTGTCCACAATTACCCATATGGAATTGTTGCCCTTTTGTGTCCTTGGCAATCCAACTATAAAGTCCATGGTTATGCATTCCCATTTCCACTGAGGAATTTCTAGTGGCTTGAGTAATCCCGCGGGTCTTCCATGCTCCGCTTTAACCCTGCTGCATGTGTCGCATTTTGCCACGTGTTCTGCTACAGAGGTTTTCATGCCTTTCCACCAGAAGTGTTTCTTCAAATCTTGATACATTTTGGCCCCTCCAGGGTGAATGCTATACTTAGAGCTATGTGCCTCAGTCAAAATTTCATTGCGAAGCTCCGGGTTTTGGGTACACATATTCGATCCTTGTACCAAAGAGTTCCTTGGTCATCTTCTCGGTGATCGGTGCGACACCCAAGCTTCATCAAGCTCCGGATATGCTCCATTTCTTCACAATTCTCCTGGGCTTTGCGGATTCTATCTGTGAGGGTGTATTGGATCCGTAACTCATTCAGCATTCCATGCGGTAGGATTTCTAACTGGAAGTGATCAATTTCCTCCTTCAGTTCAGCTGGCACAGATTCCGCTATTAGGGTGTGACAATAACTCTTGCGACTAAGTGCATCTGCCACAACATTGGCCTTTCCTGGGTGATAGTGAATTTCCAGATCATAATCTTTAATAAGTTCGAGCCATCGGCGCTGCCTCATATTTAGGTCTTCTTGAGTAAAGAAATATTTTAGGCTCTTGTGATCGGTATAAATATCGCACTGGTTGCCTATCAAATAGTGTCTCCAAATCTTTAGTGCATGTACTACAGCTGCAAGCTCGAGATCATGAGTGGGGTATCGCTGCTCGTGGTCTTTCAGCTGTCGAGAGGCATATGCTATTACTTTTCCATTCTGCATCAAAACGCATCCAAGTCCTTGACGGGAGGCGTCACAATAGACTACAAAACTCTGATTGATGTCGGGCAGAGCCAACACAGGGGTGGTAGTAAGTCTCTTCTTTAACTCAAGGAAACTATTCTCACATTCATCTGACCATTCAAAGTTCTGTGTCTTTTTCAACAAATTGGTCATCGGGCGAGCGATCTTTGAGAAATTCTCAATGAATCGGCGATAATATCCCGCCAGTCCTAGAAAACTTCTGATTTCACCCACATTACGAGGTGATTCCCAATCCCTGATAGCTTCTATTTTCGTGGGATCAACAGCTACTCCTTCAGCTGATAGTACGTGTCCCAGAAATGTCACTTCTTCAAGCCAGAACTCACATTTGCTGAACTTAGCATAAAGCAGATTTTGTGCCAATCTCTCAAGTACAGTCCTCAAATGTAACTCATGCTCTTCCGCTGTGGCTGAGTATATAAGAATGTCGTCAATGAATACTACGACAAACTTATCTAACTCCTCCATAAACACCTTATTCATCATGTTCATGAAATAAGCAGGTGCATTTGTGAGTCCAAATGGTACCACTGTGAATTCATACTGTCCATACCTCGTGACAAAGGCTGTTTTGGAAATATCAATTTCTCTGATCCTCATCTGGTGATACCCTGATCGAAGATCAATCTTGGAAAAGTACTTAGCACCCCGCAACTGATCAAGCAGGTCATCAATCCTCGGCAACGGGTATTTGTTCTTGATAGTCACCGCATTCAGGCTCCTATAATCAACACACATCCTCATTGTGCCATCCTTCTTCCTCACAAACAGTACAGGGGAACCCCAAGGTGATGCACTAGGCCTGATATATCCCTTATCAGTAAGTTCCTTTAACTGTTTCTTTAATTCAGCCAATTCATCAACAGACATGCGATATGGTCTTTTGGCTATAGGCCCTGTTCCCGGTAATAAATTAATCACAAACTCCACTTCCCGTTCCGGGGGCATACCTGGTATTTCCTCCGGAAACACATCGGTATGATCTCTGACTACGGGCACATCATCCACTGTCAAAGGTTTGTCCTGGGGTTTGACCCTGGTTTTAAGGGCACACAGGAGGTTAGAGGTTTTCTCGGTTGGGGGTGTGCATCGTACGGCTTGGCCTGTTGGATGGGTTATTTGGATGTATCTGGGTGAGCAAGATATAATACTCCGGTGTTTGGTTAACCAGTCCATTCCTAAAATAACCTCTAAGCTGGTAGAAGGTAGTAGGGTTAGGTCGGCTGTGAAAACTAATCCCTCGATGGTTAATTTCACTCCCTTACATATATGGGTACTTTTTAGGTCTCCCAAGGGTGAGCTAGTTATGATTGGAAGTTGGCGTGGGCTGACCGGAATGCAATGCTCATGTGCAAACTTTGATGATATGTAAGAACATGTAGCTCCTGAATCGAAAAGAACTGATGCTCTAATGCCGTTAACCAAAAACATACCGTACACCACATCTGGGGCATCTTGGGCATCCTCAGCATTCAAGTGAGTAAGGCGACCACGGGGAGCAGATTCCCGGGGTTGAGGTTGAGTTCTTGGTGGTGCCTTTTGGGCTTTGGCATTTTCTGGGCAGTTGGCAATCTTGTGGCCAGGCTGTCCACACTTGAAACATGTCCAAGGCATACCACTGGTAGAAGTTGGTGTGGGTGCCTTCCAAGTGGTTGCATTCTGTGTAGTGCGATTCTGAGCAGTACGGTCTTGTGACGCACGAAAGCTTCCTGAATGATCCTGAGTGCGAGCCGGAGTACGGTCCTGGTATGAGCGAGTGTATTGAGCAGAATGTGAGCCTCTGCTCCTACTGGGTCCAGGGCGAGAGTAACTGGTAACATGGGTCACTCGTGCCTTCTTGCGTTCAGGGTGACGAAAGGAACCATCTGCCTTGCGCTTCCTCTCTCTGAACTCTTCTCCAGCTTCATTCCGATCCTTTTCGATCTGGATGCTGCGATCTATGAGGTCGCGCAGAGTGTGACTCTTAACTCCTCCCATATTCACCTTGATGCGAGAACTGAGACCCTTGCGATAGTAGTACAACTCTCTTCTTCGCTGGTCACTATAGAAAGTGGCGCAAAGCGAAGTAGGTTGGTGAAGCGGGTGGTGTACTCAGTAACCTTCTCATTCCCCATCTTAATGTTACGAAACTCTTCTGCTTTAGCTTGCATCACGCCTTCAGGAACGTGATAGTCAGTGAAAGCTTCCACGAACTCATCCCAAGTAATCCCAGCTGGATTCTCATGAGAGTCACTGAAACTGTCCCACCAAGCGCGGGCTGCACCAGTGAGCTGATGGGTAGCGGCTCCAACACACTCTTCATCGGACAGCATGGTAAGGTCGAGCTTCTTTTCCACCTCACGTAGCCAGTCGTTGGCAGCGAGTGGATCAGGATCGGTGCCATCATAGGTAGGTGGCCTGAGTTTGATGAATCCTTCAAGCTTCCTCTGAAAGTCATTGTATTGACCACCATTGCGACGATTTGCACCCTCTACGAGTGCAGCTAGCAGCTGAGTCTGTTGAGCCATCACTTCAGCCAGACTTGGTGGTGCTGGCGGTGGTGGAGGCGGTGGTGCCGCGCCGATTGGCACGTGATCATCAGCGGGCACATGGTCATCCTCTGCTGGTGGTGGCGTCTGCTCCATATTGAATGGTACTCCACGTCTTCCTCCACGGCCACGACCGTTTCCAGCCCCGCGTCCTCGTCCACGGAATCGCCCAGCTCTTACAGCGGGTTCAGGAGTCAGATCACGCGGGTGGCTCAGACGTACTGAGCGGCGTAGCGACATCTGTGTCATAGAATAGATAGAGTTTTAGTATATATGTTATTTGTTTAATCATTGCTTTTAAGTTTTATTGGAGTTATTTCAACGAGTTAAAGAAATCATTATTCTATCCTGCACTCAAACAAAGAAGCGATAAAGATCCATAAGACGCAATAAAATCCGAACACTCATAACATGTTTTTCTTAATTAATAAATAATTTATTCGTACTACGCATCGTGGGTACAACTCTGGAATACATCTCATGGGTGACACACACTGGAACTCATCACATGACCACGCAGGGTCATCACTCACACCTACTCCTGCCCGTACACTGCTTCCGGGAAGCGACTGTCCTCAGCTTCGATGTCCTCGTTAGTCTTGTGGAGTCGGGCTACATACTTAAGCGCTTCGGCAAGCTCTTCAGTAGGCTTGGCTCCAGGTAGAACAGGGCAAGCGTCGAGGTTGAGTCGGGTGGGTGCCAGCTCAAATTCCTCAGTCCTGGGTCGGATTTTGACACGTTCTTCTTTGGGGTAGTTTCTCCCAGATGCCCTTCATTTCCCTGAGTCGCTTTTTGTCTGACTTCTTCCAAGCATCCCGAGTTCGCTCGCATTTCTCTTGTAAGTACTCTGTGTTCTTGACATATTCTATCAGGTGGCCTTGGTTACGCAACGCTTTCACCTGCATCTCCTTGACTTCCTGTTCCAGGGCCTTCACCTTGTTTTGAAGTTTCAGAAACTCCATGCCTTGATTCTTCTTCCGATTCCAACTCTGGTTCATTGCTTCGGTCCTTTCTTCTAGATTCCTTTGCAATTCCAGCACTCGACAGCCCAGAAACCAGTTGTCATTTCCCAAATCTGCAGCCTTGTATCGCAGATCTGCCACTTCCGCCTTGTGCCTTTCCTCTTGTCGCTCCAACTTGTCTTGTAGTTTTGCTATAGTAGCTCTTAGTTCCTCCTGAACGGATCTCTCAATCTTGGTCGCCTCCTGGCACTCCATCAGGTGGTTGCGAGCTGCAGTCTGTTTGAGCTCAAGGTGACTTGCATAGCTGTTCAGGTCATACAAATGGTAAGCTGTGGTGCGCAGGCAGGGATCAGCTTCGGCAAGTACAGTCTGGGTGTAGGCATGCTCCTGCTCAACCTGAGTGAGGTGAGGGTGTAAGGCCTGGGGTAGTAACCGGAACTCTGTTTTCTTCAAGTGGTCTCTGTTGTCTCGTGTTACAACCTTGAGTGCTTGAAAGGACACTGCCTGCACGCACTCCTCAATGGTCTCTCCAATCACCATCTCTGAGCAAGCTGGAACGGACGGCAGGGTCTGACTTGCGGGTATCTCCAGTCTCGCCACTATAGGTGCCCTGAGTCCGCCCTCGGGTGCTGGCTCTCCAGAGCAAGTATACAGAATTTGATCAACTGGGACTCCTAATGCCATGAGGACCTCACGCAGGGTAAGTGGAATTCCTGCGATCCCTTCGCCGTTGGAAACACACTTTGCAGTAAGGCTGAGCAAAGGTCCTAGCGGCGGATACACCGGGGTTGTCTCCATCTGCACGTTTCAAAAGCTAAGGTTAGCAAGTCCATAGTAAGATAAGCCTTGCATTGAAAAAGTAAATGCAGGGTCGGTATATAACCGAAGGAGATTGGCTTCCTGTTTCTAACGTCCATTTTCTAGGGTTTCCGTCCTAAGGTCAAGCATGGCTCTGATACCAACTGAAATGACCTGATTTTCAGTGAAGGGAAAATCCACAGAGTCAAGTGTAATGAAACTCTTTCGAGTCAAATTACCCGATAATCCAGTTAATTATCATAATCCATACTTCGAATAAAGGTACTTAATACGGTATTACATTTATTACATTGCCAACAGGCGAGAATTTAAATAAACACCATCCGAAACAGCTTGTAGACGAAGAAGCGCGATCGAACTCCACACTTGAGCGTAGAAGCGAAAACCCCCTACTCATCGAACTCCTCGGAGTGGTACTCCTCCTCGGAACCTGAAACCTCAATTTTCAGTACGATTTGTACTGGCCACACTTTCCCATCCTATATATGAATTATATGTGGTAGTGGATGCAATAGGTAAAAAAAATTCAGACCTAACCGGCTAGGTTTTCCTATGCATAACAGTATAATAATTATGTATGTTTATCATGTTTCACCATTTCAACTCATCACCATATCCATCACCAATACACCATTCCCACCCACACACACATACTCTCGCTCAGTCGACAGAGGCCAGCTCCCTCCCAGCCTTTGTCTCAACGGCCCGCAGTCTCACCTGACTCACGGCCGGCACACTCTTACCAGAGGGAGAAGAGAGAAGCTCTCACTAGTCGGCAAAAGGTCAGGGAAAAAGGTCCGCAGCCAACAAGTTGGCTAACGTATCGATCGATCAACCATACACTCTGCAGAGGTTCTACAATATCCACAAGATCGCCATCATCAGCACCCCGGATGTGCCTAGGCGGATACCGATCGCTTGCCAGCCTAGAGTAATGCCACCCTACCACTCAGCCCTGGATTCACCTCAAGTATGTCTGGGTGGCTAAGTCTGTGAAGTCACGTTCCCTCTCCCGTAGGGGGAGCCGCGATCGTCTCGGAAGGGTGTGGGACTCTGATACCCGTACCTTCCTCGCACTCTCTCGCCTAGCAGTAGTGGCATCACCCTACCAGGTAGTCCGACCGTCCCCGTCCATAAGGAGCGAGTGGCATGTAAAGGTATTTCCCCGTGGTCCAGATCCCGCACCAATCTAGGGTGACTAAGCCGGAATATCTTCTCAAAGGTTTTCATTATATGTGCCACCACAGCACGCTCCTGATCCGGGTTCCACCAACGGCTCACACCCGGATCCACCTCATGTCACCATTTAACCCGCCACAGGTTTTACACCACAGGGGCCTCCAGATATGCCCCACGGCAAGACTTGCACTAGGCTCGTCGTATATTCCGGCTCGGTCGACACAACCCTCACCACCATACTCACCCAAAACACACGCAGCACACTCCCCGATATACACCGTATAACGATATGCACCGGTTCTCACCGTAGCATAATATATATGATCAAGATAGTATTAGCAGCGCGTGTATCTATCCTATCAGCTGGGTAGCAGGGGATAGGTTGCGTCAAGGTATGGGCTTACAAGCAATTCTATCATGCAAGTCCTGTAGTGAGCATCATTAAATTAGAAATGTAATTTTAGCATGCGTAATGGGATCTACGAGGTTGGATGGGCTGTGGCACCTTGAGATTGATCGTCGCCTTGTTCCTCCTCGTAGTCGTGATCCTCCTTGTCAGACGTCCCTTCCGGTTCTGAAAACGTACGAATACGGTCGCATTAGCGACATCTATAGAATAGCACAAAGAACGAATGAAAATTCAAAAGATCCAAATGCACTCAATCATGGTACCATTAGGTAGATATCGATTTTAGATGAATTTAGCAACTTGAATCACTATTTTTGAAGTCCGTATGAATTAGTTATGAATTTCCGAAGTTATACTATTTTCTGAAAATAACAAATGGCCGATTTAACCAGGTGCTGACACGTGTCCAAAACTGATTGGCTGGTGCATTTGTACAATATGACAGGTGGGTTTGCGGTCAGCGTTGACTCGGTCCACGGGTGATGACGTCAGCATAACGTCATGATGACGTCATCGCAGGGTTCGGAGTGGGCCTGGCGGACCGGGCTTGGGCCGAACTTGGGCCAGACCGGGCCGCCACGTGTCGAGTACACAAAGCGTCACGTGTTGGGCTTTGGGTCAGGCTGGGCCGAGCGTGCTTTACGGACCGTGAGCCTCGAGGGCGTCGAGACCCACCCTCGAGTAAGTCGTGGTCTCCCTCGGCTCGAGCCTCGGACGAATCGGACATTACCTCGAGGCCTCTTCAGCCTCGAGCCTCGGGCGAATCAGAAAATGGTCTCGAGGCCTCCTACAGCCTCGCCTCGGCGAAGACGGATTAACCCCCCCCCCCTCGAGGCCTCCTTCGGCCTCGAGCCTCGGGCGAGACGGACTTTGGCTTCGAGGCCTCCTTCAACCTCGAGCCTCGGACGTTCTCCTCCCCTCTTTCTCCTCTGTTTTGTTACGGCGGCC
This sequence comes from Coix lacryma-jobi var. lacryma-jobi, assembly GCA_009763385.1. NCBI lineage: Eukaryota > Viridiplantae > Streptophyta > Magnoliopsida > Poales > Poaceae > Coix > Coix lacryma-jobi. The sequence goes on along the minus strand of CM019827.1, from coordinate 154,043,297 downwards.
CGGGCCCCGCTAACGACCGAGCCGCGTCTGGTTGATCAACTTCTCCTCTTCGGACTCGACTCTGGTGCTCCAGCGTAACCGTGTTCCTACGGCGATTCGATCCAAAACCACCAATTGCCCGTCCAGTGCTAGCGGCGGCGTAGAGGGTCTGGCGGCGGATGCCACGACGGTGCTTTGCCGTGGACGGCTCTGCACACCCAGCCAAATTCGTGCATACACGCTCTTTCCTAACTCCTCTACTGCTCCCCAATTCGTACGGATGGCTAGCTTCATCTACCGTGGGCCGTAGCATCGGAGCATTAGTTCGCCGCAGCGGGTCAGGCCGTGGCGTCGCGCGTTACCGCGGTTCAGCGCGCACAAGGTCTCTGCGCCAAACGTCTGGGCTCACACCGATGTGCCAGTGTGTATTTGTGTGCTCGAAACCGAGACCGTAGTGACCTTGGCCTACACGCTCCGGTACGGAGCGCCATGACCGTCATGAGTTCGGGGTTAGCAAGGGCGTGGCGGCTGCTCACCGTGGTGTCGACGAAGACAGGGTGGCGGTGCAGGACGATTCGATGCAGTGACGCTCCGGTAGCAGTGCCGTGCAGCGCCTGGGTCGATGGTGTTCGCTCGCGGTGCCTTCCTTCCAGCGCCGGCGATCCTTGCGACGGCGCCTCGGTTCCACCCGCCTCCGCCTCCGGCTCTCCTCCTTCTTCTGCCCTCAACTCTCTCTTTCGGCGGTGTGGTGAAGTGGTTGCGCCACAGCGTGGCGACGCTTGCTGCCAATCAAGTGCTTCGGCGAGGCTCTGCTTATATGGGCGCAGGGGCCGTCGCGGTGGATGGCGGATCGGCTACGCGTCTTGATCCGAGGGTCGTGAGGCACTCCGATTCCACACGACTCCAATTCAGTTGCAGGGGGCAAGATTCCCTAGTTTGTTAGGGATTTGTTAGCCGTGGTCGGCCGAGGTGGCACGGTGGGGTCGCTGCCGTTGCCGTGCTCTGCCTTCCGGCTTGCGCAAGAAGAAGAACAGAGATGGTTCTCGCTGACGCGTGGGGTCGGGTTGTCGGGGTCTCAGCGCGAAGGCGAGCGGTCGCACGCGATGGCAATGCTGGGCCACAGAGATCGTGCAGTGGCTTCCTTCTGGGTGTTGGCTGGGCGCGGTGACCTGGGCCGGTTTGGCCGTGCAGGTAGGTTGCAAAGGCTTTCGGCCCAGTCAGTCTGTCTACCATTTCCCATTTCCTTTCCTAATTAACTAGTGCTAGTGTTGCTCCTTACTCCAAATATTGATCTTAGGTTATGGGTTTGTTAAGTAACATGCTTTGCAAAGTTTATATATATATGTATTGATGCATTTCACACAAGAAATCCAAGAAGAGCCAAATCACATATGCTTATTAATAAGTTATTCAGTTTCTTACTATGCTACTAATGTTAATGCATATGCTTAAATAAGTTGTCACACTCATCATGCAAGGTAAAAAAAAAAGAAAAATTTTATAGTTGTGAATTTTGGTGTAGGAATTTGTGGGTTGTTACACGCTGGCTCTCAGTACGAGGTTCACCATGAGCCACTATTCCCCACCGACAAACCCTAATCCGATCTAGTGAGGGGCGCAACCAGCGACGGGAAGGTCCGTCGCTGCCGTTCCTCGTCGCAGCAGATCTGGACCACATCCGTCTTCGTCACCACCGCCGGACTCCTACTCCACTGTCTCCCTCTCGTGTCGCCGACGACCTCAGGACCCCGAAGGCCATGGCGGGCGACGGCTCCACCTCCTCCACTACTTCGTCGGGCTCCAACAACCTTGGTATGCAACTCTAGATTCTCCTTCCCCTCGGATCTACTCTCTGCTAGTTCATAGGTCATGTTTTATGTACTGTTAATAATCTACCCGGCTAGATCTACTGCTAGTTGATCCTGAGTAGTTAACAATGGTATCAATCGCCTCACTAGAATGTGGATCTGGTTTCGGGTTTTAACCTTAAGAGGGTAAAAGTGATCTACAACCGATTTTCAATCAGAAAAGAAAACCCAAACCCTAAGAGGGTAAAAGAACTCATCATCCATTTCCGATGAACCCTAAGAGGGTAAAGATGTTTCGGTTTTGATCCGAACAGAAAAGAATTCATCCCGATCAACAACCTAGGTCTAGATCGGGGGAGAAAGGGATGAAAAGGAAGGGGGAACCCTATTGCGACCGCACGTCGGCTTGCCGACGTTCAGATCGAAAGAAAGGAGGGTCGATCCAAGGGATCCCAACCCTGAACCGATGCAAACAACAGGCAGAAATTGGATCCGATCAAATCGGATCGAAACCGTAAACAAAAAAGGGGATAGTTGCAACCACGCTCGCGCGGGACAGTCCCGACCGAGCCTTGGACTCGCCGGCACAGTGCCTCGGGCACCACCGAGGGGCCACTCAACGGCAGCGCGTTCGGCCTTTCAGCGAGCACGCACGCCGGCGAGGAGCACCGCAGAGGCGCCGCTTTTTTTCGTCTTTGCCTCCGGTCTAAGGCGGCCGCCGCCGTCGGGAGAGAGTGAAGAAAGGAAAGGAGAGGAGGAGAAAATGGCTTAGGGTTTTTGGGGGAGTGGCAGTCGGCGCTGGTTTTATTCGCGCGAGGAGCACGGCCAGCCGTCCAATGAGGATCGACGGCTGACAGCGTCCGGGCCAACTCTGAGCTCAAGAGGAGAGCGCAGGGGGCCGATTTCCCGGCCCAGGCCCAGGTTGCGGCCTGGGCGCGGGAGGGGAAGTGGCCGCGCGCACGGCTGGGCCGCACTGGCCGCATGGGCCGAATTGGCCGTTTGCAATTGTTGCAATTTTTTCGGTTTTTATTTATTTCGAGAAGCCTTTATCAATGATTTTTGATGCATTATGAATTGTTTAATGTATATTTTCTGTGTAAAATTATTCCAACAAAAATTTTTGCACATAGAATATTAAAGAATGTTAATTGCTTCTAGAAAAATGAAATATATAGAATTGTTAAACGTTTCCGCTGCGTACTTTGAATTTTAATTTTTAGTGTTAAATTCGAACCAACGGGAGAATTTAATTTTGAAAAGAATATGTTTTCTGGGATTATGATGTTATTATTTTTCTGAACAACGTTGATAAATAATAATAATATAATTTACTGTTCCATTAAAGGTTTATGCATTATTTTTATTTCTGCCCAACGGTGATTTAGTTATAATGTATAAAAGCAACTCATTTACTATGTCTTATACTGTTCTCACTATTTTGAACTATGTTTTCAGGCTCAATTCTGATGAACATGGTCAAAGATATCCCACCTCTCAAGGGGGATAACCACTTGGAGTGGGAGAAGAAAATTGAGCTGGCTTTTCTGTTGGCTGAGGTTGACTGGATCCTCACTGAGCCTCGTCCCATAGTGCTCAAGGAGCCTGTGAGAGAGGCAGGTGAGGATGATGCCGCTTGGAAACAGCGGGAACTGGACTTTGGTCCATAAAAGTTGAAACATGATCTGGAGCGGGTTAGGTGGGAAAAGACCAACAAGAAGTTGGTTGCAGTTGTTAAGAACACTATAGATCCTGCGATCCTGAACTCGCTCCCACCAGAATGTGACACGGTCACTGAAATTCTGGAAAGGTTGAAAAATCAGTTTACTGGTTCCTCAAAGACTTATGCCACTCAGGTGATCAAGAAATTGATCACTGAAAAATATGCTGGTGGTGGTGTAAGGGACTATATCCTAAAAATGAACGGTATGGCATCTAAGCTTAAACCAATGGATAAGGAATTAGCTATTTCTCCGAAATTCCTTATTCGTCTGATTTTCGCTTCCCTGCCAAAAGAGTTCGAAACCTTTGTTGTATCCTACAACAATAATCCTGAGGATTGGTCATTGGACAAGTTGATAGCCATGTGTGCCCAAGAGGAGGAAAGAATCAAGGGTGCAACTGGTGGTGCAGTCAACTATGTGAAGAAAGGCAATGGCAGCCCTAGCAATTCAAAGGCTTAGGGTAAGAAGCCAATGCAACAGTATAGGCCTCAGCCTCAGCAACAGCAAATGCAAATGCAGCCACCTCAATGGAGGCTGGTGGACCCAAATCAGTGCCTCGAGTGCTTGAAGCCAGGACACCACAAGAAAGATTGCCTAGTCTTTTTAAAGAAGATTTTGACAAGCAAAGGTGAGAATGTTATTACATTTGTAAATGAATCTTTATATGTTCAATTTCATAAATCTACTTGGTGGATTGACTCTGGTGCAACGGTTCATGTTGCAAATTATTTACAGCGATTCAGTTCGACAAGGACTATGCAAAGAAGCGAAAGATGGGTTAGAGTCGCCAATGGAGTTCGAGCTGATGTTGAAGCTGTTGGCGATCTTCCTCTACAGTTGAATAATGGATTCATTTTGATTCTTAGAGATGTTTTATTTGTACCTTCATTGCATAGAAACTTGATCAGTGTTTCACGTTTTGATAAAAATGATTATGGTTGTCATTTTGGAGATGGCAAGTGTGAAATACTATTTAATAATGAATGTGTTGGTCTTGCCTTCGCGCAAGAAGATCTTTATTTGTTATCTCTTTGTGATAATGTGAAAGTTGTCAGCAATAAGAATGAGAATGAGATTGTATCCTCGTCGAACAATCCGAATAGAAAGCGAAAGCGAACTCAAAATGTGTCGTCAAAATTATGGCATTGTCGTTTAGGCCATATTTCAAGGGGGAGAATAGAAAAATTAGTAAAGAATGAGATTCTTCCTCCATTAGAGTTCACAGACTTTGAGCAGTGCATCGACTGCATCAAAGGAAAATATGTAAATCAAATAAGAAAGATGCCAAAAGAAGTGCGAGAATCTTATAGATAGTCCACACTGATATTTGTGGACCATTCCCTGTTAAAAGTGTGGATGATTATGACTCGTTTATAACATTCACAGATGATTATTCTCGCTATGGCTATATTTATCCAATTAAAGAGAGATCGGAAGCATTGGATAAATTTAAGATCTTTAGCTTGAAGTTGAAAATCAGCACAACTTAAAGATTAAAATAGTACATTTCGATCGCGGTGGAGAGTATTATGGCGACATACCCCATATGGCCAAATTCCTGGACCTTTTGCAAAGTTCTTGCAGGAAAATGGCATAGTTGCTCAGTACTCCACACCGGGGGAGCCTCAGCAAAATGGAGTGGCTGAAAGGCGCAACCGTACCCTGATGGATATGGTGCGCAGCATGATGAGTTACTCATCTCTGCCACTAAGTCTGTGGAAAGAGGCGTTAAAAACCGCTATTTACATTCTAAACAGAGTCTCAAGTAAGTCGGTGCCTAAAACACCGTATGAATTGTGGACGGGAAGAGTACCCTCATTGAACTATTTACGTGTGTGGGGGTGCCCCGCTGAGGCCAAAGTGTTTAACCCGAACATTGGGAAGCTGGATCCCAAAACAGTGAGTTGCCATTTTATCGGTTATCCTGAAAAGTCCAAGGGTTATCATTTTTACTGTTCAGACAGATATACAAAGTTCGTAGAAACGAGACACGCTGTGTTCTTGGAGGATGAATTGATCAGGGGGAGTAAGGCAGTGCGAAAGATTGATCTTGAAGAGAAGCGGGTATATGTACCCACTCCGATGATTCAGGAATCTTTCTTCTCACTACCTGTTCCCAATGTCCCTACGGTGCCAGATACTGTAGTGACAGAACCTGTTGTTGACGTCCCTGTGGCAACACCTAGTGAACACGAGGAACCTGTTTCACAGGAACCCAATGAAACTAGTGTTGCGCATGAGGAAGAAGAACAACAAGTTCCGATTGAACATGAGCCATCTGATGATGGACCGAGGAGGTCCCAAAGAGCTAGAAGATCTGCTATTCCTGTAGATTATGAAGTGTATAACAGTACTAAAGAGTTTCAAATGGAGGATGATCCCACCTCATTTGAACAGGCCATGAGAAGCGAACACTCGTCCAAGTGGCTTGAGGCCATGGAAGATGAGATAAAGTCAATGAGTACCAACGGTGTTTGGGACTTGGAGATAATTCCTAAAGGGGCCAAAACAGTAGGCTGCAAATGGGTCTACAAGATGAAATATGACTCCCAAGGGAATGTAGAAAGGTTCAAAGCGCGACTTGTGGCAAAAGGCTTTACGCAAAGAGAAGGGATTGATTACAATGAGACCTTTTCTCTAGTCTCATGTAAAGATTCTTTCAGAATCATAATGGCTCTAAGCACATTATGATTTAGAGTTGCATCAGATGGATGTGAAAACGACTTCCTCAACGGTGAGTTGGAGGAAAACGTTTACATGGCACAACCAAAAGGTTTTTGTCGTGAAAGGAAAAGAACAGATGGGATGTCGCTTGAAGAAATCCATTTATGGATTGAAACAAGCATCCAGACAGTGGTATTTAAAGTTTGATGGCATAATAAAGAAGTTTGGGTTTATGGAAAATGTTGAGGACAACTGTGTGTACTCCAAGTTCAAGAATGGAAAATTTATTTTTCTGATCTTGTATGTGGATGATATCTTACTCGCGAGTAGTGATATCAGTCTACTAAGGGAGACAAAAGATTTCTTCTCCTCAAAATTTGATATGAAAGATCTCGGTGAAGCATCTTTTGTTCTAGGCATCGAGATTCACAGAGATAGAAGAAAGGGGGTTATAGGATTATCGTAAAAGGCATACTTAGAAAAGGTTCTCAAAAGATACAGTATGCATGCATGCGTGTAAGCCTTCAGCTGCACCAATAGTCAAGGGTGATAGATATGGGGAATTTCAGTGCCCCAGGAACCAATATGAAATTGAACAAATGAAAGCGGTTCCATATGCTTCAGCTGTCGGAAGCTTACAGTATGCACAGGTGTGCACACGCCCTGACTTGGCATTTGTTACCGGGCTACTTGGCAGATTTCAATGTAATCCAGGACTAGAACACTGGAAATTGTAAAGAAAGTCTTACGTTATCTACAAGGCACAAAAGGCCTCATGTTAACGTATAGAAAATCAGATTCCTTGCACATAGTAGGGTACTCGGATTCTGATTATTGCGGAAGAAAAAGAAGTTCCACATCAGGGTATGTGTTCACTCTCGCTGGAGGAGCAATATCGTGGAAGAGCTCCAAACAAACTGTCACTACATCGTCCACAATGTATGTCGAGTTTGTAGCCTGTTTTGAGGCAACTAGGCACGTGAATTGGCTGAAGAAATTCATACCCGGTTTGAAAGTGGTTGACGACATCTATAGGTCACTGAAGTTATACTGCGATAATAATCCGGCAGTACAATATGCTCACAACAATAGGTCAAGTGGTGCTGCCAAACACATTGACATAAAGTATTATGTTGTGAAAGATAAAGTCCAGGATCAATCTATAAGTCTCGAGCATATCAGTACGAGTAAGATGCTCGCGGATCCACTAACGAAAGGCTTACCACCCACTATGTTCAAGGAACAAGTTGCCGGCATGGGGTTAATGGGAAGCCTATGATTCCTGGACTAAAGGGCCCAAAAGTAAAAGTATCTATTTCAGAATAGAGATGAACATTATAGCTGTTAAGTCTATCGGCAAAAGACCGTGACGATGAGGCATGCCTCTTGCGCAAATCTATGATGGAATGAGAAAAGTAAAGTAAAAGAATCTAGTGAGATCAAGGGGGAGATTGTGAGGATGATCTCTTCACTAATAGCCCAACGGCTATTAGGCTTGACCTCGCGCCCTGATCGGGGGCGCCCAGCCCACTTAATGGCTGGCGGGCCCCCATCGCACTGCGTATATAAAGAGGGTGGGGGCCGGCGGCTCTCAGTACGAGGTTCACCGTGAGCCACTATTTCCCACCGACAAACCCTAATCCGATCTAATGAGGGGCGCAGCCAGCGACGGGAAGCTCCACCGCCGCCGTTCCTCGTCGCAGCAGATCTGGACCACGTCCATCTTCGTCACCACCACCGGACTCCTACTCCACCGTCTCCCTCTCGCGTCGCCAACGACCCCAGGACCCCGAAGGCCATGGCGGGCGACGGCTCCACCTCCTCCACTACTTCGTCGGGCTCCAACAACCTTGGTATGCAACTCTAGATTCTCCTTCCCCTCGGATCTACTCTCTGCTAGTTCATAGGTCATGTTTTATGTACTGTTAATAATCTACCCGCTTAGATCTACTGCTAGTTAATCCTGAGTATTTAACAGAAAACTCTCCGTTAGTTCGTTCCTGCCAGCTCTATTTAGATAGCCGAAGCCAGTAGAGCACGTGTTGCTCGTACTGCCATGGCGCCTTGCATTGGATGGCTTATGGAGAAGCTAGTTAGCGACAGTGCAACAAATTAACGACGGAGAAGGAGAATCTATCTCTTATTATGTCGTCACAGGCCTGGAGGTGCAAGGTCAGAGAAGAAACCAACACGTACAGATCGACGCGCTGCAGCGCTAGTAAAATCAGCGATCTCGACGCATATGACAGCGCCGGGGCCTACAACAGGAGACGTTGGCTTTGCCGAGTGCTGCTTGCACTCGGCGAAGGCCCTTTCGCACTCGGCGAAGCCTTCGCCGAGTGCCGCACTCGGCGAAAGGCACTCGGCAAAGAAGTTGTCGGCAACGATTTCTTCGCCGAGTGCCAAATATCGGGCACTCGGCGAAGCCTTCGCCGAGTGCCAGGTCAGCACTCGGCGAAGCTAACGGGAGCCGTCACCTGACGGTCTCTTCGCCGAGTGGCCACGTGGACGGCACTCGGCGAAGAGGGTCCCTTCGCCGAGTGCCACGCAACACGGCACTCGGCGAAGAGGGCCCCTTCGCCGAGTGCCACGCAATCCGGCACTCGGCAAAGGGGTCCCCTTCGCCGAGTGCCACGCAGGCCGGCACTCGGCGAAGAGGGCCCTTTTGCCGAGTTTCAGGGTCAAGGCACTCGGCGAAGAGGCCTACTGAGCAAAAATTTGCCCAGCTTTGCCGAGTGCATGACCTCTTTGCCGAGTGTGGCACTCGGCAAAGCTGGGGAAAAAAGGAAATTTTTTTTCCTTGTTTTCATTTCCCTACACAGAGAACATATCATCACACATTCATATTCCATTTCAGACAAATATCACATGCATATATATCACACATCCATAACATACATATCCATTTCAAACAAATATCACATGTTCAGTCTCCATGCATCACAAGCTAACAAGTTTATCACAAGTCCACAAGTCCGGCACTCGGCACTCCTCAACAAATCCACAAGTTCACAAGTCCATCACAAATATAAGTCGGCCATCACTGCTCACCTTGGTGCTCAGAATGTGAAGAACCCCCACCTTGCCACGCGTCCCACGACCCGCCCGAAGGACCACCTTGCCAACCTTGCCACCCAGGCGGCGGAGGTCCAGATGGCCACCCGGTGTACCCTGACTGCGGAGTAGGGTAACCTGGCCACCCATAGGGCGGAGGAGGGCCACCGGGGAGCCACCCAGGCTGCGGAGGAGGGCCACCAGTGATGTGCAGAGTGTGCGGAGGAAGGCCAGGTGCAGGAGTCGGTGCCGAACCCTCCGACTGTGAGTGCACAAAGGAGAAGCAAATTCGTTAGCACCTGGAGGACAGCCGTAAAAGTTAAAGAAAGAAAATAAACAACCATATATACTCACCGGAGTCTCTGTCGTAGGAGTAACAGGAGGCCACAAAAGGAGTGAGCAGCGAGGGAGGCACGACAACACCCGGGATGTTCAGGCTCCCAAAGAAGTGAGCTATGTCCTGCGTCCTCTGCGCCTCCCGCTGCTGGACGGCCAGTAAGTCGCGACGATGGGCCGCCGCCTCGGCCTCGTGCATGGCCTGCAACCTCTGCATCTGGTCCGCCTGGGCTTGCATCTGGGCCTGCAAAATTCGTCCCGTAAGGTTTAAACAATGCAAAGACAAGGTATATGTGTAAAAGCAATGAACGACGAATAGAACAAGTACTTACCTGAAGTGCTGCCATCATCTGCTGTGAGGTCGGCTGCCGAGGTCGTATGGGGACGGAGGAGCTCGTGCTGGAAGCTCGAATCTCAGCGAGGTTGGGAACAGAGGACGAGTAACTGCGCTGTTGGCTATCCAGTACCGGCCGTGCTGCTTCCCTCCTCCCAGCCTCATCACCAGGTCTGTATCTAGGGGCTGGGGTGGCCGGATCGAAGTCCTCCCATGGCGCTCACGAGCCGCAGTGGTGTACTCGGTGACCTTGGTGTAGGCGTTCGTGTTTGTGAACGTCTCGGGCCCGGCATCTGGGTTGTACTGGGTGCTCGCGGCAGTCGCCTTGCCCTGGTGCGACAAGTGGTACGCCTTGAAAGGGAGGCACTCTCACCACCATGCGACTGGGACTGCGAGGAGAACACAGATGATTACAAGTAATGAGTAATTGAGTGTTACAATAAAAAAAAAAAAATCAGTATAGCACACCATCTGTCGGCGTACGCAGCGAGCGCTAAGGTTGCCTTGGTGGTGTGCCACCCAGGCATCTGCAGGCGGCAGTCTCGGCGGGCACTGTGCCTCTCATACCACTCGTTCGATCTCCACTTGTCCACAATGGCCACCCAGCAGTCTAGGTGATTGGCGCACCAACCAGGACAGAACTGCAAGACAATAAGTATTTAATATGTAGTAGAGCCGCTAGTGATGGACGGACCAATCAGTATTACTGTTTTGTACGTACCTGGATGTACTGCTCCCTAGTGAGGTCGGTCTCCCTGGTGAGCATCATCTGCCTAGCGTCCGTCTCTTCACCGCCTTCCCTAACACGTCGGCGTTGTAGTTGATGACGCACTGGATCCGCGCCTCGTGGTACATATCCGCGAGCCGGGACCTGCAGACCTTGTCCTGCACGTGCAACGCCTCGGCCTCTCTCCCCGCCTCGCACGCAAAGTACTCCTGCATAAAGACAACATGACCCTTTCATTATTTCAGGAACTTCCAACAAATACGTATCATTGAGAAATGTTGTGCGAGCAAGACTGACCCAGAACTCGGCCCTAATCCGGCTATCTGCAACGGTGGTGTACGGGGGTCGGAGCGGCACCAAAGTGGTCCCACGTCCAGGGCGGTGACCTCACCCCAGCGTAGGTGACCAAGCCCGGGTAGTTCTTCCGAATCAGAAGACTTAACGTGCCATTGGATATGGCGTGTTCTGCCCCCTGCCACAAGTTCCCAGTTCCTGCATGAGTCATTACGAAACAAACGTTAGTCGGAAGTTCAATTTGAACATGCCATGTAAACAAGTAGTGACAACATTAATGGTAACTTACTTATCGCCGGACGGTCGAATCAAAGGACGGCGGCTAGGTGCGAGACGCTGCTGCGGGAGCTGCGGGGCCCGCGCAAGTACACTCTGCTCGAAGCAGAGGAAAGTGGAACCCCCTCGGAGGCACCGACGATCTCGGCACCCTAGTCCCCTGGCCACCCGTCGAGTCCGGAGGAAGTGGTGTCGTCGTCCGACATCTCCTGGACGTCCCTCTGGAGTCCCCCTGGAGTCGTCCGAGCTCTCCGCCGGGTCGGGAGGGAGTCGGTCGGGAGTCGGATCCGGAGGAGTCGGGTAGGAGATCGCTCCCTCCTAGGACGTCCACGGTGGGGCCGGCCGGACATCGCCCTCCGTGGACGGCCTACTCGGCTGCAGGTTGGTTGGTGGCTGGACCTAAGGTAGAGCGAGTTGACGCGCCGGTGCTGCCGCCTTCCGCCCGGCTTTGTCGAGTGCTGTCATACAAGATAAAATCAATTAGATATATAAACGAAAGTCTTTATAAGAGAATACAAAATGAACAAAAAATAATTGCAAAATAATTATAACAAATATAGCATTAAATGAATTAAAAATTATCTCCGCGATTGTCAGGGGCTAGGCCCCTCGTGGTTGGCATGTGGCACACGTCGTGTGTCGTCATCACTGTCAATATTGTCAAAACAATCGGCGTCGTCTCCATCATCCTCATCACCCTCGTCCTCACCACCAAACCGTAATCGCTCAAGCATTCTTAAGTCCTTGGCATTGTGCACCTCATCACCCTCGTCCTCATCAATATCATTGTCATCGTCTTCTTCCATGTCCATCAGCTCAAAAATGTTAATGTCAAACCTCCCTTCTAGCCCCTCAGGTTGATAGAACTCTCCGCTATATGTGTTTGGGTCGAAGTTGTAATCATCATCGTTTGGGAGAGGCGCTTTACCGTGCGGCGATACTAACTGCACAAGGTACCAACCCATAAGATTGTTGTCTTCTTGACACGCCCATGGGAGATAATAAACTTGTGTGGCCTGTTGAGCCACAATATAGACATCGTCTCCCTTGTAACGAGTAGTCATCGAAGTTTCGAATTTCAACTAGCCCAATCTCAGGGCTCTTCTCGTGACATCAGGATCGAACCAATGACATTTGAATACCACTGGATTAATAGCTTTGGTACCCTCAAAGTTGAGCTCATATATTTCTTCGACTATGCCGTAATAGTCGCGCTCATCGGTGCCGGGCGTACGAACTCCGGTATTCGTGGTCTTTCGATTGGGCCGACTCTGCTCGTAGCTACTTGTGTGAAAGCGATAGCCATTCACATCATAAACGGTGAATGACTTGACCCTATAGTCGAAGCCATTGCAACCTGTTTCAACTCATCTATCATTTCCGCATCTGTGCGGGCCTGTAAGTTGAGATAGGGTAGATCGTTTCATCAAATGAAACAAGAAATGAAATGAAATACAAGGTTAGTTCAGTGGTACCTTCGTACTAAACCACGAAATGAAATCGGGCACACCATTTTTGAGAAGATGGTCTTCTTCTTCAGAGGAAGGTTCCCTATCCTCTCTCCAGTATTCATCAATAAATTTCCTTAAAAACAAGGAGGTCGAATCAATAGATTGAAGATAGTGACGGCGCATGTAACAAGCTCATTGAGAACTTACTGCACATAAGGAGTCACTTCGTCAAGGTTCAACAACACGTACAACATGATAGTGTGCCACTCATCATGCCGCACATCTTGGTCCTCGATGCGCTTGCTCTTCCGAGTTGGCCTTTGAAAAGGCTGAGGTTCGATAAACTCTCGTCGACGTTGTAACGAGAGGGTGGATTGTGCACGCTAGGAAGGTTATCCTTATAATATGTTGTTGTGAAGTTGACACCTCCTCCACAATAAATGCTTCTGCCACGGAAGCCTCTATTTTGGCTTTATTTCTACACTTTTTCCGAAGAACCTTTAGACATCTCTCGACTGGAAAGCACCAATGGCACTGCACGGGCCCCCCCATCCGTGCCTCGTACGGTAGGTGCAAAATCAGATGCTGCATCGGCAGGAAGAAGCCGGGTGGAAAGATCATCTCCAACTTGCAGATCAACACAGGTGCCACTTCCTCTAGGTTAGCAATCACGTCATAAGATAGCTCCTTGGCACAAAGCTGGCGAAAGAAGTAGCTCAACTCTGCCAGCACGCGCCACACAGGCTCAGGGAGGTATCCCCGGGTCATCGCAGGAAGGAGCCGCTCGATCCATATGTGGTAGTCATGACTCTTCATCCCTAACACTCGCATAGTAGACAAGTTCACTCCCCTCCTCAGATTCGCCGCATACCCATCAGGGAACCTTAACGCCTGGATCCACTGTAGAACTTTCTTCCTATGGTCTCTTTTCAATATATAATCGGCCGGACCTCTTTTCCATTTCTTGCCAGCACCAGGAGCCCTCATCACTAGCTTTGGTCTATCGCACATCTCTTGCAGGTCCAGTCTGGCCTTAACGTTGTCCTTTGACTTTTCTGTGTCCATGAGTGTTGCAAAGAGTGCCTCAGCGATATTCTTTTCTGTGTGCATTACATCGATGTAGTGCGGACAAAGAAGGTCATTGAAATAGGGGAGTCTAGTCAAGCCCGATTTATGGGTCCACATGTGTTCCTCTCCGTACCCGAAAAAACGACCCTTGTCTTCATCAAACTTCAGAGCCTCTATTTCGGCACGGACCTCGGAACCGCTCTTGAACTGAGGAATGGGGTTGGTGACTTGAACATCTTTCCTGAAGTGCTTGATGTCACTTCTGAACGGATGGTCAAGAGGCAAGAATTGACGATGCTGGTCGAATGAAGAATACTTTCCTCCCTTCTTCAGCCAAGTGAACTTCACAGCTGCCTTGCATATTGGGCATGGGAACTTCCCGTGAACACACCAAGCGCTGAATAAGCCATACGCCAGGAAGTCATGCAGGGAGTACTGGTACCACACATGCATTTTGAAGTTCTTCATTGTTGCTCGGTCATATGTCAGTACCGGGTTTTCCCAAGCTTCGAACAATTCATCCAACAAAGGCTCCATGAACACACCCATATTGTTCCCCGGGTGTCCAGGAATTATCAGTGACAAGAATACGTTCTTAGGGTCAAACATAACACCGGGAGGGAGATTGAGGGGGATCACGAACACAGGCCAACAAGTGTACGGGGCCGCCATCATTCCATACGGGTTGAACCCATCTGTCGCCAGCGCCACACGTACATTTCGAGCCTCCATAGCTTTGCCAGGATGCATGGCATCGAAGTGCTTCCATGCTTCACCATCCGATGGGTGTACCATCTTGTCAGGATTGTATCTCTTGCCATTCTTGTGCCATGTCATCTGTTTCGCAGAGTCCTCTGTCATGTACAGTCGTTGGATCCTAGGTATGAAAGGAAGGTACCGTAGGACCATCTCGGGGATATTAAGTTGTTCCTTCTTGCCATCTCCATGGTCTACCTCCACATACCTAGAGGCTTTGCACTTTGGACAGTGTGTTGCTTTCTCGTGATCTTTCCTGAATAGGACGCACCCTTTTGGACAAGCATGGATCTGCTCGTACGGCATCTTAAGTGCACGAAGAAGTTTCTGTGACTCGTACGTGTTCTTCGGCAGAATGTGACCCTCCGGCAACAGGGTGCCCAAAATTGCCAACATGCCATCGAAAGCGTCTCGACTCAAGCTATACTGGGACTTGAACCCCATTAGGCGTCCAATGGCATCCAGTTGTGAAACCATTGTCTTTTCATGAAGGGGCTTCTGTGCCGAAGACATCATGTCGTAGAACGCCTTTGCGGTGTCCTCTGGCTCCTCCAATCCTTCACCGAATTGAGCCTCTTGAAAGTCTCCCATCATGTCTGCTACCTCGGCATCTCCATCATACTCCTCGAGACGTTGTCTCACCACCTCCTCTCTAATCCGATCGGCTTCACCATGGTGGACCCAACAAGTATAGTTTTCAACGAATCCGTACTTGTAAAGATCTATCCCCACGTTATTCTTATATTTTCTTTTCTTGTTCCCACATTTGCTGCAGGGACACGGCATCCGACTCGACCCTTTAGCAGCCGGACCAAACGCATGCTCTAAGAAAGCATTGGTCTTAGTAACCCATTCTGTGCTCTTACTTGCGTGGCCCGTGTACATCCAGTCACGGTTATCCATCCTCTGGCATATACATATGTAAGCGAGTAATAAAACCAGCAATTGCATCTACACTGCGTTCCTACCATCTAATAGGAGAAGGATAGGTCCTAATCCCACCCGAGGATGCGCAGATGGGTTAGTTTCCATGTTCTACTCCTACCCGAGACAGAATTTCGGCAGCACCTCCTCGCTGTTCTCCCGATACACGTCCTGGCAGGGAGAGTGTGTATCCGGAGAACAACGAGGAGGCGGTGTCGAAACTTTGACTCTGAGAGGAGCAGAACATGGAAACTAGCTCATCTACGCATCCGCGGGCTGTCCAAAATACGTGGACAATTCGAAAGAGATACGGTCGCAGATATGCAAAGGACTGAATATCTAAGACTGTATCTCTTTCGAACGGGAGACGTGTAACTAGTTTACGCGACCAAAGATCAGATACCTAAGGATACGGATAGAGGGGTTATACCTAAGGTGTCGGTGAGGTCAGGGTAGCGGGGCAGTGGTGAGTCGGGGCAGTGGCGACACGACGCGGTGCAGGCAGCCCCGCAACGCCGACGAAGACGATCGGGGTCGCCGAGTCCCTCCGACGGGTCCTCCTCCTGCCAAAAAAAAAAGCATATGGTTAGTCTCCACCAAAAATTTCGGCAGCACCTCCCCTGCATGGCGAGGTTCCCAAAACCTGCAGAAAACGTCGGCACGAAGGCCAACAACCACATGTACAACAGACATAGTCACGAAGACCAACAATCACAATAGTACCAAGATGAGCCATATATAACACTACTACTAACACTAACACTACTACTAACACTAACACTAATACTACTAACTACTACTAACTACTAACTACACAACTACTAACTACTAACTATTTACTAACTACATAGGGCATACCTTCGCGACGAGAATAGCAAGAACGAGCTTCGGCGACGGCCACGGGGACGACCGAAGCGGCTTGAGGGTCGACAGACCTAAGCTGACACCTTCCTTCTCTCTTCTCCTTGTCCTTGTCCTTGTCCTTCTCCTCTCCTCTCCTCTCCACTCCTCCTTCTCCTCCTCTCCTCTCCACTCCTTCTCCTCCTCTTCTTCCTCTCCTCCACCTCCTCCTCCTCTTCCTCCTCTTCTCTTCCACCTCCTCCTCTACTCCTCTACTCCACTGGCCGGCCAGGGGGCGGCCACGGGGCTGGGGGGGGCCGGGCGGGCGGCCGGGGGGGCGCCGCCGGGGAGCACCACCGGGGGGGCGTGCGGGGGGGCGGGGGGCGCCGGCCGGCCAGGGGGTGGCCACGGGGCCGGCGGGGGGCAGGCGGGCGTCCGCGGGGCGCGGCCGGGGAGTGCCGCCGGGGGGGCGGGCGGGGGCCGGGGGCGAGGCCGGGGAGCGCCGCCAGGGGGGCGCGGCCGGGGAGCGCCGCCGGGGGCTTGGCCGAGGGCCGGGAGGGCGTAGCCGGGGGGGCTCGGCCGGGTGGCGACGGCAGCGGGCGGCGCGGCGCGGGGCGGGCGGGGCGACGGCGGCGGGGCGGCGGCGGCGGGGGAGCGGCGGCGGGGGAGCGGGTGGCCTGGTGTGTGTGAGTGTGTGCGTGTGTGGGTGGCGGGCGGGCCGTTTTGTATTTTTTTATTTCGAACGTCTTCGCCGAGTGCCAGATCAGGAGGCACTCGGCAAAGTTCCCTCTTTGCCGAGTGCCACCGATCTGGCACTCGGCAAAGAGAGCAGACGTGGCAAAGAGTGTCAGGCCCACGTGGACCTGCAGACGTGGCAAAGAGTGTCAGGCCCACGTGGACCTATTCGCCGAGTGTCGACTCCGGCACTCGGCAAAGAGGGAACTTTGCCGAGTGCCATATGGCCAGGCACTCGGCAAAGAGGCTCTTTGCCGAGTGCCATCGCTGACACTCGGCGAAGTTTTTATTTATTTTTTTGGTTTTGCCACCAAGTTTTTTTTGAGACACGTCAACACTACTATTGTCAATATGTTCAAATTTGACAGTTTTTCAAAACTTTTCGTTATATTTTTTGACTTTATTTTGTTTTCTTGAATTTTCCCGAAAGGCGCAAGTTTGAACTGCGGGTGCATCGAATAATGGATTTTCATGATTTCAAAAATGTTATTCTTGTTCTTAACCGTATGTTGAGGCCAAATCCAAAAAGTGACCCTAGGTTTCGATCAACGTGCTCACGGGGCAACGCCTCCAAATTACGTGCGGACGGTTTTTTAATTATAGAAAATGCAAATGAATTCCGAAAATCGCGAAACTTGGCGAGATGTTGTTACATCATATGCGTATGCCGTGAAAAAAATTTGAGAAAGTTTCGAGCAAGTTGTCACGTATGATGCTTACAAACCTAGACATCTCAACATGTGATATTTGAGATGTCCAGGTTTGTAAGCATCATACGTGACAACTTGCTCGAAACTTTCTCAAATTTTTTTCACGGCATACGCATATGATGTAACAACATCTCGCCAAGTTTCGCGATTTTCGGAATTCATTTGCATTTTCTATAATTAAAAAACCGTCCGCACGTAATTTGGAGGCGTTGCCCCGTGAGCACGTTGATCGAAACCTAGGGTCACTTTTTGGATTTGGCCTCAACATACGGTTAAGAACAAGAATAATATTTTTTAAATCATGAAAATCCATTATTCGATGCACCCGCAGTTCAAACTTGCGTCTTTCGGGAAAATTCAAGAAAATGAAATAAAGTCAAAAAATATAACGAAAAGTCTTGAAAAACTGTCAAATTTGAACATATTGACACCGGTAGTATGGGGATGACCCACAAAAAAATTGGTGTCAAAATAAAAAAAAAACAAAATACTTTGCCGAGTGCCACATAGACTGACACTCGGCAAAGAGCAGCACTTCGCCGAGTGCCAGCCACGTGGCACTCGGCAAAGCACAGCTTACGTGGCATAGCCCGGGCCCGCACTCTTCGCCGAGTGCCACGTGGGCCGGCACTCGGCAAAGAGATGGTCTTCGCCGAGTGCCAGACGGCGGGCACTCGGCAAAGCTAACGGGCCCGGATGACATCTGGTCAGCGAGACTTTGCCGAGTGCTCATCGTTGCCGAGTGTTCGGCACTCGGCGAAGAGGTGTCTTCGCCGAGTGCTTTTCTTTGCCGAGTGCTGGGCACTCGGCAAAGATGGCTTTGCCTTGTGCTAATTCTTCGCCGAGTGCCATATTTCCGGCACTCGGCAAAGAGGCTCTTCGCCGAGTGCCCGAAATTTGGCACTCGGCGAACTATCAGGCACTCGGCGAAGATGCTGTTTCCGGTAGTGGCCCGATCGACCTGTTCGGTCACGTACGCAAACAGCACACGGATCTTGCGTTGTCCACAAGCGTTTGAAAGAGTGGCGACTGGCGACTCCGGAGAGTGGCCACCACACCACACCACACACATATCGACGACGACGATCGGTAGTGGGTCGGTATATTCATCGTCGCCTTTTCACGCAGAATTGAATCCCCGTCTCCGTCGTCCTCACGTCGTCCGTCCCTCGCCGTCACTGACTAGCTGCTTCTTCTCACGTCCAAACCGGTGGTGCCAAGTTTAATTTCCAAGAGCTAGCTCGCGCGCGCGACGAGAGGGAGAGAGTGTGCGCGGTTGGATCGTTTTCCAGCAGCGGCGTCTGTACGTGTCTGGTCGAGTGATCAACGACGACCTTGGACCTACCCCTTGCTGCTAGCAACGCCGGGCGGCCGGGCCATGTGGCATCTATATCCATCCAAATTGCAAGGCCAACACGCCCCTACGTAATGCACTGGGGCCCGCGCGGCGACTAGCCGGCACGGAGTGGTCCCCGCGTCAACGTCGTACGTCGACGTCTCCCGCCGAGTACCGCCGTGCTACATATACACGCGACGACGCACGGTGCTCGCTGCCCGACCGGCCGGCGCGCGGGCCCCGAGCCCGATCGATCGACGGCGACCCGTCGTCGTCACCGGTAGAATGATGATTTTTCATCGCGCCTCAATTTTTTTTACTGGTGGTTTGAGTTACCACGCGCCTGTAGAAATGAACCGGTGACCTCAAGTCTAGAACCGCATGTAGAAATGGATTTCTACAGGCAGTTTGTTAAGACAACCGCCTGTAGAAATGTCTTCTACAGGCGGTTGTCTTAACAAAGCGTCTGTAGAAATCCATTTCTACAGGCGGTTCGTTAACACAACCGCTAGTAGAAATAGATGTGTTTTTTAAAATTTGATTTTTTTCAAACTATCTCGGATGAGAAAACACCCAAAATAAAAGTTGTTCGTCTCAAAAAGTTATGAAACTTTGTAAATTACAACTTTTTAATTTGTAGTCATCTTGTCATCGAAAAGTATGTTTGAATGGTCTCAAATTTGAAATTCAAATTTTGTCAACAACCTCGGATGGAGAAATGACCAATACAAAAGTTGTTCGTCTCGAAAAGTTACAAAACTTTGTAGTTGACAATTTTTAAATTTGAAATCGTTTAGGACCTCAAACAAGCAAATTACACTCGGGTTTGTATAATATGTGGGGAACCGAAGAGGTATTTGAACACATGTGAGTGTGTGGTGCAGTGGTAGACGAGACCTCGTGTGAAGTTGAGGTTGTGGGTTCGAATCCCACCGGCCGCGCTAGCCGCGTATTTTGCGCGAAAAATGCCGCGACTTGCAGTGAGGTCCTCGCCGTAATTAAAATATTGTTTTCCCTATTTATTTTTGGCTTTTTTCAAAAAGTTTTTCTACTGGCGGTTCTCTATGTCAACCGTTGGTCCTATTTCTACTGACCCCCAACGCAACCGTTTCTACTGACCCATTTTTTCAAAAAGTTTTTCTACTGGCGGTTCTCTATGTCAACCGTTGGTCCTATTTCTACTGACCCCAGCGCAACCGTTTCTACTGACCCCCAGCGCAACCGCCTGTGCTGTGGTCCTATTTCTACTGGCCCCCAGTGCAGGCGGTTGAGAAAAACGCCTGTACAAATGAACAATCGCCTATGCAGTATCGTTGTGTACTAGTGGGTCTGGCATATATAGCATGCCCATCGTCCGGCCGCGCGAGCGAGCGTGAGTCTCAAGGACCACCTCAGTTTTGCTGATTTAGTCCCGCGTCCTCCTGGCCTCTCTGCTTGACTTGTTGCCCCGTGTCCGCCGGCAACTCAATTCTCAAAGGTAGGTGGGGTGGTATATATCGGGATTCGTTTGAACCCGTCACGACCGCACGAACGCTGGCTAGACTAACAATAGGCTAGGTTCTTCAGTAGCTACTAGCTAGTTTTGACGAGATTACATATATGAACAGTGTGCTTGCGCACGGTTTAACACGTAACCTAAACACTGAACGGAGAGACGTAACTGTAAGCAGGCTAAATGCTAAAGTTGAGGAAAAAAAGAGAAGAAACGATAGAGAATGATGGACTGTAAACTTACAGACGACTTGGATATATATAAGAACTAAAAAAATTATAATAGAGATAAATGAGTCATGTATTAATACTCACTCCATATCTATAAAAGAAGTCGTTTTGGGTCATGACTCCGTTTGTGTAAAACATGTCACCGAGGCTATCAGTTCCATGTACAGTCGAGTGAAGCAAAAATTGCGATGGCGAGAGGATTCAAACCCGCCTGCCCACTAGCCTCGGGACGCAACCGCTTGACCAATCCAACTACGAAAGTTAGTTGTCTAGTGGAGACCCGTAGCCCTATTTAATAAAGACAGATAAGAAAAAATACCTCTTAATTAATCACTCCTTGGTAAACATAATAATGTTCTAAACGATATGTTTTATGAGTATGAAAGGAGCAGTGAATACTTAACCATTATATGAATAGGCTGAGAGATAGTTGTAAGGATTACTTGCAGCCAGCAGCGGGCTGTATTATTAACCTGGCTGGCTCTAATGGTACTGCTACTAGGTAAGGTATCAGCAACGTAATGCGGGTGCTGATCCGTAGGAAATTAGGCATACATGCTCTAGAAGTGTACTCCCTCCGTCCCTTTTTTTTAGTGTCGTTTCTGGTTTCCGTGCTACAAGTTTGACTTGATTTGTAGCAAATGCATATAATATTTTTATTTCTAAATAATTTGGTTAAGAACTAGATTTAAAGATCTTTCTAATGATACTAATTACGTACGATAAATATTAATATTTTTAATATATATTTAGTCAAAAATATTTCTCGGGAAGCGAAAATAATACTTATTTAAGGACGGGGGAGAATACTGGATGAATATGACGTGAACTGTGGACACTCAGAAGTGTCATAAGTATATAATAAGGCTAGAAGACGTGTCTGGTTCATAATATTTTGAAACCGAATTCATCTTCTGATGCTTTGTATCTGAAGGGTCGGATAATCTAAGCGAAATTGGTCTGGTCGCTTGATTCTCTTATTGTATGTATATTCCGACCAGTTACAAATATTTCCGACCAGGTGACACTGGTCGGAAACGTTAGAATGATGATGAACGCCAACTCGTGATCATCGTGGTGCCGATTTAAAGATCTTCTCTCTGAAATATGTTAAGTCAACTTAGTCGGTTTGGGCTATTATCTACTGCGTTAAGGCCCGTTAAACCGGTTTAGTCGATATGAGGATCGGTTAAATCAAGTTTACCTTTTTCTAGTTCGGATTGGACTCTTAGATTCCATATTGAAGGACTGAGAAGCAACCAGAAAGCGACCAGAGGGGGGGTGAATGAGAGCTTCAAAATTTCCTTTAGGAAACTAGTAGCCACTGTCCCGAGAATCACCCCGAAAGACAAACCCTAGAGCTTGCTAAGGTCCACGACCCTAGATGTAGGGTGGATGCTTCCAAGAAGCACAGCAGGACACTATACAACTCTAGTAAGCCAACGCAAAAGACGGAAACCAAAACCGATAACGAACGAGCAAACCGCGAACGAGAACGCACAAAGCAGTCACGACCGGACTCTGGACAACGTCCGGTCAAGGAGCACCGGACGCGTCCGGTCGCAGAAAAACCGGTTTGGGAGCTTACTGGAAGTGACCGGACTCTCGGCGCGCAAGCGTCCGGTCGAGGGTCCAGCGTCCGGTCGATCAAGAGAAGCACGGTGAACAGTGCACGAGGTGCGTCCGGTCACAGAAGGGTTCGAGCGTCCGGTCAATACAAAACTAAAACAGCGACAACCTTCAACCACCGGACGCACTGCCCTAGCGTCCGGTCGTCCCGAGCCAGCGTCCGGTCACCCCGCAAATTCACGGTTCGTCCACCGATTCGACTCGAACTCACCCAAAACAAATCCTCTAGGGATCAAACTTGGTGAGTAGAGTCACAAGGAGAATAGTGAGCTATCTCTAAGAGATCATGGCTCGAACCTATCTCCAAATCGATGAATCGAAGAATTTCGGGGGAAGGGAGAAAAACTTGACCCGAAACGAAAATCGATCGATCTCCTAGACCGTGAGGTTAGAGAGAAATTTCTTCGGTGGAAAGAAGTGCCTCACGATCTAGAGCAACATGGTTCAAACGGATTTGCAAAAGATGAACCGAGCAAAGAGATCAAGCGACGGGAAAATCGTGGAGAAAAAGGATTCCGCGAAGAACACGAACGAAACGCGAATCACACCACGAATTGCAACCGTGTGGCTACCACACGCTACAATAGTGAGGATACGGCCTCACTTCCTCAGAATCAACAGTACACAGAGGCAAGTCTCTCTGCGGATCTCAACTAGCTACAGCAGGGGATGGGAGAGCAGGAAACCCTAAGTGCGAAAGAGCAAATGACTGAGATGGCTAAAACTGAGATAGCCGGAGGAGGGTGTCTCCCCGACTACTTATCCTAATTCTAGTCTAAGTACAATTCCTACTCTACCCCTCTCTATTCTAATTACAGAGCGAACCAGCTAAACCCTAGGGTTATTCTGGACCAACTCGGTGGTAGGTGTATCCGACAGCCACGCCCGCTCGATTCGAAGCGTTGCCTCGACGCAACCTCCAGATCGCCGCCACGTGCCGCCCTCGCTCTGCACCCCCGGTTTTGTGGCCCAAACTGGGAAACCAGCCTTTTCCAGCCAACCCCCGGTTTTGAGGCCCAAACCGGAAAACCAGCCCACCAGCATCTGAGTTTTGAGGCCAAACTCAGCAAACCCTCAGAGCCCAGGTTTTGAGGCCCAAACCTGGAAACCGTCCTCAGCCCGAGTTTTGTGGCCAAACTCGGAAACCCTCAGCCCGAGTTTTGTGGCCAAACTCGAAAACCGTCCACGCCCAGGTTTTGAGGCCCAAACCTGGAAACCGTCCATCCGATGGTTTTTCCCTGGCTCTACCACCAAACCGACGTCGTAGATGGGATGCACCTCCCGTGCACCCCGTCCACCGACACGTGTCCCCGAGTCCACGACTTAGGCAACACATGACCGCACTTCTTCACTCGTCGTCGTCACAGGCTGCCAGCCACCACAGCTGATCCTCGGGCCTCTGGTCCCTCAGTCCAAGCCTCACGTCCGCCCTTCGCCACTCTCGGTCCATCGGCACGGCACGTCTCTACTTGACCTTCACCTCGCCTTTGATCACTGCATCCATGCTCGACACCTGCACAACACAAGCCAAAGAACATGCGCATCATCCCAGTTGACAATCACTCATCACTCAGAGACCCGGCATACACCCATGTATCCGCAATCTCCCCCTTGATGAGTGCATTGTCAACTACCAACACAAATCATAATAGAAAGAGAAGAAGGAAGAAGGAGAAGAGAGAACTCGACCAAATAACCCAAAAGCATAGCAAAGCCGAAGAAGGTCAAGTGGAAAGAGCGAAAGAACTTGGTCCCCAAAGACATGAGCAACGGCTCGACGCAACCAAGGAAAGCAAAGCTAGCCCTCAAGAAGAGGTAGAACAGGCTCAACACCGCTAGCAAACACCAATTGAAAATATCGAAGCAAAATGCTAGTCCCTCAAGATAGAGGCACAGAGGCTCAACACAACTAGCAAGGAAAGCTCGAAACCAATGCCCTTTGGCCAAACACGCTCCGAACCAATCGAAAAGTCTCCGAACCAAATGAGGATCAATCGAAGATGAAGTGCCCTGAAAGTGTTTGCTAGTTCCTCAAGACAGAGGCAAAGGCTCAACACTACTAGCAAACTCCCCCTCGACAATTGCAAGCAACTAGGAAAGTCCCCCTTAGGTCCAACATGAGAAGAGCACAAAGATCACAAAGATTTGAAATTCTCCCCTTTGACGAAAACTCCCCTTAGTTGAACACTCAGGAGCATATGATTTGCAATATTCTCCCCCTTAGTTGAAAATGCACTTATCAAGAAAAGGCATCAAGAGGCAAGAAACTCCCCCTTCCAACATGCATATGAAGTCAGAGATGCAAGTTAGCAGTTTCAGGCATATAATCAAAAGTGTGCAAAGATGCTCTAAACAGTATAGCTCTAATGACAAAACGAAGCACTCAAATAGCAAGGGCTCAAACTGATCACAGATACGAAATATGAACATATGAGCATGTGAGCAGTTTTTAGCCAAAAGGATAGTCACCATCAAAATAGCACTACACATGTATAGACAGGAATCCAAACGAGTGCTAAACATGTATACAAGGTGAACTACCCCTAGCAAAGTTCAATCATCATGCATAGGAATGAAACATACACTTGTGATTTCAGTTTTATATCGGAGTTGCAGCGGTGAAATTTCACAAGATTAAATTCAGCATGTGATTGCGAGAGGTTGAAAACTTGTCTTTGCCTAACTTTTCAACCGAGCGAAGCCTATGCCGAAGCAATCAGAAGCTTAAAGCTACGGTTTCGGTCATACACTACACGGCTCAAGTTTAACTCAAGGTGCAATGAGAAACAGTCTCGATACCGTGAGGTGTTGACAAGCACCCCGTCCACCGACACGTGTCCCCGAGTCCACGACTTAGGCAACACATGACCGCACTTCTTCACTCGTCGTCGTCACAGGCTGCCAGCCACCACAGCTGATCCTCGGGCCTCTGGTCCCTCCGTCCAAGCCTCACGTCCGCCCTTCGCCACTCTCGGTCCATCGGCACGGCACGTCTCTACTTGACCTTCACCTCGCCTTTGATCACTGCATCCGTGCTCGACACCTGCACAACACAAGCCAAAGAACATGTGCATCATCCCAGTTGACAATCACTCATCACTCAGAGACCCGGCATACACCCATGTATCCGCACATATTTTGATAGAGTCCGGATAGGAAACTTGGAGATTGCAATCTAGAGATGTTTCCTATTGGGATAAGATTAACCCCCTCTATATATATATATGAGAGGTTTATGGCCAATTGAGGCATCCAACCCTAATCGTCAAAATCAATCTACTACACCCTTTTACCCCTTTTCCCCTCTACCTTGCTGTTCGACGCGTCTCCCAGCGAGATTCGGCGGTGTTCTAGGTGACCTTGCTGGTCCTAGAACAACCTCTACGTGCTTCCCTCGACGTTTCTTCCCGGGACGAGTTCTAGAGTTATCAATACAAGGGATCAAACCCTAAATTGATCTAAACCGGTTTCTAGATCGGTTTTTCATCAGTTTAGTCAAGTTCCTTGTTGTCTCAGGTTGATCCGCAACCTTTCCGGGCATTCTAGCCTTGCTGGTGTGTGATTCGGATCACTTCCGATATCAACACACTTTTTGGCGACTCCGCTGGGGAAGATCGAGCAAAATCAGATCTCATCTATTGCCAAGATGGGCGGTAAAGATGGTGCCACAGACAAGGATAACATCATCCGTCCTTTGGGTGTTGACGAACTTTCCGATGAATTGAAGCAGCAAGCACAAGCCAAACTCGACGTCGTCCTGAAGGCTTTCCTTGAAACTTGTTCTAAGGACCGGCGCGACAAGGTCGATCAAGATAAGGAGTTGGACTTCAGCGAGATAATTCCTACTTCTTCAAAAACCACTGAAGATGCTACTGAAAAGTTAAATGCTGAGGTACATGATGATCGTTACCCTACCCACGCTAATTATTCAGTAATGCTAGATGGCGCTACAAAAGCTCTTACTAATACCATTCAACATTCATTTAAATTGCTTAGCACTCGCATGGATAAGTTAGAGGGTAAAACTGTCGAGCCTGATCATCCAGCCGAACAACCACAGTTCGGTTTGCCTTTTAATTTCTTTGAAGGCCAAACTTCACACACAAATTTTGGTCAATTACAATCAGGCTCATCGGCAAATGAAACTGATAGAACCGCTCATGGTGGAGCTAGCACATCAGCACACACCAATAATATCCACCATAATTCTGGTCGGACTGCACGGACTGACCCGGGGGCGACAACGAATAGAACTTCAGTAGGACAGGGTGTTGTATTACCCAATCCACCGAAGTCTCCAAATCAGATTCTCATGCCCGGCGGCGCTCCTAACCCTGTCACAACCGATTTTGGCCGAGCCTCAAATCGGTTCAAAGAGGAAATAACCAGGTCTCTTGAGACTAGCTTGGGAGACCAAACTAAACCTAGTAGGACCACCTACTTTAAACTGTATCCTCTACACTTTGATTTTATGAAAGCACCTGATGGTTGGAGGGTACCGGAATTTTATAAGTTCAGCGGTGATGGTAGTAAATCAACCATGGAACATGTTAGCATGTTCCTTGCACAAATGGGCGAAGCTAGTACCCTAGATTTTATGAATGTGCAACATTTTTCTTTATCTCTTACCAGTACAGCTTTTGCTTGGTTTACATCATTACCCTCATGTTCTATTAGTTCTTGGGCCGAATTAGAAGAGAAATTTCATAATCACTTTTATGATGGAGTCCAACAAACTAGGCTGTCACATCTCGCGTCGGTTCGACAAGGGCGCAGTGAGCCTGTAGTTGATTTCTTAAGCGCTTTAAGGAAATTAAGAGCCGATGCTTCCATTTAAGGATCTCCGACAGAGACCTAACAGATCTGTGTTTTGCTAGTTTACATCATGAGATTAAAGATAAACTGGAGCATTATGAGTTTTTCAATGTAAACCAACTTTTACAAAAGGTCGTTTCAATTGAATCACGTCTTAAAGAACCTCATGATCCCCACAAATCCCATCGTCTGAATGTGCATGTTGTTGAAGCATATCCTGATAGTTCAGACGATGAATCTAAGGATTGTTATGTTGTTGAGTTTTTATGGCCAACACAAAATAAACTAGTTATGTTTCCTTCTCTTAAACCGATTCAGAAGAATTGGGGTGAGGAAGTAAAATTTACTTTTGATTTCTCTAAGTGTGACCGAATCTTTGATGAATTGCTTAAATTCGGTTATCTTAAAGTTAATTATACGTTGCCATCACCCGACAAATTAAAAAGAAGGGCTTATTGTAAATATCATAATTCTTTTTCTCATGCCACTAATGACTGCAATGTTTTCCGTCAACATGTCCAATCGGCCCTTAATGAAGGACGATTGAGTCTCACTAAGATGCAAGTCGATACTACCTCCTTTCTAGTTCATATGGTGGAAGCAGGGAGTCCTGCTATTTTAATTCGTCCATAGGAGGCTGATATGACTAGAGGCAAGAATGTCATTATCGGCGAGTCACGGGTTGCACCGAATGCTGAGAGTAATTCGGGGCGCAAAGTGGTGCTCGAGAAAGGTGATGATGGTAAAAGCAAGCTCACGATTACTGCTGGATCGGCGAGATACTTGAACAAGCAAAGGTGGTTTGAGACCAGAGCAGCGCAGCAAAGACCGACCAAGTCGGGTACTCAAGCCGACCAGTCTGGCCCTTCCTCAGAGCAGCCAGCTCAATCGGATCGGAGGACCGACCAGGCCAGTCAAACTCCTTCTAGCTCAACTAAAACAGACAAGCTGACTGCCACAGTCGGTTTAACTGGTTCCAGCAGCTCTACCCCTTCTGGAGTGCATGTCTTACGCACATTTGTCCCACGAAAACCTAAAGTTGGTACCTGGAAGACTAATGTGGAGAGGAATAAGGGGAAGGTTGTCAGGGAGCTATGCACTTTCGATAAACTTATGGCTAAATACAAACAACAAAAGGCCGATTCTCAGAATCGACCATTAAAAAAAAGAGAGTCTACTCCTCTGAAGCGAGAAGAAGGAAAGTCTAAGTAGCTGGTGGTGACTCAAGTAGGATCCCCCGCACCGAGAACTATACCTTATATGCCTCAATGGGCTCCTCCTATTTCGCCACCTCCACAATGGGGTCCCTAAGGAGTGTGGGTACCATAACCTGTGCTGCCAGCCATGTATCACCAACCAAGCTGGAAAGTGACCACTGATCAACCTCCAAGGGTGTCAGTATTCGACCGGTTGAGTGGTCAGCCGAGCTCTAGTGGTGTGAATCAAAATTGGCTGATCACATCGAGAACTTTAACTGCTCAAGAAATAGGGAAGGCACATGTACGACAAGTTTATGTGCCTAAAATGGTACAACATGCTCCCGTTGCTCCTCCGACCAAATTGGATCATGTTCCTGCGATTACAATTGGTTCTATAGAAGCTCCCGTTATTAGTGAAGCTGAGCCAATGGTGATTGAGGATCCAACTCCGACAAAGATGCAAGAAGATCCTCCAAGTGTTGCGGTTGGAGCAGAAAAGGAAAAGTCCGTTGAAGGGGATCCCAGATATACTCAGCCTAAGTGGTGTCCCTGGCTTGAGTACGACTCAATGGAGGAAGTTGCAGAGAGCTCGTTGTAACAAGCAAAGGCGGGAGCAACTTGAGAAAATGAGGGAAGACATATTCAATTCAACACATCCCATGTTTCCTCAAGGCAAGCGAGGAGGTGAAGGGTCGGCTTTTATTAATCGAAAGCCGACTTCGACAGTTGCTGAATCAAGAAGGTCGGATACCAAGCCTACCAGTTTGGATGCCGAATCTGCTAGATTGGCCTCGGAGCCGATCAGGTCGGATCCCAATCCGACCAGGTCAGATCATGCGCCGACCAGTTTGGAACTTGAGCAGGCTAAGTCAACCACTACTAAGTTGAGAGATGAGCCGGCCCAACCAGATTTTGAGTCGACTGAATCAGTTCCTGATGTTCCAGAAGGATCTGACGTGTGCCCTGATGATCTTGTTTCCTCTACTAATGTCGTCACGACTAGTGAGGAATTACATGAAGAACAAGATGAGGAAATGGTAGACTACGAACCTTCCCCGGAAAGGGTGGAGGTCAATGTAGTTTATTTATCTGCTGACTATTATGTGGTCGGAGATGACTCGACAACAATGGAGTTTAACTTTGCTACGCAGAGTGTCGTGTTTCAGAAACCGAAGGACTCTGTCAATCATCTCAAGCCATTACATATAAAGGGCCATATCAATGGTACACCAGTCCACAAAATGTTGGTCGATAGTGGGGCAATTGTGAACCTGATGCCATACTCGCTTTACCAGAAGCTTGGTGGCACTGATGAAGAGCTAGTCAAGACCAACATGACTATCACTGGAGTTGGAGGAGGAGATCCTATCCCGGCCAAAGGAGTTGCGTCGATGGAGCTTACTATTGGGAGCAAGACTTTGGTCACTTCTTTCTTCGTTGCCGATGTACAAGGTAGCTATAACCTTATACTTGGGCGTGATTGGATTCATGCTAATCGATGCATCCCTTCTAGTCTACATCAGTTTCTCATTCAGTGGGTGGGCGATGATGTAGAAATTGTGCACTCAGATTCATCGGCTTATGTTGTTGCGGTCGATGCTCCTTTGCTCGGGGGGCATGATGCTATTGCTTGCTTGTCTGGTCGGGACCTTTCTGATTTTCAATTCATTAGTGTTACTAAGTGTCGGGGGAACACCAAAGGGGTACCCCCAATCAACGCAAACAAATAGGTTAAGCCTAGAACAGCAATTAATAAACCCAGCTAGGCTAACCTTCCAAGAAACCAACCCCTCGGAGCCTGCAACGCTGGCCCACCGCCAGGGAGCTTAGACTTGCCAAAACCTTACCGACCGCCTCCTGGTAACCTACCCCTCGAGCCCGCTACAGCTACGCACCGCTCCTCGGGACCCCGCGCGGGGACCTCGAGCCCCTCCAGCACGATAGCCTATCCCTCGAGGCTCATCACACCCTAGGCCTCGAGCTGGAGCTCAACCTCCGCTCACCCGAGCCCTCCGCGCCCGGCCTCGAGCGAGCGCTCCACTACCCTTCGAAGCCCTCCACGAAGAGGAAGCTTCCTGCTCCTCAACCCCATACCGCGCATTTAGTGCATCCACCTACTCCAGTCACGTCCTCTGCAACCCGACGTGTACCACAGTGAACCAGGGCAGAGCCAAGTCTCGTTTTCACAACAAGCATGGGTTAAAAGGCACCAGTACGGCACTGTTAACCCATATCTTACACTGTTGCACGTCCAAGCCACGTCTCGAGGCCCGGATACCTGCTGCTCAATCGGGTTTCCCGGGACTTGCCCATACCTGCGGGGACTCGAACCCCTCGCAGGAGCCACCTCGAGGCCGGCTCTGAGCCCCTCGAGCCCTGGCTACTTTCACGCTATTGGAGGACTGGTACCCCAAGACCCGGAGGGACCCCGTCGTGTCCTGCACGTGCCGGGATGGGTGCTGTACGGCTTCCACGTCGCCACGCCTCCACGTCCGCGCCCAGGATGGAGGCCACGCATCAAGGACGCCCCAACAACAACACCCACGTTGGCTACAGTGGCTTCGACAAGACAGAGTTCCTGCCCTTCGCCATACCGAGTGTTGTACATGTCAATCCTGTGTAAACCCAGGCCTCCTCTTGATCTATAAAAGGGGACGCCAGGGCCCTTCGCGCACAAGGGACAACACACGAGTCCACACACGCACACACACGAGTCCGGACTCCGGTCCACGCTCACTGAGCTTGTATTCGCCCCTGTACAAGCACTTAGGTGCAAGCAATACAAGAATCTCCTCCCCCGCTAGACGTAGGGCCTTCTTTGCCCGAACCAGGATAAATCCTTGTGTCATCTTGCATCATCATCCAGGAAGAGAGCACGCGATCATATTACTCGTTGGTGTCATACCCCCGGGTTCGAAACACCGACACTAAGGAAGGCTTTTTATCGGTGTCTCTAAAGCCGATTGACAATCAATTCAACATTATCATGTAATTTAATGGATGCTAATATTGATTGGTTAAAACATTGTGTTGAACAATATCGGACTTTAAAGACCGATGCTTGTGAAGCTATTGATGATCTCGATGAGCTCAATAAGTTGGGCCAAGCTTTCACGTCGGTTGGCCCCATGGAACAGGTTGATATTGGGGATGGTTCTATACCTAGGCGACATTTATGAATCAAAATTTAGAAGCCGATTATAAACTGGAGTTGATCGCGCTTTTGAGGGAATATGTTGATTGCTTTGCATGGAATTACATGGAGATGCCTGGATTGAGCTGAGAACTTGTTGAACATCGGCTTCCCATTAAACCTGGGTTCAGACCTTTCAAACACAATTCTCGCCGTTTTAACTCTACAATATATGACCGGATTAAGGAAGAAATTAATCAGTTATTACAAGCGGGGTTTATTCAACCATGCAGGTATGCAGAATGGGTCTCTAATATTGTGCCTGTTGAGAAAAAAGACACTGGTAAGATCAGAGTCTGTATTGATTTTAGAGACTTAAATAGGGCTACTCCTAAACATGAGTATCCTATGCCCATAGCCGATATGCTTATTAATGATGCTTCAGGACACCGTATTGTTAGCTTTCTTGATGGCAACGCTGGTTATAATCAGATATTTATGGCCGAAGAAGACATGTCTAAAACAACCTTCATTTGTCCTGGGTTTGTTGGTCTCTTTGAGTGGGTTGTGATGACATTCAGTTTGAAGAATGCATGTGCTACTTATCAACGTGCTATGAATTTAATCTTTCATGATCTAATTGGTGTGATCATGGAAGTGTATATTGACGATATTGTGATCAAATCGGTTGCTCATGTGTCTCATTTTGCCGACTTACATCTTGCGTTTGAAAGGATGCGCCGCTATGGATTGAAGATGAACCCACTGAAATGTGCTTTTGGTGTGTCGGCTGTAAAGTTTTTAGGATTTATTATTCATGAAAAAGGCATAGAGATTGATCCTAAGAGGATAGAGAAGATTAAGAAAGTTTAGGCGCCTACATGCAAAAAGGACTTGCAAAAGTTCTTAGGGAAGGTGAACTATTTAAGGAGGTTTATTGCAAACTTGTTCGGGAAGATTATTCCTTTTACCCTCATATTGAAGTTGAAGAACGAATCTGAATTCACTTGGGGGGCAGAGCAACAAAAGGCATTTGAGAAGATAAAGGAATATTTATCATCTCCACCGATTCTTCGAGCACCTAGGAGAGGAGTTCCTTTTAAATTATATATTGCCGCGGAATAGAAGATTATCAGAGCTGTTTTGACACAAGAAGACGAAGGTCAAGAATATGTGATTGCTTATATTGGTCGTCATCTTCTTGATCCCGAGACAAGGTACGCCCATATTGAGAAATGTTTATTTTTGTACTATACTTGTGCTAAAATGAGACATTATTTGTTGTCTAGTACATATGTTGTTGCATGCCAGGCCGATGTGATTAAGCACATGTTATATCGGCCTATCCTTAGTGGAAGGATAGGAAAATGGGCGTATACATTAATTGAATATGACTTGACTTATGAACCATTGAAAGCATTAAAGGGTCAAGTTCTTGCTGATTTCATTGTTCAACATGGTATTGATTTAGAAGATGAGATCAGTTACCTTACTTTTATGCCATGGAAGCTTTATTTCGACGGATCGACTTGTAAGGAGGGCCAAGGTGTTAGTGTGGTCATTATTTCTCCTAATGGCGGTGAATTTGAAATGCTAAGTCGATTAGATTACTTTTGTACTAATAATCAAGCCGATATGAAGCCCTGTTATTCAGTTTAGAAATATTGTATTCCATGGGAGCTAAACATGTTCAGGCTTATGGCAATTCCTTGCTAATAATGCAACAAGTTGCTGGTGAATTTCAATGACTAGAAGGATCGCTAAATGTTTATCGTGATATGTGCCTTGATATCATTGCTCACTTTACCGAATTCCAAATTTGGCATATACCGAGGCATGAAAATATCGCTAAATGCTTATCTTGATATGTGCCTTGATATCATTGCTCACTTTACCGAATTCCAAATTTGGCATATACCGAGGCATGAAAATCATAAAGCTAACATGTTAGCTCAGCAAGCATCTGGCTATAGTGTCAGTAGGCGTAATTTTCACATAAAAAAAGCCGATGCATGAGCGTTTGGAAATTTTGTATGCAGGTCACAAAGAATCAGTTCAATCGGCTCGTCTAGCTGACCAGACTGATTTTGAATCAATTCAGTCGATCTGTTCGGGCGACCAGGTCAATTTTGAATCTACTTGGTTAGGTAGCTCGGTCAACCAGGTTGACTGTAAATTAAATTGGCCAATTCATCCGATTGACCTGGTCGATCTTAGAACGTTTGGCCGAATTGATTCATCTGAAGAGTTTCTAAATCGGTCTGAGTCAATCATTAATGGGAATGAGACCAATTTAGAAGATCGGAGGACTCCCTTATTGAAATATCTTCGTAATCCAAATACTAGAGTTGATCAAAGTATTCAGCGAAGTGCGTTCAAATATGTATTGCACAATGATGAACTTTATCGGAGAACCGCCGAAGACTTATTACTTAAGTGTTTGGGATCTGATCAGGCAAGAGTAGCTATGGGAGAGGTCCATGAAGGTATTTGTGGTACGCATCAATCGGCCCCGAAGATGAAATGGTTGTTACGAAGAGCTGGGTTTTTTTGGCCGGCCTACCATGATGACCGATTGTTTTCGTTACTACAAAGGGTGTGAAGAGTGTCAACAGTTTGGAAATATACAGCTTGCACCTGTTGTTATGCTTCATCCTATCATCAAACCGTGGCCTTTTTGTGGTTGGAGGCTAGACTTCATTGGCCAAATTCATCCCCCATCTTCGAAGGGACATGGTTTTGTTCTGGTCGCTATGGATTATTTCACTAAGTGGACCGAAGCGGTACCTTTGAAGAACATGACACATAAGGAGGTAATTGAGTTTATTACTAAACATATTATACATAGATTTGGCATCCCTCAAACGTTGACTACAGATCAAGGAACATCTTTTATTTCTAAAGAAGTGCGGGATTTTGCCGAATTATATAAGATAAAGATGTTCAATTCATCTCCATACTATGCTCAAGCTAATGGCCAAGCTGAGTCTAGTAACAAGACTTTGATAAAGCTTATCAAGAAGAAGATCGAGGATAACCCGAGGAGGTGGCATGAGATTTTGTCTGAAGCTCTGTGG
Source organism: Coix lacryma-jobi var. lacryma-jobi (assembly GCA_009763385.1). Lineage (NCBI taxonomy): Eukaryota > Viridiplantae > Streptophyta > Magnoliopsida > Poales > Poaceae > Coix > Coix lacryma-jobi. The sequence continues at coordinate 154,008,709 of CM019827.1, read as the reverse complement.
GCTCATCGTATATCAAGACATGGCGCCACGAAACTTACCTCTTTCGAGCTGGTATATGGTCAAGAAGTAGTGTTGCCTGTTGAGGTGAATCTAGATGCATATAGACTTGCTAAGCAAAATGATTTATCCGTTGTTATTATCATGCCATGATGGACAACATTGATGAGTGACCGATAAGAGATTAAGGGCTCTTAAAGAGATAGAGAATGACAAGGTCCGAGTTGCCAGAGCTTATAATAAAATAAGAAGGTTAAGAGTAAATCATTTCAGGTGGGAGAATTAGTATGGAAGACTGTACTTCCACTTGGGTCGAAGAGCAATAAGTTTGACAAGTGGTCACCAAGCTGGGAAGGTCCTTATAAAATGATCAAAGTGATATTCGGAAATGCATACATGCTAGAGACGTTACAAGGTGAAAGTCTCCCAAGAGCAAAAAAATGGAAGGTATTTGAAGAAATACTTTCCAAGTATTTGGCAAAAAGCCTGAGTGCCTTCCAAGCAATGGCCGATACATGTATCGCCCTTAGAATAAAAAAAATGACTAATATGCATATTTATCCTTAGTTACTAAATAACCGATGAGTTCGACATCGTTGTTGTTTAGTTTGTTTTTAGGTTCTACTAAAGATCACCTAAAAACAGGGGGCATATGTTGACACTCAGAAGTGTCATAAGTGTATAATAAGGCTAGAAGATGTATTTTGTTCATAATATTTTGAAGCCGAATTCATCTTCTGATGCTTTGTATCCGAAGGGTCGGATAATCTAAGCGAAATTGGTCTGGTCGCTTGATTCTCTTCCTATGTATATTCCGACCAGTTACAAAGATTTCTGACCAGGTGACACTGGTCGGAAACGTTAGAACGGTGATGAACACTAATTTGTGATCATTGAGGTGCCGATTTAAAGATCTTCTCTCTGAAATCTGTTAAGTCAACTTAGTCGTTTGGGCTATTATCTACTCTGTTAAGGCCCGTTAAACCGGTTTCGTCGATTTGAGGATCGGTTAAATCAAGTTTACCTTTTCTAGTCCGGATTGATAGAGTCCGGATAGAAAACTTAGAGATTGCAATCTAGAGATGTTTCCTATTGGGATAAGACCAATCTCCTCTATATATATGAGAGGTTTATGGCCTTTTCGAGGCATCCAACCCTAATCGTCAAAACCAGTCTACTATACCATTTTACCCCTTTTCCCCTCTACCTTGCTATTCGACGCGTCTCCCGGCGAGATTCGGCGGCATTCTAGGCGGCATTGCTGGTCCTAGAACAACCTCTACGTGCTTCTTCCTGACGGGTCTTCCCGGGAGGAGTTCTAGAGTTATCAACACAAGGGATCAAACCCTAAATTGATCTAAACCAGTTTCTAGATCAGTTTTTCATTAGTTTAGTAAGGTTCCTTGTTGTCTCATGTTGATCCGCAACCTTTTTGGGCGCTCTAGCCCTACTGATATGTGATTCGGATCACTTCCGACGTCAAATGAACATTTATAAATTTTCTCGACGGTGAGATGACGACCCTTCGCTCTAGCTAGTAGTACGTGCTAGTTAGTCATGCAAACAGACAGCGGATGGGATGATATTCAGAGACTCTCCAAAACCAAAATGCGTCACAATCACATGATTCTCATGCGCAGAAGCGCTGCTCGGATCTTTTCGCTGCCTAGCTCAGTAGCTATATACAAACCATCTAGCGCACCGCCTTGAGCTTGTGGAGGATCATCATCGTAATCAGATCCATGGCGCCCAGCTGCCTGCGAAACCGAGTGAAGTGATTGTGGTCGATTTGGTGTGGTGGCTACAGGATATGCTTCGAATCCCAATTTGTTAGCAGTTGGATGAGGAATTGGAATTGGAATTAGAGAGTAGAAGCAGAGCAAAGTGTTTGTTACAGAGTTTGCTTAGACATGGCGAGTTTGTTAAAGAGTTGCTCGATACCCTCAAACGCACGCAGTACAGGCCACACCGGGCCTCCTCACACATTAAGCCACTCAGGCCCAAACATTGAGAGCAACTCCAACGGTTTTGCATTTTTTGTTTGGCAAAATATGGTATTTGTCAACTCTTAAATTAATATGGCAAAGGTAAAAAGAGTTCATCTCCAACGGTTTTGCATTTAGACTTAGCAAAACTAAAAAATTGTGCACGCTAAAGGGAAATATCCCGCAAGAGTAGCACGCGAGGGCGATTGCCAAGTGAACCGTGACTTGACATATATGCCAAATATCACCCAGTATTTGCCAAGTTGCTAAAAATGTCAAGCTCATTTGCCAAACTGTTGGATAGAAGATTTTTAGATTTTTTTTGCAAAAACAAGAATGCAAAGCTCATTTGCAAAACCGTTGGTGATGCTCTAACCACGAACAAATCCAAACATTGAGATAGTAACCACGAACAAATCTACCTTAGTTCAAGGGCTCACCTCCTACTCATTCTCGATCCATTAAAAACGGAAATACATGTTCATTGAGATAGTAACCACGAAGAAATATACCGTCTCTAGAAGCGGAGGCCTGGACGCGGCCTCGTCCAGGCCACGTCGTCATTTTTGCTGTTGGCCGTCGGATCCGGCATCGAGTGGCTGCTTGCTCCGCTGTACGTGTGGTCGTCGCCGAATATATACAGGTTTCAATCCTCAATTCTAGCTCTCTCTCTCGAGTCTCATCCGCATCCACAGCCGCCTGTCCTCCCTTTCTCTCCTCTCTCGACGGGCCGGCCCTGAACGCGCGTCCGTGCGAGAGCCTGAGCCCCAGCTAGGGCGGCCTGGCATGGTGGCGTGAGGGGCCTGCCGCGGGTGGTGCCCCCGGCGGCCTGGCGCGGGGACGCGATGGGCCCCGCCGCCGGTGGTGCGGCGCGAGCGGCAGCGTGAGGCGCTCCATTGTGGTTGGCCCGGAGTGTGGCTGCCCGGCACCCCTGGCTTGGGCGTTAGGCGCGGCGTCGATAGGGCCTCCATGGCCGGCTCCCCATTGGATGGCATGGATTTCATCGCCATTGATCCCCTTCAGCTTCCATTATTGCCACCGTTCTCTCCTTCGTGCTTGTGTGACTTACCTTCTGGGTACTCAGAACTAGCGCCCACTTTCCCCACAGGCTACAGGTGATGTCCATGCCATACTGCCATGTTTGATCGAATGTCGCAGAGGAGCTCATCAATTTGGTGGAGTTTTATTTTTTCCCCTATCTTATTCTTTTCTCTGTATCTAGGAGCTCAATGGTTCTCTACTTGTCGGAAATGCAAGATTGCAACGACCCCTGTTGTGCTACAGCAGCTTCATCACTCTCAAATGGTTTTTCACGTTGAGGTATAATCAAATTTCTTGTAGGTTCAAAAAAATCAAATTTCTTGCACCTAGACAAAACTATATTGACTCTACCTGATATTATTTTACAGTTTGATTTCTGAATAATTATGGGTAACTTTATTGATCATTATGTTATCTTTTGTTTCATGTTTATCTCATTTTTTCATTAGGGTACTGTCTTTTGCCTTCCATTTTATTTGCAACAAGAAAAAGTAGTCCATGAACTAATGGTCGCTGTTTGTTTGCATACATGTACTCTCGCAGTGGCAAATTCTTTTGGCCATACAAATGGCTCACATGGATTGGTTTTGATTTGACTCTCATGTATAGCCTCATATCTAAATTGGCAACCTCCTGATCCAAGGAATCTATCTCCTCAACTTTAATTTAAGTTTTTGGTGGTTTGATAGGGACAAAGACTGAAAGGTACTTTTGCATTTGTATGTTTAATATATTAATTAAATATCAACACATCATAACTTATTTTTCTTAACTATCTTTTGTTTGATTTTCAACTATATCCATAAGAGGCAAACCAGGAAAAATGTATCAGTTGTTCTTCATAGGGATCAATCAGGTAACAACATACTGATTGTGCTCCATAATTAAGATAACACTGTTTTAGATTTAACTTACATTAACAGTTAATTAGAATACTATGTTCTATAAAAATGAAAAAATGTGTATGAAAACGTACCAGATCTATCTGAGCATGGAATTAACATGCATGCTCTTTCTATTCTCCTATCATAAATCACAATAAATACTTTGTGCTAGATATTCAATAAGTTATCTCAACAATATATTATCTGAAACCTTTTTGCTAGGAAATTTGTGTTATCTTATATCCTGCAATTCACAAATGATTTACTCAGGTCCTTATTTTTGGGGGGTGTCATATTAATATCGCTTCTACCTGTATAGATTTGCCTGTCCATTTTTTCAACATTTAATGGCTAGGTGTTCTGTTAAAGGCACTGGGATCTGTAGAAGTACCACTGAAACAAAACTATTTTCTAGGTCAGCACAACGTGAGAGTCACGCTTGAGGATGGATGCTCCAGACTCAATAGTGTGGTCTTTTGTGATGCATTTAAGAAACATCTTCTTATCAGGCATATTCATATAGCATTCATCTCAACCATTTTTGCTCCTTAGTGCATATGGGAATTAATCAGCCTATGGCCACAGCTCGGTTTATGTTGCTACTGGTTATCCTAGATCAAGACTTCTTTCGTGCTTGGTGCTATTTACTTCTTTGACAAAAATTTTCTCACGGACCCTGCTATATATTATCCTACTTCGTGTTATTTGCTTCTTGGACATGACTTCTGAATGACTTAGATTGAGGCTTTTATCCTACTTGATAGATGTTATTAGTCATCCTAATTAATCAGTATATGATGTGTGACAATAGCTTATTTTTTGTATGTATAATGATTTTCCAGTATGCTAAAGTGACACTCTCTATATCAATAGAATACTTCTGTTAAATCTTGGATCTTGTTGTGCACTTTTGTTTCGTATATGACAATATTCATAATTAGTTATACTTTTTTTAAAAAAATCTTTTTTCTAAAACTTCTATGTATAAGGTCTTCAACCTGATCACCCATGAGGTTTGTTGGTGGACATGTGTTGGGCTTTTTCAAATCATCATCGCAACCTGTGTGTGCCTACGCAAATGACCTCTCCAAAGACATTTGATGCTTGTAGTTCAGACAATGTGAAGTCCAACATTCTAGATCTCAGGGCGGTCCTGTATGGGAATTAAAATGACCTCTCCTCCAATGATATTTATGATATAGGTTCTGATATGAATTAAAATGCATATGCTTCCTCGGTTCCTCCCATATGAGTGATCTTATCATGGAGAAGATGAATATTGGATTAATAATTCAACAAAACTGATAGTAGTATATTTGTGGAGTTTTTATGGCCATGTATGCCTTTATGGTATAAATTACTTTTATCTGCTGCAGAGTCCATGGAAGCTTTAGTCGATCAGTGGGGAATCTTTCTTACCCATACTGTGCTGAAACTCAAACCTCTTTCTAAGCTGGCAAGTGTCTTGTGCAGGTTGGATCAAAGCGCAAGATATTGTGGTTTGTGGTAAAAGGCACTTTATTGAACAGATCATATATAATTTAATTTTTATGATAATAGTTACCTATTTTCTATGCAGAAACAAATGAGAGAATGCTCTACGAGAACATAGATAAGTGCACTCTGGCTTGATTGTTTCAACAAAAAACTTTTAGAGATAAAGGTTGTCTATGTCCTAATTTTCAAATATATATTGATACCATACTGCGGATACATGGGTGTATGCCGGATCTTGAGATGATGAGTGATTGTCAACTGGGATGATGCGCATGTTCTTTGGCTTGTGTTGTGCAGGTGTTGAGCTCGGATACGGTGATCAAAGGCAAGATGAAGGTCAAGTAGAGACGTGCCGTGCCGATGGACCCCGAGCGGTGAAGGGCGGACGTGAGGCTTGGACTGACGGACCGGTGGCCTGATGATCGGCCGTGGTGGCTGACAGCCTGGGACAGCGACAAGTGAAGAATTGCGGGTGGACAGGGTGCACGGGCGGTGCATCCCTCTACGGCGTCGGTTTGGTGGTTGAGCCACAGAAAAACCACCGAGTGGAGGGTTTCCAGGTTTGGGCCTCAAAACCTGGGTGCGGCCGGTTTCCGAGTTTGGGCCACAAAACTCGGGCTGAGGACGGTTTCCAGGTTTGGGCCTCAAAACCTGGGCGCTGACGGGTTTCTGAGTTTATGCCACAAAACTCAGGCGACGGACGACATGTTTCCTGGTTTTGGCCTCAAAACCGGGGGATGGCCCAGGTTTCCCGGTTTTGGCCTCAAAACAGGGGGGAGGTCCGTGAAAAGGACGAGCAGAGCGGTGGCGGCACGTGGCGACAATCGGTGAGGTCGCGTTAAGATGAAGCTACCAGTTGTGCGGGCGTGGTCGTCGGATCACCACCTACTTCGAGTTGGTCCAGAATAACCTTAGGGTTTAGCTGGTTTGCTTTGTGTATAATTAGGGGTAGAGTGGGAATAGGATTAGTATAAGTAGAGGGAGACACCCACCTACCAACCTATCTCAGCCATTGCTATTTTCATTCTAGGGTTTCCTGCTTCCCATTCTCTGTTGTACCTACTGAGATCCGCAGAGACGGTGAACAATACCTCTGTGTATTTGGATTTTGCGGAAACGGGACCAGATTCCCGTTGTCTCCTTGTGGGGATGAATTTCGGCTGGCAATTCGTGGCCTTGATTCACGTTTTGAACTTGTTCTTCGCGTTCTTCGTTTCTCCATGATTTTCCCGTCACTCGATCTCCCTCCTCGCTGCGTCTTTTTGAATCCACTTGAATCATCTTGTTCTTTGATGTGAGGAGAACATTTCCATCGAAGGAATTTAACTCGGGTCGATTCAAGTTTTGTAGCAACTTTTTCGTTCCTACACCTTCCCTTTCGATTTCCCATTGATTGAGTTGATTTGAGCGGATGATTTCTTGGGGATAGTCTCCCAACTACCTCGTGATCATCTTCTCCAATTTTGGGATCAAGGGATTTTGATTTGGATCAGATTTGGGGAGATTTGGGTGAAGGGCGACCGAAATCGCCCTCTCTGGGCACTCGCGGGCAGTCCGCCGCTGTGCCCGCGGACAGTCCGCGCGTCGGGCTCGAGCCAGACCAGTGGCTGCGCAGCTCGACTGTTCCTGTCCAGGTTGACTGGCGGACAGTCCGCCATTGTCATCCGCGGACAGTCCGGGACTGTCCAGGGAGACTTCAGCAGCAGTGTTGTTTTGCTCTTTTGGCCGGCGGACAGTCCGCCGCTGGTTCCCGGATAGTCCGCCGTTGGGCAGACAATGCGCGGTCCGAACCCCGGACAGTCCGGGACTCGGCTGTGTGCTGATTTTTAGTGCGTTTGCTCTCCCGGCTTTTTGGCTTGGTTTTTGGACTTCTCGTTTGGCCCTAGAGTTAACCAAGGAACCTCTCTAGGTATCTTTGCTACTTGTTAGCATAGGTATTTTGAGTTTTCCCGACGTAGCCTTCCATCTACGTTCGGGAGTCAGTTTTTGGAGTCAAACTTGAGCCGGAGCTTTAGGCGTTTGGCTTGCTCTCATTTGGTGGTGTCTCGCTGTGATCCTAGGGATCATCCACCCTCTTCCAAGGGTCGTGGGCATCATGTTTCGATCGATGCTTTTGGGGGTTGATTTTCGGGACAGAGGCCAAAGTTTCGAGAGAAATTTTTAGGCTCTCATTCACCCCCTCCTGTCGCTTTCTGGTAGAGTTCTCGGTATTTCAATTGGTATCAGAGCAGGTTAAGGATCTTCCACCTTAGCCGGTTCCAGATCCACAGAAGGCGACATGGATCGCGGCGTGGGCAAACCGCCGTTTTTTGATGGGACAAACTATGAGTATTGGAAGATACGTATGTCGGCCTATCTTCACAGTATGGGTGCTTCTGTCTAGGAGATTTGCAACAAGGCTGGTTACGTGGTCTTGGCTGCTCGTGTGACTCAGCTGTAGATCGATGAGCACGATGCCAATAGTCGAGCCCGTAATGCTCTTTTCTCATGTTTGAGCATGTCTGAGTTTGATCGCGTTTCTCACCTCCCCACGGCTCAGGAGATTTGGGCGACCCTCATGCGCTTCCATGAGGGAACCACTCAAGTCAAATCCCGTCTCTACGAGTCGCACAAGCGGGAGTATGAGAACTTTCGACACATGCCTGGCGAGAGCATAGAAAGTTTATTCGCTCGCTTTCAGGTGATTGTCAACAGGATGAGGGCTAACAAGGAGCCGTTGCCTTTCGACGATCATGAGAGGGCTCTCAAGCTTTTACACACTCTCGATCGGTCGGTGTGGGACTCCAAGGTTCAGGCGATCATCGAATCGCCTAACTATGAGACTCTCACGTGCGACGAGCTCTTTAGTAAGCTCAAGTCCAGTGAGATTGATGCCATGGTGAGGGCTTCTTATGAAAATCCTTCTGGCCCATTGATGGCTTTGGTTTCTGGCTCTTCTGCTCACACCTCTGGAGGCTTTGCTTTGTCATCTCTTCTTTCTGTTACAGAGGAGCAGCTGGAGTTCATGGCGGACGATGAGTTGGCCCTGCTTGCCAACCGGTTCTTGCGGTTCCACAACAACCACATGAACCGTCGCCGCGGAGGAGGACGAGGTGGTTGCTACGAGTGTGGAGGCTCGGACCATTTCATCGCCAATTGCCCAAAGAAGAACAAGCAAGTCTTCGGCAAGGCGGATCATGGCCACAAGTACGACTCCGGCAAGCGCAAGGATAAGTACATCCCCGCCAAGCACAAGCGGAGGGGCGGCTTCAACAAGGAGTACATCAAGGAGAAGTACTTGAAGAAAGCCCAGGCCGAGCAGCGTGCTTTCTTCGCCACACTCAGCGACATCGACGACTCGGATGATGACTCCGCTGCATCAAGCGATGATGAGTCCGAGAAGAAGAAGAAGATCGAGGACAAGCTGAACGGTCTGTGTTTCTTCGCCGACAATGAGGGCTTCTGCACCATGGCCCTCGGCGATGAGGTCAACAGCGAGCTGGAGGAGATCCCTCCTTACGATGACGACAACGACGACACCTCCCAGGTATCTCAAACTCCTGACGAACTCTCTGCTGAGGTTGACAAGCTTACTGCTGCTCTCCTTAGTCAAGATAAACTGCTTAGGCTTGCCGCTAGAGAGAGAAAGGAGTTTAGGAGGAAGTGGGAGGATGCGGTGAAAGAGCTTGAGTGTGTCAAGTCCACCATTGTCGTGTCTGAAGAGGATGAGTGTGAGATGTGCTCCAAGCACATGACTGACCTTCTCACTTTGAGGGGGGAGTATGTTGCGTTGGTTGGAGAGATGGATGAGCTGAAGGCTAGACCAGGGTTGCTGGGTGCGTGCAAGTCTTGTGCAGGCTTGCAATCCGAGTTGGCAGAGAAGAATGCCAAGATTGTGTCTCTTGAGAATGCCAGCTCGGGTAGCACTTGTGTGTCTAGGTGTGCCTTGTGTGAGGGTTTGGAGATGGAGATTGCAAACGTGAAGCATGACAAGATGCAAACCGAGGAAGAAAACACATACCTTCGGACCATCTTGTCATGGGTGTCTTGTGGTGAGCCGCAGCTTGGGATGATGATTGCCCAATTCAAGCGTGCTGCTGGAGGTCCAGGTGTAGGCTTTGCTCAGGGGATGGAGAGTGCTATTTCTTTTGGCAAGATTGGAGAGTCTAGTGGTCTTAACCCGAGTGAGAAGCCCAACTCCACCACTACTCCCAAACTTACCAAGATACCACCTAAAGAGCCTCTTAAGCCTAACACCAAAGATGGAGTGCATGAGGAACCTCCGAGAGCTCCACCAAAGAAACAAGTGTGGTCTCCTAAACCCAACCACCTAAGGAACAAGCTAGACACAATGCCACCTATCCAAGAGGAGCTCATGCCACAAAAGGCCAAGTGATCCACACCCACTACCGTGAGTACCAACAACCCCCTATGATAGCGGTGAGGTATCACTGTGAGCACTGTGGGAGAGATGGACACTTGAGGGAGTTTTGCTTTCGGCGCAAGAGAGAGGAGCGACGTGCAAAGGAGATGAACAACTCGGGCATGTACCATCCTTTCCATGATGTACATGTGCCGAAGGTTCAGAGGAGAGCTTCTAGGCCTAGAGGTCCAATGCCTCAAGGTCCTAGGCCGCAAGGAGGGCGTGCCTGGTGGGGGTCTGCTTTTGTAGGTTTTGGACACCGTGGCAGTGGCTTTGCTATTGAGCGTTACCCCCCACCGCGTTTTGAGTATCGCGATGGACGCTCTTCCCTTAGCGGACCACGTTTTCCTATACGTGGTGATCGCTTTCCCCGTAGGCGTGCTAGGAATGGTTTTGCTACTAACCGTTCTTTTGAGCAGCCGGCCCAACACTGGTACACTTCCCATTTTACTCACCCCAGTGTTGGACCGTATGCTCACCCTATGTCTTTTTATTGATGTAGGTAAAACGATTGGAGGACATTTGGTTGGTGGATTCCGGGTGCTCAAGGCATATGACCGGAAACGCCAAGTGCTTCTCCAGTCTTAGTCCAGTTGCCGGAAAGGAGTTTATCACCTTTGGCGACAATAGCAAAGGTAAAGTGTTGTCTCGTGGGTCGGTGCGAGTTAATGAACACTTTGTGTTGCGTGATGTTGCTCTTGTTTCTAACTTGCATTTTAACTTTCTTTCTGTTTCACAACTCTTTGATGATGACTATGAGATTCGTTTTAAGCCGAATCTCAGTCGTATTTTAGATCCTCAGGGCAATCTTGTATGTTTGATTTTTCCCTTTGGGAAAGTCTTTCGTGCAAATTTCTTGAAGTCTTTTGGCATTTCTCGTTGTCTTTTGGCTGGACCCTCCTCCTCTGATCTTTGGAAGTGGCATAGGAGACTCAGTCACTTGAGCTTTGACTTGCTTGCAAGGCTTAGTTCACTTGGCTTAATCTGAGGATTGCCCAAGTTACACATAGAGAAGGATCTTGTTTGCCATTCTTGTAGACATGGGAAAATGGTTGCCGCTCCCCACCATCCTGTGAACCAAGTTATGACCAAGCGCCCTGGAGAGCTTTTGCATATGGACCTTGTCGGTCCGGCTCGGGTGAGCTCGGTTGGTGGGAAGTGGTATGTGCTTGTTGTTGTTGACGACTTCTCGAGATATTCGTGGGTTTTCTTTTTAGCTGAGAAAACTGAGACTTTCACTTTTGTTCGCAATTTGATCTTGCGACTTCAGAACGAGTTCCCTAAGAACTCGATGAGAGCTATTCGTAGCAATAATGGTTCCGAGTTTAAAAACTTGGATTTTGAGAAGTTTTGTAACTCTTTGGGTTTAGAGCATCAATTTTCTTCCCCCTACACACCACCACAAAATGGTGTTGTAGAGAGGAAAAATCGGACCCTTGTTGAGATGGCCAGGATGATGCTTGATGAGCATAGGACTCCTAGGCGATATTGGGCCGAGGCTATAAACATTGCATGCTATATTTCCAATCGCATTTTTCTCCGTGCTTTCTCGAAGAAAACTTCTTATGAGTTGCGATTTGGGAAGCAACCCAAAGTGAGTTATTTTAGAGCTTTTGGTTGCCACTATTTTATACTCAAGAAAGGCAACTTGGACAAGTTTGAGTCTCATTCTTCTGACAGTGTATTTTTGGGTTATAGTAATCATACTCGTGCATATCGTGTACTTAACCTTGATACTAACCGAGTCATGGAGACATCCGATGTCACCTTCGACGAGACCATGCTTTGTCCTTCTTCTAGTTTTGAGCGTGCAGGTGATCATGAGGTTGGAGAACCTCTTTTTGATGATGAGGAAGAAGGTGCTGAAGGGATTGATGATCCAGCACTTCCTCCACCTGCGGTGCCGATTGGGTCGACTTCGACCATGACTGCACGCGGCCCCGACCCTTCTTCCTCTACTACATGGGGGTCGTGTGATCCACCACCTCGGGTTGTATGACTTGTACCCGAGGAGGCACAAGCTGTTGTTGAGGGGGAGGTAACTTCAGCAAGGGAGGCGCCATGACACATTCAGCGTCAACACCCTCCTCAACAGATGATCGGCGACATCCACAAACGCGTCACTCAGTCTAGGTCACAACAAATCTCTCACTTTGCTCATTCTGCATTTGTTGCTGATTTTGAACCCCGAGATGTTGGACACGCTTTATCTGATCTGGATTGGGTCAATGCCATGCATGAGGAGCTTGAAAAATTTGAGAGAAATCGGGTTTGGGTTCTTCTTCCTCTTCCTCCTGAGTGTCACCCTATTGGGACAAAATGGGTTTTCAAAAACAAACAAGGGGAAGATGGCCATGTTGTGAGAAACAAGGCCAGACTTGTAGCCCAGGGGTATAGTCAGAAGGAGGGGATAGACTACGAGGAGACTTTTGCTCCTGTAGCTCGTTTGGAGGCAATTAGGATCCTCTTGGCTTTTGTTGCATCCAAAGGTTTCAAACTTTTTCAAATGGATGTCAAGAGTGCCTTCCTAAACAGCTACATAGAAGAGGAGGTGTATGTGAACCAACCCCCCAGTTTCAAAAATCCCAAGTTTCCAAACCATGTTTTTAAACTGAACAAAGCTTTATATGGTTTGAAAAAAGCCCCTAGAGCCTGGTATGATAGGTTGAAAACTTTTTGCTTGCTAAGGGTTTTAAAATGGGATGTGTGGATAAAACGCTTTTTCTCCTCAAGCAAGGCAATGACACTTTGTTGGTTCAGATTTACGTGGATGATATCATCTTTGGTGGTTCTTCTCATGCTTTGGTTGCCAAGTTTGCAGATACTATGAGCAGGGAATTTGAGATGAGCATGATGGGCGAGTTGATGTTTTTCCTCGGATTGCAAATCAAGCAATCCCGAGAAGGGACGTTTGTGCACCAGGGCAAGTACACCAAGGACATATTGAAGAAGTTTGATATGGGTGAGGCCAAGCCTCTTCCAACACCCATGTCGACCACGACGGCCCTAGATGCGAACAAGGATGGAGAAGCTGTGGACCAGAAGGAGTACTGGAGTATGATCGGGTCGCTGCTGTACCTGACGGCGACACGCCCGGACATCCAGTTCGCTGTGTGTCTTTGCGCGCGATTTCAGTCGTCGCCGCGCACCTCTCACCGTCAGGCGGTCAAGCACATTATGAGGTACTTATGCTTCACACCCGAGTTTGGGATTTGGTATTCTGCTTCTTCCACCCTCTCCCTTTGCGGTTACTCGGATATTGATTTTGTTGGTTGCCGACTTGAGCGCAAGTCCAAGTTCTAGGACTTGTCAGTTTTTGGGTTCTTCTCTTGTGTCTTGTCTTCTCGCAAGCAGTCTAGTATCGCTCAGTCTACCATAGAGGCTGAATATGTTGCTGCGGCTAGCTGCTGTTCCCAGTTGTTGTGGATGATGGCCACTTTACGTGATTTTGGTCTGATCTTTTCTCGAGTTCCATTACTTTGTGACAGCACGAGTGCGATTAGCGTTGCTAAGAACCCTATGCTGCATTCTAAGACCAAACACATTGATGTGTGCTTTCATTTCTTGCCAGACCACTATGAGAAGGGTGATATCGACCTTCACCGTGTCGATACTCATCTTCAGTTGGCAGATATTTTCACCAAGCCTTTGGACCAATCAACTTTTGCCAGGTTGAGAGGTGAGCTTGGTGTGTGTTTTCCCTTTTAGATGGGGGAAACATTTTGGATCGTGTATTTTAGACTGACTCTTTTTCTTTCAATTGATTTCATCATGCATCCTTGCATTTCATTTTTGCATATTTACATTCAGAGCTTCATGTATATAATCTTTAGAATGTGACTATGCTCTGTATAGTGTATGCTCCGATGCTTTATGATGGTGCTTGTAGCTTATGCTCTTTCTGATCACTAACACATGTTGTGAGCTGAGCTATTTTTTGAATGATGAATTTGCTTAATGAGGGGAGCTTGGTGTGTGTTTTCCCTTTTAGTTGGGGGAAACGTTTTTACTCTTGTATCATAGTCTGACTTCTTTTGCTTTGTTCTTGTTTAATTTCTGCATTTCATCATTTTTGCATTTTTCTCTTCTCGAGCTTCATGTCTATAATCTGTAGAATGAATCTATGCTCTGATTAGTATATGCTCCGATGATACATGATGATGCTTGTAGCTTAGGCTCTTTTTGATCACTGATACATGTTGTGAGCTGAGCTACTTTTCAGAACTGTGAATATGCTTAATTCAACATAAAATTTGAAACATGATTCACCATTGAAATTGGCAACTAGCATGTGTAGAATGTGTTGAAGTCACTTGTGCTTTTCATATATGCTAGGTTGTTATGTCTCTAGTTCTGAGTCCTTCACTTGCTTGGTATGTTCATATTCTGCTAAATTTGAACCAAATCTAAGTGAATTGAAAAGATCGAGATGGGATTACTTGACAACACATCACGGTATCGAGACTGTTTCTGATTGCTCATTGAGTTAAACTTGAGTCGTGTGGTGTGAGACCAAAACCGTTGCTTCAAGCTTCTGATTGCTTATGCATAGGCTTAGCTCGGTTGAAAAGTTAGGCAATGTCAAGTTTTCAACCTCTCGCAATCACATGCTGAAAATTTAAACTTGTGTAATCACCGCTGCAACTCCGATAAAATTCTGAAAACACAAGTCTATGTTTCATTCTACAGCATGATGATTGAACTTTGCTAGGGGTAGTTCACCTTTCATACATGTTTAGCACTTGTGTAATTTCCTGTCTATACATGTTTGGTGCTATCTTGTTGGTGAAACCCTTTCTGAATGGCTTAAAACTGCTCACTTTGCTCATATGTTCATATTTCGTATTCTGTGATCAGTTTGAGCCTTTGCTGACATTTGTGCTTGTTGTTGAGTAGTTGGATCAGCACTTATTAGAGCATCTATTCACTCTATGGAATATATACCTGAAGCTACTAACTTGCATTTGTGACTCATATGCATTTTGCATTGTTGTGTGCATTTTCAACTAAGGGGGAGAAATTTTGACAAATCATGTCCCTAAGTTGTATGCACTATTGAAGGGGGAGTTTGCTCGATTTTTGCTTTGACGAGCTGTTCAATTGGTTTGGAGCGACTTTCAGCCTATATGATTTTTCAATTGGTTCGAAGCAGTTTTTCAATTGGTTTGGAGCGGTTCTGCTAGTTGTGTTGAGCATTTGCCTCTTTCTGGAGGGACTAGATTGTCTTTGTCTTTCATGCTCAGACCTTTTCGCTAGCGGTGTTGAGCCTGTTCTACCTCTTCTTGAGGGCTAGCTTTGCTTTGCTTGGTTGCGTCGAACCGTTGCCCATGTCTTTGGGAACCAAGTTGTCTCGCTCACTCCATCTGACTTTTCCTGGCTTTGCTTCGCTTTTGGTCGATCGGGTGAGTTCGCTTACTTCTTCCTCCTTCTTCCTTCTACCTTCATATGATTTGTGTTGGTAGTTGACAATGCACTCATCAAGGGGAAGATTGTGGATACATGGGTGTATGCCGGATCTTGAGATGATGAGTGATTGTCAACTGGGATGATGCACATGTTCTTTGGCTTGTGTTGTGCAGGTGTTGAGCTCGGATATGGTGATCAAAGTCAAGGTGAAGGTCAAGTAGAGACGTGCCGTGCCGATGGACCCGAAGCGGTGAAGGGCGGATGTGAGGCTTGGACTGACGGACCACTGGCCTGAGGATCGGCCGTGGTGGCTGACAGCCTTGGACAGCGACAAGTGAAGACTTCCGGGTGGACGGGGTGCACGGGCGTTGCATCCCTCTACGGCGTCGGTTTGGTGGTTGAGCCACAGAAAAACCACCGAGTGGATGGTTTCTAGGTTTGGGCCTCAAAACCTGGGTGTGGCCGGTTTTCGAGTTTGGGCCACAAAACTCGGGCTGAGGACGGTTTCCAAGTTTGGGCCTCAAAACCTGGGCGCTGAAGGGTTTCTAAGTTTATGCCACAAAACTCAGGCGACGGACGACAGGTTTCCCGGTTTCGGCCTCAAAACCGGGGGATGGCCCAGGTTTCCCGGTTTCGGCCTCAAAACCAGGGGAGGTCCGTGAAAAGGACGAGCAGAGCGGTGGCAACACGTGGTGGCAATCGGTGAGGTCGCATCAAGGCAAAGCTTCCAGTTGTGCGGGCGTGGCCGTCGGATAACCACCTACTTCGAGTTGGTCCAGAATAACCTTAGGGTTTAGCTGGTTCGCTTTGTGTATAACTAGGGGTAAAGTGGGAATAGGATTAGTATAAGTAGAGGGAGACACCCACCTCCCAACCTATCTCAGCCATTGCTATTTTCATTCTAGGGTTTCCTGCTTCCCATTCTCTGTTGTAGCTACTGAGATCCGCAGAGACAGTGAATAATAATTCTGTGTATTGTGATTTTGCGGAAACGGGACCGGATTCCCGTTGTCTCCTCATGGGGATGAATTTCGGCTAGCAATTCGTGGTCTTGATTCACGTTTTGAACTTGTTCTTCGCGTTCTTCGTTTCTCCATGATTTTCCCGTCACTCGATCTCCCTCCTCGCTGCGTCTTTTTCGAATCCACTTGAATCATCTTGTTCTTTGATGTGAGGAGAACATTTCCATCGAAGGAATTTAACTCTACCCTCACGAACAAGTAGATCGGGTCGATTCAAGTTTTGTAGCAACTTTTTCGTTCCTACACCCTCCCTTTCGATTTCCCGTTGATTGAGTTGATTTGAGTGGATGATTTCTTGGGGATAGTCTTCCAACTACCTCGTGATCATCTTCTCCAATTTTGGGATCAAGGGATTTTGATTTGGATCAGATTTGGGTGAAGGGCGACCGAAATCGCCCTCTCTGGGCACTCGCGGACAGTCCGCCGCTGTGCCCGCGGAGAGTCCACGCGTCGGGCTCGAGCCAGACCAGTGGCTGCGCAGCTCGACTGTTCCTGTCCAGGTTGACTGGCGGACAGTCCGCCGTTGTCATCCGCGGACAGTCCGGGACTGTCCAGGGAGACTTCAGCAGCAGTGCTGTTTTGCTCTTTTGGCCGGCGGACAGTCCGCCGCTGGTTCCCGGACAGTCCGCCGTTGGGCAGACAGTCCGCGGTCCGAACCCCGGACAGTCCGGGACTCGGTGTGTGCTGATTTTTAGTGTGTTTGCTCTCCCGGCTTTTCAGCTTGGTTTTTGGACTTATTGTTTGGCCCTAGAGTTAACCAAGGAACCTCTCTAGGTATCTTTGCTACTTGTTAGCATAGGTATTTTGAGTTTTCCCGATGTAGCCTTCCATCTACGTTCATGAGTCAGTTTTTGGAGTCAAACTTGAGCCGGAGCTTTAGGCGTTTGGCTTGCTCTCGTTTGGTGGTGCCTCGCTGTGATCCTAGGGATCATCCACCCTCTTCCGAGGGTTGTGGGCATCACGTTTTGATCGAAGCTTTTGGGGGTTGATTTTTGGGACAGAGGCTAAAGTTTCGAGAGAAATTTTTAGGCTCTCATTCACCCCCCTCTGGTCGCTTTCTGGTAGAGTTCTCGGTCCTTCACATACCACAACTGCTTCTTAGTGTCTTAGTACTTGCATTTATATGCCTTTGAAGAAATTTAAGAGCAGCCTGCCATGGTGAGCTATTGCCTTGACAACTCTTCTGTAGACAGCAAGAAAGCTTATCCTATCAAGGTACTAAATTATTTATTTTGGGCCCTTGGACTATCCTTCATATGTTCCAATAGGGGTAACCCCTCCAGTTTCCCTAAAAAAACTATCCTTCATGTTGTGAATTAATGTATGCATTGGTTTGGCCTAATGTTCATGGGTCATTTCCTGTTTTTACATTTTATTTATTAGAGATACAGAAGAATTTAAGAAGCTCTGATGGTGGTTGAATTCAAGTTAGATTTGCATGACAGTTGAGGCCTGTCAGCTCCCGTTGTCAGGCTCGGACAATGAAAATAGAGGGGCAGGTAAGAATGTGTCTTCTTGGTCTCTTACCATTTACTCTAATTAAATTAGTTTGTGAGCTCTAAAGTGTGAACTCTGTACATTTTTGTTTCAAGTATGGCACAAGGAAAGCATGGGAGTCAATCTAGGTATATTTTTTATGTGTTGTCTGTTACTCAGAGAATAAAAATGTTGCTGTCATAGAGGAAGTGAAAAGTTCTAGCTTACAAGTATCTAAAAGTACCGTTGTTCTGTTATGTTAGGAAGTTGTTACCTGAATGCTATATGATTTTTTCCTTCTTAGGACAATATTATCTGAATGTCACCTGACAGGGAAACCAAGTTGAACACCTGCTACTACAATGTTGTTTTTTGTGATGTGTGAAATACCTGTGACTTTGTGGAGAAGTTGAAAGGTCAAAGAGACCTTCGTTCTTGTGCAAGTTATGGACTTCATCTCTTCATAATGTTTATTGTCATTTTTATAGTCCTCTAATTGTGTTCGTGAGGACTTTGCAAAATTAGTGAGCCTATTGCATGTTGAGAAGTTCAGTTTACTTCTGTGGACTTTGCAAAATTAGTGCATGTTGAGAAGTTCAGTTCACTTCTGTTGAGTAAACTCCCGATTGTGTTATATGTGTGATAACTGATGGCGATATGTGAATGTTATATGTGATCTTTTATCAATATAACATGAATATTGGTTATGTGTGATAAATTTGTATTGTGCTTTTCTTTCATACGTCGCTATCCATATAATTAGTTGTTTCAAAAGAATATTTACGGTGCTTTTCTTTCATATGTTGTTTCCATATAATTAGGGAGTGTTTGGTTCCTACTCCCTAGAGTTTAGCCACTAAAGTTTAGTCACTTTTAGTCACTAAAGTTCCAAACACCCTTACTTTTAGTCACTTTTAACACTACCACTAAAAGAATATTTGTGGCGCCAACCTGCGTGCAAGGTTCCTGGTTTCAAGAATATTATAATAGTCTAGCCAACATCTCATCACCACCATAATCCTTGAGAAGCTGTGGGGATCTTGCAATGGGTACTTCTTCAAGGATGAATGTTGCTATCTCCTCCTGGAACCTCTAATCTCCATTTCTATCAACATGTTGTGGCCACGTTCCTCGCGCTATCGTTGAAGCACCATGATATTGAAATGCACAAATGTAAGATATAAGAGTATGTCCCCATTTAATAAAATAAGAGATAAACATAAATTGAGAAGTATACACACCATATTATCTCCCTCCTTTGTGTTGACACCGATATAACGGACCATTGCCCACATGACATAGAACCCACATTCATTGTTGCCCATCGCTTGATCTAGGTTGTGTAGCAATGACATATACTCAAGCACGAATGGAACTTTTTTCTTCCTTGACACTATGACACATTATAATGTGTGAATGGTGACTACATCAGAATGTGCTATGTGACTAGAAAGTAATATGTTATCAAATTCAATCACCTAGCAAGCACTATCACTTGGGGATGATCAAGCTTATTAAAATCCCTTCTGTAACACCCTAAAATTTTTCCTCAAATTAAAATAGGAGAACATATTTTATTTATGAATTTGTGAGCATTTAACATAGGGCTTAAATAATGTTGGCAACTTGTTTTTGCACTCATGTTGATGCATTTGTTTTATTGAAGTGACTGATTTTTGTCAAAACTTGAAATGGATTCAAATTCACTTTGAATTGGTTTGAAATGCTTTGAAATAAAAAAGAAAAGGACTTATTTGTCCTTTCCTCCTCTCTCCTTGTTTTCGACCCAAGCGGCCTGGTGGCCAGTCCGTCGCCCCGCCGGCTAGTCTGGCCTCCTCCTCCCCCCCCCGCGCTGGGCCGACTCCCTCCCTCTTCTCCTTCGCGGCGGCCCATCTGGACGGCCCGCGCGCGCCTACTGAACCGCCGCCGCTTCTCTCTCCCTCGCTCAGTCACTGGCGCTTCGGGCCCGCCTATCATTGCCTCCCCCGTTCCCCTCTGCGCTCTCGCAACCGCCGCAGTCGCACGCTCCCGAGTCGACCGCGAGCCGCTCCCACATCCCCGCTCCCTCCCTCGTCCTTAAAGTGGACGCGGTCTCCTCCCCGCGCCCTTTTCCCGCATTGCCTCACTCGCGTCGCACAACAGTACCAGAGCACGCGGCCAAGGATCCACTCGCCATTCCCGAGCTCCGCCGCCGGCAACCGACCGTGCCTCACCGTCCCCGCCTCCATCCGACTCTCCGCCGAGCTCCATGACGCGGTATCGAGTCCGCCAAACCTCCCCTCCCTTTCTCCCTTGAACCCCTTTGCCCTAACCGCCGGCAGATTCGTGCAGGAAGACCTCACCGGCCACCGACCGTCGTTCCTCGCCGTGCGCCAACCCCAGGGCCTCCCCGTCGTCTCTTCCGTCACGGTGAGCACCCCCTTGTTTCCCTCTATCTCCTAGTCCGCTTGGTTTGGTCTGTGGCGGACCCTGTGTTCATGGCCGCAAGCTCCCGTGCGTCGTCTATGGCGGGATCGCGCACAACGTCGTGCTGGACGCCGCGACGTCGCGGCGTGGGCGCGTCGTCGGTTCGTGCCGCGTGCCCCACCCCCTTGTCCTAATCTGTGCCATCCATCGCCGATCCGACGGCCCGGGATGCCCCATACCCCTTCGGGGTTAGTTTTGCTAAAGAGCCCCTAAGGAATCGTGAAACCAACCCGTAGTCCCTGGCCGGCTGTGAAATTGATTTAAAATTTAATTTCAATTCAAATGCATTCAGTTTATTTACAGTTTTGCCACTACACTAAAACGCTTATAAAAGCCACGTTTTAGCTCCGATTTGATCCGTTCAAATTGCGTTAGCTTCGTAATTTAGTTCTCTATCCATTTATGTCTCTGTCACCCTGTTTTGGTCAAGTTAGCTGTAGGGTCCTAGCCAGTCAAGTTTAGCGCTTTAGAAACCCCGTTTCAGCCGTATCTTTCGCGCCGTAACTCCGTTTTTGGTGAACCAAAACTTGTTGTGATCGTAGAAACATATGCTACTATTCTCCAAATATTTTATTTCTGTTTACTACTGTTTGGTGTACTGTTCTAATGAAAGGTCTTGTTTGCAATGTATGTATGCACCTGGAATGCGTGTGTGATGTTGTATGCGTTCGAGTAGACGGTGAGCAAGTGTGGTACGACCAGTAACCTTCCTTTGTGGAGCAGCAAGAAGACCAACAGTTCAGCAACCAAGGCAAGTTAACATGGGACCTCCTTGTTACCTATTCACTTTATAATACATTTACTCATTTGTGCATGTCTCTAACTGAGCAACCTTAGAGACCCACTTAGTTTTGTTATCTGTGATATTCTTGACACCGTGGGATATATGCATATGGGTAGAATGCTAGTGCTAACTGATTAATAATGATCCAGTCCAATGATGAATGTTCCCATGTTGGTAAGTTGATAAACGGTTAATAAAACTTGTTGTTAGCAAAAGCTGGGATTGACAGTGCTACCATGAGTGCTATATGGCTCTGGTTTTAGCTCAGTAAACTGGACCTTTTCTAACTTGTTAGAGGTGACCCGAAAGGGCACAAGAGGGGCTTGCCTCTACGGGTGTAGGGCTGCTCCTGTTCCTATGAGTATAGTTGCGATGGCCTTGTGCCATAGGAAAGGGGGGTTTGCTACATCTGATTGCCAAGGAAACCTAGCAGCCGTAACTTGTTAGACGAACCAGCGAAAGGCTTCATAGTGTACCGTGCCGATCTACCTTGGAAGTGGATTAAGAGGTTGGCCACCTCGGGCACAAGGGCAACACGACTTGTGGGTAAAGATGCACAACCTCTGTAGAGTTTAAAACTGTTATAACAGTCGTGCTCACGGTCACGAGCGGCCCAGAAAACTAGCAGAACTATGATACTTAATTAAATGCTACTTTATATTGATGGTGCTCTTATTTCTAAATTATTTATCATTGATGGATAATATTGATCATGGGTTTAAGGGTTAAGCACAATATTCGTTTACTTTAATGCTAAAACTTTGTTAACATAAAAGCTTACTGCAGTCAGACAGTGTCAGCCTTTTGAGCCTCATGAACCCTATGTTAGCTTGCTAAGTACGAGGAGTACTTACGCTTGTTATTTATCTTTCTTTTTGGACAAAAATCCCGGATGGGTAACAGATGATGGTGGTGTTGGTGACTTCCCAGAAGACTTTTAGGCTAGCTATTCCACCAGTCAGCAGTCCCTGTGGAGTTGGTTTATGGTAGCAGTTTAGTTTTCTTTTTATCCGCTGTGTTGTAAGACATGTTATGACTTATCGTTATGTAATAAAGATTGTGATGACGCCACTCTTATAATTTGTCTAGCTTATTTGTGCGACTGATTCCTGGGCACACATAAGTTTGCTGCCTCAATTTTATCCTTAAATTTGGGGTGTGACAAATTGGTATTAGAGCTTTGTTGACTGTAGGACGCAAGCCTAGCTAGGAAATGGTCGCTCTAACACCTTTTATTATCTGTTCATGCTTACTTTATTATCTTGTTATTTTATTAAAATTTACATGCTTCTTATTCTTATTCTATTATGCAAAACTAATTGTTTCTGCTTATCTTATCTTAAACCATAATGCCAGGATGCCTCGCCTTAACGCTCGTGCTTACTGTGCCCTCTTCACCGCCAGCACCAGCCAGCACCCAAACCTAGTGGTCAACATCTCTGACAACGATGGCTCCTCCGGCTCCTCCAACACTGCCTTCCTCGTGGAGGACGATGTGCTGACTTCCACCTCGACCGTCTCTGGAGAGCTTGCAACCCCACCCCCACCCCCTACAGTAGTTCCTGAGGCGCCAGCTCCTGAGGTGCTAGCTCCTGAGGTGTCAGCGTCTGAGGCACCAGCACCTGAGGCCCCTGCTCCAGAGGCACCCGCTCCTGTGGTGCTTGTTGCTCCACCAGCCATGGAGGTCCTAGCCGCTCCAGCAGCTCCTGCAGAACCAGCAGAGGTGCCAGTGTACCCGGTGGTGCACTCCCCCGCCGCCTCGTCAGCTTCAGCACCCGCACCCCCTGCTTCTCCAGCAGTGCAGGTGGTGGATGAGGACTTCGGATGGTCTCGCCGCTTCATCTTCAAGAAGCCTGACGAGACAGCCTACTACCATATTATGCTGGTTCGTCTGCTGAACGACTACTTCCCGGAGATGGAGGCAAAGCTTCAGTACCACTGCGCCGAGTACACCCACTCCCCTGGAGGCTACCTACTGGAAGTCTGACCTGATGGTTACGGGCTGGAATGATGTGGACAAGGGCCACATCATTGAGACCCACAGGATCACTACCAAGCGTGGTCACTCTCTAGCGAGCATGGAGGACGCAGCGCAGGATGCTTTCCTGCACTACCGTGGGCTGCGCTTCCGGTCCATGCATGAGGACCGCTACCGCTACCTGCCCCACAGTGACCTCGAGGGTGCGTGGCAGACCCTGCTTCCTCCTATGGATTACCCAGTGTTGGCCTCTACAGCCCGGCACATCTTCGAGATGCATAAGAAGGTGGATAGTGTGCAGGATGACCTGCGCGCTTCCCAGAAGGCGGTGAGGCGCCTGCAACACGAAGTGGACTACCTTCGCGGTGAGCTGGGACAGCCGGCCGTCTACAAGAAGAGGTTCAGGACCTTCGACACCCCCGGTGGAGCCTAGTAGATGACTACCATGTTTTAGCGTCACATTTAGAAACGATGTTTAAATTCAGTTTGTGTCTTGTGAACCTTTAGTGCATGTGATGCTTATGTTGATGAACAATATTTGTTTGGATCTTTGTTTGTGTGTTGTGGAGGAGTGTGGGTTTATGTCCGTGCTTCTCCAGTTTGGAACATCTTTCAGTGATGTATAAAGTTGTTTATCCCTTATCTGTGTTGCTGTTTTCTGGAGCAGCCTGTGGTCAAATCAGTATATCTCTTAATCCGTGTTTCCAAAAATTATGAAATTTTTGTGGAGTTATCTGGACTGATGTATCTTTCAAAGGAATCTAGAACCAAGTCTTTATCTGCACGGATCTGGGAGATATAGCTGTTCAAAGTTGATGTTTCTGTGCAGTCTGTCACCCAGAACAGGTTCTGTTTAATGCTGTTTTCAACCCAGAATCTGGCAGAATCTGAAAAAGTGTTCTGAATAAAAGTTGTAGCTGGTTTCTTAAGCTTTTCAATGGTTTATGGTTCTCCCCTGTTGTATTTCTGTAGCTTGAGTTATGTCAGTTTTAGTTTACTGCTATTGATAAAGTTGTGCCCAGAAATTTTCAGCAATGCTCTTTTGTCTTTTAAAATAATTTATATGATGGATATGAGGGTCTAACTCTTGCACATTTGTTGGTGAACAGATGGTAGCAAGGGGTGGACGTGGAAGAGGTTGTGGTCGTGGGCGTGGTGCTCCCGTGAACCCGCCACCGCCACCGCTGGCAGTGACCATCGAGCAACTGATGGGTATGCAGACCCAACTGATGCAGGCTATGATGGATCGCCTAGATCAGGCGCCGGCTGCAGCACCCCCACCTCTCCAAGTTAGGGATCGTCGAGGAGAGTCCCTAAAAGGTCACCCACCAGTGTTCTCCCATGCTTCTGAACCTTTGGAAGCAGATGATTGGCTCCGGGCGGTGGAAAGACAGCTGAACATCGCCCAATGCACTGACTATGAGAAAGTGCTCTATGGCTCTGGCCAGCTGCAAGGGGCAGCTCAAGACTGGTGGGATGCATACATGTATGGTCGTCCACAAGATGCTCCTGTTGTCACTTGGCAGGAGTTCAAAGAGAACTTCAGGGCGTATCACATCCCTGAAGGCCTTGTGGAGCTGAAGCAAGAAGAGTTCCGCTCCTTGAAGCAGAGCTCTATGTCTGTGGCAGAATGTCGTGACAAGTTTGCACAACTATCACGCTATGCTCCACAGGATGTGGCCCAGGATAAGGACAAGCAGTGTTGTTTCCTAAATTTACTATATGACGGGTTGCAGCTCCAGCTCATGTCGAACACTTACCCAAACTATCAGTCCCTGGTCAACAGAGCTATTGTCATTGACAATAAGCGCAAGGAGATGGAAGCAAAGAAGAGAAGCTTCTAAGGGCAGTCTTCGGGGAGCAACACTCATCCCCGGATCAACCCCCAGCAGGGCTACCCTCAGAGGAACCAAGGCCCCCCCAACCAGTGGAATAGAGGACAACACTTCCAGGGTAATCAGAACCAGCAGCGTCTTCCCTACCAACAGTAGTTGGGTGGGCAGCGCTACCAGCAGTAGCCTGGAGGGCAGAGATTCCAGCAGCAGAGCAGTCAAGCCTCACGCCAGGGAGTACCCAACCCCGCTCCCGCGAAGAATGCAGCCCAGCAGAACCCCAATGCTTGTTATCGCTGCGGGGATATAGGACACTATGCTCATCAGTGTCCTAAGAAGCAGAACCCTCAGGTCCCGCGGAATCAAGTGGGAAACCCGAAGCAGAACACTCAACACACTAACACTGGTGTTTACACCAAAATTTGGACTAAGAAAGGAATGATCCACATTTTCCTGAAGATAGCTACGATTTGAGGAATCAGCAGGATCTAGAAAGATCGGTTGATCAAATGGACCAAGAAAATGACGAATGGACCTAGCCGGCAGTGAGAAGGGCATTCGGCAAACAACCAAGCGGACGTTTAGTTCTCGGAGTTTTAGCAGGTGCAGGTGCGATCGGCTATCTTGAAAAAGGGTGATTCTATTCGGGAAGCAAATATGGTAAGTGAAGCCAGCTTGCACGAGAAGACACCTGACAATGGGGGATGCCGAGAGGAAAATAGAAATAAGACTCATATTTTCCAAGTTTCATTATGTAAATCGTAGTCTTCTAGGACTCATGTTTCGCCCAGGGTATAAATATAAACCCCCGACCATTGTAAAACTGTTCACAACCATATCAATATAAACCGGCCCCGTGCCACCTTTGAGTCCTTTGTCGTGTCGTCGAGTTCTTCGAGAGGAATCATCGATCCGTCGACCTCCGTAAGTTCTGACAACCTTGTTATCATGTCTAGTATCATGCGGTGGATTTAGATGTGATGCAAGTAGTCTTGTTTGTTTACAAAGATCGTGCGGCGGATCTATGTCGACAATCAAGAAGTCTTTGCTTATGCTATGCCTATGAGTAAATACCGTGCGGCAGGCGTTTATTTGATAAGTTTAGCAAAAGCGAGATAGTTATCGGCTCTATTAGATTTGGCAAAATCTAGTAGATTCATTAAGTATCATGTGTTGTATGATTTAATTAATTTTGCAACACTCTTTTGCCCAATCTAGATTGACTTTGTTCGGCCTTGCTTTTCGAGTTTATTTGTGTTCTAATAATTGCATGATCATAACGGCCAAATTAATTTCTAATCTAGATTGTTACGTGTTGCGGGTTCATACATGTCAACCACGTTTGAGCTTAGATAAAACTAGGTATCGTGCAGCAGATGCAGGTTTTAGATTTGTTTGATCGTGTTTGTTTGCATGTTCCTTCTTCATGGACCCCAATTCGACTAGTTTGCCGAGCTTGGTTACATGTTAATTTATAATCTATCTTTACTTGTTCAAGCATGTCTTTTTCATGTACGTGCGTTCGGCAACCAGCTGTTTACATATGTTCATGTTTGAAGTTAGCCGAATGATCTTTAAAACATGTTGACAGATAGCTTCTATAGCTATATGTCGTCGTGAGTGGCTTCAGGGCCGTAAATATGGAACTGTCTGGTCTCACCCGGCATGTTCCTGTTTTATTCTCACAGTTTTATCCCTTGTCGGCTTTCAGGTCAAACCGACTGGCACGTCTCTGGATTTCCGACCGTTTGGGCACCCGATTGAAGCCACGCTTTCCGGCTTGCTGTGTGTGAGGCACAGTGCGCCACATTTTGTGCCAACAGACTTGTTGGCACGCCCAGTGGGACATCACATTTTAAGATGCCTGAGTTCGACAAGACTCAAATTCTGGAAGTGACCATGGATGAGTTGCCACCAGACTTGAAAAATTTAATACAGCAAGCATGCGACGAGTTTCAGCGCAAATGCTTGATGTCCTTCTCTAAGAACAAGAGCAACAAGGTCTTCCAGAAGCAGTCACTCCCAAGAACTCTCCTTCCTCATCAATCTAATAGCACTGATGATGAAGATGTTCAGAAGTTATCCGAACTGGTGTACAAGGCTATATCAGAGGCTATGACAAATCATCGATCAGCTTTCTTAAATACCTTTCGTGCCATCATGGTTGGTATTTTCGGCCCAGCAGTTGATAAACGTTTTGAGGAAGCCGCTGGCCCGATGCAGGGACCGCTGTTATTCCACGTACCTCAGCATTCGAGAAAAACTTCTAAAGACGGCGGAGTTGGTACAAGCAGAGGTGGAATGGTCCCTCACGAGGAGCAGCAACCTCCCACAACTCATGGCCAACTCGCGTTCGGCACGACGGGAAACGTCCCGCAATCTGCCTTCAGAGTGTCTCCCACAGCAAATAGGTTGCAAAAGAACATGTTTGGAAACGGATATCAGGAGTTTGTTGATTACAGTGCGATTAATGCTTTCCCGAATCCGGGTTACAAGAGTTCGGCGGGGGCACTCCCTGGAGATCAAACACATGCGGCTCCAGATTCAAATATCGACCTCATCAGGCATAGGATGGCTGATATGATGCAGAATCAATTCGGCCTGAAGCCAAAGAATCAATCCTATGCGTACAAATCCCCTTATCCAGAGTGGTATAACCGAGTGGCACTTCCTCCAAGGGTGAAACCTCCCACTGATCTTACTAAGTTTTCAGGTCAGGATGACACTAGCACTATAGAACACATCAGTCGTTACCTAATGCAACTTGGAGAAGCATCTGTGGATCAAGCTTGGAGGATTCAGTACTTCCCGTTGTCATTAACAGGACCAGCTTTCTCATGGTTCGCATCTCTACCGGCGAATTCTATTGGAACATGGGCAGAGCTAGAGCAGAAGTTCCATGCGCATTTCTTTACGGGTACCAATGAGAAGAAGTTGGTCGACCTCATGAGTTTGAGGCTGAGAGCTAATGAGAACCGCAAGAATATTTGCGCAGATTCAGGGAAACTAAAAATCTCTGCTATTCCCTGAATTTACTAGATGATCAATTGCTAGGGATAGCTATAGCTGGCATGTTGCCGAATATCAGGGAGAGGCTATTCGGCATGGAGTTTGATGATCTTGGGCAATTATCACAACGGATGGCAATAATGAGTAATCAGACTTAGGGGTTCAGGAGAAATAACCAGTACCAGAAAGTTGATGTGGCTAGCGAGGTGTACCAGGCTTTCTTAGAAGAAGCAGTGGAGTATGATGATGAATATGAGATAGCTGCAGCAGAGCTGGTTTGGGCGAAAGAGCCGACTCAAGTCAACCAACATTGGCTGAGGCAGCAAAAGGGTACCTACGACTTTGATGTTTCCAAATCGGATAAATTATTTGAATTGCTGGTGAAAGAGGGACGCATCAAGCTACCAGAAGGCCATCCTATGCTGCGCCCTGAAGGAGTTAAAGACAAGAAGTATTGTGGTTTCCATAACACCAGATCTCATTCTATAAATGATTGTCGAGTCTTCAGAGTGCGGATCCAGAAGGCTATCCAGGAAGGGCATTTCACTATGCCAGAAAAGCTTATCAGTGACGCCTTGATTTGTGACCCAAAAACAACACGCGTCACAAATAAGCTATTAGTGACGCGGGTTCTTGAGATGCGTCACTGATTAGCTGTTGACCATGTCCCGGGACCAAGACGCGTCACTAATAACAGGGTATCAGTGACTCTTGAACAGAACACGCGTCACTGATAAAAATTGTGACGCGTGTTGCTGAGACGCGTCACTGATAGATCGACTTATTAGTGACGCGGGTTAAGAATATGGGTCACAGATAAGTCTTGTGACGCGGGTTCCTAGGACAAGTCACTAATAGTTGTATATATCAGTGACTCTTGATCATAACACGCGTCACAGATAAGAAATGTGACGCGGTTTATAGACGCGTCACTTATATGTACACGTATCTGTGACTCGTTTTTTTAAGCCGCGTCACAAATAACTAGCACCAATCTTAATATAATTTTTTTTGTTTCCGCCCTCACTCGCGAATCGCCGCACGTCCCTCAACAAAAATATCTCACTTCTCGTAAAAAAAGTCTCCCATCCTCTCTCTCGATCTCTCCAGTGGCGGCCATGGGCGACGCCGCCTCCTGCGATCCGCGCGTCCGTCGCTCCCTCTCCCGCTCGTGTCGCCCACTCCCTCCACTCCCCCTTCTTCTCTTTTGCCCTCTCTCTCCAGACCCGCCGCACCGGCGGCGTTCTCGCGGTGCCCGCGTGGCAGCGCGCCGGCTCAGCCGCGCCCAAGCGCCCTAGCCCCGGCCTCCGCACCAGCGATGGCGGCTCTCCACAGGGCCCTTCACTACCGACGAGCATCCACCCAGGTACGTTTCCCTTCTCTCTTCCGTCTACCACGGCCTTCTCTTCCTCCACTTCGATCTCTACCAGATCCGCGCCCCCCTCACTGCAGTCGCACCATGGGTCGGCCATGCGCCATCGCCCAGGCCACCGGCAGCACGCCGCGCCGGGTGGGCAGTGAATCCACGTCGTCCTTGCCAGGCGGCCGCTGCCGCGACCCCCAAGCCGGTGGTTGCGCTGCGCCCCGTCGTCATGCCCATCCTCGCCATGCCCATGCTGCTGTTGTTGCGTGGCTGCACGGATCTGGAGGCCCTTGCAGTCTGGGCGTCCTTAGATGTCCTCACCAGCACCACCGCTACTATGGCGTGCCCTAGGTACGGCTGCCCTGCTGCAGCATGCCCAAAGCTTTCTTGTTGGTTGACATGTTCTGCACTTCTGTTGCGTTTCGAGGTACATAATAAAGGCAAATCCCTATATCCAAATGTGTATTTTATTTTCTTACTGAGAAATCTTGTTGCTGAAGATGTGCATGGTATGTCAGCGCTCAAATTTTTTGGCCCATCATTTTGCAGGGTACTTAGCAGATGGGAGATCACCGTAGGGGGATGCAGTACACGTCGCCCAAAATATTTTCATTGGTCCGCTAAAACTGATTCCTTGTTGCAGGTTAGTTCTCCACAGGTTCCTTTTTGTCATTATTCTTTTTTGAGTCCAACCCGCATATAGTACTGCTTTGTAATAGCAGGTATCAAGTTGAAGAAAGGATGACAACAGATATATATGTTTTATTATCATGTATGCAATTACCATTATGTGAATTGTTTCACCCACACCTGCTTAGGCCATCCTTCCAATCAATTATTCCTCATTAAGGACCTTCAGGCCTCTTTGCTCTTGGTCATTGTTTATTGTTACTTGCATCTGCATGCTGTTTCTCAGCAGGATGGAATTAGGATAAAAAAAACATGCAAGAAACTGACCGAGCAAAAAAAGATTTGCGTGTATCACTACTACACACAACCACTATAGGGGCGGCTCCAGAAGCACTGTAGGGGCGGCTGGCCCAACCGCTCCTATCAAAGTGTACTTACAGTGCACCCACTATAGGAGCGGTTGGGGCAGCCGCCCCTACAGAGCAGCCGCCCCTACAGTGAGATCCACTGTAAGGGCGGCTGGTGATTGAACCGCCCCTACAGTGGATCCACTGTAGGAGCGGTTCAATCACCAGCCGCCCTTACAGTGGCTCTCACTGTAGGGGCGGTTCAATCTAGAGCCGCCCCTACAGTGCATTTTCTAGCAAAAAATAAATAAATATTTACATAATTCAAACCACAGCACAACATATATCACTATGCCAGAAAATGTTATCAGTGATAATAAGTAGTGTAAACTCATATGAGCAGTGGCCTAAATATTGCATTCATACCATGTATATATCTAAGAATATTGCTAAATGGCTAACAGTTTTTCAGATGACATGCACATGACATGGTTTTAGAATAAGGACTAGATAAAGTTACTTCTCCAATTCCCGGTCTTCACAATCAGCCGAACACTAATTGATGGTCAAGCAGACATTCTACCTGCAAAAAATGTAATCAATTTCCTGGGCTAAGCACACACAAAAAACATTCAGCCAAAATACTTGCTACATATTTATCTGATGCCAAAATCTGATAATTTGATTGAATTAAGCTGCTTGTTAGTTGAGAGTAAGTCAGCCAAAATACTGTGAACATACTACTACCTCATGTCACATTAATTTGTTGTTTTAGGTAGAGCCTACAATCAAGGTTATTACAACGTAGATAGAATGTCTAGCTTCTTTATCCCCTTTTCTCTCTATTAAACTGAAGCCTCACTAATTTTGTACTACTTATAAATTCTTGGGAGGGCATAACTCGGTAATTGGTACTATTAAATTGATTGGTAATATTAGCATTACAATAGTCACCAATCAATTATCAGCATGGACTGACCTCAATCGACATGGTGCAAAGGTTCCAGCTTCCTAAACAACTGCTTCTAGCTGCAATAAAGAACCATTGATGGGACAATTACATGAGCGTATATGAAAGTTGACAGAGCATACATAGTGTCAGATTGAACTATACAAAGCAAGCTATCACATACCAGCCCTTTGTAGTATGCAACTTGTCGCACAGAATACTTTGTTCTGAGCTTCAATTCTTGATCGGCAATGTTATTCACTACTCCATAGTACACCTTTCCATCATATTGGTTCATGCATGCTCGCAACTCAAACTGCAGGTATGCTAACTCCTTGTTGATCTTGAGAAGTATATCGTTGAACAGCTGTTGATGAGTAGCTGCAAGCCATGGGACGAGATATAATATAAGTGACAGGAGAAAAAAAGCTTGAGCAAAACTGAATTCAGGTAAGTTTAATCCCCTAGGCTAAAAACTCAGTAAAGCACTCTTGCATAACCAGTCTTAGTAGATAGTAGATATATACCGTTCAGCCAATCAACCAGACTACCAGAGTACCAGACCTCATCCAAAATGCAAAATAACTCTGAATGAGAATGATCTTTTCAGGGCAAAATAACTTTGGGTCCATGTCATTTGAAGAGTTAATATTTGAGATAATGATATGACAGATGATGCAAGTATGAAGCGATTGTGATAGGCTTTGACCATCCATGAAACAGTAAAGTCTGGAAACCAAGAGCAGTGTCCACTTTTAATGCTAGAGGGCTAGAGGCTACTACATGCACGACAGTACTCAAAGTGGTGGGTTTTTACGGCAACCAGGATCAGACCTGTAAACAGCATGCAACATCGCACAACGAAACAAGAATGCAACCAATCATGCTTTTATTTAGAATTTCATCAGAATCAAACCTCTTAGGCAGGACAGCCAAAGATGCATATACCACATTCCGGAGAGAAAGCACTAGCGAGTAGCAGCACAATAAATTGTAGCTAGTACTGTACCAACAGCTGTCTGCACTAAGATACAGATGCTGGGCTTTCTAAGCAAGAAAAAACTATGTCTCTAAGGTGTGAAAAAGTGTCGACTATCAAATTCACACAGTTTACGAAATCAATACCTTTGTCCTAAAGCTATGCCACAAACGCACACTAAATTCCAACAAATGTCATTCTCGGCAAAATAAATAAAAAGTAAAAAAAACACATGCAACACAGCCTCTTACTCGGCCTTGTCTCGAAGAATAGATGGTTGCGGATGGTGTCGGTGCTTTCTTCTCCTTCATGTCATTGTTGGCACTGCCCACCACATCTTACATGCCTGGGCACCAAGAGATACAAGTAGTGAATATCGAGAAACACGAGAAATTTCATGTCAACAATGTCCAATTTCTTTATTTACAGAATATGCTTTCAGCTGACAAGTAAACTGAAAAGGCAATTAGATCAGATCTGTTAAAGGGTTACCTGCTATTATTCTTAGACATATTCAGTGTGCATAAATTCAAAACCTGGCATAAATGAGTATTAAAAGTACAGTAAACTGATGTTCATAACTGCTCGAAACCAGTCAAAAACTGAAATATCCAAAAGTAAATCATAAGCAAGTCTGTTATGAATCATAAGCTGCCATCATAACAAACTGAAATATCCAAAAGTAAATCATAAGCAAGTCTCTCCTAGTTATCCTAGCAGTCTGTTGCCATCAATTTTTTGGATTATAAGATTCATCATACTCTTACAAGAGATTAAAACACATCCTAATTTTGCCAGACATAGGAGTAGATATGGGAAAACAACTTTAAATTAAACTTCCAGCGACATGGGATCGTATTCTAAACACATCCAGTGCACTTTAAATTAAACTTCCAGCGACATGGCCTCTCTACCATACTCTTACAAGAGATTAAAACACATCCTAATTTTGTCAGACATACACTTAAGCATTTTTTCTTGATTGGGAAACTTCCAGTGCACAGAACATTAAGTGAAATGCACACGAAATTGCAGGTGCAGATCCAATAAAGGACATGGGTATGCACATGTAATTAGATCAGATCAGAATAGAAATAGCCAATTAGCTAAAGTTAGGGTTGGGTGCTCAGATTCGCACAACGGGAAGGAATGCGAAGGGGTTGGCAAACCTCGGAGCAGCAGTTGCCGCCTGCTGCACTTTGCTCGACGGGCTGCGGCTGCCCCAGCCCTGGTGGCGTGGCACCTCGGCCTCTGGCGACGCGGCGCCCCGGCCCCTGGCGGTGGCGGTGGCAGCGCAGCGCGGTGCTCCGGCCCCTGGATCCGGGCGGTGCGGCACGGCGCTGCGGCCGGCCCCAGCCCCTGGCGGCGGGGTAAACCAGCCCTGGGCGGCGCGGCGCCCCGGCCCCGGGCGCCCGGCCCCTGGCGGCGTGAAAGGACGGGAGAGGGAGAAGGAGAGAGAGAGTGAGGGAAAAGTGAGGTACGGTGGGGGATTGGGTCGGGTGGGGGTTTTCTTTTTTTTCTCTTTTTTTTCTTCTTTGCTTGTGTCTTATATCAATAATCCTATATGGGTACTTTAGCTTGTTTGGCTGAGTATAGGAACGGGTCCAATGTTTGTTTGGCTGAGTATAGGAACGGGTCCAATGCTTGTTCGTACAAAGTTCATAATTATTATTTTTCAAAACTATCAATATATAAATACATGTAATATATCTATAATTTTTTATATATGGACAACTCAAATTATTTTTTATTTTTATTTTTGAAATATCTAAGTAAAGGGAGGCTCAAAAAATAACTAGGTAACATGAAAAATGTTTATCTTTTATATACACATGTTTTAATAATTTTTGAACTAGGTAAGGACGCAGCCAGACACGATTCAGGCTCAGATTTATGTAGAGGGCACGGTCGCACGGCTCGGGGACGAGAAGGGGCGGCGCTAGTAGGAGTTGTAGTGTGGCATAAACTTACATAATACGGAGTAATTCGTCTAAAAAAACTTATGTAATAATTAATTTCATCTCCTTATATTTACTATATTCATGTTAATTTGAATCTTGGCATGGATCCAATGAATGGACACAGCGGACAAGAAAATGAACAGACATACTACGTACTCCCTCCGTCCCTAAAAGAATGTCGTCATGGGATGCGTGCCACAGGTTTGACTCAATTTATAGAAAATACGTGCAATATTTAAATCTTCAAAAAAATTTGTTAAAAAACTAGATTCAAAGATCTTTCTAATGATACTAATTATGTACCATAACTACTAATATTACGGAAGCGGCCCGGCCGGCCGTGAGCCAGGGCGGGGGGGCGCGCCGCCCGCCACCCCATGGCCGCTGTTCCTCCTTCTCTCCTCCCTGGCACGCGGGCGAACACCCCATGGCCGCCGTTCTCTCCTCTCTACCTTGTGTTTCTTTCCTGGCTGAGAGGATAAGGAAGAGAGAGAATGGAAGAGGAGAAATGAGATAGAGTTAGGGTTAGGGTTTGACCCTTCCCTTTTATATGGCTCCCGGAAAATCTGGACCATCCATCAGGATGGACGGCCACGGATTTCCCAAGCCCAGAAGGCTGGCCCAAGAAGCTTGGAAATTTGGCCCAGTCGAGCCATTCATAATGAGCTGTGCATTTTCTCCCTATTTTTGCACAGAATAGTGGCCCGAAGTCCACTGTTGCACCCAAATACACGGCCTGAAGCCCGTGATATTTTATTTATGTTAAGTTATTACTTAATTATTTCTCGTACTTTATTCCTTGCAATTTATTTTTTGTGGCTATTTCATTCCCGCATATTTTTTTGAAATAATATTTTTTTATTTAAAATTGCAAAAGTAGTAGTTGTTTTAGAAAAGTTGCGTGTTTAGGGGCCAGCCGGCATTTGGGTGACCGACTAGGGTCCTATCGGCAGTTAGACGGCTGAGAGGTCCCTAATCGGCTCCTCAATAGCCGATAGGTGGCGGCCCACCACCAGCATGTGGCCTACCGACCAGATGCCAGTCGGCACACCAGATAGGCCTAGTCGGCCCCCAAACGGCCGACATGCCCATATAATTTATTAATTGGAATTGGTTGTATAATTTATTAATTGGAAAGACTGTCGGCTCCTGGGGAGCCAATAGGGTCCTATCGGCCATCTAGAGGCCGACTGAGCCCACTAACCTGGTAGGCAGCACTCGTATCGGCTTCTGGGCAGCCAATAGGGCCCTATCGGCTTCCCAACAGCCGACTGGGACCCTGTCGTCCTCCAAGCCACCGACTGCCTACCAAACCCCCTCCCAGATGCTATATTTGCAATTTTGAATAAAAAAATATTATTTCAGAAAAAAATTCGCCCAAGAAGCTTGAATTTGGCCCAGTTGGCCATTCATACCCAGCTTTAGTGGCTCATTTGACCAACTTTGACCAAGTCAAATCTTGTTTTTTTTAAAAAAGAGACACTTAGACTGTCGTTTTGAAGCCCCAAAATATTTCATATAGAAAAGTTATGAATATCAAGTTTGTTAAACTCTTCAAGATATACATAACTTGTCTCTGTCAAGTTTTCATTCGACAAAGTTTGCACGTTTCAAATTTGAATTTTAAAATTTTCACAGTTCAAATCAAGTTTTTGAAACCCTAGATAGTCTCAACTCGAAAAGTCATGAATACCAATATTGGTCCATTCATCAAGATCTACATTTGATATATAGGTCATTTTTGCATTTGACAAAGTGTCGGCATAGTGTAGTTCTAAATCCACATGAAGTTTCATAAAGTCTAGTGAGATTCGTGATTTTGTTACTAGTGTTTACTAAAACTTTCTCAAATGCAAAAATAACATATGTATAAAATGTATATCTTGATGAGTTATACAAAAGTGATATTCAAAATTTTTCCATTTGAGACCATTTAGTGCCTCATTTGACCAAGTTTGACCAAATCACATCTCGGATTTTGAAAACATGTCGCTAGTGTTTACCAACACTTTCTCAAATACAGAAAAGACCTATGTATCAAATGTAGTAGTGTAATTCTCAGTATTAGTTGTGGGAAAAGTAGATTTAAATTATATAAAATCCAAACGAAATTTGAAAATGACGAAACTTTGCCGAGTGCCACGATATTTTGCACTTGGCAAACCTTGGGCACTCGGCAAAGTACAGTTTTTCAGTAGTGATCGTAGATGCTTCACAAGTGGACACATCTTTTATAGGGTTTAGGTGAGATTTGTGAAAAATTAAAGTAAATATGGACAGTGTATGCTACGACAGTGTCAAATGAAGGAATGACCAAAACAAAAGTTGTAGGTCATGTTGTCCCCTTCAACTTTGGTATTCAAAACTTTTTCATAAGAGATACTTTTAAATCCCTTAGCGGCACAAAACTCTCTCAAAATGTGAATTTCAAATCTTTGATCATATAAAAAAGTGTCAAATGAAGGGATGACCTATACAAAAGATGTGCATGATATTGCTACCTACAATTTAGTGTGGTGACATGTCTTGGCCACCTAAACTCTAGGAAAAAATATGAAATTTCAGTGGCGGAGCATGAAGAGGATTTGAGGAGGGGGCCAATAGTACTAAGTTATTTATATTTTACAAACCTTTATTACTTTTTAATGACTAAGTATAGATTATCATTAACAAAATACAATCACCAAGGAGGGGCCATGACCCACTTTCGCCTCTACATAGCTATGCCACTGTTCAGCATGTTAAACACAAAGTACCTAGATGAAAGGAAAACAGAGGGTAATTTAGAGCTGATCAGATTGTGGGAGAAATTTAGAATTGCATTATAGTAAACCAGAATATAATTTCCTAGACATTGCTACTCTTTGAGAAGGAACAATCCAGCAAATACAAACAGATGCAACTTCAGTTGCAGGCATGACAAGAGGCTCACCAAGTAACTCAAATACAAGCTGTAACACAAACGCCATATAGTTTAAGCTATACCAAAATATGGATGGAGGTACATGGACATGGACATAGAGCGTGTCTATATGTGTTTGCAGATCAGTTGTTCTTTCATAGACAGAATATATAGAAAAAAAACAAACACAATAAGGCAAACTATTGCTAGCTAAGCCAACAACATGAGGCAGTGGTGCTTCTAAGTTTTAACCAAACTAATTTTTTGTTACAGTCAGAACTACAAAGGAAAAAATACCTTAAGTTTGCATCTATATCTAAGAAGCGGGGCCTCAAATAGGTCCATTGGAGCATTTCCTTTCGAATTCTGATATGTTGAGAGAATACACTGAAAAATAAACTTGATTACATATCATAGGACCCAATAAATTAACACAGCAACGTAAACGAATAAAAAAGGGTGCAACCTCATTTTTCTAACTTGTTTACACTAATAAAAAAGGGTGCAACCTCATTAATTAGTTATAACAAATAATTTCAAAGGCAACAAATATTTTACTCACTTCAATTCTTTTGCTCACTACAATTCCCACACCGGCCAATTTCATTCTAATTTCATGAATGCAGAAAAGACCTATGTATCAAATGTAGATCTTGATGTGTGGAACAATATTGGTATTCAAATTTTTTTTATTCGAGGTAATTTAGTGGCTCATTTGACCAACTTTGACCAAGTCAAATGTAGATTCGTGATTTTGTTACTAGTGTTTACTAAAACTTTCTCAAATGCAAAAATGACCTATGCATCTAATGTATATCTTGATGAGTTATACAAAAGTGGTATTCAAAAGTTTTCCATTTGAGGCAAAGTAGTGTTGTAAATCTTATTCAAAGTTATAGCTAGTTTAAATTTAAAATTTGATTTTTTTTGAAAATAGTCGCAACGAAAATTGATCATGCTACAGTAATAGAGCATGATTTTAGAAAATTTTAGAAAAAAGAATCATTGCATTTGGAGTTACTATGAGGGAGAAAGACTAGTTACAATTTTTATCTACAGATCAAAATAGAAAACTGCACCTGTTTATTGAAGATAAAAGTGTTCATCCAAATCCACTGTAGGAGCGGTTGGTGAATGAACCGCCCCTACAGTGGTCCACTGTAGGGGCGGTTCAATCACCAACCGCCCTTACAGTGACATCCCACTGTAAGGGCGGTTGGTGATTGAACCGCCCCTACAGTGGACCACTGTAGGGGCGGTTCATTCACCAACCGCCCTTACAGTGGTTTTGTAGGGGCGGTTGGAGATGCTGGGCCCCAAGATGTCACTGTAGGGGCGGTTCAATCACCAACCGCCCCTACAGTGGAAAGGGGGACGCTCTTACAGTGGGTTTTTCACGTAGTGTATAGTACATGCAATGGTTTTATCAAATTGGTTGTGGTTTGAAATATCTTTGCTTAATATCTATATATGGCTCTTCTTGCTGGTTCTATTTTTGTATTACACTGACGAGTGTGATACATAGCTCTATAATTAGGCATCACCATTTGCACATAGTACTTTCATGATCGTTTTTCCCTTTGATTAATCATCCCCAAGGAGCATGCATGGCTGCAGGTTGTACTCATCAATGCATTATCATTTCCTGCTTCTGCAGCACTAGACACTAAAGATTTTGCAAAGAATTGACAGTTTGGTGATAGACAAAGACAACACTGAATATATATATCTGCACTTTCATTTATATTGCCAAACTAAGCACCGACACTGTGCCCTAATTTTTCTATATCCATCCTACACAGACACATGCATTTGATTTTTAATAAAATTATATTCTAAAATTGACAGGACTGTGCAAAACAATGACAGATCATGTTTGCAGTACTAATAGTTTTCGTTCATTGGTCCATGGCTGGAGTAGCACCGGTGAAACCCTTGGCTAAAGTGGACAATCTTACTACTCACAGTATGTGTTTGTATGTCATGTTCACCTTACAATTTTCAGTTTTGAGCAAGCAATGATTTGGTTCATATATCTGAGACCGTTGAAACTAAGCTAGCAGGTGTCACCGTTTGAAACTAAGCTAGCAGCAATATGCGATATAGAGTAACAGAGTGGCTCAGTACATACACAGCAGGTGATTCAGTTCAGTAGAGAATCATTTTTATCAGTGGTTATGCATATGCGAATTTTTTTTATATATTGATCTTCTGAGTTTTTGACCACCAATGAGCTTTGCCGCTTTGGTATGTACAACACTACAATTGATAGAGAAATTCAGCCATCAATTTCGATCACCATGAAGACAAGAACTCGAGATTACTGCTTGGTTGCGTGCTCTTTGCCTTTATCATATTACTAATCATGTAGATTGTACATGATCCTTTCTCTGCAAAGAAAGATTCATCTTTACTGTACAAGTAAGTTAAATAACAGTTGGATGTAATACTGTATTTTGCTTGCATGTGGCATTTACTCCATGCCTCATAATTGATTTGGTCTTCATTTTGCAATGTCTCTAGTCTCAACAGTTTAGCAATGTACTGTGTACTTCCATTGTAACTAGGCTATGTTTTAGCAATTCGAGTAATATACTCTATATGCTAGACCGTCTCATATCTTCAATTTTATTTTACTTTTTT
This sequence comes from Coix lacryma-jobi var. lacryma-jobi, assembly GCA_009763385.1. Lineage (NCBI taxonomy): Eukaryota > Viridiplantae > Streptophyta > Magnoliopsida > Poales > Poaceae > Coix > Coix lacryma-jobi. The sequence continues at coordinate 153,969,156 of CM019827.1, read as the reverse complement.
AGATATCATTTCTCCATCATTGTTTCTCTAGTTGGCACCTTAGGTACCTTATACTAATAGTTGAAATACGACTGAAATTGTGTGCATGTAGGACAACAAATCAGGAAGGCATTGTGCTGTGATTATAGTATTATGTTTCAAAGTGGCATCAATAAGGTGAATGCCTCTTTATAGTGCAATAATTATTGTACAGAAAATGCATCTTGTCATGGCCAGCTAATACACTAATTACTATTACAGATCTTGAAATGCGAGTAAGCTGTCTAAGGGGAGATGGTCATCCATGCTCAGGTATCTTGAGTGACTAATATATTCAACAAGGCTTGCATTATACTTTATTGTGTATCAATGCGGCTACTTTCAGTTTGAACATTGTTAACTTCAAACCTTATTGCTTGTTACAGTATTCTTTGTTGCTGGCACTTCTAAATTTGTACTTTGGTTTATAATGATTTTGCAGGATCTCATGGACAACCCTATTCAATGTAGTTGTAGCTTTTGTACTGTTAGAAATCATGTAGTTATAGCTTATGTAATATTCATTTTATATAATATTCATTTATTATTAGATTAGAAATCATCTAGGCTGCAGTTTTTCTAGCAGATACTTTGTAGATAAGTTGTATCTGGAGTTTGTAAAGAATTTGACTGCTGAAATGGATGTAACTTGTAACACGTGTAATGTAGGAGCAGGGTAGAGTTTTTTTATTTTATTTTTGTTTTTGTAAATTATTATTAGTGACGCGTATTGGTAAAATGTGTCGCTGTTAAGGTCCACATCAGTGACGCGGCTTGGCTACACACGTCACTGATAGAGACTATCAGTGACGCCTCTTGGCTGGACACGTCACTGATAGATATTATCAGTGACGCGTCTTGGCTGGACGTGTCGCTGATACGGGTTATCAGTGACTCGTCTTGGCTAGACACGTCACTGATAGGGGTTATCAGTGACGCGTCTTGGCTGGACGTGTCGCTGATAGCGGTTATCAGTGACGCGTGTTTACGCGTCACTGATATGCCCTTATCACAGACGCAAGAACAGTGACGCGTGTTTTACGCGTCACTAATAGGGCTCTATACGCGTCACTGATAACGTTTTCTGGCATAGTGTTTGAAGTTCGATGGAAAGATGAAAATTGATGGTAACCCTTTTGAACAAAATACTGTATCTTTCTTCGTTAACATGGTTGATACAGATGACCCTAGGGGCAAAAGCAAGATGAAGGTGTTAACCTCTGATAGAGCTAGAGAGACCGGTGCTGTTGACCCCGATCGGCAGATCACAAATGAAGAATTTCGGCAACAAAATCGTTTCCAGAATAGCCGAACTGAAAGGGGTGAAGCTTCCAGGCCCAGGGTCACGACACGTATTTTGTTGAACAAATGGTGTCGGGAGCAGGAATGGTGCCGAAAACAAAAATTTTATGAAGAACAAAAGTTAATAGAGGAGCAACGGAGGTACGAAAAGAGAATGTACCGGGAAGAGCGAGAATATATGAAAGAGCAAGAGCAATCTCATTGGGGGTGCTCATTTTTCAAATATTGTTGGAATGAAGGCTTGAAGCTGCCTGCTAAGAACAACTGCCCTGAATGCAGTGATCAATATTCTGAGTACAGGCAGTCTTGAGTCAACCGCCGTTCGGTCCATGAAAGGCTTGGGATGCGATTCCCTGAGGACGATCGGCGCTTAAAAATGAGTAATTCCAGAAATCGGCAAGGGAGAAGATTTGCCGATCAAGATTGGGCTCGCACTAAGGAAGAAGAATGTCGCGAATATGTTTAGCAGAGAGGACAATGGTGTCCACCAGGATTAAGAAAGAGCCAGAAAAGGAGAGTGCAGCGCCTAAGGAACAAAGAATTAATAGAAGCGGGTGCCACAACAAAGCAAATTTGGCGTCCTAAAGAAAAGCCCGATGAAGGTGATCGTTCGGCTAATGCATGCATGGCTTTCTTTCTCCCATCAGAATTCATAGCTCCCGGAGATCAAGATGTCCAAGAAGAAGTGTATTCGGATTTTGATGAAGACGAATACCAAGATCTGATGGCTCAACTCGTTCTGGCTCAACGAGCAGTTTTTGATAAACCAGCTAAGCATCGATACTTGAAGCCACTTTATGTGAGAGGGTATATTAATGGCAAGCCACTAACCAAGATGTTTATTCACGGGGGAGCTGCCATAAATATCATGCCATATACTACCTTCAGGAAACTTGGGATGGCAAGTGAGGAATTATTGAAAACTGATATGGTGTTGAGGGACTTTGCTGGCAATCCTTCTGATACTCGAGGAGCGGTTCACGTTGACTTGACGATCGGGTCAAAAAACTTTGATTACTACCTTCTTCGTCATCGATGGCAAGGGGGCATACAGTTTGCTCTTAGGAAGGGATTGGATACATGCAAATTGCTGCGTTCCATCAACTATGCATCAAATCCTCATCCAGTGGATTGGAGATGACATCGAGGTTGTCCATGTTGATGATTCGGTGAGTGTTGCTACTGCAGAACCCGTTTACTGGGAATATGATGGTGTCGAGTGCTTCTCTGGAAGAGTTTGGAAAGAAGGTCCTGTAAATGTTTTCGACAAGGACCAACAGCCGATCCAAGCAATCGGTTCTCAGAGCAATTTTTGAATGGATATTCCAATTGGTAGCAGCGAAGGAAAGTTTGGGCGAGGTTTCATATCGGCTGATAAATTAAAAGAAGTAAATGTTGATAATAAAGCCGAAACAAGACCAATATATGTCAGTGCAAGTTTGGATCCAGAGTATAGATTGAAATTGATAAACCTTCTGAAAGAGTTCTGCCTTTTTTCTCCATTGCTAAAGCTTAAGAGAGACCAAAAAATTCGTGCGGGGTGACGTACAACAGAAAGCTTATGATGAAATTAAAGAATGCATGAAGGTACCACCAGTGTTGGCACCTCCACAGCTTGGTAAGTCTTTTGAGTTGTACGTGGCGGCCGATAGCCTAACAATAGGATTGGCCCTTACACAAGAATTTGAGGGAAAAGAAAGGGTAATAGCTTACCTTAGCCGAAAGCTGTTAGACCTAGAGATAAGGTATTCGGCTATGAGAAAACATTGTTTATGTGTGTATTACTCGTATACCAAGCTTCAGCACTACTTGTTAAATGCCGAATGCGTGACAGTTTCAGGATTTGATATGATAAAAACATATGTTATATTGCCGATCGGGATGAAAGGTAAAGCGTTCGGTAAATGGTCTCCAAATTGGGAAGGTCCTTTTCGGGTAGTAAGACATGTGCCTGGCAATGCATGTATTTTGAAGACTTTATTGAGGGGAGGATTTTCTAGAGCTATTAATGGGAGATTTCTTAAAAAGCTTCATCCCAGTGTGGAAGTCGGTGCATGAGCAGGTTCAAGAATATTCGTGTGCGAAGATAGCCGATGTAAAACATCGCCTTTAGCAAAAAAAATGCTCCAAGAATTTGGAATATAGCCGACATAACGTGTGTTGCCTTTAGTACAAAAAATGTTTACAACCCTGGTGGCCCTAGCATTTTTCAAGTTAGCAGGTTTATCAGGAGGATAGAAAGATGAAGCACAGTAAATAAGATGCCGAGTGACATGACATGTCAAAACGAGATCTATTCGGCTAGGATGATGTCATGTGTTCGGGAAGCGTTTTCTGAAGAGATGATTGCAATCAGGAAAATCACTGAGGAAATCGGAAGATGCAAATGGACATCATTCAGAAAAAACAACTTCGTTTATTCATTTACAGATCCGTCCTAGTACAAACTACTCCTAGAATAATCTATTCAGAACGGATTGCGGATTAGTGACTCTGGTAAGAGCAGCGACATGATCATCATAAACTTTGAGATGATTTTCAATATCTTCGATTTCATCCGGGTGTCCGCCTGTGAAGCCGACCGGTTGGACGGAGTAGTCCTCGTTGGTCCGAGAACTCATCGCCGCTAGCCCAAGAGAGACGCCAAGATGCACACCTTGGATGATGGCCTGATCAATGCGGCCATCCGTAGCATCAAGGCGCGCTTCGGCTGAGTCCCCGTGGGCATTCACCTTATCGGCAATTCTGTTCGCCGCCGCCTTAAGACGGCCATTCTCCATAGAAAGAGATGAAAAGGAAAAGAATGAATTTGTGATGCGGGGAAAGGCCAAAAGAAGGTGGAATGGACGATAGGTGTCAAACCGGTAATGGCGTTGCAGAGCTGCTTCCGTTGGTCCTCCCATTCGGCTTCCTCAATGCCATACTTCTTGGATATGTCCTCCAACTCCTTATGAGCCTTGTCCCTCTCGTCGCGGTACCGGAGAGCGTCCAAACGGGTGAACCGAGATGAGTCATCAGATTCAGAGGAACTTGATGACCTAGAAGAAGGAGTGGGAGAGCCCGTTGGAGCTGCCGTTTCTGGAAAAGAAATCCAGGTTTGGCTGGAGAAAGCCCTCACCCTGGAAGGAACATGAACAGTGAATCAGGAACGGATAAACAAGGAAAGCTACTGCAAGGGGGCAGGAAACTGATTTTTACCCATAACGCCGATGAGTCGGTGCTCGGCTTCCTTCCGCTTTGTCTCCAGCAGGGCGTTTACCGTGGTCACCATTGCCTGTCATTGATGAAATACAGACGAAGTTTTTTCTCTCTCTAGTTTGAGCTGGGAGCTGGGAAATGGAAAGTTTGCAAGTCAAACTGTTCAATTGGAGTTGAAGATGATGGCCTGCATAGGGTCATATTTATGGAGCCGTGGCTTGCACCCTGGAGAGCCAAGCGTCGGAGTAGGGTTTTCATGTTTTATGGGCCGTTGTTGGGCCAGGCCAGAATTTTGCTGACTTGAGGAGATCGTGGCTCTAGAATCAGAAAGCCAATAGGATTCGGCTAAAGATTGTTGCCGCATGAAGGGTTCAGTTTTGGTTGATCATTTGGAAACTCATATTTCCGATTGATACCGAAAGTAGTAAGTTTGGCAAATGGTCTTCGAATTGGGAAGGATCATATTTTGTTCCAGGCAATGGAGTTTTAATGAGGAAGTCTTCGAGAAAAGGAAGAATTCCTTAAGAGGCACTATCCTGTCATCATCATAGATTGGAAAATTGAAAAGGATCTGGAACACTAGATCTGAAAATAGCCGATTACAACAATCGCCTGCGAAACAGAGATGACTGACATGATTGTCAGCAGTAAGCCGATGCGATATACATCGCCTTTAGAGCAAAAATAGAAGTCAGTGATTAATGCACGAAGCAAAACACACATTGATCTCAAAGGATCAGTCACAGATTGATTTCAAGGATCAAACAGAGGGGCTTTTATTTACAAGAAGGGGGTACAAGATTACAGTGAAGAATCAGTTCGTCCACTCCATCCTATGACTAATCGGAAGATCATGGTCGAAGGAATCAGCCAGATCTGTTCCAGCTTCCTTCATATCATCCGCAGAATATGCTACCCTATATTCCAGCCCCCGCTCACAGACGTCGAATCTGCGATAGTCGGCGCCGGAGTGAATCCGTACAGCATTGAAGGCAAGCGCTGCGCCGTATCCCATGCCAGCCCTGGAGATGTCGGGGAGGATTCGGTTAACCTCGTTCACCCGATCCAAGGCTGTCGTACCCGCCGCGTTGGCCGTGATGGCAAGCTTGGCGACGGCAGTTTCAAGAGCATGGAGTTTTGCCTCCAGAGCTGGAAGGGAGAAGAGTGAGTAAAAACAAGAGGGGGAAGCAAAGACAGAAATGATGAAAATATTCACCGGCGGCTCGATTCCGAGCAACGTCACACTCCCGGGAAACTTGAGAAATCTCCTGATTCTTCTCCTCCAGATCAAGATGAAGGTCTATGACCTGTTGAGTCAGGTCTTCGGAGAAATCATCGTCGATCCTCCTGAACAAAAGTAACAAAGTAAGAACAGCTGCCTCATTTTGAGACAAAGTAGAAGAGAGCAACCTCTTCCTGGAAGTGCTGGAGACGCCAAGCTCGGAGCTATGTTTGCTCGCCACGGAAGACATCTTCTGGATTGGATTAGGTGATGATAGGAGGAAGAAGGGTTTTTTCTTGGTTTTGAGATTGAAACAGGGGAGTTTGAAAGTGTGAGCCGAAACAGAGTGAGGGGTGACTTAAAAGGACCCCAAAGGACGCATTGGGAGCTGAATTGGCAGGTAAGGCAATTATGGCACGCAAAATTTCCACTAGAGTGGATGCTTCCGGAGGTTCCCTCAAAGGAATTTTACTGAAGATAGCTACGATTTGAGGAATCGGCAGGATCTAGAAAGATCGGTTGATCAAATGGACGAAGAAAATGACGAATGGACCTAGCCGGCAGTGAGAAGGGCATTCGGCAAATAACCAAGCTGACGTTTAGTTCTCGGAGTTTTAGCAGGTGCAAGTGCGGTCGGCTATCTTGCAAAAGGCTGATTCTATTCGGGAAGCAAATATGGCAAGTGAAGCCAGCTTGCACGAAAAGACACCTGACAATGGGGGATGCCGAGGGGAAAATAGAAATAAGACTCGTATTTTCCAAGTTTCATTATGTAAATCGTAGTGTCCTAGGACTCATGTTTCGCCCAGGGTATAAATATAAACCCCCGACCATTGTAAAACTGTTCACAACCATATCAATAAAAACCGGCCCCGTGCCACCTTCGAGTCCTTTGTCGTGTCATCGAGTTCTTCGAGAGGAATCATCGATCCGTCGACCTCCGTAAGTTCCGACAACCTTGTTATCTTGTCTAGTATCATGCGGTGGATTTAGATGTGATGCAAGTAGTCTTGTTTGTTTACAAAGATCGTGCGGCGGATCTATGTCGACAATCAAGAAGTCTTTGCTTATGCTATGCCTATGAGTAAATACCGTGCGGCAGGCGTTCATTTGATAAGTTTAACAAAAGTGAGATAGTTATCGGCTCTATTAGATTTGACAAAATCTAGTAGATTCATTAAGTTATCATGTGTTGTATGATTTAATTAATTTTGCAACACTCTTTTGCCCAATCTAGATTGACTTTGTTCGGCCTTGCTTTATGAGTTTATTTGTGTTCTAATAATTGCATGATCATAACGGCCGAATTAATTTCTAATCTAGATTGTTACGTGTTGCGGGTTCATACATGTCAACCACGTTTGAGCTTAGATAAAACTAGGTATCGTGCGGCAGATGCAGGTTTTAGATTGGTTTGATCGTGTTTGTTTGCATGTTCCTTCTTCATGGACTCCAATTCGGCTAGTTTGCCGAGCTTGGTTACATGTTAATTTATAATCTATCTTTACTTGTTCAAGCATGTCTTTTTCATGTACGTGCGTTCGGCAACCAGCTGTTTACATATGTTCATGTTTGAAGTTAGCCGAATGATCTTAAAAACCTGTTGACAGATAGCTTCTATAGCTATATGTCATCGTGAGTGGCTTCAGGGCCGTAAATATGGAACTGTCTGGTCTCACCCGGGATGTTTCAGTTTTATTCTCACAGTTTTATCCCCTGTCGGCTTTCAGGTCAAACCGACTGGCACGTCTCCGGATTTCTGACCGTCCGGGCACCCGATTGAAGCCACTCTTTTTGGCTTGCTGTGTGTGAGGCACAGTGCACCACATTTTGTGCCAACAACTGGGCGGGTGAACCATGTGGCTGCAGATACTGCCCTGGATGCACCAGATGTCACGATGGGTACGTTCAGCATCAACTCGATCCCAGCTACCGTACTTTTTGATTCTGGTGCTTCGCATTCTTTCATTTCACAATCATTCGTTAGAATGCATGGTATACCTCTTTGTGCAATGAAAGAAACCATCATAGTGAACTCACCGGGGGTAGCATGCCTGCAAGCTTTTGGAGTCCCACCTCTAGTGTCACCTTAAGGGGGGTAGAGTTTAAAGTAAAGCCTATAATGCTGAGAACAACAGACATAGTTCTCATCTTGGGAATGGACTGGATGAAACAACATGGAGCTGTCATTCAGTGCCAAGAAAGATCATTTGTTGTCTCTACACCCAAGGGAGATAGAATCTATGTGAAAGTGGTGGTGCAAGAGCAGCCTACTGCCACCATAAACCAGATGGATGCTGGAGGTGCAAATCAAGATCGCGTGGTGGACGAGTTCCCTGATGTTTCTCGTGGTGATCTGCCAGGTATGCCACCTGATCGTGATGTTGAATTCATTATTGAATTATTGCCTAGAACTGCACCAATAGCAAAGAGACCTTATAGAATGGGGGTAAATGAATTAGAAGAGCTTAAGAAGCAACTTAAAGAGTTGCTAGAGAAGGGGTATATACGCCCCAGTGCTTCTCCCTGGGGAGCACCTGTGATCTTTGTGGATAAGAAACATGGTAGCCCGAGGATGTGTCTGGACTATAGGTCCCTAAATGAGGTTACCATAAAAAATAAATACCCTCTACCCAGGATAGATGATCTATTTGACCAACTAAGAGGAGCATGTGTGTTCTCTAAAATAGATCTCAGATCTGGATATCACCAGTTGAAAATCTGGAACTCAGACATTCCCAAGACCACTTTCACAACTCGGTATGGGTTGTACGAGTATACAGTCATGTCAATTGGACTAACCAATGCCCCAGCCTACTTCATGTACTTGATGAATAAGGTGTTCATGGAGTACCTAGACAAGTTTGTGGTGCTATTCATTGATGATATTCTAGTGTTCTCTAAAATAGAACAGGAACATGTTGAACATCTGAGGATGGTTCTGCAGAAATTGAGAGAGCATCAACTCTATGCCAAGAGGAGCAAGTGTGAATTTTGGTTGAAAGAAGTCTCTTTCTTGGGACATGTAGTCTCTAACGGAGGTACATCCGTTGATCCTAGTAAAGTGCAGGATGTGTTGGACTGGAACCCGCCAACCAATGCTAGCGAGATCCGAAGCTTTCTGGGTTTGGCGGGGTACTACAGAAGGTTCATTGAAGGGTTCTCTAAGCTTGCAAAGCCTATGACGGCCTTGCTAGAAAAGAGTGCCAAGTTTGTGTGGTCGGATAAATGTCAGGCAAACTTTGAGGAGTTAAAGAAGAGATTAACAACAGCACAAGTCCTAGTTCTGCCAGACTTGAACAAAAGCTTCTCCATCTATTGTGATGCATCTCGTCTGGGACTTGGATGTGTTCTGATGCAAGAAGGAAGGGGAGTAGCCTATGCATCCAGACAGCTGAGAAAGCACGAGTTGAACTATCCAACCCATGACTTGGAATTAGCAGTTGTTGTCCATGCTCTAAAAATATGGAGACATTATCTAGTGGGGCATAAGAGTGATGTGTACACTGATCATAAAAGTCTGAAGTACATATTTACTCAGTCGTACCTGAACCTGAGGCAACGTCATTGGCTAGAACTGATAAAAGATTATGACCTGGAGGTACATTATCACCCAGGAAAGGCCAATGTCGTGGCTGATGCTTTGAGCAGGAAAACCTATGCAAATGGACTGCAAGTGGAGTTCATGCCAGCAGAGTTGAGAGCTGAAATGACACATCTTAATCTATGTTTTGCAAACAATGTTGTGGAGATGACAGTTGAACCTACTCTGGAGAAAGACATCCGTGAGGGTCAGCTGAAAGATGAAAAGTTGCAAGCGATAGCAGAGAAGATAGTGCTTGGAAAGGCACCAGGTTTCAAAATGGATGAAAATGGAACGCTGTGGTTTGGAAAAAGGATATGTGTGCCTGAAGTGAAAGCTATTCGCAATGCAATCTTGCGAGATGCACATGATTATGCCTACTCTATACACCCCGGCAGTACCAAAATGTACTTGGATCTAAAGGAAAAGTACTGGTGGTATGGATTGAAGCGAGATGTGGCAGAGTATGTGGCCCTATGTGACACCTGTCAGAAGGTCAAAGCTGAACATCAGAGACCGGCAGGATTGTTACAACCTCTGCAGATACCCGAGTGGAAATGGGAAGAAGTGGGAATGGACTTTATCACTGGATTACCCCGCACACAAAGAGTGTATGACTCTATATGGGTAATCGTTGACCGTCTCACTAAGGTCGCTCACTTCCTACCAGTTAAGACCACCTATAATGGAGCAAGGTTAGCAGAGCTATACATGGAAAGAATTGTGTCCCTGCATGGTGTTCCAAAGAAAATAGTGTCTGATAGAGGAACACAATTCACATCTCATTTCTGGCATCAGATACACCAATCGTTGGGAACAAAGTTAAATTTCAGTTCTGCATATCACTCGCAAACAGATGGGCAGACTGAGAGAATAAATCAAATCCTGGAGGACATGTTGAGAGCATGTGCCCTTCAGCATGGGGCTAGTTGGGATAAAAGCCTGCCATATGCTGAATTCTCCTACAACAACAGTCATTAGAAGAGTCTCAAAATGGCTTTTTTTGAGGCTTTGTATGGGTGAAAGTGTAGAACTCCTTTGTTCTGGAATCAGACAGGAGAGACTCAGGTGTTTGGACCAGATGTTCTTCAAAATGCTGAAGAACAAGTGAGAATGATCCGGTATAACTTGAGGATAGCTCAGTCCCGATAAAAGAGTTATGCAGATACTCGCAGGAGGGACTTAGCTTTCAAAGTGGGAGATTATGTGTACTTGAAAGTGTCACCCATGAGGAGTGTAAAAAGGTTTAACATGAAGGGAAAGTTGGCACCCAGGTACATAGGACCTTTCAGGATCTTGGCCAGACGTGGAGAAGTGGCCTATCAGCTTGAACTACCTGAGAGTCTATCAGGCGTTCATGATGTGTTCCATGTCTCCTAGTTGAAGAAGTGTTTGAGGGTGCCGGAAGAGCAAGTTCCCCTGGAAGAGATCAAGATAGGAGAAGATCTCACTTATGAAGAGTATCCCAACAAGATCTTAGAGACAACGAAAAGAGTTACCAGGAGCCGAGTGATCAAAATGTGCAAAGTTCAGTGGAACAGATATATACAGAAGAAGAGGCTACCTGGGAAAGAGAAGAAGATCTCGGGAAATCTTATCCACAACTTTTTGAGTAAGCACTAGTCAAATCTCGAGGACGTGATTCATCTTAAGGGGGGTAGAGTTGTAACACCCTAAATTTTTTCCTCAAATTAAAATAGGAGAACATGTTTTATTTATGAATTTGTGAGAATTTAACATAGGGGTTAAATAATTTTTATACAGTTAAATAATGTTAGAAACATGTTTTTGCACTCATGCTGATGCATTTGTTTTATTGAAGTGACTGGTTTTTGTCAAAACTTGAAATGGATTCAAATTCACTTTGAATTGGTTTGAAATGCTTTGAAATAAAAAGAAAAAGGATTTATTTCTCCTTTCCTCCTCTCTCCTTGTTTTCGGCCCAAGCGGCCTGGTGGCCAGTCCGCCGGCCCGCCGGCTACTCCGGCCGCCTCCTCTCCCCCCCCCGCGCTGGGCCGACTCCCTCCCTCTTCTCCTTCGCCGCGGCCCATCTGGCCGGCCCGCGCGCGCCTGTCGAACCACCGTCGCGTCTCTCTCCCTCGCTCAGTCATTGGCGCTTCGGGCCCGCCTGTCATCGCCTCCCCCGTTCCCCTCTGCGCTCTCGCAACCGCCGCAGCTGCATGCTCCCGAGTCAACCGCGAGCCGCTCCCACGTCCCCGCTCCCTCCCTCGTCCTTAAAGTGGACGCGGTCTCCTCCCCGCTCCCTTTTCCCGCATTGCCTCACTCACGTCGCACAGCAGTCACCAGAGCACGCGGCCAAGGCACCACTCGCCATTCTCGAGCTCCGCCGCCGGCAACCGACCATGCCTCACCGTCCCCGCCTCCATCTGACTCTCCGCCGAGCTCCGTGACGCGATATCGAATCCGTCGAACGTCCCCTCCCTTTCTCCCTTGAACCCCTTTGCCCTAACCGCCGGCAGATTCGTGCAGGAAGACCTCGCCGGCCGCCGACCGCCGTTCCTCGCCGTGCGCCAACCCCAGGGCCTCCCCGTCGCCTCTTCCGCCGCGGTGAGCACCCCCTTGTTTCCCTCTATCTCCTAGTCCGCTTGGTTTGGTCTGTGGTGGACCCTGTGTTCATGGCCGCGAGCTCCCGTGCGTCATCTATGGCAGGATCGCGCACGACGTCGTGCTAGACGCCGCGACGTCGCGGCGTGGGCGCGTCGTTGGTTCGCGCCGCGTGCCCCACCCCCTTGTCATAATCTGTGCCATCCATCGCCGATCCGACGACCCTGGATGCCCCATACCCCTTCAGGGTTAGTTTTGCTAAAGAGCCCCTAAGGAATCGTGAAACCAACCCGCAGTCCCTGGCCGGCTGTGAAATTGATTTAAAATTTAATTTAAATTCAAATGCATTTCAGCTTATTTACAGTTTTGCCACTACACTAAAACGCTTATAAAAGCCACGTTTTAGCTCCGATTTGATCCGTTCAAATTGCATTAGCTTCGTAATTTAGTTCTCTATCTGTTTATGTCTCTGTTACCCTGTTTTGGTCAAGTTATCTATAGGGTCCTAGCCAATCAAGTTTAGCGCTTTAGAAACCCCGTTTCGGCCGTATCTTTCGCGCCGTAACTCCGTTTTCGGTGAACCAAAACTTGTTGTGATCGTAGAAACATGTGCTACTATTCTCCAAATATTTTATTTCTGTTTACTACTATTTGGTGTACTGTTCTAATAAAAGGTCTTGTTTGCAATGTATGTATGCACCTGGAATGCGTGTGTGATGTTGTATGCGTTCGAGTAGACGGTGAGCAAGTGTGGTACGACCAGGAACCTTCCTTTGAGGAGCAGCAAGAAGACCAACAGTTCAGCAACCAAGGCAAGTTAACATGGGACCTCCTTGTTACCTATTCACTTTATAATACATTTACTCATTTGTGCATGTCTCTAACTGAGCAACCTTAGAGACCCACTTAGTTTTGTTATGTGTGATATTCTTGACACCGTGGGATATATGCATATGGGTAGAATGCTAGTGCTAACTGATTAATAACCGATCCAGTCCAATGATGAATGTTCCCATGTTGGTATGTTGATAAACGGTTAATAAAACTTGTTAGCAAAAGCTAGGACTGACAGTGCTACCAAGAGTGCTATATGGCTCTGGTTTTAGCTTAGTAAACTGGACCTTTTCTAACTTGTTAGAGGTGACCCGAAAGGGCACAAGAGGGGCTTGCCTCTACGGGTGTAGGGCTGCTCCTGTTCCTATGAGTATAGCTGCGATGGCCTTGTGCCATAGGAAAGGGGGGTTTGCTACATCTGATTGCCAAGGAAACCTAGCGGCCCTAACTTGTTAGACGAACCAGCGAAAGGCTTCATAGTGTACCCTGCCGATCTACCTTGGAAGTGGATTAAGAGGTTGGCCACCTCGGGCACAAGGGCAACATGGCTTGTGGGTAAAGATGCACAACCTCTGTAGAGTTTAAAACTGTTATAACAGTCGTGCTCACGGTCACGAGCGGTCCGGAAAACTAGCAGAACTATGATACTTGATTAAATGCTACTTTATATTGATTGTGCTCTTATTTCTGAATTATTTATCATTGATGGACAATATTGATCATGGGTTTAAGGGTTAAGCACAATATTCGTTTACTTTAATGCTAAAACTTTGTTAACATAAAAAGCTAACTGCAGTCAGACAGTGTCGGCCTTTTGAGCCTCATGAACCCTATGTTAGCTTGCTAAGTACGAGGAGTACTTATGCTTGTTATTTATCTTTCTTTTTGGACAAAAATCCTGGATGGGTAACAGATGATGGTGGTGTTGTGACTTCCCGGAAGACTTTTAGGCTAGCTTTTCCACTAGTCAGCAATCCCTGTGGATTTGGTCTATGTTAGCAATTTAGTTTTCTTTTTATCCGCTCTGTTGTAAGACATGTTATGACTTATCGTTATGTAATAAACATTGTGATGATGCCACTCTTGTAATTTGTCTACCTTATGTGTGCGACTGATTCCTGGGCACACATGAGTTTGCTGCCTCAATTTTATCCTTAAAGTTGGGGTGTGACACCTTCTCTTTGAGTCCCACACCTCGATACGTGATCCTTCAATATTAATATCTAGTAGGATGAAATGACATGCAATTAGAAACTCATAGTTAATGAATAATATTGTAGCAAGGAATCAGAAGCAGTTCTAGGGTCCAAGAACACATATTCAGAGTTCTAGGGTAGGAGCACGATCGATTTTCCATCTTGCAGCAACTTTTGAATGTCTTTCAATTGTCTTATCAGATGACCCATGTCAGAGTGTTCATCACCTCTGCAAGTTTTCTGGTTCACTAAGCAAGGGTCTAAGAAGCCTACATCTTGTACACCTTTTTAATGTATAGTCTGAAAACATTCTGCATGCGTGAAGCATTGGATATGTTACAATGTTGAAGCTAGATAACATAGTTGAGATAATATTGTGCGCGTATAGTACTTACAAAGTGAAGATCATCCGAATTTGGACAACATAGTTGAGGTTAGTTTTCTTGGCAAAAGGCCAAGAAAAAGTTATGACCGCCAATAAAAGTAGTTTTCTTGAGGGTTGATAACCGCCAAAGAAATATTCCAAACTCTCAAGGAAACTAGTTCCCTTAACGGTCGACGACCTCCAAGGAAATATAGAGCCACAACAAAAAAACATAAATCACCAAAAACCTGGTCTTGCTTGGATTCGGACCTTGGACCTATTGCATCATAATAACAACACTTACCACTGCACCTTATAGTAACATGACTAAATGAATTATCTTTTTGTTTTATATTAACTTTTTTGAATCTTGGAATGAATATTTGACATCCAAAATGATTTCAAATGTAAAAGGTTTGAACTAAAAAGTTTTAGATCCCATCGAATACTACAACTTTGGTTTAAGTCATATCTCCATTTGAGATCATTTAAAAAATTAAAAAAATTTGAATTTCAATGTTATGTGAATTTTCTTGGGGGTTTCAAATTACACCCAAGAAAATATGAATTACCTTGGCAGTTTCAAGTAGCACTCAAGGAAATACAAATTAACTTGGCGGTTTCAAGTAGCACTCAAGAAAATATCAATTACTTTGGCGGTTTCATATAACACGCAAGTAAATGAGCATTTACCTTGGCGGATTGTAATAACAGTCAAGGAAATATAGAATTACCTTAGCGATTTGGTTCTACACTCAAGAATATCCATTTCCTTGGAGATCTATATCTATAGCCAAGAAAACTATAATTTCCTTGGTGATTTTATTTTGACTCTCAAGAAAATGTTGGACAGTCAAGATAAATCAGGATTATGGTAATGGGCCATTTATATCTCTTAATTTGTTTTATTAAAATATAACATCCAAGAGTACGAATAGCTCATATATATATATATATATATATATATATATATATATAGGACTGCGCTATTAGGAGCGCTGCGCTCCTAATATTATTTAGAGCGCCAGCGTTCCTAACTTCGGTGACCGTAAATAATCAGTCCGCAACCATAAAAGTCCATTCCCCAACCGTAAACTGTTTACTTCGTCACGCCATATTCCCGCAACCATAAAAGTCCATTCCCCAACTGTAAACTGTTTGGTTTGTGAGGCTATTCCAGTTCCAGTGACGTGAATCTAGTCATTCGTAAAAGTCTACAGCCGTAAAAGATGGCACTAACGGTTCCTAACTTTTGCAGTGAAAACTGCTGATCGTGGAAACTAGCTGGTTGTAATTAATCAATGGGGTAATGGTCAAGCCTGTGATTTAGTTTGCCATGCTATTTGATTTGTTTTATAGAATCAAACGTAATATCAAATCACTCTACGGCAATTTCAATTAATAATATAAAATCACTTGGTCTCGACGTAAAAATCAAAGGATTAAAAATAACACCCTACATAGTTGTGCATTTGGTTTAAAAAATCACGAGAACATTTTTTCATATATACACACACAAAATGGATCAAATGAATCGACATAGTTCGTTTTCAATCATCAACATTCATCTGAGTTCTGCCTTCCGATTTCTGTAGCTGCCAATGTCTCCATCTGCGCCACGATGCCGGCAGGTGTCAACAATCTGCTTCAATACTACTAAGTGAAAGGGAGCATCTTGGCCATCATTCTAGACCTAAGATTCTTGATCGCCATGGATGGTGGGCTAGGACACCACCGTCATGCCTTGACTGCCGATGAGCTGGTAGGGAGTAAGGCAGTAGCAAAATTACTGATAAGAAACACTAAGCACTATAGATAAATCAAAATTAATCAGTCGCATAATCAAAAATAAAAAAATGCGAAAGAAGTACACCCACCGTGGAACCAGACAAGTTTGGTTGAACTTATTTCGGCTGATTTTGGCTTGAACATTTCAGCTGCATTCGACCGTTTCAATAGCATTTTGTGAGAGAATAAGCCGTAGTATGGCTAATAAGCCAACTGATAAGTTGAAGCAAACAAAGATGCTTATAAGCTCTGTGGTAATCAATTGAGACTCTGCATAGATGGCTTATAGGCTCTGCATAGGATGAAATTAGCTCTATGGTAATCAATTGAGATGAAATTAGCTCTAGAAAAGTAATTATCTTACAGATACAGATTGTCCTACTGCAAGACAATATTTTTTATAATGCTAAAAAGAGTATTTTTTATATGTATCAAACAAAAGAAATACTATGAAATTACCTTTATTGAGTTCATTTCTCGTAGTAATTTTCTTATAGAGCTCAATTCTCTGGAAGTAATTGTCTTATAGTTAGAACACTAGTTAGTAGTAAATCTCTAGTTTAAATTATGATACAATATCTGCATTCCCACTCCATCTTGCTTATACCACCAAAAGCTAAGATTTGTAGCAGTAAGATATTTATGTGAATGAACAAGTAGTAATTTCTAATCCATTGGATACCTTGCCAATACCACTAGAAACAAGTAGTGCCCTTCTCTCTCTCTGTCCTCTCTCCCCATAAATAAAAATTGATTATATTACTACTAGATACAAACATTAGTTTCTGGATTGTCGAAGATGGAACATAGTATAAGCTAAAAATCTCTAATGTGTATAATCATAATAACACACTAAAATCTCAGTCAAAAATGCAGTATTGGCAGCCATACTACTAATACTACTAATACAAAATAAATAGACTAAATGGCATGTGTCATACTATGCCATGTCTGAAAAAACTAACACTGCTAATGGCATGTTTTCCTATGAAGTATTTGGTTACTACTAATACAAAGTAGTATATTTAAAAATGTTTTGCTCGGTCTAGACAAGTAGTAGTATTCATAGTTCAATGATGCTTGTAAAAGATGACATATATTTTCAAACATCGGAGACTAGCAATATAAAAATACGAGTAATACCGACGATGTTGATAACGTTAGAGACCCAACTTGCAAACAACCAAAAAAATGGCTACCACCACTTTTCAAATCGTAGCACTACTAGTACAGACAAAATTATTAGGAATGGAAGTCAGATATACAGTTGTTGAAGTTTAAATTAAAAATATATATGAAGGCCAAGCAAGAAAACACACCCTCACCTCTTGGTTACTACTGATACTACTATTGTTTACGACTATCATTACCACTGATACTACTAAATTGTCTAACCTTGGTGATACTACAATATTCAACGTTCATATACTACTTAACATTACTGCTTGTTTCACTACGAAGAATAGAATGGAATACATACACAGAATCAATGACGTAACAAACAGTGGGATATTTTCACAGAATAGAGACTAGTTAGTATAGAAATAAAGGGAACAGTGAGTAATCTCAGGGAAATAAAATGGGGATTAAGATATATCACTAAAAATCACAGAAACAAATCTCACGCGAGCATTGAACAATTTTGAAATTGAAGTGAAAGAGGAAGAGGTATAGTGTCACCTAGATCTGGATCCTCCACAACCAGCGCTGGGGATGGGGGGCACCGCCAAATCCACTGCGGTCTTTTAGGGCATGGCGGCCCCAGATCCAGTTGCGCCTACCGTGAGGGGATAGGTGCGTCGTGCACCCCGGCCAGTGGAGTCGAGGACAGGAGGTGGCGCCACCGCTGGTGCAGTCGATGACGAGAGAGAGCGCCGTCAACAGATGTGCCATAGCCTTTAGGTGAAATCCAGACGCCGGTGGTGCAGCGCGAAGCGCCGCTGATGGGTTTGGGAGTGGAGAGGAGAGCGGGGAGAATCGTGGAGAAGCCACCGCCAGCATCGATAAGGGGAGGAGAGAGAATAAAGGAGAGAAAAATTAGGGTTCTGGTTTTGATATATGGAGGTTTACGGTTAATATTATTATAAAAGTTGTCTTTGGTCGTAATTACGTCTACGGTTGCGGCCTTGTGGATACTATGGTGGTGACATGCGAGGCCATTTTATGGTTGCGGGAGGCCATTTTACGCTGAGTCTCGTCATTCGGGAGTGGATCATTTGGTTCGGACGGTATTCGTTCCGGTGGGCACTCTAAATATTATTTAGATCATTGATATATATATATATATATATTGTTGACACCAAAATTTGACCGATTTACCTTGAGGAGAGAGAATGAGTTAGCAATGTCAAAAACAGGAAAATCTCCTAGTTAAGGGTTATTTACGGATCGGTCAGGGAATATTATTCAAAATATTTGGAGAAACCCAACGTCCAATCTTCATGTGAGATAGCGATGATGTGTTGTGACAATATATCGGACTGCTAGAAATGCTACGAGAAGGAGCAAACAAATATCCTTGGCAGGGTGATTAATTTGGGAAGGTCTGGTATTTCAAGTATGTGCGAGAAAGGAAATATAATAGTGCTTTATTCCAGACAAACTTGACATCTTTAGATGCACATCAACAAGGAAAGAAGCAAAGACAATGTTTGTACGCATGGCCGGATTTTCATGCCCATATATTCCGTACATTCATGTATGAAACTAGCTAGACATATATAGTATATGGCAAGGTTAAACGTAGGTGCAAGCATGATCAGGTATCAGAAGAATATGGAAGCAGGATGACGTACTTTATCATGGTGGTAGACGATTGGCCGTTTGATTAACAAGCAAGCAAGGACACGTGCATCGGCATGGATTTCACATAAAGGAGAATGTAGACTCCATATATCTCAATATTTGTTTAAATATATTTTGTTATTAGGCAAGTCCGTTTGGGACTCTTATCCGCCTAGGGTATAAATATAAACCTGCGGCCATTGTAAAACTGTTCACAACCATATCAATACAAATCGGCCCCGTGCCATCTTCGAGTCCTTTGTCGTGTTGTCGAGTTCTTCGAGAGGAATCATCGATCCGTCGACCTCCGTAAGTCCCGGCAACCTTGTTATCATGTCTAGTATCATGCGGTGGATTTAGATATGATGCAAGTAGTCTTGTTTGTTTACAATGGTCGTGCGGCGGACTTTTGTCGACAATCAGGAAGTCTTTGCTTGTGCTTTGCTTATGAGTAAATACCGTGCGGCAGACGTTTATTGATACGTTTAGCAAAAGCGAGATAGTTATCGGCTCTACTAGATTTGGCAAGATCTAGTAGATTCATTAAGTTACCTTGTGTTGCATGATTTATTTATTTAAGTCTTACAACACTCTTTTGCTCAATCTAGATTGACTTTGTTCGGCCTTGCTTTACAAGTTTTTACTTGTTTCTTCCGATAATTGAATAACTATGATGGCCGAATTAATTTCTAATCTAGATTGTTACGTGTTGCGAGTTCATACATGTCAATCATGCTTAGGCTTTGATAAAACTAGGTATCGTGCGGCAGATTCAGGTTTTAGATTAGTTTAATCATTTTTGGTTTGCATGTTCCTTCTTCACGGGCCCCAACTCGGCTGGTTTGCCGAGCTTGGTTATACGTTACTTTATAATTAATCTACCTCTGGTTCAAGCATGTCTTTTTACGAATGTGCATTCGGCAACCAATCGTTTACATATGCTTGTGTTTGAAGTTAGCCGAATGATCTTTAAAACATGTTGATAGATAGCTTCTATAGCTATATGTCGTTGTGAGTGGCTTCAGGGCCGTAAATATGGAACTGTCTGGTCTCATCCGGTATGTTCCAGTTTTATTCTCACAGTTTTATCCCTTGTTAGCTTTCAAGTCAAACCGACTGGCACGTCTCCGGAGTTCAAACCGTCCGAGCACCCGATTGAAGCCACGCTTTTCGGCTTGTTGTGTGTGAGGCACAGTGCAACACATTTTGTGCCAATATATATATATATATATTGTAGTCTAACCCACACTCCACGATCAAAATGAGACTAAACCCCGTGATCTCACATCAATATACACATTGGGCCATAATGGGCTGCATCACACATCAAATGAATTCAATAAGTATATTGTTTTTTCCTGTTTCTGTTGCATATATGTAGACATATTGTCAACGGATATTAAGAAAAAATTTGTTGCCATTTACTTACTATATTTGTAATTATGTCATTTCAGTTTTTTTAGGTACACAATGTTTTTCTTTGTACCTAAATACTGGAAACTAAGATTTTCCTGTCGGTTTTACTTACACCGACAAAAAAAATATGGCCTATTCTGTTGGGTCCAAGAAACCGACAGAAAAATATACCAACCGACAGAGTAAATATAGTTTTCTGTCGGTTTTTGTACTACCAATAGAAAAAAATAGCTTATTTTCATGTGTCCCTGGGTCCAACCGACATAAAAATTTAGTTCAACGAAATCCGAGACCGAATCGTGCAGCCAACTTGGGCCTGGGCAACGCTGGCCTTTCAGCCGGCCCAAAAACGTGTGTGTTGTTCGGCAGACGTATAAAAGCAGCGCCAAACCCTAGCACCCACACTTCGTAACTTTCCCTGCCACTCGTTCACCGTTCCCGCACTTCACAGGCAGCGGCGCGTTCCTCTCTCGGTCACCAGACGGCATCGTTCCTCGCTCTCGGTCACCAGAAGTGCGGATACATGGGTGTATGCCGAGTCTTGAGTGATGAGTGATTGTCAACTGGGATAATGCGCATGTTCTTTGGCTTGTGTTGTGCAGGTGTCGAGCACGAATACAGTGATCAAAGGCAAGGAGAAGGTCAAGTAGAGACGTGTCGTGCCGATGGACCGAGAGTGGCGAAGGGCGGACGTGAGGCTTGGACTGAGGGACCGGTGGCCTGAGGATCAGCTGTGGTGGCTGACAGCCTTGGACAGCGACGAGCGAAGACTTGCGGGCACGGTGTTGCTTGGGTCGAGGACCTAGGGACACGTGTCGGTGGACGGGGTGCACAGGCGGTGCATCCCCTCTACGGCTCGGTTTGGTGGTTGAGCCACAGAAAAACCACCGAGAGGACGGTTTCCAGGTTTGGGCCTCAAAACCTGGGCGCTGATGGTTTCCGAGTTTGGGCCACAAAACTCGGGCTGAGGACGGTTTCCAGGTTTGGGCCTCAAAACCTGGGCGCTGATGGTTTCCGATTTTGGGCCACAAAACTCGGGTTGAGGACAGTTTCCAGGTTTGGGCCTCAAAACCTGGGTGCTGCAGGTTTCTGAGTTTGGGCCACAAAACTCAGGCGATGGACGGCTGGTTTCCCGGTTTGGGCCTCAAAACCGGGGGTTGGTCGTGAAGGCTGGTTTCCCATTTTGGGCCTCAAAACCGGGGGCGGAGTCCGTGAAAAGGACAAGCAGAGCGGTGGCGGCACGTGGCGGCAATCGGTGAAGTTGCATCGAGGCAACGCTACCAGTTGTGCGGGCGTGGCCGTCGGATCACTATCATCTTCGAGTTGGTCCAGGATAGCCTTAGGGTTTGGCTGGTTTGCTCTGTAAATAACTAAGGGTAGAGTGGGAATTAGAATTAGGATAAGTAGAGGGAGTCACCCACCTCCCATCCTATCTCAGTCATTTGCTATTTTGCCTTCTAGGTTTTCCTGCTCTCCCCATCCTCTGCTGTAGCGAACTGAGATCGATAGAGAAGACAATCATACCTCTGTGTTCGTGAGATTTTGAGGAAGTGAGACCGTAATCTCACTGTTGTAGCGTGTGGTAGCCACACGGTTGCAAATTCGTGATTGTGATTCGTGTTTTGGTGTTGTTCTTCGCGGGTTGCTTTTCTCCACGATTTTTCCATTGATTGATCTCTGTACTTGGTTCGAGCCATGATCTCTTTGGGATAGCTTACTAACCTCCTTGGAACTCCTCATACCAAATCTAAGCCTTAGTGCTTTTGATTCGGAGGAGATCGGGTGATTTTCGCGGAAGAACAGCACTGAATCGGGACCATCAGACGCTCAACCTGTGTGCATCGGATGCTGTGTTCATCACAGCGGAAGCATCCAATGCCATGTGTCATCTGACAGTATTTTCTAAGGAGCATCGGACGCTGACTATCGATGCATCCGTTGTCATCGGACGCTCCGGATGTCTAGCATCGGAAGCTAGGGTTTTATTGTAGCAGCTTCCGATGTCTATGTAGTAAGGTTCTAGTTCTGTTCATTTTGCATCAGAAGCTTCCGTTTCCTAAGCATCGGACGCAGCCAGCATCCGATGCAGGTACTTCTGCACTGATTTGTCTGCAGTTCGTTCGTTCGTTGTCGGTTTTGGTTTCCGGCTTTTGTGTTGGGTTTCTAGAGTTGTGTAGTGTCTCGCTGTGCTTCTTGGAAGCATCCACCCTACATCTAGGGTCGTGGACACTTGCAAGCTCTAGGTTTGCTTTTGAGGTTGATTCTCGGAACAGTAGCAACAAGTTTCTGAAAAGAAATTTGAAGCTCCCATTCACCCCCCCCCCCTCTGGTCGCTTTCTGGTAGCATTTTCGGTCCTTCATTTGGTATCGGAGCGGGTTAAGGATCTTCCACCTTAACCGGTTCCAGATCCATAGAAGGTGACATGGATCGCGGCGTGGGCAAACCACCGTTTTCGATGGGACGACCTATGCGTATTGGAAGATACGCATGTCGGCCTATCTTCAGAGCATGAGTGCTTCTGTCTGGGATATTTGCAACTCTGTAGATTACGTGGTCTTGGCTGCTCATGCCACTCAGCATCAGATCGATGAGCATGATGCCAATAGCCAGGCCGTAATGCTCTTTTCTCCTGTTTGAGCATGTCTGAGTTTGATCGCGTTTCTCATCTCCCCACGGCTCGTGAGATTTGGGAGACCCTCATGCGTTTCCATGAGCGAACCACTCAAGTCAAATCCCGTCTCTACGAGTCGCACAAGCGAGAGTACGAGAACTTTCGACACATGCCTGGCGAGAGCATAGAAAGTTTATCCGCTCGCTTTCAGGTGATTGTCAACAGGATGAGGGCTAACAAGGAGCTGTTGCCTTTCGACGATCATGAGAGGGCTTTGAAGCTTTTACATACCCTTGATCGGTCAGTGTGGGATTCCAAGGTTCAGGCGATCATCGAATCGCCTAACTATGAGACCCTCACATGCGACGAGCTCTTTAGTAAGCTCAAGTCCAGTGAGATTGACGCCATGGCGAGGGCTTCTTATGAAAATCCTTCTGGCCCGTCGATGGCTTTGCTTTCTGGCTCTTCTGCTAACCCCTCTGGAGGATTTGCACTCGCTTCACTCCTTTCTGTCACAGAGGAGCAGCTGGAGTTCATGGGGGATGACGAGTTGGCTTTACTCAACAACCGGTTCTTGCGGTTCCACAACAACCGCATGAACCGTCGCCGCGGAGGAGGACGCTCGGGTTGTTTCGAGTGCAGCGACCCCAACCACTTCATCGCCAATTGCCCGAAGAAGAACAAGCAAGTCTTCGGCAAGGCGGATCATGGGCACAAGTACGACTCCGGCAAGCGCAAGGAGAAGTACGTCCCCGCGAAGCACAAGTGGAAGGGCGGCTTCAACAAGGAGTACATCAAGATGAAGTACTTGGAGAAGGCCCAGGCTGAGCAGCGTGCATTCTTCGCCACACTCAGCAACGTCGACGACTCGGATGACGACTCCGCTTCCTCAAGCGACGACGAGTCCGAGAAGAAGAAGAGGATCGAGGCCAAGCTGAATAGACTCTACTTCTTCGCCGACAACGAGGGCTTCTGCACCATGGCCCTCGGCATGGAGGTCGACGGTGAGCTGGAGGACATCCCTCGGAATGACGACGACAACGACACCTCCCAGGTATCTCAGACCCCCGATGAGCTTTCTACTGAGGTCGAGAAACTTACTGCCGCCCTCCTTAGTCAAGACAAGTTGCTTAGGCGCGCTGCTAGAGAGCGGAAGGAGTTTAGGCAAAAGTGGGAGGATACGGTGAAGGAACTTGAATCTGTCAAGTCCACCGTTGTTGTCACCGAGGTGGAGTGTGAGATGTGCTCCACACACATGACTGACCTTCTCACTTTGAGAAGTAAGTATGCTGTGTTGATAGGAGAGATGGATGAGCTTAAGGCTAGATCCTCAGTGCTTGGTGCGTGCAAGTCTTGTGCGGGCTTGCAATCCGAGTTGGCAGAGAAGAATGCCAAGATTGTGTCTCTTGAAGAGGCCAGCTCGGGTAGCACGTGTGTGGCTAGGTGTGTTCTGTGTGAGGGCTTGGAGATGCAGATAGCCAACGTGAAGCATGACAAGATGCAAACCGAGGAAGAAAACACATACCTTCGGACCATCTTGTCATGGGTGTCTAGTGGTGAGCCGCAGCTTGGGATGATGATATCTCAATTCAAACGTGTTGCTGGAGGTCCCGGTGTAGGTTTTGCTCAGGGTGTTGATGTTTCATCTTTTGGCAAGATTGGAGAGTCAAGTGGTTTTAACCCAACTCCACCACTACTCCCAAGCTTACCAAGATTCCACCCAAAGAGCCTCTCAAGCCTAACACCAAGGATGGAGTGTTTGTGGAACCTCCAAGAGCTCCACCAACTCCTAAGCCCAACCACCTGAAAAACAAGCATGACACCATGCCACCTATCCAAGAGGAGCTTATGCCACAGAAGGGCAAAGTGATCCATACCCACTACCGTGAGTACCAACAACGCCCTATGAGAGCGGTGAGGTACCATTGTGAGCACTGTGGGAGAGATGGACACTTGAGTGAGTTTTGCTTTCGACGCAAGAGAGAGGCGCGCCGTGCAAAGGAGATGAACAACACGGACATGTACCATCCTTTCCATGATGTACATGTGCCGAATGTTCAGAGGTGTGCTGCTAGGCCTAGAGGCCCAAAGCCTCAAGTTCCTAGGTCTAGGCCGCGAAGAGAACGTGCCCGGCGGGAGCTTGCAGTTGTGGGCTATGGACCCCGTGGCGGTGGCTTTGTAGTTGAGCGTTTTCCCCCATCGCGTTTTGAGTATCGCGATGGACGCTCCTCCCTTAGCGGACCACGTTTTCCTCTACGTGGTGATCGCTCTTCCCGTAGGCGTGCTAGGAATGGTTTTTCTGCTAACCGTTCTTTTGAGCAGCCGGCCCAATAGTGGTATTCCTCCTACTTTACTAACCCCAGTGTTGGACCGTATGCTCACCCTATGTCTTTTTATTGATGTAGGTAAAATGATTGGAGAACGTTTGGTTGGTGGATTCCAGTTGTTTGAGACACATGACCGGAAACGCCAAGTGGTTCTCCAGTCTTAGTCCGGTTGCCGGAAAGGAGTTTATCACCTTCGGCGATAATAGCAAAGGTAAAGTATTGTCTCGTAGGTCTGTGCGAGTTAATGAGCATTTTGTGTTGCGCGATGTTGCTCTTGTTTCTAACTTGCATTTTAACCTTATTTCTGTTTTGCAACTTTTCGATGATGACTATAAGACTCGTTTTAAACTGAATCTCAGTCGTATTTTGGATCCTCAGGGCAATCTTGTGTGTTTGATTTCGCCCTTTGGGAAAGTCTTTCGTGCGAATTTCTCGGAGTCTTTTGGAATTTCCCGTTGTCTTGTGGCTGGACCTTCCTCCTTTGATCTTTGGAAGTGGCATAGGAGACTTGGACATTTGAGCTTCGACTTGCTTGCAAGGCTTAGCTTACTTGTCCTAATCCGAGGATTGCCCAAGTTGCACATGGAGAAGGATCTTGTTTGCCATTCTTGTAGACATGGGAAGATGGTCGCCGCTCCCCACCATCCAGTGACTGAGGTCATGACCAAGCGCCCCGGAAAGCTTTTGCACATGGACCTTGTTGGTCCGGCTCGGGTGAGCTCGGTTGGAGGGAAGTGGTATGTGCTTGTTGTGGTTGATGACTTTTCGAGATATTCGTGGGTTTTCTTTTTAGCTGAGAAAACTGAGACTTTCACCTTTGCTTGCAATCTGATTTTGCGTCTTCAGAATGAGTTCCCTTTGAACTCGATGCGAGCTATTCATAGTGATAATGGTTCTGAATTCAAGAATTCGGATTTTGCGAAGTTTTGTAACTCTTTGGGTTTGGAGCATCAGTTTTCATCCCCCTACACACCGCCACAAAATGGTGTTGTAGAGAGGAAGAATCAGACCCTTGTTGAGATGGCCAGGACGATGCTCGATGAGCATAGGACTCCTAGGCGATATTTGGCCGAGGCTATGAGCACTGCATGCTATATTTCCAATCGCATTTTTCTCCGAGATTTCTTGAAAAAGACTTCTTATGAGTTGCATTTTCGAAAACAGCCTAAAGTGAGTTATTTTAGAGTTTTTGGCTGCCATTGTTTTATACTCAAAAAGGGCAACTTGGACAAGTTTGAGTCTCGTTCTTCTGACGGTGTATTTTTGGGTTATGGCACTCATACTCGTGCATATCATGTATTTAACCTTGATACTAACCGAGTCATGGAGACATCCGATGTCACCTTCGACGAGACCATGGTTTGTCCTTCTTCTCGTTTTGAGCGTGCAGGTGATCATGAGCTTGGCGAGCCTCTTTTTGATGATGAAGACGAAGGTGCTGAAAGGATGAATGACCCAGCACCACCACCACCTATTGTGCCGCAAAGAGTGGCCTCTACTACCACTCACGGCCCCGATCCTTCTTCTTCGACTACTTGGAGGTCGTGGGATCCGCCACCTCGAGCGGTACCTTTTATACCCGAGGAGGCACCAACTGCTGTTGAGGGGGAGGTCTCTTCAGCTCGGGAGGCGCCATGACACATCCAGCACCAACACCCGCCTCAACAGATGATATGCAGCATCGGTGAACGTGTCACTCGGTCAAGGTCACAACAAATCTCCCACTTTGCTCATTCTGCATTTGTTGCTGATTTTGAACCCCGAGATGTTGGACACGCTTTATCTGATCCAGATTGGGTCAATGCCATGCATGAGGAGTTAGAAAATTTTGAAAGAAATCGGGTTTGGGTTTTGGTTCCACCTCCTCCTGAGTGTCACCCTGTTGGTACAAAATGGGTCTTCAAAAACAAACAAGGAGAGGATGATCATGTTGTGAGAAACAAGGCCAGACTTGTAGCCCAGGGGTATAGTCAGAAGGAGGGGATAGACTATGAGGAGACTTTTGCTCCCATAGCTCGTTTGGAGGCAATTAGGATACTCTTGGCTTTTGCTGCATCTAAAGGGTTTAAACTTTTTCAAATGGATGTCAAGAGTGCCTTCCTAAACGGCTACATAGAAGAGGAGGTGTATGTGAAACAACCCCTCGGTTTCGAAAATCCCAAGTTTCCAAACCATGTTTTTAAACTTCACAAAGCTTTGTATGGTTTGAAACAAGCCCCTAGAGCTTGGTATGATAGGTTGAAAACCTTTTTGCTTGCTAAGGGTTTTAAAATGGGATGTGTGGATAAAACGCTTTTTCTCCTCAAGCAAGGCAATGACACTCTCTTGGTCCAGATTTACGTGGATGATATCATTTTCGGTGGTTCTTCTCACGCTTTGGTTGCCAAGTTTGCAGACACTATGAGCATGGAGTTTGAGATGAGCATGATGGGCGAGTTGACGTTTTTCCTTGGGTTGCAAATCAAGCAATCCCGAGAGGGGACGTTCGTGCACCAGGGCAAATACACCAAGGACATCCTGAAGAAGTTCGATATGGGTGAGGCCAAGCCTTTAACAACACCCATGTCGACCACGATGGCCCTGGATGCGGATGTGGATGGAGAAGCCGTAGACCAGAAGGAGTACCGGAGTATGATCGGATCGCTGTTGTACCTCACAGCGACACGCCCCGGACATCCAGTTCGTGGTGTGTCTTTGCGCACGATTTCAGTCGTCGCCGCACACCTCGCACCGTCAGGCAGTCAAGCGCATTATGAGGTACTTATGCTTCACACCTGAGTTTAGAATTTGGTACTCTGCTTCCTCCACCCTTTCCCTTTGCAGTTATTTTGATGCCGATTTTGTTGGTTGCCGACTTGATCGCAAGTCCACTTCTGGGACTTGTCAGTTTATTGGTTCTTCTCTAGTATCGTGGTCTTCTCGCAAGCAGTCTAGTGTCGCCCAGTCTACCACGGAGGCTGAGTATGTTGTTGCGGCTAGCTGTTGTTCCCAGTTGCTTTGGATGATGGCCACTTTGCGTGATTTTGGTCTGAGCTTTTCTCGTGTTCCTTTGCTTTGTGACAGCACAAGCGCTATTAGCGTTGCTAAGAACCCCGTGCTGCATTCTAAGACCAAACATATTGATGTGCGCTTTCATTTCTTGCGAGATCACTATGAGAAGGGTGATATCGACCTTCGCCATGTCGATACTCCGAAGGACCGAGAAGCAACCAGAAAGCGACCAGAGGGGGGGTGAATGGGAGCTTCAAATTTTCCTTTCGGAAACTAGTAGCCACTGTCCCAGAAATCAACCCCAGAAGCAAACCCTAGAGCTTGCTAGTGTCCATGACCCTAGATGTAGGGTGGATGCTTTCTAGAAGCACAGCGGGACACTACACAACTCTAGAAAGCCAACGCAAAAGACGGAAACCAAATCCGAGATCGCACGAATGAACAGCGAACGAGACTGCGCAGTCACAGCAGCATCGGACGCTGGCAGCGTCCGATGCCCAACCAACGGACGCGTCCGATGCGAAAAGTGCAAGACAGAAACCTTACTGGACACCCATCGGACGCTGTGAACAGTAGACTCTCAGCGTCCGATGGTCTCACTCCGGCGCGTCCGATGCACAACGGAGCGTCCGGTGGCAGCGTCCGATGCCCCTTTGAAAATGTCAGAGACTGACACGTGGCAACGGAGCCTCCGATGCCAAAAGGGTCAGCGTCCGATGCCAAGAACTCGAGCGTCCGATGCCCCCGACGCAGTGCAGTTCTTCCGCGAAATCCACTCGATCTCCTCCGACTCAAAAGCACTAGGGCTTAGACTTGGTGTGAGGAGTTCTAAGGATGTTAGTGAGCTATCCCACGGGGATCATGGCTCGAACCTAACTCCAAAACGAGGAATCGGAAGAAATCGGGGCAAAGGAGCAAAAACCGATCCAAAAATGAAAATCGCTCGATCTCCTAGACCGTGAAGTTAGAGGTTAATTTCTTCGGTGGAAAGAAGTGCCTCACGATCTAGAACAACTTGGTTCAAACGGTTTTGCAAACGGTGAACCGAGCAAAGAGATCAAGCGACGGGCAAATCATGGAGAAAAAGGATTCCGCGAAGAACACGAACAAAGCGCAAATCACACCCACGAATCTGCAACCGTGTGGTTACCACACGCTACAATAGTGAGGATACGGCCTCACTTCCTCAGAGTCAACAGTACACAGAGGCAAGTCTCTCTGCGGATCTCAGCTAGCTACAGCAGGGGATGGGAGAGCAGGAAACCCTAAGTGTGAAAGAGAAAATGACTGAGATACCTGGGAGGAGGGTGTCTCCCGACTACTTATCCTACAACTAGCCTAAGTCTATTTCCTACTCTACCCCTCTCTATTCTAATTACAGAGCGAACCAGCTAAACCCTAGGGTTATTCTGGACCAACTCGGTGGTAGGTGTATCCGACGGCCACGCCCGCACAATTCGAAGCGTTGCCTCGACGCAACCTCCGGATCGCCGCCACGTACCGCCCTCACTCTGCACCCCCGGTTTTGTGGCCCAAACCGGGAAACCAGCCTTTTCCATCCAACCCCCGGTTTTGAGGCCCAAACCGGGAAACCAGCCCACCAGCTTCTGAGTTTTGAGGCCAAACTCAGCAAACCCTCAGCGCCCAGGTTTTGAGGCCCAAACCTGGAAACCGTCCTCAGCCCGAGTTTTGTGGCCAAACTCGGAAACCATCCGCACCCAGGTTTTGAGGCCCAAACCTGGAAACCGTCCATCCGATGGTTTTTCTCTGGCTCTACCACCAAACCGACGTCGTAGAGGGGATGCACAGCTCGTGCACCCCGTCCACCGACACGTGTCCCCAAGTCCACGACTCAGGCAACACAAGACCGCACTTCTTCACTTGTAGTCGTCACAGGTTGCCAGCCACCACAGCTGATCCTCGGGCCTCTGGTCCCTCAGTCCAAGCCTCACGTCTGTCCTTCGCCACTCTCGGTCCATCGGCACGGCACGTCTCTACTTGACCTTCACCTCGCCTTCGATCACTGCATCTGTGCTCGACACCTGCACAACACAAGCCAAAGAACATGCGCATCATCCCAGTTGACAATCACTCATCACTCAGAGACCCGGCATACACCCATGTATCCGCAATCTCCCCCTTGATGAGTGCATTGTCAACTACCAACACAAATCATAATAGAAAGAGAATAAGGAAGAAGGAGGAAAGAGAAAGAGAGAACTCAACCAAATGACCCAAAAGCATAGCAAAGCCGAAGAAGGTCAAGTGGAAAGAGCAAGACAACTTAGTCCCCAAAGACATGGGCAACGGCTCGACGCAACCAAGCAAAGCAAAACTAGCCCTCAAGAAGAGGTAGAACAGGCTCAACACCGCTAGCAAATCCCAATCGAAAATATCGAAGCAAAATGCTAGTCCCTCAAGATAGAGGCACAGAGGCTCAACACAACTAGCAAAGAAAGCTCGATACCGATGCCTTTCGGCCAACAAGAGACAACAAAGCTCAAACTCCCCCTTAGTTGAACATCCAGGAGACATGCAAACTCTCCCCCTGGGAACTCCCCCTCAAATGAACACTCGAGAAGCACAAATGATTTGCAAATTAATTCTCCCCCTTAGTTGAAAATGCACTAATCAAGTAAAAGACTCTCCCCATCAGAAAAGGCACCAACAAAAAGTGCGAACATGGGAGGTTCTCCCCCGTCCAACATGCATATGAGTCAAAATGCAAGTTAGCAGCTTCAGGCATATATTCAGGAGAATGCAAAGATGCTCTAAACAGTATAAACATATGAGCAGAAAGGAGCAGTTTTGAGTCAAAATGTATTCACCATCAAAATAGCACTAGCAATGTATAAACAGGAGCCTGAACAAGTGCTAAACATGTATACAAGGTGAACTACCCCTAGCAAAGTT
This sequence comes from Coix lacryma-jobi var. lacryma-jobi, assembly GCA_009763385.1. Classification (NCBI taxonomy): domain Eukaryota; kingdom Viridiplantae; phylum Streptophyta; class Magnoliopsida; order Poales; family Poaceae; genus Coix; species Coix lacryma-jobi. Next base: position 153,938,043 of record CM019827.1, on the reverse strand, counting down.
CAATCATCATGCTTAAGAATGAATCATACACTTGTGATTTCAACTTTAGATCGGAGTTGCAGCGGTGAAATTACACAAGTTCAATTATTAGCATGTGATTGCGAGAGGTTGAAAGCTTGTCATTGACTAACTTTGCAACCGAGCGAAGCCTCTGCCGAAGCAATCAGAAGCTTAAAGCTACGGTTTTGGTCATACACTACACGGCTCAAGTTTAACTCAAAGTGCAATGAGAAACCATCTCGATACCGTGATGTGTTGACAAGCAATCTCATCTCGATCTTTTCAATTCACTAAAACTTGGTTCAAATGTTAAACATGATATGAACAAACCAAGCAAGTGAATGACTCAGAACTAGAGACATAGCAACCTAGCATATATGAAAAGCACGAGTAAACTCAACACATCCTACACATGCTAGTTGCATATCTCAATGGTGAACATTTTCAGGTTCTAAGTTATTAAGCAAATTCGCCATTTGAAAAAATAGCTCAGCTCACAACATGTACTAGTGATCAGAAAGAGCATAAGCTACAAGCATCAACATAAGCATCGGAGCATACTACATAGAGCATAGTTACATTCTAGTGATTATAAACATGAAGCTCAGAATGTAAATGCGTATGCTAAAATGCAAAAGAAAAGAAAGACAAAAGAAAAGTCAGTCTATGATACAAGATCCAAAATGTTTCCCCCAACTAAAAGGGGAAACACACACCAAGCTCACCCCTCAACCGGTTAAAGGTTGATTCGTCTAAAGGCTTGGTGAAAATATCAGCCAGTTGATGATGAGTATCGACATGGCGAAGGTCGATATCACCCTTCTCCTGGTGGTCTCGCAAGAAATGAAAGTGCACATCAATGTGTTTGGTCTTCGAGTGAAGCACGGGGTTCTTAGCAACGCTAATGGCACTCGTGCTGTCACAAAGCAAAGGCACGCGAGAAAAGCTCAGACCAAAATCACGCAAAGTGGCCATCATCCAGAGCAACTGGGAACAACAGCTAGCCGCAGCAACATACTCAGCCTCTGTGGTAGACTGGGCGACACTAGACTGCTTGCGAGAAGACCACGAAACAAGAGAAGAACCAATAAACTGGCAAGTCCCAGAAGTGGACTTGCGCTCAATACGGCAACCAGCAAAATCGGCATCGGAATAACCGCAGAGGGAGAGGGTGGAGGAAGCAGAATACCAAATCCCAAACTCAGGTGTGAAACAAAGGTACCTGAAAATCCGCTTCACCGCCTGACGGTGAGAGGTGCGCGGCGACGCCTGAAAGCGCGCGCACAGACACACCGCGAACTGGATGTCTGAGCGTGTCGCCGTCAGGTAGAGGAGCGACCCGATCATGCTTCGGTACTTCTTCTGGTCCACTGCTTCTCCATCCACATCCGCATCCAGGGCAGTCGTCGTCGACATGGGCGTTGGAAGAGGCTTGGCCTCACCCATATCGAACCGCTTCAGCAAGTCCTTGGTGTACTTGCCCTGGTGCACGAACGTCCCTTCCTGGGATTGCTTGATTTGCAACCCGAGGAAAAACGTTAGCTCGCCCATCATGCTCATCTCGAACTCCCTGCTCATAATATCTGGACCGAGTAACCCGTTCGTCGATGCTGCCGATCATCTACTGAGGCGGGTGCTGGCGCTGGATGTGTCGTGGCGCCTCCCGAGCTGAAGTAGCCTCCCCCTCAACAGCAGCTGGTGCCTCCCCGGGTACAAAAGGTACCGCTCGGGGTGGCGGATCCCATGGCCCCCAGGAGGAAGAGGTGTCGGGGCTGTGAGTCGTCGTAGAAGCCGCTCTTTGTGGCACTGCAGGTGGAGGCGATGCTGGGTCATCTGTGCCTTCAGCATCCTCGTCCTCATCATCGAAAAGAGGCTCACCAACCTCATGATCACCTGCACACTCAAAACGAGAAGAAGGACAAACCATGGTCTCGTCGAAGGTGACATCTGATGTCTCCATGACTCGGTTAGTATCAAGGTTAAGTACACGATATGCGCGAGTGTGAGTGCCATAACCCAAAAATACTCCGTCAGAAGAACGAGACTCGAATTTGTCCAGATTGCCTTTCTTCAATATAAAACAATGGCAACCGAAGACTCTAAAATAACTCACCTTGGGCTGTCTACCAAAACTCAACTCATAAGAAGTCTTCTTCAAGAAAGCTCTCAGAAAAATGCGATTTGAAATGTAGCATGCAGTGTTCATAGCTTCGGCCCAATATCGCCTAAGAGTCCTATGCTCGTCGAGCATCGTCCTGGCCATCTCAACAAGGGTCCGATTCTTCCTCTCTACAACACCATTCTGAGGGGGTGTGTAGGGGGAAGAAAACTGATGCTCTAAACCCAAAGTGTTACAAAACTTCTCAAAATCCAAATTCTTGAATTCGGAACCATTATCACTCCGAATTGCTCGCATCGAGTTCAAAGGGAACTCATTCTGAAGACGCAAAATCAGATTACGAGCAAAGGAGAAAGTCTCGGTTTTCTCAGCTAAAAAGAAAACCCACGAATATCTCGAGAAGTCATCAACAACAACAAGCACATACCACTTCCCCCTAACCGAGCTCACCCGAGCCGGACCAACAAGGTCCATGTGCAAAAGCTCTCCAGGGCGCTTGGTCATGACCTGAGTCACTGGATGGTGGGGAGCGGCAACCATCTTCCCGTGTCTACAAGAGTGGCAAACAAGACCCTTCTCCATATGCAACTTGGGCAATCCTCGGATTAGGCCAAGTGAACTAAGTCTTGCAAGCAAGTCGAAGCTCAAATGTCCAAGTCTCCTATGCCACTTCCAAAGATCAGAGGAGGAAGGTCCAGCCACAAGACAACGAGAAGTGCCAAAAGACTCTGAGAAATTCGCACGAAAGACTTTTCCAAAGGGCGAAATCAAACACACAAGATTGCCCTGAGGATCCAAAATACGACTGAGATTCAGTTTAAAACAAATCTCATAGTCGTCGTCAAAAAGTTGGGAAACCGAAAGAAGGTTAAAATGCAAGTTAGAGACAAGAGCAACATCGCGCAACACAAAGTGCTCATTAACTCGCACCGACCCGCGAGACAATACCTTACCTTTGCTATTGTCGCCGAAGGGTATGTACTCCTTTCCGGCAACAGGACTAAGGCTGGAGAACCACTTGGCGTTTCCGGTCATGTGCCTCGAGCAACCGGAATCCACCAACCAAATGTCCTCCAACCGTTTTACCTACATCAATAAAAAGACATAGGGTGAGCATACGGTCCAACACTGGGGTTAGTGAAGTAAGGGGAATACCAGTGTTGGGCCGGCTGCTCAAAAGAACGGTTAGCAGAAAAACCATTCCTAGCACGTCTACGAGAGGAGCGATCACCACGTAGAGGAAAACGTGGTCCGCTAAGGAAGGAGCGTCCATCGTGATACTCAAAACGCGGTGGGGGAAAACGCTCAACTACAAAGCCTCCGCCACGGGGTCCAAAACCTACAACTGCAGGCTCCCGCCGGGCACGCTCTCTATGGGGCCTAGGCCTAGCAACTTGAGGCACTGCGCCTCTAGGCCTAGCATCTCTCCTCGGAGCTCTCTGCTGCCTAGGCCTGGGAACTTGAGGTTCTGGACCTCTGGGCCTAGCTGCTCTCCTCGGAGCACTCCTCTGAACATTCGGCACATGTACATCATGGAAAGGATGGTACATGTCCGGGTTGTTCATCTCCCTAGCACGGCACGCCTCTCTCTTGCGCCTAAAGCAGAACTCGCTCAAGTGTCCATCTCTCCCACAGAAGTCACAATGATACCTCACCGCACGCAAAGGGGGTTGTTGGTAATCATGGCTGTGGGTGTGGATCACTTTGCCCTTCTGTGGCAACTCTTCCTGGATGGGTGGCATTGTATCCAGCTTGTTCTTTAGGTGGTTAGGTTTGGGATGCCACACTTGGTTCTTGGGTGGAGCTCTCGGAGGTTCCTCGAATACCCCATCCTTGGTGTTAGGTTTGGGAGGCTCTTTGGGTGGAAGCTTGGTAAGTTTGGGAGTAGTGGTGGAGTTGGGCTTCTCACTCGGGTTCAAACCACTCGACTCTCCAATCTTCCCAAAAGTAGAAAGATCAACACCCTGAGCAAAACCTACACCGGGACCTCCAGCAGCTCGCTTGAATTGGGAGATCATCATCCCGAGCTGCGGCTCACTACAAGAGACCCATGACAAGATGGTCCGAAGGTATGTGTTTTCCTCCTCGGTTTGCATCTTGCCATGCTTGGCATTGGCAATCTCCATTTCCAAACCCTCACACAAAGCACACTTATTCACACAAGTGCTACCTGAGTTGGCCTCCTCAAGAGACACAATCTTGGCATTCTTCTCTGCCAACTCAGATTGCAAGACAGGACAAGTCTTGCACGCACCCAACAGAGAAGGTCTAGCCTTCAGCTCATCCACCTCTCCTACCAACGCCGCATACTTACCTCTCAAAGTGAGAAGGTCAGTCATGTGCGTGGTGCACATCTCACACTCAACCTCCTCCGACACGACCACGGTGGACTTGGCAAACTCAAGCTCTCTCACCGTGTCCTCCCACTTCTGCCTAAACTCCTTGCGCTCTCTAGCGGCACGCCTAAGCAACTTATCCTGACTAAGCAAGGCGGCAGTAAGCTTCTCATTCTCAGCAAGGAGCTCATCGTGGGTCATGGATACCTGCGAGGTGTCGTCGTCCCGAGGAGTGTGCTCCAGCTTGCCATCGACCTCATCACCAAGCGCCATGGTGCAGAAGCCGTCATCGTCGGCAAAGAAGCAGAGACCGTTCAGCTTGTCCTCGATCCTTTTCTTCTTCTCGGACTCGTCATCGCTTGAGCAAGCGGAGTCGTCATCCGAGCCGTCGACGTCGCTGAGCGTGGCGAAGAACGCACGCTGCTCAGCCTGGGCCTTCTCCAAGTACTTCTTCTTGATGTACTCCTTGTCGAAGCCGCCCCTCCGCTTGTGCCTCGTGGGGACGTACTTCTCCTTGCGCTTGCCGGAGTCGTACTTGTGCCCATGATCGCCCTTCCCAGATGAATGCTTCTTCTTGGGGCAGTTGGCGATGAAGTGGTCGGGGTCGCCGCACTCATAGCATCCTGAGTGTCCTCCACCGCGGCGACGGTTCATGCGATTGTTGTGGAACCGCGTGAACCGGTTGGCGAGCATTGCCAACTCGTCATCCCCCAACGACTCAAGCTGGTCCTCTGTGACAGAAAAGAGTGAAGAAAGTGCAAAGCCAGCAGAGGGGTTAGCAGAAGAGCCAGAAACCAAAGCCATAGTCGGGCCAGAAGGATTCGCATAAGAAGCCCTCGACATGGCGTCAATCTCACTAGACTTGAGCTTACTAAAGAGCTCGTCGCAAGTGAGAGTCTCATAGTTAGACGATTCGATGATCGCCTGGACCTTTGAGTCCCACACCGATCGATCGAGAGTATGCAAAAGCTTTAAAGCCCTCTCATGATCGTCGAAAGGCAACAGCTCCTTGTTAGCTCGCATCTTGTTGACAATCACCTGAAAGCGAGCGAATAAGCTTTCTATGATCTCGCCAGGCATATGTCGAAAGTTCTCATACTCCCGCTTGTGCGACTCGTAGAGACGGGATTTGACTTGAGAGGTGCCCTCATGAAAGCGCATGAGGGTGTCCCAAATCTCACGAGCCGTGGGGAGGTGAGAAACGCGATCAAACTCCGACATGCCCAAACAGGAGAACAAGGCGTTACGCGCCCGGCTATTGGCCTCGTGCTCATCTATCTGAAGCTGAGAGACACGAGCAGCCAGGACAACGTAATCGGCCCTGTTGCAAATCTCCCAAACAGAAGAGCCCATGCTCTGGAGATAGGCCGACATGCGTATCTTCCAATACGCATAGTTCGTCCCATCAAAGAATGGCGGTTTGCCCACGCCGCGATCCATGTCGCCTTCTGTGGATCTGGAACCGGCTAAGGTGGAAGATCCTTAACCCGCTCCGATACCAATTGAAGGACCGAGAAGCAACCAGAAAGCGACCAGAGGGGGGGGCGAACGAGACTGCGCAGTCACAGCAGCATCGGACGCTGGCAGCGTCCGATGCCCAACCAACGGACGCGTCCGATGCGAAAAGTGCAAGACAGAAACCTTACTGGACACCCATCGGACGCTGTGAACAGTAGACTCTCAGCGTCCGATGGTCTCACTCCGGCGCGTCCGATGCACAACGGAGCGTTCGGTGGCAGCGTTCGATGCCCCTTTGAAAATGTTAGAGACTGACACGTGGCAACGGAGCCTCCGATGCCAAAAGGGTCAGCGTCCGATGCCAAGAACTCGAGCGTCCGATGCCCCCGACGCAGTGCAGTTCTTCCACGAAATCCACTCGATCTCCTCCGAATCAAAAGCACTAGGGCTTAGACTTGGTGTGAGGAGTTCTAAGGATGTTAGTGAGCTATCCCACGGGGATCATGGCTCGAACCTAACTCCAAAACGAGGAATCGGAAGAAATCGGGGCAAAGGAGCAAAAACCGATCCAAAAAATGAAAATCGCTCGATCTCCTAGACCGTGAAGTTAGAGGTTAATTTCTTCGGTGGAAAGAAGTGCCTCACGATCTAGAACAACTTGGTTCAAACGGTTTTGCAAACGGTGAACCGAGCAAAGAGATCAAGCGACGGGCAAATTGTGGAGAAAAAGGATTCCGCGAAGAACACGAACAAAGCGCAAATCACACCCACGAATCTGCAACCGTGTGGTTACCACACGCTACAATAGTGAGGATACGGCCTCACTTCCTCAGAATCAACAGTACACAGAGGCAAGTCTCTCTGCGGATCTCAGCTAGCTACAGCAGGGGATGGGAGAGCAGGAAACCCTAAGTGTGAAAGAGAAAATGACTGAGATACCTGGGAGGAGGGTGTCTCCCGACTACTTATCCTACAACTAGCCTAAGTCTATTTCCTACTCTACCCCTCTCTATTCTAATTACAGAGCGAACCAGCTAAACCCTAGGGTTATTCTGGACCAACTCGGTGGTAGGTGTATCCGACGGCCACGCCCGCACAATTCGAAGCGTTGCCTCGACGCAACCTCCGGATCGCCGCCACGTACCGCCCTCGCTCTGCACCCCCGGTTTTGTGGCCCAAACCGGGAAACCAGCCTTTTCCAGCCAACCCCCGGTTTTGAGGCCCAAACCGGGAAACCAGCCCACCAGCTTCTGAGTTTTGAGGCCAAACTCAGCAAACCCTCAGCGCCCAGGTTTTGAGGCCCAAACCTGGAAACCGTCCTCAGCCCGAGTTTTGTGGCCAAACTCGGAAACCATCCGCACCCAGGTTTTGAGGCCCAAACCTGGAAACCGTCCATCCGATGGTTTTTCTCTGGCTCTACCACCAAACCGACGTCGTAGAGGGGATGCACAGCCCGTGCACCCCGTCCACCGACACGTGTCCCCGAGTCCACGACTCAGGCAACACAAGACCGCACTTCTTCACTTGTAGTCGTCACAGGTTGCCAGCCACCACAGCTGATCCTCGGGCCTCTGGTCCCTCTGTCCAAGCCTCACGTCCGTCCTTCGCCACTCTTGGTCCATCGGCACGGCACGTCTCTACTTGACCTTCACCTCGCCTTCGATCACTGCATCTGTGCTCGACACCTGCACAACACAAGCCAAAGAACATGCGCATCATCCCAGTTGACAATCACTCATCACTCAGAGACCCGGCATACACCCATGTATCCGCATACTCATCATCAGTTGGCTGATATTTTCACCAAGCCTTTAGACCAATCAACTTTTGCCAGGTTGAGAGGTGAGCTTGGTGTGTGTTTTTCCTTTTAGATGGGGGAAACATTTTGGTTCTTGTATTTTAGACTAACTCTTTTTCTTTCAATTGATTTCATCATGCATCCTTGCATTTCATTTTTGCATATTTACATTCAGAGCTTCATGTATATAATCTTTAGAATGTGACTATGATCTGTATAGTGTATGCTCCGATGCTTTATGATGGTGCTTGTAGCTTATGCTCTTTCTGATCACTAACACATGTTGTGAGCTGAGCTATTTTTTGAATGGTGAATTTGCTTAATGAACATAAAACTTGAAAATTGTTCACCATTGAGATATGCAACTAGCATGTGTAACACATGTTGAAATTACTGGTGCTTTTCATATATGCTAGGTTGCTATGTCTCTAGTTCTGAGTCATTCACTTGCTTGGTATGTTCATATTCTGTCTGAAATTTGAACCAAGTTAAGGAAATTGGAAAGATCGAGATGGGATTGCTTGTCAGCACATCACAGTATCGAGACTGTCTCTCATTGCACTTTGAGTTAAACTTGAGCTGTGTAGTGTATGACCGAAACTGTTGCTTTAAGCTTCTGATTGCTTCTGCATAGGCTTCGCATAGTTGAAAAGTTAGGCAATGACAAGCTTTCAACCTCTCGCAATCATATGCTGAAATTTGAACTTGTGTAAATTAACCGCTGCAACTCCGATAAAATTTGAATACACAAGTCTATGTTTCATTCTATAGCATGATGATTGAACCTTGATAGGGGTAGTTCACCTTGTATACATGTTTAGCACTTGTTTGACTTCCTGTCTATATATGCTTAGTGCTATTTTGACGGTGAATACCTTTTTGGTTGAAAACTGCTTATTTTGCTCTAATGTTCAGATTACGTATTTGGTGATCAGTTTGAGCCTTTGCTAGCATTCTGTGCATATTGTTGAGCCATCGGATCAGCATTTTGTCGAGCATCTTCTCATTCTATTAACTATATTCCTGAAGCTGCTAACTTGCATTCTTAACTCATAGGCATTTCGAGGGGAGATACATGATAGTGCATTTTAAACTAAGGGGGAGAAATTTTGCCAAATCATAAGGGGGAGAAATTCTCTCAAATCATAAGATCAACTAAGGGGGAGATTTCTCGGTTGTGTGCACTATTGGAGGGGGAGTTTGAGTTGGCTCGGATTTTGAGGTTTTTAAATTTACCAATTGGTTCGGAGCTTTTCTGAAATCTCTAATTGGTACGGAGCATTTTTGGTAGCTAGTTGTGTTGAGCCTTTGCCTCTTTCTTGAGCGACTAGCGTCTTTGCTTTTGTGCTCTTCAGTTGGTATCGAGTTTTCTCGCTAGCGGTGTTGAGCCCATTCTGCCTCTTCTTGAGGGCTAGCTCTATTCTGCTTGAACTTCAATTGGTATTTCAATTGGTGTCGAGCTTTCTCGCTAGTGGTGTTGAGCCTATTCTACCTCTTCTTGAGGGCTAGCTTTGCTTTGCTTGGTTGCGTCGAGCCGTTGCCCATGTCTTTGGGGACCAAGTTGTCTTGCTCTTTTCACTTGACCTTTTTCGGCTTTGATATGCTTTTGGGTCATTTGGTCAAGTTCTCTCTCCTTCTTCCTTCCTTATTCTATTCCATTATGATTTGTGTTGGTAGTTGACAATGCACCCATCAAGGGGGAGATTGCGGATACATGGGTGTATGCCGAGTCTCAAGTGATGAGTGATTGTCAACTGGGATAATACGCATGTTCTTTGGCTTGTGTTGTGCAGGTGTCGAGCACGGATACAGTGATCAAAGGCAAGGAGAAGGTCAAGTAGAGACGTGTCGTGCCGATGGACCGATAGTGGCGAAGGGCGGACGTGAGGCTTGGACTGAGGGACCGGTGGCCTGAGGATCAGCTGTGGCGGCTGACAGCCTGGGACAGCGACGAGCGAAGACTTGCGGGCACGGTGTTGCTTGGGTCGAGGACCTGGGGACACGTGTCGGTGGATGGGGTGCACAGGTGATGCATCCCCTCTACGGCTCGGTTTGGTGGTTGAGCCACAGAAAAACCACCGAGAGGACGGTTTCCAGGTTTGGGCCTCAAAACCTGGGCGCTGATGGTTTCCGAGTTTGGGCCACAAAACTCGGGCTGAGGACGGTTTCCAGGTTTGGGCCTCAAAACCTGGGCGCTGACGGTTTCCGAGTTTGGGCCACAAAACTCGGGCTGAGGACGGTTTCCAGGTTTGGGCCTCAAAACCTGGGTGCTACGAGTTTCTGAGTTTGGGCCACAAAACTCAGGCGATGGACGGCTGGTTTCCCGGTTTGGGCCTCAAAACCGGGGGTTGGTCGTGAAGGCTGGTTTCCCAGTTTGGGCCTCAAAACCGGGGGAGGAGTCCATGAAAAGGACAAGCAGAGCGGTGGCGGCACGTGGCGACAATCGGTGAGGTTGCGTCGAGGCAACGCTACCAGTTGTGCGGGCGTGGCCGTCGGATCACTATCATCTTCGAGTTGGTCCAGGATAGCCTTAGGGTTTGGCTGGTTCGCTCTGTAAATAACTAAGGGTAGAGTGGGAATTAGAATTAGGATAAGTAGAGGGAGTCACCCACCTCCCATCCTATCTCAGTCATTTGCTATTTTGCCTTCTAGGTTTTCCTGCTCTTCCCATCCTCTGCTGTAGCGAACTGAGATCCACAGAGAAGACAATCATACCTCTGTGTTCGTGAGATTTTGAGGAAGTGAGACCGTAATCTCACTGTTGTAGCGTGTGGTAGCCACACAGTTGCAAATTTGTGATTGTGATTCGCATTTTGGTGTTGTTCTTCGCGGGATGCTTTTCTCCACGATTTTCCTGTTGATCGATCTCTCTACTTGGTGCGTCTTTTGCAAATCCATTTGAATCAAGTTGTTCTAGATTGTGAGGCACTTCTTTCCATCGAAGGAATTCACCTCTAACCTCACGAGCTAGTAGATCGGTTGATTTTCGTTTTGGATCGGTTTTGCTCCCTTTTCCCCGAATTCTTCCAATTCACCGATTTGGAATTAGGTTCGAGCCATGATCTCTTTGGGATAGCTCACTAACCTCCTTGGAACTTCTCATACCAAATCTAAGCCTTAGTGCTTTTGATTCGGAGGAGATCGGGTGATTTTCGCAGAAGTACAGCACTGAATCGGGACCATCGGACGCTCAACCTGTGTGCATCGGATGCTGTGTTCGTCACAGCGGAAGCATCCGATGCCACATGTCATCTGACAGTATTTTCTAAGGAGCATCGGACGCTGACCATCGGTGCATCCGTTGTCATCGTTGCATCCGTTGTCATCGGACGCTCTGGAGGTCTAGCATCGGAAGCTAGGGTTTTACTGTAGCAGCTTCCGATGTCTATGCAGTAAGGTTCCAGTTCTGTTCATTTTGGATCGGAAGCTTCCGTTGCCTGAGCATCGGACGCAGCCAACATCCGATGCAGGTACTTCTGCACTGATTTGTCCGCAGTTCGTTCGTTGTCGGTTTTGATTTCCGGCTTTTGCGTTAGGTTTCTAGAGTTGTGTAGTGTCTCGCTGTGCTTCTTGGAAGCATCCACCCTACAGCTAGGGTCGTGGACACTTGCAAGCTCTAGGTTTGCTTTTGGGGTTGATTCTCGGAACAGTAGCAATAAGTTTCTGAAAAGAAATTTGAAGCTCTCATTCACCCCCCTCTAGTCGCTTTCTAGTAGCACTTTCGGTCCTTTAAGACGGCGGCGCGCTCCCTTCCTTATTCTGCAAGCGGCGGCGCCCTCGCTCCCTCAGCCCCAAAGCAATGGCGCGCGAAACTAGGTCGTGACGGCGATGGATCTGCCTCTCCCCGCAACGGTGCGGCCACAAGCAGCGACACGTGATGCTAGGTCCGTGACCGCAAGATCCGGTACTCTTCTTCTCCAGTGCGAGTCCAACTGCGATTGGCAAATCCTCTTCCCTGCCAATCTTCCGAATTATTTATTTTTAAACGCCGATCGTCCTCAGGGACTCGTGCCCCAAGCCTTTCATGGACAGAACGGCGGTTGACTCGAGATTGCCTATACTCAGAATATTGATTACTGCACTCAGGGCAGTTGTTCTTAACAGGCAGCTTCAAGCCTTCGTTCCAACAGTACTGGAAAAACGAGCACTCCCAATGAGATTGTTCTTGCTCCCTCATATCTTCTCGTTCCTCTTGGTACATCTCTTCTTCGTACCTTTGTTGTTTCTCCAGGAACTTCTGTTCTTCATAAAATCTCTGTTTCTGGTACCGTTCCTGTTCCCGATGCCATTTATTCAACAGAATACACGTCGTAACCCTGGGTCTGGAAGTTTCACCCGTCTCAGCTCGGCTATTTTGGAACCGAACCCTCTGCTGAAGCTCTTTATTTGTAATTTGCCGATCAGGGTCAACAGTACCAGCTTCCCTCGCTCTATCAGAGGTTAACACTTTCGTTTTGCTCTTTCCCCTGGGATCAGTCGCATTGACCATATTAACAGAGAAAGACACAGTATTCTGTCCAAAAGGGCTATCATCAACCTTCATCTTTCCATCAAACCTCAGATGCCCGTCATGGATAGCTTTCTGGATCCGCACTCTGAACACTCGACAATCGTTTATAGAGTGGGATCTAGTATTATGAAAACCACAATACTTCTTGTCCTTGACCCCTTCAGGATGCAGCATAGGATGACCGTCCGACAATTTGATGCGTCCTTCCTTCACCAAATACTTAAATAATTTATCTGACTTGGAAACATCAAAGTCATAAGTACCCTTTTGTTGCCTCAGCCATCGTTGGTTGACTTGAGTCGGCTCTTTAGCCCAGACTATTTCGGCTGCAGCAATTTCATCTTCATTATCGTATTCATCTGCCTCTTCTAGAAAAGCCTGATACATTTCAGCAGCCACATCACCCTTCTGGAATTGATTATTCCTCTTGAATCCTTCGACTTGACTGCTCATCGTTGCCAACCTCTGTGACAACTGCCCGAGGTCATCAAACTCCATGCCGAATAGTTTCTCTTTGATACTCGGCAACATACCAGCTATGGCTATCCCCGGCAATTGGTCGTCCGGCAAATTCATAGAATAGCAAAAATTCTTGGTTTCCCTGAACCGGCGTAGATATTCTTGTGGCGTCTCGCTAGGTTTCATCCTCAGGCTCATGAGATCGACCAACTTCTTTTCGCTAGTACCCGTGAAGAAATATGAGTGGAATTTCTGTTCTAACTCTGCCCAGGTATTGATAGAATTTGCTGGCAGAGAAGCAAACCACGAGAAGGCTGGTCCTGTCAACGACAATGGGAAGTACCGAATCCTCCAAGCTTCATCCGTAGATGATTCCCCAAGCTGCATCAGATCAGTGTTCTATGGTACTGGTGTCATCATGGCCTGAAAACTTGGCAAAATCAGTGGGAGGCTTCACCCTTGGAGGAAGTGTTACCCGATTGTACCATTCCGGATAAGGGGACTTGTAAGCATATGATTGACTCTTTGGTTTTAGGCCAAATTGATTTTGCATCATATCAGCCATCCTATGCATGATGAGGTCAATATTCGAATCAGGAGCTTCTTGTGCTTGCCCCCCAGGATATAGTCCTGCCGAACTCTTGTAGCCTGGATTGGAAAGAGCATTAATCGCGCTATAATCAATGAACTCCTGATATCCATCTCCAAACATATTCCTCTGTATCCTGTTTGCTGCAGGAGACACTTTAGAAGCAGATTGTGGGACGTTCCCCGTCGGGCCGAACGTGAGCTGGCCATAAGTTTTGGGAGGTTGTTGCGTCTCATGAGGAACAATCCCACCTGTGCTTGGGCCAGCTCCACCTCCTTCTGCGATCTTTCGATGTTGAGGTACCGAGAACAATAGTGGTCCTTGCATTGGACCGGTAGCTTCTTCAAAGCGTTTATCCGCTGTTGGACCGAAAATGCTAACCATGACAGCACGAAAAGTATTCAGGAAAGTTGCCTGATGATTGGTCATAGCTTCTAATACAGCTTTGTACACTAATTCAGTCATCTTTCGAATAGCTTATTCTCCGTTACTGTCAGACGACTCTGACTGGTGATGAGGAATGATCTTCGGGAATTCTTGCTTCTGGAAGACCCTGCCGCTCTTGTTCTTGGAGAAAGACGCCAAGCATTTGCGCTGGAATTCATCACAAGCTTGCTGTACTAAATCCCTCAAGTCTGGCAGCAACTCATCCATGGTCACATCTAGAATTTGATCATCGCTGATTTCAGGCATCTTGAAACGAAGTGGTCCCACTGGGCGTGCCAAAAAGTGTGTTGACGCAAAACGTGACACCTCACGCCAAGCACACAGCAAGCCGAAAAGCTAGCTTCAATCGGGTGCCCGGAATGTGCTGAATCCGGAGACGTGCCAGTCGGTTTGACCTGAAAACCAACAAGGGAAAAAACTGTGAGAATACCATTGGAACATGCCAGATAAAACCAGACAGTTCCATATGTACGGCTTTGAAAGCCATTCATGACGGCACACAGCTATAGAAGCTGTCTGTCGGAGCACGTTTATAAAGTCATTCGGCTAGTATGAGAACAGAGTATGTAAAGCATATTAACTGTCGAATGCATATGTAAAGAAAAACATGCCCGGACAAACTAAAGATATTATAAACAGGTAACATGCAAATATAGATCTATTCAAATAATACATGCATAGGCTAATCCAACTAATCTGCCGCACGTTTAGTCTTCATAAACCGGTCAGGTATAAACTCAAGCGAAGCTAATCCACCGCATGATACCACTTGCTATTAGTTTACACCACTTCTTATAATTAGATTAATACACCGCATGATACAATCTAATTATAACAAGCTAAAAGCATGCATATATTTGAACAGATCTATAAAGGCTCATTACTCGTGCAAGTTTAACCAAGATCGGCAAACCGGCCGAATTGGGGTCCATGAAGACGGAACAAACAAGCAAGCACGATTAAACTAATCTAAAATCTGCATCTGCCGCACGACACCTAGTTTCATCAAAGCTTAACCATGATTGATATGTATGAACCCACAACATGTAACAATCTAGATTGAAAGTTGATTCAGCCATCATGATCTTATGATTAAAAGAGAGCACAAGCAAACTCGTGCGACAAGGCCGAACAAAGATCAATCTAAATTGGGCAAAAAGGTGTTACAAGAATTAAATAAATAAAACATATAACACATGATAACTTAATGAATCTATTAGATCTGCCAAATCTAATAGAGCCGATAACTATTTTTACTCATGACTTAATCCGCCGCACGATACAAGGCATAAGCAAAAACTTCCCGTCATACGCTTAAATCCGCCGCACGATACTAAGCTTAACATACGAGACTACTTGCAACATATCTAAATCCACCGCATGATACTAGACATGATAACAAGGTTGCCGGTACTTACGGAGGTCGACGGATCGATGATTCCTCTCGAAGAACTCGACGACACGACTAAGGACTCGAAAGTGGCACGGGGCCGGTTTGTATTGATATGGTTGTGAACAATTTTACAATGGTCGAGGGTTTATATTTATACCCTGGACGAAACACGAGTCCTAAACGATTACGATTTACATAATAAAATATGGAAAGATACAAATTCTACTTCCAAATTCTCTGGCATCCTTGATCGTCACGTGTCTTCTTATGCAAGTCGGTTTTATTTTGCAACTTCCATCTCCTGAATGGGGCTACCGCCTTGTAAAATAGCCGACCGCACAAGCATGCACCGAAACCTTGAGGACCAAATAGCCATCCGATTGCTTGTCGAATCCTTCCTTCTCTGCTGGTTGGGTCCACCTGTCATACTCTTGCGCGTGCAAGAATTTGGTGTCAACACATGCCCCCTAATTTTGGGACAAATATTTGTTTCAAAATTCCTTTTCCATACACACACGTGGAATCCCCGGAAGCATCTACCTTCTGTAGAAACCTTGCATGTCATAATTACTTCACCTACCGATTCATCTCCCGATGCACCTCCTGGGATCCCTTAAAATCTCCCTTCATTTTGTTCTGACTCGTGCACCCTAAACTCCCCTGCTTTGTTCTCGAACCAGAAAACCCTCTTTTCTCCTGTTATTCCTCAATCAACCGGAATATGTCTTCCGAGGCGAGCCACCATAGCTCCGAGTTCGGAGCTTCTAGCACATCTAAGAGGAGGTTGCTCCTTTCTCCCTTCTCTTGATTGTTCAGAAATGAAATAGTAATTCTTACTTCGCTGTTTTCTTCAGGAGAATCAGTGACGACCTCCCCGAGGACCTGACTCGGAAGCTTGCGGATCTTCAATTTGATCTGGAGGGAAAGGATTGGGAGATCACCCGAATCTCTCGAGAGCGTGACGTTGCTCGGGAATGAGCCACCGGTAAGTATTTTCTTCATTTCTTTCCTTATCCTCTTCTTTCACCTTTATTCACTCTTCCTCTTTTAGCTCTAGCAGCCAAACTCCATGCCCTTGAAGCTGCCATTACCAAGCTCGCCGTTACGGCCAATGTAGCGGGTACGACACCTCTGAAGCGGGTGAATGAAGTTAACTGAATCCTTCCCATCGTCTCTAGGGCCGGCATGGGGTACGGCGCGGCGCTCGCCTTCTCCGCCGTGAAGATTCATTCTGGCGCTGATTACCGCAGATTTGATGTCTGCGAGCAAGAACTGGAGGATAGAGTAGAACACTCCATAGAAGATATGAAGGAAGCCGGAACAGATCTGGCCGACACCTTTGATCACTTTCTTCCGATTAGGCATAGGATGGAGTGGACAAACTGATAACCTTGCATTTTCCCTTTGTAAATAAAAAATCCTCTGTTCATCCTCTTGAACCCAATCTGTGATTGATCCTTCGAGATCAACATATGTTTTGTTTCGTGCACCAGCTACCGATTTTCTCTTTACCTTAACGGCGATGTGCATTACATCGGCTGTCGTTGATAATCATGATGATTGTCACTTCCCCGTAAGTAACCATTAGTCACCAAAGTTGTCAGCCTCTTGATTCATGATGACATTAGGACAAAATTCTTCACGGGACTCTCTCCTTTTTTCAGCTTCCTGCCCTTAGTGTCAATCGGCAATATGAATCCTTTAAATAATCAGCCGAAAGTGAACACTCCATATAGCAACCATTTTCAGCCGAATTCTATCGGTCCCACGAGCTCCCCAGGTCAGCAAGACTTGGTTCGGCTCAATAACGGCCTATAGACTATGAGAACTCCAGCCCGACGTGTGATTTAACAATGCGCAAGCTACTGCTTTTAGAAATATGACCTCAGACAGGTCATCCCCCTTGACTATAATTGATCAATTTGACTTGCAAACTTTCTACTTCTCGGCTTTTAAGCTCAAGCCAGGGAGAAAATCTTTTGCCTGCGCTTCCAATAATGGTAGGCAACAGCAATCACTGCAGACACCCTACTAGGAGCGGGGCAGGAGGAAGCCAGGCATCAACTCACTGGTGTTTATGAGTAAAAAAACTGATTTCTTGCCCCCCTGCGGTAGCTTCTCTTGTTCATCCATCCTTGACTTACTGCTTTCCTTCCAGTGCAAACAAAATCTGCAACGCTATCAGAGGTTAACGAAACCCCCACTTTGACCCCCTTCTTTCAATCGAGCTCATGCCTGCCTAACACATTTTTCTTCCTTCGCCAGCTCTTTCTGCGAAGAATGACTGTCTTGATGCTATGGATGGCCGCACAGATCGGGCCGTCATCGAAGGTATGCACCTTGACGCTGAAAATGGTTACATAGATTAGGTCGTCATCCAAGGTGTGCACACTTAGATCCCCCTCGTACCAGCGGTAATGAATTCTTGGTTTAAGGGAAATATCTTTTTCCACCAACCGGCTATTCAGATGAGCCCCTGGACAATTTTGAAGATGATGACTACGCCGTTGCCCTTCGCTGAAATCACTGGTCTTCAGTCTGTCCTGAACAAAGCACTCCGAAAGTAGTTTGCACTGGGACAGATTTGAACAAATGAAGTTTGTTCTCTTCTGAGCAATGTTTATTTGCATCTCTCGACTCCAATGATCCCTTTTGACTGTAACATCCCCTCAGAAGAACATTTGCCGAATATATGACGTCATTTTAGTCGACTGGATCCCGATGTGTCATGTCACTCGGCATTTCATTTACTGCACTTCACCTTTCTCTTCCCCCAATAAACCTACTATTCGAAAAAAACGCTAGGATTACCGGGTCATGAACACTCTTGCACTAAAGGCGATATAAGTAATATCGGCTATAACTTAAACTTCTTGGAACATTTTTTCTGCTAAAGGCGATGCTTTACACATCGGCTGTATAAAAATGTCTTTGCATCCGCTCCAGATACAATTTCCATGCATTCGGCCTTTAACAAATAGTGTCGAAGCTTTAATCCACGAGTGGCGCATATATGAACAAAATCTCTCTACAGTCGAATACCCTTCTCTGGGTTTAACATTTTCGGCTAAAGCTAGCTGCTACCTATCTTTTCCTTTAAACTTAAAATAAGGGCCGATCCTGCTGTAAGGCTATCAGCCGCCACGTACAACTTGAAGTGATCACCAAGTTGAGGAAATGCCTTCATATGCTTTTTAATTTCATCGAGACCCTTCGTTGTATGTCACTTCTCACGAATTCTTGATTTCCTTTGAGCTTCAGTAATGGAGAAATAAATAGAACTTTTAAACACCCGAGACCCAAACTTGGTATACATCGATCCTATTTCGGCTTCATCATCAATGCTTTATTCCTTGTCAGCCGACATGAAACTTGATCTCAACTCTTCTCCATTACCATCAGCTAGACTATTTAAAAATTACTCTGAGAGCCGATCGTTTGAATCGGCTGTTGGTCCTTGTCGAAAACGTTCACAGGACCTACTTCCCAAGCTCTCCCAGAGAAGCACTCGACGCCATCATATTCCCAGTAGATGGGCTCCGTATTAGCAACACTCACCGAATCATCAGCATGGACAATTTCGATATCATCTCCAATCCACTGGATAAGGAATTGATGCATAGTAGACGGCACATAACAGTTTGCATGTATCCAATCTCTTCCTAATAGCAAACTGTATGCCCCCTTGCCATCAATTACGAAGAAAGTAGTGATCAAGGTTTTAGTTCCGATTGTCAACTCAACATGAACTGCCCCCCGAGTATCAGAGGAATTACCAGCAAAATCTCTCAACACCATGTCAGTCTTCAATAAGTCTTCACTTGCCATCCCAAGTTTTCTGAAGGTGGTATACGACATGATGTTTATGGCAGCCCCTCCATCAATGAACATCTTGCTTAGTGGCTTGCCATTAACATACCCCCTCATATAAAGTGGCCTCAAATGTCGATGCTTAGCTGGTTTATCAAATACCGCTCGTTGAGCTAAAACAAGATGAGCCAACAACTCCTGGAATTCATCTTCATCAAAGTCTGAATACACCTCGTCTCGGACATCCTGATCTTCGGGAGCTATGAATTCTGATGGAAGAAAGAAAGCCATGCACGCATCAGCCGAACGATCACTTCCATCCGGCTTTTCTTTCGGTCGCCAGACTCGCTTTATCTTGGCACTTGCTTGCTCTAACTCTCTGTTTCTTAGGCGCTGCACCCTTCTCTTCTGGCTCCTTCTCAACCCTGGCGGACACCACTGTCCTCTCTGCCAGACATACTCGCGGTACTCTTCTTCTCCAGTGCGAGTCCAACTGCGATTGGCAAATCCTCTTCCCTGCCAATCTTTAGAATTATTTATTTTTAAACGTCGATCGTCCTCAGGGACTCGTGCCCCAAGCCTTTCATGGACAGAACGGCGGTTGACTCGAGATTGCCTATACTCAGAATATTGATTACTGCACTCAGGGCAGTTGTTCTTAACAGGCAGCTTCAAGCCTTCGTTCCAACAGTACTGGAAAAACGAGCACTCCCAATGAGATTGTTCTTGCTCCCTCATATCTTCTCGTTCCTCTTGGTACATCTCTTCTTCGTACCTTCATTGTTTCTCTAGGAACTTCTGTTCTTCATAAAATCTCTGTTTCTGGTACCGTTCCTATTCCCGACGCCATTTATTCAACAGAATACGCGTCGTAACCCTGGGTCTGGAAGTTTCACCCGTCTCAGCTCGGCTATTTTGGAACCGAACTGTCGGTGTTTCGAACCCGGGGGTATGACACCAACTAGTAATATGATCGCGTGCTCTCTTCCTGGATGGTGACGCAAGATGACACAAGGATTTATCCTGGTTCGGGCAAAGAAGGCCCTACGTCCAGCGGGGGAGGAGTTTCTTGTATTACTTGCACCTAAGTGCTTGTACAGGGGCGAATACAAGCTCAATGAGCGTGGACTGGGGTTCGGACTCAAGTGTGTGTGTGTGTGGATTCGTGTGTTGTCTCTCGCAGTTGTGTCTGTCGGGGCTGTCTAACCGTGGACTGAGGGCCCTGGTGTCCCCTTTTATAGAGCAAGGGGAGGCCAAGGTTTACACGAGGGTATTACAGGTGTTGGGGCGTACGGTGCCCAATACGGGGAAGGGTAGGAACCCTGTCTTGTCGAAGACATTGTAGCCGACGTGGGGGTTGATGTTGGGGCGTCCTTGAAGTGTGGCCTCCATCCCGGGTGTGGACGTGGAGGCGTGGCGACGTGGAGGCCGTGCGCCGCCCATCCTGGCACGTATGATACGTGCATAGTCCCGCCGGGTCTTAGGGGTACCTGTCCTCCAATCATATGACAGCAATTAGGGCTCGAGGGGAACAGAACCGGCCTCGAGGTGGCGCCTGCGGGAGGCTCGAGCTCCGCAGGTATGGGCGAGTTCCGGGGAACCTGGTCGTACAGCGGAAATCCGGGTCTCGAGATGTGACCGGGACGTGCCACAGTGCAGGGTATGGTCGAACAGTGCTGTACTGGTGCCCTTTCACCCATGCTTATGGTGAAAAGGAGGTCTGACTCAGACTCTGGTTCACTGTGGCGCATGCTGCGTCTCAGAGGATGTGACGGGGGTAGGTGAGTGCATTAAATGTTTGGTGTGGGGTTGGCGTCCGGTGCTCGGTGCTGCTCGAGGGGCATGATGCGCCCTCGAGGGGTAGGCAGCCGGGCCAGCGAGGCTCGAGGGCCCCGTGCCGGGTCTCGAGGGGTGGTGTATGGTGGCGGCGGGCTCGAACCCTTTGAGCCGGGGCTCGAGAGGCAGGCTACCACGAGGTGGTTTGGGAGGCTTTTGGCGGGCCTAGGCTTTCCCGTGGTGGGCCGGTGTTGGGGGTTTTGACAGGTTGGTATTCGGGTGGTTAAGTCCAGCTGGGCTTGTTATTAATTGGTGTTCTAGGTTTTAACCCGTGTGTTTTGCGTTGATTGGGGGTACCCCTTTGGCGTTCCCCCGACACGAACCCTCTGCTGAAGCTCTTTATTTGTAATTTGTTGATCAAGGTCAACAGTACCAGCTTCCCTCGCTCTATCAGAGGTTAACACTTTCATTTTGCTCTTTCCCCTGGGATCAGCCGCATTGACCATATTAACAGAGAAAGACACAGTATTCTGTCCAAAAGGGCTATCATCATCCTTCATCTTTCCATCAAACCTCAGATGCCCGTCATGGATAGCTTTCTGGATCCGCACTCTGAACACTCGACAATCGTTTATAGAGTGAGATCTAGTATTATGAAAACCACAATACTTCTTGTCCTTGACCCCTTCAGGATGCAGCATAGGATGACCGTCCGACAATTTGATGCGTCCTTCCTTCACCAAATACTCAAATAATTTATCTGACTTGGAAACATCAAAGTCAAAAGTACCCTTTTGTTGCCTCAGCCATCGTTGGTTGACTTGAGTCGGCTCTTTAGCCCAGACTATTTCGGCTGCAGCTATTTCATCTTCATTATCGTATTCAGCTGCCTCTTCTAGAAAAGCCTGATACATTTCAGCAGCCACATCACCCTTCTGGAATTGATTATTCCTCTTGAATCCTTGGACTTGACTGCTCATCGTTGCCAACCTCTGTGACAACTGCCCGAGGTCATCAAACTCCATGCCGAATAGTTTCTCTTTGATACTCGGCAACATACCAGCTATGGCTATCCCCGGCAATTGGTCGTCCGGCAAATTCAGAGAATAGCAAAGATTCTTGGTTTCCCTGAACCGGCGTAGATATTCTTGTGGCGTCTCGCCAGGTTTCATCCTCAGGCTCATGAGATCGACCAACTTCTTTTCGCTAGTACCCGTGAAGAAATATGAGTGGAATTTCTGTTCTAACTCTGCCCAGGTATTGATAGAATTTGCTGGCAGAGAAGCAAACTACGAGAAGACTGGTCCTGTCAACGACAATGGGAAGTACCGAATCCTCCAAGCTTCATCCGTAGATGCTTCCCCAAGCTGCATCAGATAGCGGCCGATGTGTTCTATGGTACTGGTGTCATCCTGGCCTGAAAACTTGGCAAAATCAGTGGGAGGCTTCACCCTTGGAGGAAGTGCTACCCGATTGTACCATTCCGGATAAGGGGACTTGTAAGCATATGATTGACTCTTTGGTTTTAGGCCGAATTGATTTTGCATCATATCAGCCATCCTATGCATGATGAGGTCAATATTCGAATCAGGAGCTGCTTGTGCTTGCCCCCCAGGATGTAGTCCTGCCGAATCTTCTAGCTTGGATTCGGAAGAGCATTAATTGCGCTATAATCAACGAACTCCTGATATCCATCTCCAAACATATTCCTATGTATCCTGTTTGCTGCAGGAGACACTTTAGAAGCAGATTGTGGGACGTTCCCCGTCGTGCCGAACGTGAGCTGGCCATAAGTTTGGGGAGGTTGTTGCGTCTCATGAGGAACAATTCCACCTGTGCTTGGGCCAGCTCCACCTTCTTCTGCGATCTTTCGATGTTGAGGTACCGGGAACAATAGTGGTCCTTGCATTGGACGGGCAGCTTCTTCAAAGCGTTTATCCGCTGTTGGACCGAAAATGCTAACCATGACAGCACGAAAAGTATTCAGGAAAGCTGCCTGATGATTGGTCATAGCTTCTAATACAGCTTTGTACACTAATTCAGTCATCTTTCGAATAGCTTCCTCTCCGTTACTGTTAGACGACTCTGACTGGTGATGAGGAATGATCTTCGGGAATTCTTGCTTCTGGAAGACCCTGCCGCTCTTGTTCTTGAAGAAAGACGCCAAGCATTTGCGCTGGAATTCATCACAAGCTTGTTGTACTAAATCCCTCAAGTCTGGCAGCAACTCATCCATGGTCACATCTAGAATTTGATCATCGCTGATTTCAGGTATCTTAAAACGAAGTGGTCCCACTGGGCGTGCCAAAAAGTGTGTTGACGCAAAACGTGACACCTCACGCCAAGCACACAGCAAGCCGAAAAGCTAGCTTCAATCGGGTGCCCGGAATGTGCTGAATCCGGAGACGTGCCAGTCGGTTTGACCTGAAAACCAACAAGAGAAAAAACTGTGAGAATACCTTTGGAACATGCCAGATAAAACCAGACAGTTCCATATGTACGGCTTTGAAAGCCAATCATGACGGCACACAGCTATAGAAGCTGTCTGTCAGAGCAGGTTTATAAAGTCATTCGGCTAGTATGAGAACAGAGTATGTAAAGCATATTAACTGCCGAATGCATATGTAAAGAAAAACATGCTCGGACAAACTAAAGATATTATAAACAGGTAACTTGCAAATATAGATCTATTTAAATAATACATGCATAGGCTAATCCAACTCATCTGCCGCACGTTTAGTCTTCATAAACCGGTCAGGTATAAACTCAAGCGAAGCTAATCCACCGCATGATACCACTTGCTATAAGTTTACACCACTTCTTATAATTAGATTAATCCACCGCATGATACAATCTAATTATTACAAGCTAAAAGCATGCATATATTTGAACAGATCTATAAAGGCTCATTACTCGTGCAAGCTTAACCAAGATCGGCAAACCAGCCGAATTGGGGTCCATGAAGAAGGAACAAACAAGCAAGCATGATTAAACTAATCTAAAACCTGCATCTGCCGCACGACACCTAGTTTCATCAAAGCCTAACCATGATTGATATGTATGAACCCACAACATGTAACAATCTAGATTGAAAGTTGATTCAGCCATCATGATCTTATGATTAAAAGAGAGCACAAGCAAACTCGTGCGACAAGGCCGAACAAAGATCAATCTAAATTGGGCAAAAAGGTGTTACAAGAATTAAATAAATAAAACATATAACACATGATAACTTAATGAATCTATTGGATCTGCCAAATCTAATAGAGCCGATAACTATTTTTACTCATGACTTAATCCACCGCACGATACAAGGCATAAGCAAAAACTTCCCGTCATAAGGTTAAATCCGCCGCACGATACTAAGCTTAACATACGAGACTACTTGCATCATATCTAAATCCACCGCATGAAACTAGACATGATAACAAGGTTGCCGGTACTTACGGAGGTCGACGGATCGATGATTCCTCTCGAAGAACTCGACGACACGACTAAGGACTCGAAGGTGGCACGGGGCTGGTTTGTATTGATATGGTTGTGAACAATTTTACAATGGTCGAGGGTTTATATTTATACCCTGGACGAAACACGAGTCCTAAACGATTACGATTTACATAATAAAATATGGAAAGATACAAATTCTACTTCCAAATTCTCCGGCATCCTTCATCGTCATGTGTCTTCTTATGTAAGTCGGTTTTATTTTGCAACTTCCATCTCCCGAATGGAGCTACCGCCTTGTAAAATA
The DNA here is from genome assembly GCA_009763385.1 of Coix lacryma-jobi var. lacryma-jobi. Classification (NCBI taxonomy): domain Eukaryota; kingdom Viridiplantae; phylum Streptophyta; class Magnoliopsida; order Poales; family Poaceae; genus Coix; species Coix lacryma-jobi. The sequence continues at coordinate 153,913,597 of CM019827.1, read as the reverse complement.
GCCGACCGCACAAGCATGCACCGAAACCTTGAGGACCAAATAGCCATCTGATTGCTTGCGGAATCCTTCCTTCTCTGCTGGCTGGGTCCACCTGTCATACTCTTGCGCGTGCAAGAATTTGGTGTCAACAATGCTAGATTTGTTCTTGCAGATCTAGAGGCTAAAGGGGTAAATATGAGCAAGAAAGAACAACTACAAGAAAATGACAGAGATCAACACTCTCACTTTCTGAACAATTCTTAGATTTGATCGTTGATACAATTTAGTGTAAACAAAGCTTTATTGGAAGGCGCACTACAGATTTCTGATATAGCTACTTATCTAATTTATTTATCTAATGTTCTGATCGTTTACAGTTTTCCTGATTTTTGTACCACTTTATTATGATACACAGTGCCACATGGATGGCATTGTATCCACTAATCTATTTTAATCTTACATATTTCTATTTTTTTTGCAGTCAACATTTGAAATAACAAAAGGTGGAGAAAAAGTTAGGGTACTCAAAGCTTCCAAATTCGTGTCGGCCGGTATGAACTGCCTTGTATGTATCTCAATAGTTTTCACAAATGAAAGAACTTAACAGTAGTTTTCACAAATGAAAGAACTTAACAGTACTTTGCTTTGCAAATGTTGCAGTTTTGTTATTTTATTTCTTAAATGCATGATGAAATGGACCCTTCAGTACAAGTTTCAAAACTATCCGCAAGAATCAAGAACAACTTATAGAATGTTAAAATTTATTTTCTAAATAGATATCAGCAGTTAGCAAAACACTTAATCCTAAGTATAGTAGTGACTGTATAACTGATGTTAGGTTTCACTGTCTTTATTCAGACTACCATACTCTAGTCTCAGATTTTTGTGCTAATTTTCTAGTTCCTTAATCAATATCATTTTTAACTGCTTATTGTTTTCTTATTTTAGACACATAGTGCACATAGTTAATTCCAAGTGACTGATGCTGATGTATATTGCAACCATTATGAATCCTTTCTACTGCTAGTTTGTAAGTTTGTAAAATGTCTTCAAATTCAACACTACTTTTACCCATCTGTGTTGCTGTTACTTTATTTTTAGTCAGGGGGATTATAAGTTTATGACTGTTGTTATCTATTTCTATTGGCTAAGTTAATATTTCTATTAAATTGGTTGATAATTTTATGTGTCCAAGATTTAGTTTTTCCCTAATAATTAGTGATTGTTTTGCATAGTGGAAACTGGAATAAGAGTAGCTGCAGAACTAAGGCGTTACTTAGTTGTTTTCCTAGAAATCATTTTCACTTGGGCATTTGCTTTACTTGCAAGATCACTAATGGCATAATGTTCCACTGCAGGTTTTCCTCAATGAGGATGAAGAATCCATCGACGCAAGCCTTCAAATGGGTACCAAAAGATTAGACATAGCGCTCATGGAATGAAGCCGCTAATTGTTTGCTAGGCTAGTAGGAGATAAACAGTGAGCTTCTTATATATGAATGTCAAACATGTAGAGAATATATGTACAAATATTGTATATAATGTTTATGGTTTGTGATAATTATCATATATATGATATTTATGTGCTTGTGACCTATAATGTGTTATGAATAACATTACTGTATAATTGATTTAAACCAAAACTGAAATTGTTTTTTATATCCTATTTTTATTTGTTGGTTTGTGTTCTAATGGTGGGCGCTAATTTTCCCTGTCGGGTTACTACGACAGGGCTGGAAATCTAAAATCGATGCGTCTTTGAATTTTTCTGTCGACGTCTTTGAATTTTTCTGTCGACGTCGTACCGACAGAGAAATGGCTGCACTGACAGAAAAATTAAACAACGGACAGACAAATTCTATATTACTGTCGCTTTAGTTCTATCAGTGTTGTTTTCCTGTCCGTAAACGGATAGAAAAATTCATTTCCTTATTTCTCTGTCGGTATCTAGTATTTTTCTGTCGGTTTCGCACCAACAGGGAATTTTTAGTTTCCAGTAGTATACTCTCTACATATATAGTAAAAATAATGAATTAAAATAAGTAAAAAAAAGCTTATAATTTGGAACGGAGAGAGTGATTCATAGGTATTGGGTAGGTCACCAAAGGCTGCTTTCATTGGTTTACTCAAACCTCGTCACGATTTAGAGGGTGAGGTCTCTCCTTTCTTTAAGAGAGATCACTAGCGGAATGGTGGTAGATTTAGGAGAACATAGAGATGCAAAATGTGATAGGAGATCTGCTGCAGGTTTTACTTTTTCTATTGAAGGGATATGGGAGAGTACAAGAGATCCGGTGGAGATGCTTTTAGCTTGAGCATGCGGCATGGTCACACTTGCTTTGGCCTTAATGAAACACAAGTTTAGACACCTTCGCACAAAAAAAAATTGTAGACAAGCTAAACTTTTTTAGTGAAGATAAAATTGTGGGTTGTTATGCTCTGTTTAAGTGGTATGCATGTATTACCATTTATTTCCTCTCAAAACATTTCATAGGATCACAAATTAGCTCATGGCCCTTACCGAACCGGACTAAAGGTCCTTACCGACCGGGACTAAAGGTTTGTTCTGTAGTAGTGTGGATTCTTATATTAGGTGTACCTTAGCCTGTAAATTGCATGCAGAGCAGTTTTATTTGAATGGCCACACTCTGTCTTGTGGAATGGGTAGATCTTCTCTTGTACACTCTATCTGAAATTATATTATTCTCATTGCCACTTGGACATTGTCTACAATTATTACTTTCTTGTCAATCCAATGCAAAGTCTTATTAGACCTTTACGAATTCTTTACCACAGCTCCTATATAACCAAAGAACTCACTACTACAGAAACATGCCTTTAACCCCGGTCGGCAAGGGCCTTTAGCCCCGGTTGCCGAGCCGCGACTACGCTTCCGGGATTAAAGCCCCCCCCCTTTAGTCCCGGCTCCGGCCACCGGGGCTAAAGCCCACCCTTTAGTCCCGGTTGGTAATACCAGCCGGGACTAAAGGGTCCCCTGGTTTTTTCTTTTTTATTTTCATTTCAGTTCTGTTTTCAGTTTTGTTTATTTATTTAATAGGTTTTCCAATATATATTCTTTGCTGCTAATATATTAGCAACATAACACAATAAGCTTATTGCATGCATATATAATTGAACTATAGAACTATATATATATATATAAATATATGTACATAAAATTACAAGCAATATACATATAGAAGTTGTCCAAATATATATCTACACAAGTTGTACTCCATCTAAAGATCTACAGGGCATACAAATGATCATCATTGTTTGGAATCAACTTCTCGTTGGTATTATAGTAGAACTGATGCGAACCCGCTAGGGTTTTTGCCCGATCTTTCGATGAGAAACGGGGATAACTCGATTGGTGGATGGAGATGACGTTCACGGCCCGACTACAGCCCTCAAGACCGCGCCTTAGCAACCGATACACCACGTCCAATAGCCGTCACGATCTTGTGGAGCGCGACAACCAGCCCCTAGGGCTCCCGTCCTGCAAGCAATCGAAGAACTAGCAAGAACGAGGAAACAAGCACTGAATTTGCAAGATGAAATTGAAGGTTTCAAACTGAATCTTAATCTACAATGGGGTTCCGAAGACAAGGAGACGGGCGGCTGATCCTGCACGCGCGCCTACAAGCAAGTAGCTAAGGCTAAACTTGATCTAAACAAAACCCAAACCGACCATGGCGGCTATAGAGGGATATAAGTAGATGGATTGACGACCAAAAGAGTGTTGGGGTCGTCCTCCAACCCTAGGACGCGTCCCTAATGGACCCAACTTGATACATGGGCCATAAGCCCAAAATGAGGTGACGCAGCACCCTGGACAGCAAGACCTGTCGACGGTAATTGGATCATTGCCGCTGCTGCCGAACAGATATTGACGTGGGACTTGATTCATATGAAAGTAAACTTGATAAGCTTTCCAACAAGTCCTGAAGCGCCTGAATCCGAATCCGTATGCAACCGTGGTGGCGGTCACAAGTTGGCGCTTTGCTGCAGTCCGAATCCAGCTACCGCGAGTCCTTCTCCCTTTCGGTCTTCTCCTCGGTTCCTAATCAAAACAAGAGTGCACGCGTTTCCATTGTCTAAACAAGATGGACAAGAGCTTATCATGGAACTCACTTGATGATTAAGTTGACGAGCACGAGCACGAGTAAGAGGGCCAGCTATAGGTTGTGTCGGAGAGGATGTATCGCTGGTGTTAATGTCCTCATCAAGAACTCGCCCTTTGGATTTATGACTTATTCCCGAAGAAATCCTGCTATTGTCTCTTGTATTGCTTTCAATTGGCCTTGTAGCATCACTTTTTGCTTCAACCAGTCAGTCTTCAATTGGAATTAAAGAAGATATTAGTTATATCTATATTATCAATATTAAGTCTATAAAAAATGAAAAGAAACAGGTTACGTACTTTGATGATTTCTTCAGGAATTCTATTTGATTCTATCATCATATACTCGCAAACATAGAATCCGCATAAGTTGTTGCCCTGTTCTTGTCTCAAAATCCACTGTAGAATGAAAAGATTCAACTCGTAATAAAGATATGATATATGACATGATATAATAAAGATACACGTACATTGACGAAGGTGTAAACTTACTGGTAGTCGTGGCTTTATTGTAAGTGGGGCCTTACACTGAATCATATATTCCCGAGCAATGAATTTTTCCCAAACCCTAATCCGGCCAATGAAACATTAATAGTTGGATCATTATTTAATTAGTATACATATACAAGCTTAGTCTATACTATAAGCATGCAAGGTAGGGATCAAAAAATTACCTTTGGAGGATGTCTATCATATCTTGGTAATCTGCTTGTGGTTTGCTCAACGAGTCATAGATTAACACATTGCTTTGTTTGAGATCGATGACCATCAATATCCAGTGATAGCTGTTCATACACATGATTCATATATATATTATTAGGGTTAAGTAAAATAAAATGTGCACATACTTATTATGAACTATATATGTCTCACGCACTTAAAGTTGTATGGGAAGAGAATTCTTTCTCTATCTTTTTGGTTCACAAAGAACCTCATGAGATTCGTACACGACTCATCGCTCCAAGTCGCTGAAGGGTTTGGAGCCTTGAAAACAACATATGGATCAACAAACCCAATAGAATTGTCGTGTTTATCTCTGAGCTGAGTCATCTGATACCTGCAAAATATCGAGTCGATCCACAAGTATGTGTGTAAGAATACTACTATATACACATACTAGAGAGTTCAATGAAAACTATAAAAGAAACACTTACAAACAGTAGCAGCTAAGGAGCGATTTGTCCAGTGCGTCCAAATGACATAGCTGGTGTAATTCCTCCATCTAGACTAAGATTAGGTCATCGCCACGGAAGTAGTGATGGTTCCGAATTCGGACAGAAATCCAATTGACATCACCGTCTTTAGAAGCCTTCATGCACCATTTGTTGATTGCAAACATCTGCGTACCAAGTACATGTAAGTGATTGGGGTTCATTAGACTCCTGCCCGGTGCAAAATTTCTCCTCCATTCATCAACTACTTCCGCTCGTGGAAACTCCAGCCCAGTAGCAATATTTTTAATGGTGTCGTACGGGAGACCGCTGTCAATAAAAAAATTGTCCATTGAGTCCATCTCAGACAAAGTGGTCTCTCCAGATTCCTCTGTACTCTGCCCATGTTTGAACCATACTGATTTTGCACAACTAATGGGGACAAAGGTCTTGATGTTTCCCCGAGCTGTGGAACACCCTTTCCCACTTTCTTCTTGCTGGATTGTTGTTCTTTTGCGGACTTCATAAGAGAGCGTTCGTAATCTGATTTTCGCGGAGCCTTTCGGGCTTCACGCATCTTGATACCATGTTGGTCCACCCTTTTCCTTAACTCCTGCGGGTTTAACAAGAGGTAAGGCTTCTCCGGGTTCCTCTTCGCTTTAGCAGCGGCGTCACATTCCTCTAAAAAATTCCGCACATCTTTTTTCACTGAAATTTCTAACTCCTCATCAGTCTTTTCATAAGCTAATTTCTCTTGGGCTTTTTTTCCTGATGCAGGAGCCTTCTTCTTTGGAGGTGGGGCCTTTGGTTCTGTGGCGGCGGACCGCTTCTTAGGGCTGCACGGTGGAGGCAGCGGTGTTGGAGCCCGCGGTGGAGGAGATGGTGGACCCGGTGGCGGTGTTGGAGCCCGCGGTGGAGGTTGTGGCGTTGGAGCCCGCGGTGGAGGAGATGGTGGGGCTGGTGGCGGTGTTGGAGCCCGCGGTGGAGATCTTTGTGCAGGAGATGGGGTTGAAGCCGTGTCCTCCAACACATCGTCACCGCCCGTAGCACTCTGATGCGCTGGGGAATAATGACGAACTGGACTATAGTTCCTGCTACGCAAAACAACGAATGATGTGAGCATCCAACTAATATATACATATAGGAAGTTAGTGCAATAAAAATTGTTTCTCATTCACGCGCACACTACCTATGGTGAGGATCTTGATCAGTAGGAGGAGGTTGCGGCGGTGACACTCCAGGAATAATAATGAAGCGCTTGCACCAGCAAATAAATGTCTTCTCTGCTTCACCTAAAGTCTTCTCCCCATCTCCCCCTTCAATTTCCAATGCCACGCTGCCACAACCTGTCTCAACCCTATCCACCGAAACGCTAGCGTATCCGGCTGGCACTGGTTGACCATGGATTCTTGGTGTTCTTGTGCGGTCGATAGGGTTTACAACACCGACAGCCACCTTTTTTGTGGCATTTCCATCTGGAATGTGCAGCTCACAAGTAGTAAAAGGTTCTTTAACGTCATCCACGGGAAAGCGTAGCTTGGAGTCATCTTGAATGGTTGGTACTTCCGTGGAGGCGCAGCTGCTTTTCATCTGACCTGGGGGGCTAATGTTCGCTTGAGGATGTTGTGATGATGTACCTTGCCCACTCGTCATTTGACTAAGTGCCGCTTGCACTTGCCTTTTGATTTCCTCCTGCATCCATTCTTCATGAGATTTCTCACGCTCTTGTGTTTGAAGAACATACTCCTCCAACTTGAAGAGTCGCTCTGCCTCCTCGTCCTTCTTTCTTTGGCGGCTTCTATAACTTTCTCGATCCGCTTCGAAGGAATGTAGCCACGAAACGGCCCCAAAGCCTCTCGTACGCCCACCGTGCTCAGGATTCTCCAGCGCGTACGTGAGTTCATCCTTCTCTCTGTTGGGCTTGAACTCGCCAGCCAACACCGCATTTCGTGCTTGAACTAGCCTATGTGCTGCTCTTGAAATTTGCGGGCCCCAATCAAGCTCCCCATCATTAGGGTTTATGGTTCCCCCATGAGCGTAGAACCAATTTCTGGACCGTTCACTCCAATTTCTTCTTATTGTCTCTGGGACTACCCCCTGGCAAGCATCTCGTGTTCTTGTCTCTCCCACTTTGGAAGGGCAGTCTTATAGCCACCTGATCCTAAATGATGGTGGTATTTCTTCTGAGCTGCATTCAGTTTGTTTACTGTGACCCGGACCTCGCTCTCTTGTGATCTTTTGTACTGTACAAATTCATCCCAATCAGCCCTTATCTTGACATACGTCTTAGAGTTGAAATCTGGCGTCTCGTTCTTCAGCACAAAGGTGTGGTACAATTTCTTCTTCCAGTCCTGAAAAAGTGTGGCCATCTTCTTCATTGTCCACTCCCGAATTCGCCTCAGCAGCTCTTCATCATCCGTGTCAAACGAGAAATGAGCTTGGACGTCATCCCAGACTAGCTGCTTGTCAAGATTGGAGACATAACTGATCTCGGGAGCACTTCGCCTCTCTTTCCATTCACGGGCACTTATCAGAATCCGATCTCTCACAAGGAACCCACAGTGAAAGACATATTTCTTTGCATTGGGTCCTAGTGGTTGGCCTGTAGCCATATCGAATTCGGAGATTACATGACGGCCCTTCAACAGCCTCTTCGGCCCTCGTTTTGGTCTGCTCTGCCCTGTCGCAGACGTCGATCCAGAGGGCTACATATAGGTAAAGACATGAAGATGAAACCCTAATACAAGTTGACATAAAACCTAATCAAGTAATAAAGTAAATGTAAACCCTAACACGACACATTGTATATATACCTCGCCTGTATTGCCTTCTTCCATCTCAACTTGTTGTTCAGGGAGATTTTCATCATGCATGGTCATGTCTTCGTAGTTCAATAAGTATTGACTCCCGTCATCGTCGCCGGCTATGATATTCATCATTTCCTCCTCCATCACATTCTCATTTGGGTCGGCCATTTCTGTGAATATTAAAATATATATACAATATGATCGAACACTTAAAGGAGCTTTATACATGTATGGTTTCAGGTTTTACGGTTTCGGGGTTTAGGGGTACGGGGTTTCGGGGTTTAGGGTTTTGGGGTTTAGGGGTTCGGGGTTGCGGGGTTTAGGGTTTTAGGGTTTAGGGGTTCGGGGTTTCGGGGTTCAGGGTTTCGGGGTTCAGGGTTTCGGGGTTTAGGGGTTCAGGGTTTCGGGTTTCGAGGTTCAGGGTTTCGGGGTTTAGGGGTTTGAGGGTTTAGGGTTTCGGGGTTTAGGGGTTTGAGGGTTTAGAGTTAGGGGTTCGGGGTTTCGGGTTTTAGGGTTCAGGGTTTCGGGGTTTAGGGGTTTGAGGGTTTAGGGTTTCGGGGTTTAGGGGTTTGAGGGTTTAGAGTTAGGGGTTCGGGGTTTCGGGTTTTAGGGTTTCGGGGTTTAGGGGTTCGGGGTTTCGGGGTTTGAGGGTTTAGGGTTAGGGTTTCAGGTTTTAGGGTTTTGAGTTTTAGGCAATTCATAAAAATAACATGACAATTCATAAAAATAACATGACAATAACATATATTCGTAAAGAGTAATAAATACATGTTCCGACATGACACATGATTTTCTATGAACACATATTTCTAAGACTAATAAATACATGTTTAAACATATCCTTGTCACGTGATTTACACACCGTGGACGAGAACGACGACGGCGGACAGCAGCGAGGATGACGACGGTGCGGGTGACAGTGGACGGCGGTGAGGTCGGTGCAGCGGTCACCAGGACTACAGGTCGAACACATATTTGTTAGGTTAAAAAAACATATATATGATTTTCCTTTTTCTATAAATATATCTATTCATATTCATTATTTGTATATATCTATTTCTAGAAAAGAAGAAATGAAAAAGTTAAATAGAAAATAATCTATAAATATATATATCTATTTATATTTATTTTATATATATCACTTTCTATTTCTAAATACATATATATTTAGTTTCTATATATATCTATTTATATATCACTTTCTATATTTAGTTTCTAGATATATATTTCTTTTTCATTTCTTTTTTTTTACACTCACACACCCACTGCTGGACACTGCTACACACGCACACACGCACACCACGCACACTGCACACGCACACACACGCACAGGCCGTACGGCAGCGGCCGGAGGACGGCGGCGGCGGCGCGGGCGGCGGCGCGGAGGACGGCGGCGAGGACGACGCTGTACGGCGGCGGAGGGCAGCGAGGCCGAGGAGGACGGCGGCGCGGAGCTCGACGGCGAGGAGGACGGCGGCGCGGACAGAGGCTCGACGGCGAGGTGAGGGCGGCGGCGCGGGGCAAACGTCGATCTGGCCGGGAAGATTGGAGGGCACTGTGCTCTGTGCCCTATATACCCGGGAGGGCCTTTAGTCCCGGGGCGTATTACGCACCGGGACTAAAGGGCCTTTAGTCCCGGTGCGTAATACACCCCGGGACTAAAGGGTTGGACCTTTAGTCCCGGGCCGTCTTACGCACCGGGACTAAAGGGGTCTTTAGTCCCGGTGCGTAAGACGGCCCGGGACTAAAGGGTTCTTTCCCGCCACAGTTTTGGGTTTTCAGTATTTTGGGTTTTGTATTAAGTTTCCACTATATAAATATGTTGTAATTCTTGTTAATTGCATAGTAAATTGAACAGTAGGCATAAAATTACTTAAAAATAACAGTTGTATATCCTTTAACCCTATTGTATAGTAGAAAATTTTGTAGCATAAATTCTTTTCTTTTTTTATAATAACGAATATAAATATAAATAACCATTCATATTTGGTTAATGCAAAAATGTAATGTTCAATTTAAATTTAAAAAATTGTTGGCTTTCAATAGAAAATTTATTTTCATATCATTTGGACGTTAATCTTTTGTTTAAAACCTAAACAATCATTGCCCAATTTTGTTATACGCGACAGATGCAGTAGTTTTAGATTTTTAAATTTAGTTTTTTTAAAATATATCTTAAATCTTTCTAATTGAACAGAAAATTAAATATTTGATATACTTTCTTTTAAAAATTAGTATGAGATTCACATCTAGACAAGCACATAAATCAATGATCACTACTACTAAATATATATATAAATCCATTATCAAATAAATGAAGTCTTAATTAATTAATTATTACATAATATATTTACAACCCACTATTAAGCGGGCACAACTGTGAACCTCCTCTTGACATATGTCCCTTGGTTATGATCATTCCTTAACCATGGAGTTTCCTCATTGTTTAACAAAATGCTTGGGTCTTTGTTCACTTTGAATGGCGGAATTCTATCATCTCTTTCATAATCACCTGACATGTCTGACTTGTCCTCAATTCCGACAATGTTTCTTTTCCCTGAAAGAACTATATGGCGCTTTGGCTCGTTGACGATCGAGTTGTTATCATTTTTCCCTCTTTTTGGTTTTGCAGACATGTCTTTCACATAGAACACTTGACTCACATCTGCGGCAAGGACAAATGGTTCGTCTTTGTACCCAATATTGTTGAGGTCCACTGATGTCATCCCATAATCCTTGTCGACTGTTACCCCACCTCCGGTACCGGTCATCTTGACCCATTTACACTAGAACAAAGGGACTTTAAAATTAGGTGCGTAGTCTAATTCTCATATGTCATGTATGCGACCATAATATGTTTGTTTGTTCCCATTTGGATCCGTGGCATCCACGCGTACACCACTGTTTTGGTTGGTGCTCCTTGCGTCTTGGGCTACTGTGTAAAATGTATTCCCATTGATCTCGTACCCTTTGTACGTGCTGATATGCCACGATGGTTGTCTGGCCAACAAATAAAGCTGCTCATCTATGTTGTCATCACCCTGACATTGTTTTCGTAACCAATCGCCGAAGGTTTGCATGTGCTGACGTGTAATCCAAGATTCACTCTTCCCGGGCCACTTGGATCGAAGGAAATCCTTATGTACCTCGATATATGGATCTACCAATGAGGAGTTCTGTAGAACTGTGTAGTGTACTTTATCGAAGTAATCGTCTCCTGTACCGATATATGTTTTCTTCCCTAGTGTTCCCTTGCCACTGAGTCTGCCCTCGTGTCGCGATTCAGGAACGCCAATCGGGTCAAGGTCTGGAATAAAGTCCACACAAAACTCTATGACCTCCTCTGTTCCGTAGCCCTGGGCGATGCTTCCTTCAGGCCGAGAACGGTTATTAACATATTTTTTCAGGACACTCATGAACCTCTCGAATGGGAACATGGTGTGCAGGAACACAGGACCGAGAATAATGATCTCCTTGACCAGGTGAACTAGGAGGTGTGTCATGATATCAAAGAAGGATGGAGGGAACACCAACTCAAAGCTGACGAGACATTGAACGACATCATTCTGCAAAGTAGAAAGTTCCTCTGGATTGATTGCCTTTTGTGAAATTGAATTGAGGAATGCACATAGCTTCACGGTGGCTATACGTACATGTGGAGGTAGAATTCCTCTTAGAGCAACAGGAAGCAATTGGGTCATAAGCACATGGCAGTCATGGGACTTCAAGTTTTGGAACTTCTTCTCTGGCACATTAATTATTCTCTTTATATTGGAGGAGAATCCAGATGGGACCTTGATGCTGTTAAGGCATTCAAACATGTTTTCCTTTTCTTCTCTGCTAAGAGTGTAGCTAGCAGGGCTTAAGTACTGGCGCCCGTCATCTGTCTTCTCCGGATGCAAGTTGTCTCGTTCTTTCATGCGCTGCAAGTCCTGTCGTGCTTCAAGTGAATCCTTAGGCTTTCCGTAGACACCCATGAATCCAAGCAGGTTCACACAAAGGTTCTTTGTCAGGTGCATCACGTCGATCGCATGGCGGACCTCTAGGACATGCCAGTAGGGTAGCTCCCAGAATATGGACTTCTTCTTCTACATGGGTGCGTGTCCCGAAGCGTCTTTAGGAACAGGTTTGCTGCCCCGTCCCTTTCCAAATACTACTTTTGTATCCTTCACCATTTCAAGTATATCATCTCCGGTTCGGTTATGAGGCTTGGTTTGGTGGTCTGCCTTACCTTTAAAATGTTTGCCTTTCTTTCTTACTGGGTGGCCCACAGGAAGAAACCGACGGTGCCCAACATACACGACCTTCCGACAGTTTTTCAAAAATAAACTATCAAGGTCTTCAAAACAGTGTGTGCATGCATTATATCCCTTGTTTGTCTGGCCTGAAAGATTACTTAGAGCCGGCCAATCATTGATTGTTACGAACAATAAGGCTCGCAGGTCAAAATGTTCCTGTTTGTACTCATCCCACACGCGTATGCCTGGTTTGCTCCATAGAAGTAGAAGTTCCTCAACTAATGGCCTCAGGTAGACATCGATGTCGTTGCCAGGTTGCTTCGGCCCTTGGATGAGCAACGGCATTATAATGAACTTCCGCTTCATGCATAACCACGGAGGAAGGTTGTAGATACATAGAGTAACTGGCCAAGTGCTATGACTACTGCTTTGCTCCGCAAAAGGATTAAAACCATCCGTACTTAAAGCGAACCTCAAGTTTCTAGCCTCATCTGCAAACTCTGGAAATTCTCTATCTATCGCTCTCCACTGGGATCCATCAGTTGGGTGCCTCAGCATATTGTCTACCTTACGGTCTTCTTTATGCCACCGCAACATCTTTGCATTGTCCTTATTTCTGAACAAACGTTTCAAGCGTGGTATTATAGGAGCATACCACATAACCTTGGCAGGGATTTTCTTCCTGTTTGGACGTTCTTCACCCTCTACGTCGCTAGGATCATCTCGCCTTATCTTATACCATGATGCTTCACATACCGGGCATGCATCCAAATTCTCATATTCCTCCCCACGGTACAGGATGTAGTCATTAGGACATGCGTGTATCTGCTGGATTTCTAATCCCAAAGGGCAGATGACCTATTTTGCTTCGTACGTAGTGGTGGGCAATTCGTTCGATTTCGGAAGCATCTTTTTCATTATCTTCAATAACTGCCCAAATGCTTTATCGGATGTACCATTCTTTGCCTTCCATTGCAGCAGTTCCAGCGTAGTACCCAGCTTTTTTTGGCCATCTTCAGCAGTGGGATATAACAATTTCCTATGATCCTCTAGCATGCGCTCAAACTTGACCTTCTCCTTGTCACTTTCACATTCACTTTGTGCATCACGAATGGCATCACCAAGAGCATCAACATCAGCTGTCACATCTTCTGTCGCTGCCGCATCTTCTTCACCATCTCCCCCCACTGCATCATCATCAAAGGCACCGTACTGAGCAATAATATCAGCGTGGGCCAATTCTTCTTCACCTTTTTCACCATCATCCATTACAACCCCTTTCTCCATGCTTCGTCCAACAAATATAGTTTGTTACGAAACCCGACTTCAACAAATGCGTATGAAGAGTCCTTGGGCATGAATATTCCTTCAAATTCTTACAGACGGCGCATGGGCAGCACATGAAACCATCTTGCTTGTTTGCCTCAGCCACACCTAAGAAATAGTGCACGCCAACAATGAACTCTTTGGAGCGGCGATCGACATTATACATCCAATTGCGTGACAACATCTGCATTAAATATTACAACCATGCACTTAGTAGTTTCTCATGTTATTGCACAACACTCATGACATCACATGATTGATTAATTCAAACAAGCTTGACTACAACGAAGACTACCGCAGCTAGCACTAAAAAAACTAAAAATAAAATGCACTTAAGCAACATAATTAGATTGTGTCCGATCCCAACTAAAATAGACAGATCATTCGCTTCATCAACATGGATGGGTTGCTGCCGCTGACTCACTGCCTCATCACCTTCAGCGGCAACCTCCTGTGCAACAGAATTTCGTACGTGTTGAACGTACTCTTCCTCCCAGTACCAACCTTTACATCCGCCGGTGCCCTCCCACTGCAATTAGAACAAAGAATAAGAAATTTAAACAACATCATCAAGCAAAACCGATACGAATGAACCACATTAATCAAATGCGGGTAAATAATAACCCACCTCATGGTCCGGACACTTGTAGAATATACGACCCTTGTTGATTCCCTCTTTTTTCACTCGGTACTCCTTCACAATCTTCTGCTTACACTCGCCGCAAGCAATGAGAGGAAGATCCGGCCGCAAACGCTTCGGATCCCGATGATGAGAGGCTGAGGACCCGGTCACGGTTGCCATCTACTATATCCATGCTCATTTTTAAACTATTACATGCAAATTCCTAATTTCCTAAACAATTATAAATAAAAAAGACTCTAAATTTTTCTATTTGTTTAGATAATCAAAAAATATGATATAACAATACCAATTTCCACATTATCTACTCTCTATATTTATTGTTGCAAACTATTATAAATTCCACATTTTTCTAAAGAAAATATACTAAAAAGACACTAAAATTCAATATTACTCGTCTTGCATAAGTATGAAATATAGAATGGATACTACCTAGCAGTAGAAAACTATCAAGTGATTGTGATGAACCAATTTAAACTACTCAACTCTCTTTGCTTGTTCTTGCAAAGTATATATTTTAATTAAATTCCTCTCATATTCAAAAGACATGGTAGGAGATGAAAATAGTTACCTCTAAACGCAAAGAGACGATGACGGAGTCGAAGAAGATCACCAATTGACGCCGGAGACGAAGAACAATGAAGAACAAGCAATAGCAACAGCAAGAACAAGCAAAAAGCTCACTGAAATTTGAATCTCTCTGGCTCGGGGGAGGAAGAAGTTGGCTGGTTATAAAACCAGGAGCTCTAGTCCCGGTTCGTATTAAAAACTGGGGCTAAAAGGTGATCATTTATCCCGGGGCAAGCCACAAACCGTGGCTAAATATTTAGTCCCGGTCCGTGGCACCAACCGGGACTAAAGAGTGCCCTTTAGTCCCGGCTGGTAACACGGACCGGGACTAAAGGGTCCCTGCCCCGGCAGCTCTGCGCAGTAGCCGTTGGGGCAGGCCCTTTAGTCCCGGTTCGTGTTACCGACCGGGACTAAAGGGTCTATTAGTCCCGGGCGGCAAAAACGCCGAGACTAAAGGCGATTTTGAGAATCGGCCTACGACCCTGTTCTGTAGTAGTGACTTCTTGTCCCTCAGATCCCTAAACTTTTCATAAAGAAAAAAATGAACATCCCATAATACTGAATGTTGTTCCCAAAGAGAGCAATCCAAGTATTACGCCCGTGGTTCAACGTAACGCCTTGGTCCAGCAAGCTAGCCCAAGACGCAAGGAACTATTAACCGTATAACTTACTAGTACTAGACTAGACTAATATTGAAGAATTGAAGCGTGTTATGCTCTGAAAGAAGGAACCAGGTGGAATAAAGTAAACAGGGAATCTGTTCCCTTAAACTGAATGGACAGACAGATATCCTTTTGCGCCCCTCATAATAAGCAAAAGTCGCTTTCTGTCTGCTCCTGTGAAAGTTGCACGCGTGCCGAACCGCGACTTGACGGCCTCCAGATTGATCGTACTAGTATATATATATATATATATATATATATATATATATATATATGCGCGTTGTCTCAGTTAGTTTGTGATGCTAAGAATCTTAGTCTTCACGATAAAAATATATGATATGATTACAACTGCGCTGCTATAGCTAGTATAGCAAGTACTCCGTACTAGCTTATTAGGTGTGTAACTTTTGGAAATTTCTGCCGCGCGCGCTAGCTGCAGGCAACCGGCCGGAGGTCGTCTTCACGATAAAAATATATGATATGATTACAACTGCGCTGCTATAGCTAGTATAGCAAGTACTCCGTACTAGCTTATTAGGTGTGTAACTTTTGGAAATTTCTGCCGCGCGCGCTAGCTGCAGGCAACCGGCCGGAGGTCCTCTCGCTCAACAACTCTCTCTTGCGAATACTAGCGGTGGACCAAGATTCGGAGTCTGAACAGATGGTACTTGGTCCATGCATGCATCCTCTTTTTTAATCTTGGCAGTGCTGTTGTTTTAGTTGTTCAAATCGAGTGCACTACTAATCCGTCCCTAAATAACTGTCTCTAGAAATCCAAATCCGTATTTCTCTCACAGACATGCTTTCCGAACGACAATTAAAAAGGGATGGAGGGAGTAGTAAGTAGTACTAACACAGCAGCCTGCGTGTGCAATATTTCAACTCAGATCCAGTGTGTACGTATATATTGTCAACTCCTGGCTAATCGAAAGACCTTCTCTGTTGGGCGTTCGTCACTGCTCACGGCCGGTAGCGCTGCCCAACTCGGCCGACGTGTTTGCTCAGAAACACAAACACGGTTACGTGCGCTGCTAAACGTACGTACACGTGCGTCCTTACAAGTTTGCTCACCAGCATGCACTGGAAACATCGATCGATAGATGGGTTCAGTTCAGTCACCTTTTGATTTGCTTCCATCAATCTAGACTAGCCAAGCTTTGCTTGTCAGTAATTTCTGGTTATTAAACAAATGGCGCCGGATTACACGGCCCGCCCAATGAATGGCCAGTCAAAAAGAAATGGCGCCGCGATTAATCATACAAAGCTAGCTGCTGCCTAACCCCAAAGCAACTAATGGTATCCAGCGCAGTCTTGCCGTACTACCAAACCCTAATGGCGACTATCTAGACTAATGAAGCTCTAAACAAGTCTTGCCTTGTGTGAGGTTGGGTGGGGCCCCGTTCAGTCTCCTAATCTCCTATAAATACACGACACTTGATCAGTGATCCCCATAACTTGATCAGTGAGGGCCTTGTACGTACACCGGAACCAACTAAAACTAACCATCCAAATTCCAATTTGTGTTGTCGCTTGCTGAGAGGTATAGGCATATATATAGTACTGTGTGGGTACGGCGTCGATGGGGAGAGGTAAGAGCTCCTTTTTTGCGTCCCTGTTCGGGTGCAAGTGCAAGAAGCAGCAGGGCTCCGGCGGGAGGCAGGAGGAAGCAGTGGCGGCTAGGCCGCAGCCGCCGCAGCGGTACTACCACGGGACAAGGGTGCGGCCGAGCGATGACGACGACTACTACGGCCAGAACTGGTACGCCGACAGCGACATCAACCGAAGGGCCTCTGAGTACATCGAGAGGGTGCACCGCGGAATGCTGGCCACCAGCGAACAGGACGAATAATATGCCGGGGGTGGCAGTTATTAGCCATGCATGAGTAAGAATGATTCAGCGAATCAGAGTGTTGTGTGTGAGCTTGTCGATCTACTGGATTGCAGGATTGGTTTTGTTATTTTGTTGTTTTTATGAGTAATCTAGTACTATGTCCAGTGCATGATAATATATAAACTGATAGAGAACGTATATGGTGCAAACCACACCCTTCGTGAAAACCCGTGCAAACCACAACAAAAATATTGTTTAAATTTATCAAAAAAATCACAGATGTAGTTGGTACGATGATACACAACCTTGTAAAATATCTTGTTCAAACTCGTCTTCGTTTGTGAGTTATAAAAATAACAAATTTCAAGCCAGAAAGTTTTCCACATAATTTGTTAAAAATTTGATTTACAAGGTTGTGTATCAGCATCATATCATCTACATGTGTGATTTTTTTGGGTGAATTTAGACGATTTTTTTACCGTGGTTTGCACGAGTTTTCACGAAGGGTATGGTTTTACACTAGATATGTTCCCGATAATGCCACTTCTATAAGTCGAGCACTAATATAATAATTCTCCTGCATGTGTGTTTTTCATTCTGAGGTTATCTGTTGAATTCCTTAGCTTCGAATATATACGCCGCCTCTAGATAAGTGCTTTTGAGCCCTTTGCATTGGTCCCAAGATAAACAAGTTTTTGCTAGGGTTTGGGCCTTTGCCCTTAATTTATGTATTTGTCTACATCTCACTTGAGTGGTGCGTTACACGAATTGTTTGTTCATCTTCCTCCTCCCATTGAATCACACAACTTTAAAGAAACTTTATTATGCAAGTTTTGTTTTTTTATTAAAGGTAAAATTGTTTTTAGTTTTTATATGCAAAATTAATTTGGTTGAAAGGTGATTCAAATTTGAAAGTTGAAAAGAAATCAAATATGAGATACATACCGATCTACCTATCGGCAAGGGCTTATCTTTTTGAGTCCATTGAGCAGGACTTCTCCATTGACTTCTGTTTGATTTGGAATCATCCCATCCTGGAGATGAAGAAGGATGATTGCGCTTCTTATTTTCGCCATGTCATCATGATGTTTGAGTTGCTTTGGTTTGGCGTGCGCTTTATATTTTTTTCTTTGATCAAGGGTCTCATCCCTATATAAGGTTAGTGAACAAACATACCCGAGGGATTTTACAAAGGTTTTGAAATGATAAAGGTTGAAGTTATGAGATGAAGGCTTCTCTCAATGCTAATGAATGATTGTTGTTTGGGTTTTAGCAAAGAGAGCCCATTTGTTCCTTTTTTCAGTTTGAAACCTTTATTCATTCAAAGTTCACCAAATGAAATTTGAATTACCTTCGTTATGAATTCCTATCAAGGACCTACCCTTATAAATTTGATGATTCCTGTAAGGGTTAGTCCATACATACAACCGAGGTCTGTATTAGCAGTTTTAGTTCAAAAATCAAAGTAGACTCCATGTCTAGTTTGATCCAGGCAGGCTAATTACCCCAAGCACCATGCTTAATTTAATGAGCCTATGGAAGCATGGTCATGACATTTAAACTAAGCACCATGCTTACTTTAAATGATATATGAACATCTTCCAAACCAAATCATACTAGAATACAAAAGGATAGCATGTGAATGATGAACATGAGATTCATTCAAACAAGAGTGAGAACATTGAATGATGAATCAAAGAACCATTTTTATGCAATGCAAATGCAAACGGGTGAGTGAATGCAGTTTAAATAAACATGCCATGGATTTGAAAAGGAAATCTAATCAAATGGGTGATATGCATGCAATTCTAGGCTTTAACCTTTTCCTGTAGCATCCGATGAAAGCACTAGATAAATTTAAACAAACATACAGTGGTGAAATTGAAATTAGAAGGATTAAAATATTTTTTTTGTTCTCACCTTGATCAATTCATCACTCATAATTTATGATTGAATTGTGAATGATACAACATAGTCGTTCCGTCTCAAATGATTTTCTTTTTGTTCATGACGGCGACCTTCGCTTCCTCTGCACAAGATTAGTACGTGTGTGTATATATATGTGTGTGTGTGTATTTATATATATATATAGATGGTAGGGTGAATATGATGATTTCTCATAAAAGATCGGGCACCCTGGGCTCGAGATGTAATATATTTTTTTATATACCCACAAAAGCAAGTGGCAAACTAAATTAGCAGATGTCAGAATCAATATCAAAAAAAAAATGTACGCATGTTGCTTCCTCGGCAACGGCACCAGAAAGCTTGTTGGTACTTGCTAACGTTGCTGCTAAGAATAGATTATGAATCTATCCCCGGCAACGGCGCCAGAAAGATTGTTTACATTTCTTAGCGTCACTACTAGATGACACCAGAAACCCAACGGGTATACATTATCGCATCAGACAAATCCGCAAGGGCACGGATACCGTTGTAGCTTTCACCCAAGAGTATTCCAGGGTATCGTATTTATATCCTCAGGGAAGCAAAGGTTAAAGAGTTTGATGATTGACGATCCTACATCTACTAATGTAGTATACCGACTAGACTAATGTGGTAGGTAACAGATAATGATCAGAGTTTTGTATATTAACACACATGAGATCTATGTAATAAGATAAAAGAGTAGATAGGTTTAGCTAGGAGATCATTGGGAGAGTTCAAGGTCCTGTATACTTCTTCGTTACTAAGGTTCTATTCTAGATTAGACCAAAGAGATTAATCAAGCAAATGATAATAATAATCGATCACACCAGTGTGCCTAATGAAGATAACTTCGTTTGCCCGTAGCTTGCTTCCGTCTCCGGAGTATGCCTAGTCTGCCAAATAATGCCGGTCAAAGCTCTACCTCAAGTCAAACAGGGGAGAATGCCAAGAACGGATAGGGCTGTCACCACCTGCCACTATCCACCTCACCGGAGAAAGAGAGGCAAACTGAAGATAACGTCCAACCTAGACATCACGTCTATGTTGCCCGCTATTACTCTAGTGTGCATGCAAAGGGTTACCTACGTCTAACAGGGCTCTTCTACTAGAGCATTCGTGTTGGTATAAATTAACACACACTCTACTTTATCCGCAAGCGCACAGATAAAATCTACCGATGTAGCACTTCACCGGAGTAACCCAGTTTTAATATCGAACCCAAAGGAACGGATAGTGTTAAGTCTTAAAGTCTAACCCCTGAGTAGCTAACAAGGACGGGGAATCTAGAAGTATAGAGGGGATCACTAAGGCTATCTAATTCAAATTTAAGAGTGATATGTTTGCATTATTCTTAGTGGAGAAGTTGCCATAAAAGGTCACAAACATAGTATGAATCTTTTATGCAAATGTATAATCCTACCGAGCTTACACACGGGTAAGTGGACTATAGAAGAATCAACAAGGCTATAAGAGTCACCCTTGTGAACAACCACTACTACCGGTGTTATAGGAGGCATTTATGAGCTATCAAGTCTAAGCACCACGCTTACACTATCCAACTACTCTAACTCTAGAATGACTAGAATTAAAGTACTCAAAAGAGAGTCATAAACCTTAAGAATAATAAGAACAATGGCTCAAACTTAAATATAGACGTTGATTACCGAAACAATCGCAGAAGCAAGTTGAAGATAAACTTGAATCCGCAGGTACAAGATGAAGAAGTTGATCCGACAGGCCGGAGCTCCTTCTTGATCTCTTCCTCTCTCTCTCTTCTAGTTCTAGTATAAGACTAGGTTCTAAACCTAAACTAGAGGGGTATCTAGTCTTCTACTTGATAGCTGGCTCTTGAAGTCTTCTTCTAGGGTTTCTGAATGAGGCGTAGACTTTTCTGAAGAGAGACTTGATCTTCCCAGGGGTCTGGGGGCCTGTTTATATAGCCTTAAGGGATCAACCGCGGCCGTTAGATCAAACCGACTTCACGGAGGGCTGAGATGCATCCTCAAAGGTGGTGGAGGAAGCTTCCAGAAGACGGAGGCCAGCGGGCCCGGGGGGAGACCGGTCGGTCTATGGGTGGGACCGACCGGTCCCACCTGGCAGCCTCTCGGGGTGTCCCGCCTCGTGGTGTCCTCTGGTGTCCTCTAGATCCTTCTGGAGTATTCCTGACGTGCCGGTTGCGTTATCTCGCGTGGGTTTCCTTCTAGGGGAAGCAATCAGTGCTGGTTTTCCTGTTTAGTCCCTGCAGAATCACAATCCACCAAAACTCGTGGAATATTGTCAATTAAAACCCTAAACCTTTATTGGTGATTGAATTCATGCCCTTTTCATATTTATTTCTCTATTAATTTTGATAGATAACCAGTGTCAACAACTCCCCCAAGCTTACCCTTTGCTAGTCCCTTAGCAAAACCAAAAATTAATAATGGATCAGGAGTTGCTGCAATATCTTCATTTCCAACAAGTATACCTGCTGTTAAACAAAAATTCTCTAAAATATATTATGTTATTCTTCATGGGGCTTATTACTTTTACCTTAGATCTTGAGTAGTTGAAAGATTGAATGATCAAATCAAGCACTATGTCTCTAGTTCTTTCACTTCACCTTTATTCTGGAGTTTTAATTAATTTTTAAAAGCTTTAACACATACGTTGTCAAATTAAATAATGGATCCAAAGAGAAAGTCAACCAACCATTGAATCAAGGAGTGCATGTGTATGGAAAATGGAGTCGGATGCTCTTTTGAATATATTCACTCTCTTCTGTTTATCAGAGACATATGGCTATTGGGCTAATTCTACTATCAGGCACGTGCCCATTTTTTCTGATTTTTTTTGAGGTTCCGGACACTTGTCCATTTTTATTTCCTCGGGATCTATCTTTTTGAGGTTTCGGACACTTGTCTCTTTTTATTTCCTCGGATCTTTCTTTTTTTAATAGCCACATGCTTCCAACAAACTTCTGAGAGGGTAGCAACAGATAATTATGAGCATTTATGCGGAAGATGGATGAAATGTGTAAGTGATCTCAATTCAATGGTATGATAAATTGATCATAGGGTCAACAAAGCTTAATTTAACTCAATGCAATTATTAGTCACGTTTATATTTAGAAATCTCCGGAACTTTAGTGTTGTTTAGAACAAGATAATAGCAGCTCGGATCATCACATGTCATATCGCAATTACCTAGACCTTAGATTAAGTATTTGCCAACCATGTATTTAATTTTATTTTAAGGCATCATTATTAATTAGGAGAACTCATGCTTTGAAGGCTAGGTACTTGAAAGAAATTAGATAGAGTAACTATTCATCATTTCCATGCAAAAGATTAGAGAGAGAGGGTTCTTCTTTAGTCATCAACTCCTTAAAACAAATTAGACACACTATTTTATTTATTTAATCTAACACACTTTAAGATATAATATAAAAGCTAGCAGTAGTAGTAGTAATGAAGACATACCTGAATCGCAAAGATAACGGGGGTGTGTCTCCCCCAAGCTGGTTCCTTTAATAGCGTTGAGCCTTCATGTGCCCATATATTTTTGTCTCTTTTTTTAATTAATGGTAAGCCTTCATGTGCCCACATTTTTTTGTCTTTTATTTTTTTCTAATGGTGAGCCTTCATGTGCCCATATATTTTTGTTCTTTTCTTTTTAAGGGTGAGCCTTCATGTGCTCACATTTTTTTAATTTGAATTTGTTTATAAAAAAACTTAAGAGGATAAAGATACTTACGTGGATACATGGGGTGCCTTCCCCCAAACTGAATGTTGACGTAGTCATTCGATCTTGCAATGTAGCAGACCGGCCGTGGATATGTCCTTCCTCTATTAGAGCTTTGATTGATGTTGATGTTTGTTGAGACAGTGCTCCAACAGTGGATGGATAATTCACTTGTTCGTCAGCTTTTCTTGGCCTTTCAAATCCTATGAAACTCAAATAGACAACAAAACTTGTGGAACAGATTAAGCGTTAGTGGTTGGCCACTTAAGCCTTAGTTGTCTAGAATTTCAGTAAGATCTCTTTCTCAATATATTTTTATGTTCTTATATTTTTATGATGCAAGAGAAAAATGCAATAGGATGAATGTATGTATATTTATTTTTATTATTTTTTTATGACTCCACGGTGAACATTCATGTGGGTTTTTACACACCAAAATTTATTCACATAGGGCTTTATGATGCAGTAAAATATTTTTTTTATTTTGTTTTCTAATTAAAATATTTGTGAATTAAATATGATTATATAAGAAATGATTATGGATTAAATATGAGAAATATGCAGGAAAGTAAATATGAGGATAACTACCGATTTTTACCTTTTGGCAAAGGTTCGAATATTTCGGTCCGACGAACCGGACCTCCCCTTGGTTCAGACCTCCCAAGGTATGTCAGACGTTTGGAAAGTTGTTATTGATTGTACCTCTTAGGTGCAGACATTTTCTTCCATACTTTCTTGGTCTGAGTCTTCACTTCCTATGGTTCACTGTCTTGAGGTTTCTCCCTTTTCTTTTCTGGGACAGTGTCGATAGCTTCTTCTTCGTGATTGGCGTCTCTATTCTTGATAGCTTGTCTTCTTTGGCGTTTGAGAGCGGTGTATTTCACTTTTGTTCTTCTTGAGTGCTTCATTGGGTATGTAGTTGATAAAGTAGCATCGTACCTTTTCTCCAGGAAAGTGAAAATGGATTTCCTCTTGTAGATGATTGTACTTGTAGCGTAGAGGAATGGTCTTCCTAGGATGAGGTGGACATCATCGTCTTCTCATGTCGAGGATCAAGAAGTCTGTGGGGACTTCATGACCTCTAATTCTGGCTACGACGTCTGCCATCATTCCTTCTTGTTTATGCCTCTTGATATGGTGTTACTCATATCATTTATTCGTCCAGCAGTTTGAAGTGAAGCGTTAATTGTGGACGCTGGCAGCATCTTGCTTAGTGTGCATGTTCTTGTAGATCTAGGACCTTCACTCTGTAGAATTTGGGAGTGATAAACTTCCCCATGTTTGCTCAAGAGTGTGTCCTACTCATAAAGACAAGGTAGAGATCAAGTGCATGGGCTTTGTTGGTGGAAAAACACCAGCAGAACCAAAAGTTTTGTTTATTCTCCTCTAACCTTAGGCACATTGCACAAGACAAACTTGTTGTTTATGTGTTCTATTCAATCTTAACATGAGTGATAGGATCAGAGGATGAGCATAAAAGTAGCATCTTAAAATATTTAACAGATCAAATTATTTAACCCAAGGAAGGATAATCTATGCATAAAGTGTCGATATTCTTCCAAAGGTTAGATGCACAACATTTTAGCTCATTTAGTTAAGTGAGATTCAAGAGAGTAAAGCTGGAAACAAAGATCAAAGGACTGAACATGTTGAGTTCATTAGGTTGGATCAAGTGAGGTGCAACTTAAACATGTTTAGTTCTTTATTATGTTCATACTAGAATCAAGAAGAAGCTTTTAAAGTGATGGTTACTTACCTTGAAATGTTACTTTGTCATTGGAAAGTGATTATGCTGAACCACCTTGTGGAAGCTCCTCTTGTCTAGCTAGTTGTTATTTATGAATGGCTTGTCTTCTCTTGTTTGTCTCACAGTGTGATTGAGAGGAGGAAGATCACAATGGAATCATCTTTAGAGGTATCGATCTTCCTTCTCTTGTGTCGACTTATCAGTGAAGGCGCATTGTTCCTCGAGTATGCTGCCTAGGATCCTCTCTCTTCTCTTGTCAACCTTTCTTGTTTTCCCTTTAATTATTGGGTTGACAAGAGACTTGAAATTAGAGCTGCTACTCGAGTGCCTTTATGATAGTCTTTTGTCTTGTAATGTCACAACTGAGACTTGTCCTCTCAACAGTGTCTAAATGATGGAGATATTATCGACTGTTCTTCTTGATTTGCTGGCTCAGGTACTATCTCTCCATCTTCTAACTCTTGTGGTGTAGTGGCTTCATCCTTCATGATGCCCTCCTCAATTCTTGGCAGTTGGCTCTCCCTTCGAGTTCTTCTCTTGGTTCTCTTTGGCTGCTCATAAGTGATGTAGATGTTGAAGATGCAGCGAAAGATCCAAAAGTTGACTTCTCCAGGTTTGACGACAAAGATGATAACATTGATGGTGTTCAAGAACGATCTTCCAAGAATGAGTGTTGGATCATATTCTTCTTCTCGACTGGGATAACATCTAGTGGTTTGTATTGATTAAAGTGGTGGGTAGGAGATCAATATGTTTGAAGTTGGGTTTCTCCTTCCTCCCTTTGATTGTGAAACACATCTAGACAATGGAATTGTCTCTCCCAGGCTGGCTTGTGATGTAGATGGACTGCCAACAACATGTTCATGTGTTTGACTTGTAGATCTTTCTATTGTTGTAGTGGTACCATCTTGTCTCTCAAGCTAGCTCTTGATTAGAAAAGAAGATAACTCCCCACTTCTTGTCTTGATGTCTTGGACAATGATGGTTGCAGGCATAGGTTGTTAAATACGAGGTAAGTTGCATCATGTTTGTCATCAGTGCCCAAGCAAGACTCAAAGCTAGGCTAGCACCATTTGTGATCTGAGAGTAGGTTTGTGTGTCTATGGTTTGGGTTTTGGATCTTCAATGTTCAGACCAAACCATGGATGAACAAAATCTCTCTTCCGCATAACGTTAGTGGATATATACCCGAAGGATTGCAAGAATTTGAAGCATGGGTTGTTATCCATAACTTATGTATTTTGCATCTATGCTAATAAAAAGATGTTTTTAGGATTGTTTTAGCATAGACTAGTATTTTATGTGTTGGCTGCACTTTAACATGATTCAAGGCAAAAGATAACTTGCAGTAGAAGACAAAATAAACTTGATACTCACAGTTCTTTCATACATGATGAATGAGCTGAGTCTTTATTGTGCAAGAGTTGTTGAAATTCATGTGTCTCTTCATCTCCGGACTTCCCCAAATTAATAATGAAAGTTTTCCTGCAGGGGTTAGTCCAATAAAATATCCAATATCTACTATAGCATACTATCAGTTCAGAAATCAACCTAGACACGACGTCTAATTTGATCTAGGAAGGTATTTTAACCTAAGCACCATACTTAATTTAAAAGCCTTTAGAGGTAAAATCAGCACACCTTTTAGCTCAAGAATCAAACCAGACACCATGTCTTACTTTAATTCATGAAAACAGTTAAACTAAGCTCCATGCCTAATTTAAAAGGTGTATGATAATACTTCAAAACCAAAGAATATACTATAGCAAATAAAGATAACATGAAAGCATTGTAGAGATTTATTCAGATGATGATGAAAGAGTATGATTAGTATATGAGCATGTCCTAAAGGTAGGGGCAACCAACATAGCAACATGGCAAGAAATATTCTTAGAAAGTCTATTCCCCAAGCTTGGATTTTGCACAAATCAAGATTGGATGAATGTAATTCAATGTTGCATGATGATTGGTGGGACATACCTTGTATTTGTTGTTCCTTCGTTCTTTTCTGCTCCAGACCTGGAAAGGTTAGTGACAAGAATACCCGAAGGAATATTTTCATAATTATATTTCTATGCTCATTACAAGGACAGTGCAACAGAAAGGTAGGAATAGCTCATAACCAGGTATTATGATGGGGTATAAGGATTCTACTGGTTATAGCTTGCTCATGGGATAGTGATAGATAAGAGTGGAATTCAAAAACAACATTCATAAGAATGAAAACAAAAATAATGATGAAAAGACTGGGACAAAAAAGGAAAAAAGATAAAAGTATAATTACAAGGTTAAACTAAGACTTAAGATGATCTACCGTTCCCCGACAACGACGCCAGAAATGCTTGTTGGTATAAATTAACGCACACTCTACTTTATCCGCAAGCGCACAGATAAAATCTACCGATGTAGCACTTCACCGGAGTAACCCAGTTTTAATATCAAACCCAAAGGAGCGGATAGTGTTAAGTCTTAAAGTCTAACCCCTGAGTAGCTAACAAGGACGGAGAATCTAGAAGTATAGAGGGGATCACTAAGGCTGTCTAATTCCAATTTAAGAGTGATATGTTTGCATTATTCTTAGTGGGGAAGTTGCCATAAAAGGTCACAAACAGAGTATGAGTCTTTTATGCAAATGTATAATCCTACCGAGCCTACACACGGGTAAGTGGACTATAGAAGAATGAACAAGGCTATAAGAGTCACCCTTGCGAACAACCACTACTACCGGTGTTACAGGAGGCATTTATGAGCTATCAAGTCTAAGCACCATGCTTACTGCGGATACATGGGTGTATGCCGGGTCTCTGAGTGATGAGTGATTGTCAACTGGGATGATGCGCATGTTCTTTGGCTTGTGTTGTGCAGGTGTCGAGCACGGATGCAGTGATCGAAGGCGAGGTGAAGGTCAAGTAGAGACGTGCCGTGCCGATGGACCGAGAGTGGCGAAGGGCGGACGTGAGGCTTGGATTGAGGGACCAGAGGCCCGAGGATCAGCTGTGGTGGCGGGCAGCCTGTGACGACTACAAGTGAGGAAGTGCGGTCATGTGTTGCCTGAGTCGTGGACTCGGGGACACGTGTCGGTGGATGGGGTGCACGGGAGGTGCATCCCCTCTACGACGTCGGTTTGGTGGTAGAGCCAGGGAAAAACCATCGATGGACGGTTTCTAGGTTTGGGCCTCAAAACCTGGGCGTGGACGGTTTCCAAGTTTGGCCACAAAACTCGGGCTGAGAATAGTTTCCAGGTTTGGGCCTCAAAACCTGGGCACTGAGGGTTTGCTGAGTTTGGCCTCAAAACTCAGATGCCGGTGGGCTGGTTTCCCGGTTTGGGCCTCAAAACCGGGGGTTGGCTGGAAAGGCTGGTTTCCCGGTTTGGGCCACAAAACCGGGGGTGCAGAGCGAGGGCGGCACGTGGCGGCGATCTGGAGGTTGCGTCGAGGCAACGCTTCGGTTTGTGCGGGCGTGGCCGTCGGATACACCTACCACCGAGTTGGTCCAGAATAACCCTCGGGTTTAGCTGGTTCGCTCTGTAATTAGAATAGAGAGGGGTAGAGTAGGAATTAGACTTAGGTTAGAATTAGGATAAGTAGTAGGGGAGACACCCTCCTCCCTCTATCTCAGTCATTTTGCTCTTTCGCACTTAGGGTTTCCTGCTCTCCCATCCACTGCTGTAGCTAGCTGAGATCCGCAGAGAGACTTGCCTCTGTGTACTGTTGATTCTGAGGAAGTGAGGCCGTATCCTCACTGTTGTAGCGTGTGTTTGCGCTACGGCTGCAGATCGTGGTTGTGATTCGCGTTTTGTTCGTGTTCTTCGTGGAATCCTTTTTCTCCACGTTCTTCCCGTCGCTTGATCTCTTTGCTCGGTTCATCTTTTGCAAATCCGTTTGAACTAAGTCGTTTTAGATCATGAGGCACTTCTTTCCACCGAAGGAATTCTCCTCTAACCTCACGGTCTAGAAGATCGAGCGATTTTCATTTTGGATCACGTTCTTGCTCTTTTACCCCGAAATCTTTCGATTCACCGATTTGGAGTTAGGTTCGAGCCATGATCTCTTAGGAGTAGCTCACTAACATCCTTGTGACCTCTTAGATCGAATCCTAGCCCTAGAGCTTTTGATTCGGAGGAGATCGGGTTGAATCGCCGAAGAACTGTGCTGTGATCGGGGGCATCGGACGCTCGTCACGGGAGCATCGGACGCTGCTGTTCATAGCAACGGACGCTCCGGTGACACGTGTCATCTGACAGTGGTTTTGAAGGAGCATCGGACGCTGACCATCGGAGCGTCCGTTGCCATCGGACGCGCCGGGGGTCTAGCATCGGACGCTAGGGTTTCACTGTAGCAGCGTCCGATGCCAGTCCAGTAAGGTTCCAGAGAGGTACTGTGTGCATCGGATGCGTCCGGTGCCTGGCCATCGGATGCTGCCAGCGTCCGATGCAGTGAGTTTTCCACTGTTTCGTCCGCGGTTTGATCGTTCGACTTCGGATTTGGTTTTGGGCTTCTGTGTTGGGTTTCTAGAGTTGTGTAGTGTCCCGCTGTGCTTCTTGGAAGCATCCACCCTACATCTAGGGTC
Organism: Coix lacryma-jobi var. lacryma-jobi; assembly: GCA_009763385.1. Taxonomy (NCBI): domain Eukaryota; kingdom Viridiplantae; phylum Streptophyta; class Magnoliopsida; order Poales; family Poaceae; genus Coix; species Coix lacryma-jobi. The sequence goes on along the minus strand of CM019827.1, from coordinate 153,884,302 downwards.
GTGGACATTAGCAAGCTCTAGGGTTGTCTTTCGGGGTGATTCTCGGGACAGTGGCTACTAGTTTCCGAAAGGAAATTTTGAAGCTCCCATTCACCCCCCCTCTGGTCGCTTTCTGGTTGCTTCTCGGTCCTTCAATTGGTATCGGAGCAGGTTAAGGATCTTCCACCTTAGCCGGTTCCAGATCCACAGAAGGCGACATGGATCGCGGCGTGGGCAAACTGCCATTCTTTGATGGGACGAACTATGCGTATTGGAAGATACGCATGTCGGCCTATCTCCAGAGCATGGGCTCTTCTGTTTGGGAGATTTGCAACAGGGATGATTACCTTGTCTTGGCTGCTCGTGTCTCTCAGCTCCAGATCGATGAGCACGAGGCCAATAGCCGGGCACGTAACGCTCTGTTCTCCTGTTTGAGCATGTCCGAGTTCGATCGTGTTTCTCACCTCCCCACGGCTCGCGAGATTTGGGCGACCCTCATGCGCTTCCATGAGGGAACCACTCAGGTCAAATCTCGCCTCTATGAGTCGCACAAGCGGGAGTATGAGAACTTTCGACATATGCCTGGCGAGAGCATAGAAAGTTTATTCGCTCGCTTTCAGGTCATTGTCAACAAGATGAGAGCGAACAAGGAGTTGTTGCCTTTTGACAATCATGAGAGGGCTTTGAAACTTTTGCACACTCTTGATCAGCGGTGTGGGACTCAAAGGTCCAGGCGATCATCGAATCGTCTAACTATGAGACCCTCACTTGCGACGAGCTCTTTAGTAAGCTCAAGTCTAGTGAGATTGACGCCATGTCAAGGGCTTCTTATGAGAATCCTTCTGGCCCGACTATGGCTTTGGTTTCTGGCTCTTCTAACCCCTCTGTTGGCTTTGCTCTTTCGTCTCTCTTCTCTGTCACAGAGGACTAGCTTGAGTCTTTGGGGGATGATGAGTTGGCAATGCTTGCCAACCGGTTCACGCGGTTCCACAACAACCGCATGAATCGTCGCCGCGGAGGTGGACGCTCAGGATGCTATGAGTGCGGCGACCCCGACCACTTCATCGCCAACTGCCCCAAGAAGAAGCATTCATCTAGGAAGGGCGATCAAGGGCACAAGTACGACTCCGGCAAGCGCAAGGAGAAGTACGTCCCCGCGAGGCACAAGCGGAGGGGCGGCTTCGACAAGGAGTACATCAAGAAGAAGTACTTAGAGAAGGCCCAGGCTGAGCAGCGTGCGTTCTTCGCCACGCTCAGCGACGTCGACGGCTCGGATGACGACTCCGCTTGCTCAAGCGATGACGAGTCCAAGAAGAAGAACAGGATCGAGGACAAGCTGAACGGACTCTGCATCTTCGCCGACGACGACGGCTTCTGCACCATGGCGCTTGGTGATGAGGTCGACGGCAAGCTGGAGCACTCCCCTCGGGACGACGATGACACCTCCCAGGTATCTCTCACCCACGATGAGCTTTCTGCTGAGGTTGAGAAGCTTACTGCCGCGCTCCTTAGTCAGGACAAGTTGCTTAGGCGTGCCGCTAGAGAGCGCAAGGAGTTTAGGCAGAAATGGGAAGACACGGTGAGAGAGCTTGAGTTTACCAAGTCCACCGTGGTCGTGTCGGAGGAGGTTGAGTGTGAGATGTGCACCACGCACATGACTGACCTTCTCACTTTGAGAGGTAAGTATGCTGCGTTGGTAGGAGAGGTGGATGAGCTGAAGGCTAGACCTTCTCTGTTGGGTGCGTGCAAGACTTGTCCTGTCTTGCAATCTGAGTTGGCAGAGAAGAATGCCAAGATTGTGTCTCTTGAAGAGGCCAACTCAGGTAGCACCTATGTGGCTAGGTGCGCTTTGTGTGATGGTTTGGAGATGGAGATTGCGAATGTCAAGCATGGCAAGATGCAAACCGAGGAAGAAAACACATACCTTCGGACCATCTTGTCATGGGTCTCTTGTAGTGAGCCGCAGCTCGGGATGGTGATCTCCCAATTTAAGCGAGCTGCTGGAGGTTCTGGTGTAGGTCTTGCTCAGGGTGTTGATCTTTCTGCTTTTGGGAAGATTGGAGAGTCGAGTGGTCTGAATCCTAGTGAGAAGCCCAACTCCACCACTACTCCCAAACTGACCAAGCTTCCACCCAAAGAGCCTGTAAAGCCTACCACCAAGGATGGGGTATTTGAGGAACCTCCGAGAGCTCCACCCAAGAACCAAATGTGGCATCCCAAACCCAACCACCTAAAGAACAAGCTGGATACAATGCCACCTATCCAGAAGGAGTTGCCACAGAAGGGCAAAGTGATCCACTCCCACAGCCCTGAGTACCAACAACCCCCTTTGCGTGCAGTGAGGTATCATTGTGACTTCTGTGGGAGAGATGGACACTTGTGCGAGTTCTGTTTTAGGCGTAAGAGAGAGGCGCGCCGTGCTAGGGAGATGAGCAACCCGGACATGTACCATCCTTTCCATGATGTACATGCGCCGAATGTTCAGAGGAGAGCACCGAGACGTGCTGCTAGGCTCAGAGGTCCAAAACCTCAAGTTCCCAGGCCTAGGCAGCAGAGAGCTCCGAGGAGAGATGCTAGGCCTAGAGGCGCAGTGCCTCAAGTTGCTAGGCCTAGGCCTCGTAAAGAGCGTGCCCGGCGGGAGCCTGCAGTTGTAGGCTATGGACCCCGTGGTGGAGGCTTTGTAGTTGAGCGTTTTCCCCCACCGCGGTTTGAGTACCGCGATGGACGCTCCTTCCTTAGCGGACCACGTTTTCCTCTACGTGGTGATCACTCCTCTCGTAGACGTGCTAGGAATGGTTTTTCTGCTAACCGTTCTTTTGAGCAGCCGGCCCAACACTGGTATTCCCCTTACTTCACTAACCCCAGTGTTGGACCGTATGCTCACCCTATGTCTTTTTATTGATGTAGGTAAAACGGTTGGAGGACATTTGGTTGGTGGATTCCGGTTGCTCGAGGCACATGACCGGAAACACCAAGTGGTTCTCCAGCCTTAGTCCTGTTGCCGAAAAGGAGTACATAACCTTCGGCGATAATAGCAAAGGTAAGGTATTGTCTCGAGGGTCGGTGCGAGTTAATGAGCACTTTGTGTTGCGCGATGTTGCTCTTGTTTCTAACTTGCATTTTAACCTTCTTTCTGTTTTGCAACTTTTTGATGATGATTATGAGATTCGTTTTAAACCGAATCTCAGTCGTATTTTGGATCCTCAGGGCAATCTTGTGTGTTTGATTTTGCCCTTTGGAAAAGTCTTTCGTGCGAATTTCTTGGAGTCTTTTGGCTCTTCTCGTTGTCTTGTGGCTGGACCTTCCTCCTCCGATCTTTGGAAGTGGCATATGAGACTTGGACATTTGAGCTTCGACTTGCTTGCAAGGCTTAGTTCACTTGGCCTAATCCGAGGATTGCCCAAGTTGCATATGGAGAAGGATCTTGTTTGTCACTCTTGTAGACACGGGAAGATGGTTGCCGCTCCCCACCATCCAGTGACTCAGGTCATGACCAAGCGCCCTGGAGAGCTTTTGCACATGGACCTTGTTGGTCCGGCTCGGGTGAGCTCGGTTGGGGGGAAGTGGTATGTGCTTGTTGTTGTTGACGACTTTTCGAGATATTCGTGGGTCTTCTTTTTAGCTGAGAAGACCGAGACTTTCTCCTTTGCTCGCAATCTGATTTTGCGTCTTCAGAACGAGTTCCCTTTGAACTCGATGCGAGCAATTCGGAGTGATAATGGTTCCGAATTTAAGAATTCGGATTTTGAGAAGTTTTGTAATTCTTTGGGCTTAGAGCACCAGTTTTCTTCCCCCTACACACCCCCTCAGAATGGTGTTGTAGAGAGGAAGAATCGGACCCTTGTTGAGATGGCCAGGACGATGCTCGATGAGCATAGGACTCCTAGGCGATATTGGGCCGAAGCTATGAGCACTGCATGCTACATTTCCAATCGCATTTTTCTCCGAGCTTTCTTAAAAAAGACTTCTTATGAGTTGCGTTTTGGAAAACTGCCCAAGGTGAGTTATTTTCGGGTTTTTGGTTGCCATTGTTTTATACTCAAAAAGGGCAACTTGGACAAATTTGAGTCTCGTTCTTCTGACGGAGTATTTTTGGGTTATGGCACTCACACTCGCGCATATCGTGTACTTAACCTTGATACTAACCGAGTCATGGAGACATCAGATGTCACCTTCGATGAGACCATGGTTTGTCCCTCTTCTCGTTTTGAGCGTGCAGGTGATCATGAGGTTGGTGAGCCTCTTTTTGATGACGAGGATGAGGGTGCTGAAAGTATGGATGATCCAGCACCCCCTCCACCTGCTGTGCCGCAAAGAGCGGCTTCTACGATGACTCACGGCCCTGACACATCTTCCTCCTGGGGGCCGTGGGATCCGCCACCCCGAGCGGTACCATTTGTACACGGGGAGGCACCAGCTGCTGTTGAGGGGGAGGCTACTTCAGCTCGGGAGGCGCCACGACACATCCAGCGCCAGCACCCGCCTCAGCAGATGATCGGCAGCATCGACGAATGAGTCACTCGGTCCAGGTCACAGCAAATCTCGCACTTCGCTCATTCTGCTTTTGTTGCTAATTTTGAGCCCCGAGATGTTGGACACGCTTTGACGGATCCTGATTGGGTCAATGCCATGCATGAGGAGTTAGAAAATTTTGAACGAAATCGGGTTTGGGTTCTAGTTCCTCCTCCTCCTAACTGTAATCCTATTGGGACAAAATGGGTTTTCAAAAACAAGCAAGGAGAGGATGGCCACGTTGTTAGAAACAAGGCCAGGCTTGTAGCGAAGGGTTATAGTCAGAAGGAGGGGATAGACTTTGAGGAGACTTTTGCTCCTGTAGCTCGTTTGGAGGCTATTAGGATACTCTTGGCTTTTGCTGCATCCAAAGGTTTTAAACTCTTTCAAATGGATGTCAAGAGTGCCTTCTTAAACGGCTACATAGAAGAGGAAGTGTATGTTGAGCAACCCCCTGGTTTTGATAATCCCAAGTTTCCAAACCATGTTTTTAAACTTCATAAAGCTTTATATGGTTTGAAACAAGCCCCTAGAGCCTGGTATGATAGGTTGAAAACCTTTTTGCTTGCTAAGGGTTTTAAAATGGGATGTGTAGATAAAACGCTCTTTCTCCTCAAGCAAGGCAAAGACACTCTCTTGGTCCAGATTTACGTGGATGATATCATTTTTGGTGGTTCTTCTCACGCTTTGGTTGCCAAGTTTGCAGATACTATGAGCAGGGAGTTCGAGATGAGCATGATGGGCGAGCTGACGTTTTTCCTCGGGTTGCAAATAAAGCAATCCCGGGAAGGGACGTTTGTGCACCAGGGCAAGTACACCAAGGACTTGCTGAAGCGGTTCGACATGGACGAGGCCAAGCCTCTTCCAACACCCATGTCGATGACGACTGCCCTGGATGCGGATGTGGATGGAGAAGCAGTGGACCAGAAGGAGTACCGAAGCATGATCGGGTCGCTCCTCTACCTGACGGCGACACGCCCGGACATCCAGTTCGCGGTGTGTCTATGTGCGCGCTTTCAGGCGTCGCCGCGCACTTCTCACCGTCAGGCGGTGAAGTGCATATTCAGGTACCTTCGTTTCTCACCTGAGTTCGGGATTTGGTATTCTGCTTCCTCCACCCTCTCCCTTTGCGGTTATTCGGATGCCGATTTTGCTGGTTGCCGTATTGAGCGCAAGTCCAATTCTGGGACTTGCCAGTTTATTGGTTCTTCTCTTGTTTCGTGGTCCTCTCGCAAGCAGTCTAGTGTTGCCCAGTCTACCACGGAGGCTGAGTATGTTGCTGCGGCTAGCTGCTGTTCCCAGTTGCTTTGGATGATGGCCACTTTGCGTGATTTTGGTCTGAGCTTTACCCGTGTTCCTTTGCTTTGTGACAGCACGAGTGCTATTAGCGTTGCTAAGAACCCCGTGCTTCACTCGAAGACCAAACACATTGATGTGCGCTTTCATTTCTTGCGAGACCACCAGGAGAAGGGTGATATCGACCTTCGCCATGTCGATACTCATCATCAACTAGCTGATATTTTCACCAAGCCTTTAGACGAATCAACCTTTAATCGGTTGAGGGGTGAGCTTGGTGTGTGTTTCCCCTTTTAGATGGGGGAAACATTTTGGATATTGTATAGTAGACTAACTCTTTTTCGTTTGTCTCTCTTTTCTTTTGCATTTTAGCATACGCAATTACATTCTGAGCTTCATGTCTATAATCACTAGAATATAACTATGCTCTTTGTAGTATGCTCCGATGTTTATGATGATGCTTGTAGCTTATGCTCTTTCTGATCACTGGTACATGTTGTGAGCTGAGCTATTATGAAATGGTGAATTTGATTAATAACTTAAAATCTGAAAATGTTCACCATCGAGATATGTAACTAGCATGTGTAGATATGTTGAGTTTACTCGTGCTTTTCATATATGCTAGGTTGCTATGTCTCTAGTTCTGAGTCATTCACTTGCTTGGTCTGTTCATATCATGTTTAAAATTTGAACCAAGTTTTGGTGAATTGAAAAGATCGAGATGGGATTGCTTGTCAACACATCACGGTATCGAGACGGTTTCTCATTGCACTTTGAGTTAAACTTGAGCCGTGTAGTGTATGACCGAAACCGTAGCTTTAAGCTTCTGATTGCTTCGGCATAGGCTTCGCTCGGTTGAAAAGTTAGGCAATGACAAGCTTTCAACCTCTCGCAATCACATGCTAATAATTGAACTTGTGTAATTTCACCGCTGCAACTCCGATCTGTTTTTGAATTCACAAGTGTATGTTACTTTCTTAAGCATGATGATTGAACTTTGCTAGGGGTAGTTCACCTTGTTTACATGTTTAGCACCTGTCCAGACTCCTGTTTATACATTGCTAGTGCTATTTTGGTGGTGAATACCTTCTGACTCAAAACTGCTCATTTCTGCTCATATGTTCATATTTCATATCTGATGATCAGTTTGAGCCTTTGCTGAGCTTTGCTGTTATTGAGCCATTGGAGCTATACTGTTTAGAGCATCTTTGCATTCTCCTGAATATATGCCTGAAGCTGCTAACTTGCATTTTGACCCATATGCATGTTGGAAGGGGGAGACCCTCCCTAGTTAGCACTTTTGTTGGTGCCTTTTCTGATGGAGAGAGTCTTTTTACTTGATTAATGCATTTTCAACTAAGGGGGAGAATTTGCAAATCATATGTGCTTCCCGAGTGTTCATTTGAGGGGAAGTGTTTTCTTGGTTGTAGGCACTAGTCGAGGGGGAGTTTGAGCCTTGCTGTCTCTTGTTGGCTGTAAGGCATTGGTATTGAGCTTTGGTATCGAGCTTTCTTTGCTAGTTGTGTTGAGCCTCTGTGCCTCTATCTTGAGGGACTAGCATTTTGCTTCGATTTTTCCAATTTGTGTTTGCTAGCGGTGTTGAGCCTGTTCTACCTCTTCTTGAGGGCTAGCTTTGCTTTGCTTGGTCGCGTCGAGCCGTTGCCCATCTCTTTGGGGACCAAGTTGTCTTGCTCTTTCCACTTGACCTTCTTCGGTTTTGCTAATGCTTTTGGGTCATTCGGTCGAGTTCTCTCTTCTCCTTCCTTCTTCTTCTCTTCCTACTATGATTTGTGTTGGTAGTTGACAATGCACTCATCAAGGGGGAGATTGCGGATACATGGGTGTATGTCGGGTCTCTGAGTGATGAGTGATTGTCAACTGGGATGATGCGCATGTTCTTTGGCTTGTGTTGTGCAGGTGTCGAGCACGGATGTAGTGATCGAAGGCGAGGTGAAGGTCAAGCAGAGACGTGTCGTGCCGATGGACCGAGAGTGGCGAAGGGCGGACGTGAGGCTTGGACTGAGGGACCAGAGGCCCGAGGATCAGCTGTGGTGGCTGGCAGCCTATGACGACTACAAGTGAGGAAATGCGGTCATGTGTTGCCTGAGTCATGGACTCGGGGACACGTGTCGGTGGATGGGGTGCACGGGAGGTGCATCCCCTCTACGACGTCGGTTTGGTGGTAGAGCCAGGGAAAAACCATCGATGGACGGTTTCCAGGTTTGGGCCTCAAAACCTGGGCGTGGACGGTTTCCGAGTTTGGCCACAAAACTCGGGCTGAGAACGGTTTCCAGGTTTGGGCCTCAAAACCTGGGCACTGAGGGTTTGCTGAGTTTGGCCTCAAAACTCAGATGCCAGTGGGCTGGTTTCCCGGTTTGGGCCTCAAAACCGGGGGTTGGCTGGAAGGGCTGGTTTCCCGGTTTGGGCCACAAAACCGGGGGTGCAGAGCGAGGGCGGCACGTGGCGGCGATCTGAAGGTTGCGTCGAGGCAACGCTTCGGTTTGTGCGGGCGTGGCCGTCGGATACACCTACCACCGAGTTGGTCCAGAATAACCCTAGGGTTTAGCTGGTTCACTCTGTAATTAGAATAGAGAGGGGTAGAGTAGGAATTAGACTTAGGTTAGAATTAGGATAAGTAGTAGGGGAGACACCCTCCTCCCTCTATCTCAGTCATTTTGCTCTTTCGCACTTAGGGTTTCCTGCTCTCCCATCCCCTGCTGTAGCTAGCTGAGATCCGCAGAGAGACTTGCCTCTGTGTACTGTTGATTCTGAGGAAGTGAGGCCGTATCCTCACTGTTGTAGCGTGTGTTTGCGCTACGGCTGCAGATCGTGGTTGTGATTCGCGTTTTGTTCGTGTTCTTCGCGGAATCCTTTTTCTCCACGTTCTTCCCGTCGCTTGATCTCTTTGCTCGGTTCATCTTTTGCAAATCCGTTTGAACTAAGTCGTTCTAGATCGTGAGGCACTTCTTTCCACCGAAGGAATTCTCCTCTAACCTCACGGTCTAGAAGATCGAGCGATTTTCATTTTGGATCACGTTCTTGCTCTTTTACCCCGAAATCTTTCGATTCACCGATTTAGAGTTAGGTTCGAGCCATGATCTCTTAGGAGTAGCTCACTAACATCCTTGTGACCTCTTAGATCGAATCCTAGCCCTAGAGCTTTTGATTCGGAGGAGATCGGGTTGAATCGCCGAAGAACTGTGCTGTGATCGGGGGCATCGGACGCTCGTCACGGGAGCATCGGACGCTGCTGTTCATAGCAACGGACGCTCCGGTGACACGTGTCATCTGACAGTGGTTTTGAAGGAGCATCGGACGCTGACCATCGGAGCGTCCGTTGCCATCGGACGCGCCGGGGGTCTAGCATCGGACGCTAGGGTTTCACTGTAGCAGCGTCCGATGCCAGTCCAGTAAGGTTCCAGAGAGGTACTGTGTGCATCGGACGCGTCCGGTGCCTGGCCATCGGACGCTGCCAGCATCCGATGCAGTGAGTTTTCCACTGTTTCATCCGCGGTTTGATCGTTCGACTTCGGATTTGGTTTTGGGCTTTTGCGTTGGTTTCTAGAGTTGTGTAGTGTCCCGCTGTGCTTCATGGAAGCATCCACCCTACATCTAGGGTCGTGGACATTAGCAAGCTCGAGGGTTGTCTTTCGGGGTGATTCTCGGGACAGTGGCTACTAGTTTCCGAAAGGAAATTTTGAAGCTCCCATTCACCCCCCTCTGGTCGCTTTCTGGTTGCTTCTTGGTCCTTCACTTACACTATCCAACTACTCTAACTCTAGAATGACTAGAATTAAAGTACTCAAAAGAGAGTCATAAACCTTAAGAATAATAAGAACAATGGCTCAAACTTAAATATAGACGTTGATTACCGAAACAATCGCTAAAGCAAGTTGAAGATAAACTTGAATCCGCAGGTACAAGATGAAGAAGTTGATCCGACAGGCCGGAGCTCCTTCTTGATCTCTTCCTCTCTCTCTCTCTCTTCTAGTTCTAGTATAAGACTAGGTTCTAAACCTAAACTAGAGGGGTATCTAGTCTTCTACTTGATAGCTGGCTCTTGAAGTCTTCTTCTAGGGTTTCTGAATGAGGCGTAGACTTTTCTGAAGAGAGACTTGATCTTCCCTGGGGTCTGGGGGCCTGTTTATATAGCCCTGAGGGATCAACCGCGGTCGTTAGATCAAACCGACTTCACGTAGGGCTGAGATGCATCCTCAAAGGCGGTGGAGGAAGCTTCCAGAAGACGGAGGCCAGCGGGCCCAGAGGAGACCGGTCGGTCTATGGGTGGGACCGACTGGTCCCACCTGGCAGCCTCTCGGGGTGTCCCGCCTCGTGGTGTCCTCTAGATCCTTCTGGAGTATTCCTGACGTGTCGGTTGCGTTATCTCGCGTGGGTTTCCTTCTAGGGGAAGCAATCAGTGCTGGTTTTCCTGTTTAGTCCCTGCAGAATCACAATCCACCAAAACTCGTAGAATATTGTCAATTAAAACCCTAAACCTTTATTGGTGATTGAGTTCATGCCCTTTTCATATTTATTTTTCTATTAATTTTGATAGATAACCAGTGTCAACAATTCGCCACTAGGACGAACGCTGATCACACAAGCCATAGTAGCACAAAGATAAATCCTATAGGTTGCCAGGGTATGAGACGACTATAATTAATCGTGCTTAATTAAACTACTATGAAATAAACTAGATAACCAAATAATTAAATACAAGTAATTAAAGAAGATAAATATATTAAATAATTAAGTCGTAAAAGGAAAGATACAAAAATATACCAGACCTCCGAGGACTCTTCGGGAACTTGAGCATTTCCCTAACTCCAAACTTCCTATACTACTACATCTTGGAATGAGAGAGGAGAGGACTCCGTGGTGTGTGTTTGATTAAGTGATTGAGGGGGTGGAGGCCTTATTTTATAGCTTAGGATTGGAGAGCCACTCCTAGCTAACCAAGGTGGTACTAATCCTCTTCTAGGAATGCCTGCGCTAAAATACTGTGCAAATCGCATCCTTGGGCCTGCTCCATGCACCGCCATACAACCGCTAGAGAAAGACGATTCCATTTGGGGCCGGTGGTGGACCGGCCGGCCCAAGGGACCGACCGGTCCCTGGGTGAGCCCGTCTGACCTTTGCAAGGTGGTCTTTGGGAGCCCCGTGATGACTGCTGGGCCAGGGAGAGTTGCGTTGGAACCCGTTTTCCTGCCGTCCTTGTTTATTTGGTTGCGCAAATGTGCGTCGGGAAGTGCCTTTTTAGGTATGTCTTCATGTATTTGTGTATGTGTCCTGTAAAAATATAATTCTCCAAATACACGTGAAATTATGTCAGAAGTAAATGCATATGCGATGTTGGGTTACCAAATTCCCTTATTTTTTATAGTAATTGACAGTCGGATTTCTGAATTAACGACCATCAATAGATCTATTAAAAATTGTTTGGCTAATGCACCAGCTTTAGATTGACATAGGGGCATTTTTGTGTAATGGTCAAATTTGCCCTTAGCTGTAGCATTTCTCAGTATTTCAGTGACAGTTGGACCCACACATCATGAAAAAAAATCACCACTCTTTCTTCCTCTTCCTTGCTTCTTCCTCCACAATGGTTTCCAGGCGGGCTCCGCATCAACCGACATGGTCACCGGCTAGCACGGCCCCGGCCGATGCGACCACAGTTGGGCGCGGATGGCCTATGCGTGGCGTGCGTCTGTCCCCTAGAGCACGACGACTTCAGGCGTGGTGCACGACAACCTCTAGGTGCGCACAGCCTCGGGCAGCGCGACCACCGGTGGGCACGGCCTTGGCCCGCGCTTGGACATGGCCGGGCGCAAACGACACTAAGCGCAGAGCGCGGCGGTCTCCATGAGCAGCTCGTGGCTGGCCTAGCTAGAGGCAGCATGCGGCCATCCTTTAGGGCTCGGCATGGCCGCCCCAAGGGCCTGCGTGGCCGGTGATGGGGAACGGGCATCGGTTGCCGGCAACCGGGCACTACTGAGAAAGGGCTTTTAGCCCCGGTTGGGAAGGGGCTTTAGCCCCGGTTTTCCAACCGGGACTAGCACTCCAAAACTAAAGGTCACAGCCTTTAGTCCCGGGTGCTTCCCACCAGGGCTAAAGCCTCTCACGATAAAAAATAAATGTGCATTTGTGAGATTCGAACTCAGCACCTCTCGCCTCAGACACGCTTACCAACTGAGCTACACAACCCACGTGATGTAGTTCTGGACGTTTTCCTTTTGAATCCACTCGGGAAGGACCTTTAGCCTCGGTTGGTAGCACCAACCGGGGCTAAAAGCACCTTTAGCCCCGGTTGGTAACACCAACCGGGGCTAAAGGTTCACCCTTTAGCCTCGGTTGGTATTACCAACCGGGACTAATGTGCATTTGTGAGATTCGAACTCAGCACCTCTCGCCTCAGACACGCTTACCAACTGAGCTACACAACCCACGTGATGTAGTTCTGGACGTTTTCCTTTTGAATCCACTCGGGAAGGACCTTTAGCCTCGGTTGGTAGCACCAACCGGGGCTAAAAGCACCTTTAGCCCCGGTTGGTAACACCAACCGGGGCTAAAGATTCACCTTTAGTCCCGGTTGGTGGTCTTTAGCCCCGGAGACAATTTTTGGCCGAGACTAAAGCTCAATTGATAGATCGTCCAAAGGTCTGTTCTCTAGTAGTGGGGGGTGGCGGTGTCAGCAAGAAGCACTAGCGACCTTGTTTCTTGCGTCGGGTCGAGCAGTGAAGACACAGGAAGCGTGAATAGAACAAACTAGTACTCAGATAGATTAGGGTGTGTAATGAGTGATAATGGTGAGTAATTTTATTTAACTTCGTCAAACTTGTGTTGGTGGAGCACCTCCTGAGAGGCTCCACTAATTTGGTGAATCTAACCTCTAGATTCACTAATTTTGTGGGTCCGGGTTTGATGGACCTGAACTGTTAAGGAGATTTTTGGTCGACTGGAGCTGAAAATAGTGAATTTGGAGTTGGTAAATTCCAGCCAAACAGGCCCATAGATGTTTCAATTATATTGATAATGTAAGTGTTTATAACCTCTCTAAAGATAGTTTATGCAGTGATCCCAAACTATATTCGGAACATTATTATATGTTCATGAGGCAGCTCCTGCCATAGGCCTCCTTCTGACGTGTGAAATTAAAGATACGCCGGACAAAACCAATGATAAGATCAAAGCAGAACACATGTGAAAGTACCTCCCCGTCATCCGTCACCTTTAACATTTAACGGTTCAAAGTACGATGAACAGACCAAAAGAATCATCACAGAGCTGCAGTACAACTTGCCGGTAGTTGTAGCCAACAACTTGCATCACAGCAGCATTTCACTGCTACCCCGCCACCTGCCAGCAGAGACGCACTACGTAAAAAAGGCACTATAGCGACACTTAGTCTTTCCACTTTAGGGGCGGTTGATGATCGTACCATCCTTACAGTGGCGTGCCCGGGCCGACTGTTACCAACCGCCCTTACAAATACTCACTGTAAGGGCGGTTGGTGATTGAACCGCCCTTACAATAGCACCGTATTTGTAAGGACGGTTTGTAAGGGCGGTTCAATCACCAACCGCCATTACAGTGGACATTTGTAAGGACGGTTCAATCACCAACCGCTCTTACAAATGCCCACCGTAAAGGCGGTTCAATCACCAACCGCCCTTACAGTGGGATTATTTGTAAGGGCGGATCAATCACCAACCACTCTTATAATGGGTTCTTTCACAATCTCACTTAAACCCTGTAAAAAATGTTCCCACTTGTGAAGCATTTATGATGTCACTTTGTTGAAATCGTTTTATATTTTTTCTGGAGTTTATGTAGCCAAGACATGTCACCACACCAAATTTTAGGATTTTTTTGAAAAACTATTGAATTACTGAATTTATTTTAGGTTTTAGGAATTTTAAAGCCCGGCAGTTCGTAGATAAAATTTGAGACACTAAATGACCTCTAGTGACGAAGTGTTGAGCATCAAAGTTGTAGGTAGCAACAACATGCACATCTTTTGTATAGGTCATCCCTTCATTTGGCGCTTTTTTTATAGTCAAAGATTTAAAATTCAAAACTTGAGAGAGTTTTTTGCCGCTAAGGGATTTAAAAGTGGCCCTTATGAAAAAGTTTTGAATACCAAAGTTAAAGGGGACAACATGATCTACAACTTTTGTTTTGGTCATCCCTTCATTTAGCACTATCGTAGCACACACTGTCCACATCTACTCCAATCTTTCACAAATCTCACTTAAACCCTCTAGAAGATGTGCCCATTTGTGAAACATCTATGATGTCAATTTGTTAAAAACGTCTCATATTTTTTTCTGGAGTCTAGGCGGTAAAGACATGGCACCACACCAAATTTTAGGATTTTTTGAAAAACTTTTGAATTACTGATTTTTTTTAACTTCTAGTAATTTTAAAGCCCTACAGCTCGCAGATGAAATTTGGGATACTAAATGACCTCTAGTGAGGAAGTGTTGAGTACCAAAATTGTAGGTATCAACATCATGCACATCTTTTGTATAGGCCATCCCTTCATTTGGCGCTTTTTTATATAGTCAAAGATTTGAAATTTAAATTTTGAGAGAGTTTTGTGCCGCTAAATGATTTAAAAGTGGCCTTTATGAAAAAAAATTCAATAGCAAAGTTGAAGGGGACAATATGATCTACAACTTTTGTTTTGGTCATTCCTTCATTTGACACCATCATAGCACGCACTGTCCACATCTACTCCAATCTTTCACATAACTCACTTAAACCCTGTAAGAGATGTGCCCACTTGTGAAGCATCTACGATGCCACTTTGTTGAAATCATTTCATTTTTTTTCTGGAGTTTAGATGGCCAATACATGTCACCACACTAAATTTAAGATTTTTTTTGAAAAACTAGTGAATTACTGATTTTTTTAAAGTTCTAGGAGTTTTAAACTCCGGCAGCTGGCATATGAGATTTGGGATACTTAATGATCTCTAGTGAGGAAGTGTTGAGTACAAAAGTTATAGGTATAAACATCATGCACATCTTTTGTATAGGTCATCCCTTCATTTGGTGCTTTTTATATGGTCAAAGATTTATTGAGAGAGTTTTATGCCGCTAAGTGATTTAAAAGTGGCCTTTATCAAAAAGTTTTGAATAGCAAAGTTGAAGGGGACAATATGAACTACAACTTTTGTTTCGGTCATTTCTTCATTTGACACTGTCGTAGCACGCATTGTCCACATCTACTCTAATCTTTCACAGAACCTAGTTAAACTCTATAAGAGATGTGCCCACTTATGAAGCATCTACAATGCCACTTTGTTGAAATCATTTTATTCTTTTTCCTAAAGCTTAGGTGGCCAATACATGTCACCACACCAAATTTGAGGATTTTTTGAAAAACTAGTGAATTACTAAATTTTTTTAAGTTCTAGAGATTTTAAAGCTAGGTAGCTCGCAGATGAAATTTGAGATACTAAATGACCTCTAATGAGGAAGTGTTAAGTACCAAAGTTGTAGGTAACAATATCATGCACATCTTCTATATAAAGCATCCCTTCATGCACATCTTTTATATGAATCATCCCTTCATTAGGTGCTTTTTATATGATCAAAGATTTGAAATTCAAATTTTGAGAGAGTTTTGTGCCGCTAAGGGATTTAAAAGTGTCTCTTATGAAAATGTTTTGAATACCAAAGATGAAGGGGACAACATGATCTACAACTTTTATTTTGGTCATTCCTTCATTTGACACTATCGTAGCATACATTGTCCACATCTACTCCAATCTTTCACAAAACCCGCTTAAACTCTATAAGAGATAGGTCCACTTGTGAAGCATCTACGATACCACTTTGCTGAAATCATTTTATTCTTTTTTCTGAAATTTAGGTGGCCAAGACATGTCACCACACCAAATTTATGGATTTTTTGAAAAACTATTGAATTACTGATTTTTTTTAAGTTCTAGAAATTTTAAAGCCCGGTAGCTCCGAGATGAAATTTGAGATACTAAATGACCTCTAATGAGGAAGTATTAAGTACCAAAGTTATAGGTAACAATATCATGCACATCTTTTGTATAGGTCATCCCTTCATTAGGTGCTTTTTATATGATCAAAGATTTGAAATTCAAATTTTGAGAGAGTTTTGTGCCGCTAAGGGATTTAAAAGTGTCTCTTATGAAAACGTTTTGAATACCAAAGATGAAGGGGACAACATGATCTACAACTTTTGTTTTGGCCATTCCTTCATTTGACACTGTCGTAGCATACATTGACCACATCTACTCTAATCTTTCACAAAACCCGCTTAAACTCTATAAGAGATATGTCCACTTGTGAAGCATCTACGATGCCACTTTGTTAAAATCATTTTATTCTTTTTTCTGGAATTTAGGTGGCCAAGACATGTCACCACACCAAATTTGTGGATTTTTTGAAAAACTAGTGAATTACTGATTTTTTTAAAGTTCTAAAAATTTTAAAGCCCTGCATCTTGCAGATGAAATTTGCGACACTAAATAACATTTAATAAGAAAGTGTTGAGTACTAAAGTTGTAGGTAACAACATCATGCACATCTTTTGTATAGGCCATCCATTCATTTGATACCGTTTATATGTGGCACATCTTTTGTATAGATCGTCCATTCATTTGATACCGTTTATATGTTTAAAGATTTGAAATTAAAATTTTAAGAAAATTTTGTGTAGCTAATGGATTTAAATGTTCTTATATATATATATATATATATATATATATATATATATATTATCCTATATATCTAATTTTTTATGTAATGAAAAATGGAAAAAATAGATATATATTATCCTACATATCGATCTAATATCGATATATATCCTATATATATTACGAGTATCTTATAATTTTTTACCCATAATCTCTCACAACTAAAAAGACTAAAGAAGGGACACCGTTTTGGTGCGGCAAAATTTCGCTTCACCTCTCCCTTCGTCCCGTGCGATCATTGGCGGACATAGGGGGGTTGGGGGGCTGCAGCCCCCCTGGGCTGAGAAAAAAATTAACAAGTTTTCAGCCCAACGAGCCCACTAACACTTGTCTAGGTTAGGAAAAAAAAAAGGCAGACGCACCAGGCGACGCCGCCGACGCCGCTCCTCGCTCCATCGCGGTCTCGCCCCCTCCTGGCCTCCCGCCCTCTGCTCCGACCCTCCCTCGCGGTCGTGGCCAGATCGGTGAAGGTGAACGCCGGCGCGGCGGCGCCGCCCCTCGCCCCGTCGCTCCCTCCGGCCTCCGCAGCTCCGCCCCTTGCTCCATCCCTGATTCCTCTGCAGCACGAAGCAGCCAGCCGCCGGGACCGGGAGGGGCAGCCGGGCAGGCCGTGGCCGCCCACGGCGGCCAGCTGCTGCTGCTGGCCCGCCGGGCGCCGGGCGCCGCAGCACGCCAGCACGTGAGCACGGCACGGCAGCACCAGGGCTCCAGCTCCAGCCTCCAGGCGTTCAGGACTTCAGGTTCAGGGCTTCAGGCGGTCCAGCACCAGGCGCAGGCGGGCAGGTGGCCAGCAGCCCAGCAGGGCTGCACGGCAGCACCCAGCGACCAACACAGCACCAGGCCACCAGCCACCAGGAACAGTCACTAATTTTTTTATTCCTCTTTTATTTTTTTTTCATTATTAGATTCAGCGGTCAGTAATTTAATTAGTTTTACTCTGTAGCATGATATGCTATGTTGAGCGGGATTTGTTTGCATCCATTGAAGATGATAATTTTAAAGCGCTTTCAAGGCTTAAGAAATCGTAAGATAAACTTGCCACCCAAAGTTCCAAGGTGCGTATTGTTTTAGTACTTTTCTTTGTACTTGTTATCTTGGTTATTGAAGAAGTGTTTGACATTTAAAAATTATGTAGCATTGAGCGTGGCGGTTCAAGTGGTGTTGGTTCAAGTCGTGTAAGTTCTTGAAGATGAAAGACTTCTTGTATTTGGTACTTTTGTATGTTTATTACAATAATTCTATGTATCTTTGATTTTGAGCACTTTGAATCAATTATTATAATTCTACGTTTATTAGTGTACTATGTCTAGCGAGAAAAAAAATTGGCCTATGTTATTTAGCCCCCCCTTGGTCCGTTTCTGGATCCGCCACTGCGTGCGATCCCTCCTCCCTGCGCTCCTTTCTCTCCGCACCGTCAATCACGCGCACAGCGGATCTCCTTTCTTCCCCACGCGATCGTGTGATCCTTCTCCTTCCCCTCCAGACCCGCGCTGCCCCGTGACGTTGAAGTTGTAGGCGTAGCTCGCGCCGCGTTGGATCAGGCACTGCGTCACGTACGTCGGGCCGTCCTCCCACCCGTTCCGGCGCTGCTTCAGCCCGTGCCAGTGGATCGTCACGTTGTGCTCCACGCGGTTGGTGACGCGGACCACGACGCGGTCCCCTTCCCGGGCGTAGATGGTCGGCCCTGGGTAGCTGCCGTTCACCGTCACCATGGACTTGGCATGGCACAGCTAGCTCACGTTGCTCATCACGATCTGCGTTGCGTTGCATGCATGCGGCGTACGAATGTACGATCGATCAGAGCGGCGAATCGTATTGTACTGTATCCACGACCGCAACAAGCCGCGAACGACAAGAACAATGGACAATAATCAACAGCGAGCATATATTTATGTGTATACTCACGTCGAATTGGTATCTCTTGACGTCGGCGTGCGCAGAGAGAGTGAGGACTGCAAGGAGGAGAGCGGAGAGCACCAGCAGGGGGAGTCCGTGCCGACTGCCGAGAGGAGTCCATCGCCATTGCAAGTTGTGATACTCACTTCTCTTTGGGTTTTCTTTTACAACAATGGTTTGCATTTTACTGTGCAGGGGAACACCTCTTTCTTTGATCCTGATCACATGGCCTAGCTTATGGCCCATCCCAATTTGGTCTTCACTACATGCATCCTGCAGATGTCAACAATCAGTACTTGATGCTTCTAAGTGGCCATACGTTTGTCATTAATAAGTGAATTACATGTTTTACCATCCTCAAAATTGGCAAATAGGAATATTCTTGATATAGATTTTTGCTTTAACTAATTGAGTAATTTGTACAAAATGTCTATTAGTTGCAAATGATTTCCTCGTCTAGAGTTCTGGGAATATATGCATTTTCTGAAAGCAAAGGATAATATATTTGAAGAATTAGCATTTGAATAAAAAAGGAAGATCCCTCTTATGCTTTTCTATTGCCGAGGGCAACAGGCGTGGTGTGGTCTTGACCCTTTGTATATAAAGAATATCTCATTTGAATGACGCATAACTTTGCATATCAAAGGTATAAGCTATGAGTCCATATTCACCTTGGCTTGTCATGCTACAAATTATTTTCCCATGCTTGAGATCTTAGCATTGAATTTTTATATGACCATTCCTGGAATATCAAAGGTCCGTTTCAATTTTGTGGTGTCACGTTAGGGAGGGCAGACATATAATTGTGTGATTGCATTTGTTTCTACCTATTGCTTTCTAACTAATATACTATTGTCCAATGATGATAACCAGTTTATTTATCTATATTCTCGAAAAATGATACTAGGCAATTAGCTCAAAACAATAATAGCAAGTGAGCTACTGTATACTAAAGCATATATTTTTCTGGTCGCCCGAGGCAAAAGAAAGATAACACCAAAGCAATAATGTCATGAGATGATTTGTATTGTCTTACGGGCACATAGCTATTTAAAAATTTTCACTAGAGGAGAGATATATTGTCTGTTATTTTTCTTTTAGGCTGACATGTTTTTGTTTCATTCTTTCTATTTTTTCTCAAGATCTCTCATGAAATAGAGGCTAATATACTAGGAAATTGAGGAAATTCATAGCTACAGATTCATCTCTGATCCCCCTCATTGTCTTTATTTACCTGTAAAAACAGTTCTCTCTACCTTTACCTATAAGGCGATCTTCATTGCTTATTAATTGCAATGAAATGATATGATAATGCATAAATCTTTATATTAAGGACTTCTACAATCATTCATCTTAACAATAAACTTGCCATTTGTATCATTTAATGTTGATCGAGCTAATAATTTAAATTCCACTTGCCTAAAGGTGGTGGCTAGAATGCAGGAATAAATGATAAGATGTTCTAAAAGTGGTCTCGTTTGTCAGCAAAAGTCAACCCTCGGCTTAACAACATCATGCTATCAGTGGCTGCAACAAGAACAGATTATGGGGCAAGCAGGCGACCCATATCATGGTGAGTTAAGAAGCCAGGAGTTGGTATGCTCGGTTGGGTGTTGGCTGTTGTGGTTGCTGGTATAGGAGTGGGACAAGAAGCGGGAGATAAATGAATATTTCACTCTCTCTTTAGCACATTGGAAGTCTTCATGATATAAAAACGATGCAATGTTCAGTTCATAAACAGCTTAGAGCAAATTTCCTATTAAAGCCAGACTGATTTACCTGAACCTACAATCGTTCAGCTCTAGATGTTGTCAACTTAGAAAGAATTTGTAAAGCATGTATCATCTTAAATCATTTCACATTAAAATGTTCAACCTCCTTTCGTGCAGATGTGAAAGAATTTGCGAGCTGCTGGGGTGGGTCTTCGTCGGTGACCGTCGCGGGCAGTGACATGGAGTGGAGCTGGGAATCG
The DNA here is from genome assembly GCA_009763385.1 of Coix lacryma-jobi var. lacryma-jobi. Classification (NCBI taxonomy): domain Eukaryota; kingdom Viridiplantae; phylum Streptophyta; class Magnoliopsida; order Poales; family Poaceae; genus Coix; species Coix lacryma-jobi. Next base: position 153,863,909 of record CM019827.1, on the reverse strand, counting down.
GCTTTCATACAAAGCTCTGGTTGGCACAGCAGCTGCAGCGCGCCGAGCAACAATGTTGGCAGCCCCAAACAGTTGTTCGGACCCTGCCTCAGCGCGGCCTGCCAGAGGACTCTGTTGCCGTGCTCAGGGCGTGGATGTTCGATAACTTCCATCACCCATAAGTCTCATCCATGATTCAAGGCGCTTCATTCACTCATGATGTAAGTTACCCAAATTTTGTGGCATGTCCATTTGTTGATGTAGTGAAAGTTAAAATCTAAAAAAAAAATATGGCCTTAGTTAGTCCATCCTGGGAGTTGGTTTTTGTTTATTGGGTCGGAGCATCTATGTTGGTTGCAATAAGATGTTAATATTATCATGTTGTCTCATTTTTTTTAAAAAAAATGTTCATATGCACTGATGGTGACTAGAAAATATCAGGTGCATGCTATACCAGTTATTTGAATTTTTATTTTTCTCTTGCTATGAAGCAATGCACACTGACTTTCTGGCTTTCTGTGACGGAACGACCCTAATCCCATGGCCCACGTGTCCCTGTCAACCTCTGACAGCCGAACCCATGTTCCATGTGATTAAGACCTGTTCGCCACCGGGCTACATCAGTGCCCAATGTCCGCAGGATCATCTCACAATTCGGTTACAGCATTGCATACTTTTACAAATAACATCGGAATAAAGAGCGGAAGACTTAAATAACATTAGTTTTACAAAGCAGGGTTCCAAATAGAAATTAAGGTGCAGTTATTACAAACCAAGTTCTTGATAATGGAAATAGACATAGGCAACATAGTGGAGAACAGCAAAGATACTTATAATCACCCAGCCCGAGGGTGTACAACTATTCTTCGGCCTCATCGGCCTCTTCCTGGACGATGGTCACGCAGCAGGGTGCAAGACACATCGGGGACTCTGTCATACCTGCAGCATGGGTAACAAACCCTGAGTACTGGGGTACTCAACAAGACTTACCCGACTAAAGAAAAGGGAGAAGACTCAGGAATGAGAGGCTTAGGGTAGTCAAGGTAAGGCTTAAGCAAGATCAAGTATTTTGCAGAAAAGCATTTTTGTAAACCTTATTTTATTTTTGAAAGATTCAGTATTCCTCAATTCTTCATCGTTCATGATTCATTTTACATTTCAAAATATTCCTAGTTGAGAACCACTCTCCGTTGACAGTCAGTGACCAAGTCTCCATAACCGAGGAGCAACGTTAATCCGGATAAATAATACTCAGCTGAGGATCCCTATCCACACTGCATATGTAGCACCCAAGCTTGCATATGTCAACTCGTCTACCACGATTTCTCCAAGATTGGACCCGGTCCTACGCCACCCGGAAGTACAGTACACCACTCCTTTCCAGGTACGACGACCACGTGGGTACATGCTACTTCCGCCATCTCTCCACTCCCAGTGCGCGGTTGTCGGTCCCAATCAAGGATTTCTCGGAGCCAGAGCTTTCCGAAGTATGTGAATAGTTACAAGTCTTGACCAGCAGGCCCCATACGGATGGTCCCTAATTTTCCAGCCAGAACTACACCTTGGTTATATCTCACCCAAGCGTAATAGTCCTGTCAGTTTTTCAACCCTGTCCCGGTCGGTGTCAACTGTTGAGTCCCGGACTACAACATGACGGCACCGTACGCGCGGACAACCTCTTCTCGACAATGACCACATGCTAGCTAGGCAAGCAGTCATCGAACGGGAAGTAAAGCCAAATTCCCGTAAAGATTCTTTCAGTGATCACACTTTTGAAAATGACATTTTATTGCGAAGTCTAATTCAATAAGCATTGCTAAGCATTTTTCAAATACTTTTGAAAAACAGGTATCGGGTGTATCAGTGGTCAAGGTGGATAGTGCATCAATTAGGATAGCACACAACTCCTATAAACCTAATGCAGTAGTTTAACTCAAAAGCATTTAAGGAAAACATTTTATAAAACCAAGGAAGGGTTAAATGCACCGGGGCTTGCCTTGAAGAGCAAAGAGGGCAGGCTCGAGGGCGGCAGAGCAGTTGTCGGAGCTCGGGGTAGCCTCAGGGACAGGTTCGTCGGCGGCTGCCTCGATCTTGACTCCTTCTTCGGTGACTATACGAATGCAATGATGCATGCACATGAGTATGCTAGCATGAACAATGCAAAAACAGGGCATACAACATGAACCCTAATCTTTTTTTCTATTTTCCTTAATTATTTAAAAAGGTCATTTTATGAAGTTGCTCCAAAAATTACCAAATTAATCACATAAGTTCATTATGGTGTAGATAGATGGCAAAATAAATTTCATAATTTTTGGAGTTCATTAAGAAGCTCAAATAATTCCAGACATTAATTAACAAAAGGCACTATTTAACAATTAAAGATAAATGCTCAAAAATCAACTTGCTCCAAAAGACTTCAAAATTTCACCAGAGACTAAACATGGCATAGGAAGCTCACAAAAATTTATCTCATGATTTTTGGAGTTATAAATAATTTTCTAAAAATCCAAAACCATCCATTTATTAATTAAAAGAGGGATTTTACATTTTCAAATTCTTGCAGAAAAGTCAAGTTTCATATTTTTATAAAATTCTACACAGTGCATGGAGCATACCATAATTTTATCAGGATTTAAGGAACAACAGATTAATTCACAAAAAAAAGAGAAAACAGAACACTATTCACACTCTTTCAAAAAGGAAAAAAAGAAAAGAGCGCTGTGCAACTTCCTCGCATGGGCTCGGCCGAATCGCTGCGAGGCGGACAGCAGGGCTCGGGCGAGGCGGAAACACTCGGCCGTCCGAGACCTGGCTGGTAGGCTCGGGCGAGACGGAAACAAGCGTTTCGTCCGAGGCCTGGCCGGGAGGCTCGGGCGAAACGGAAAGCAAGCGTCCGTCCGAGGCCTGACTGGGAGGCTCGGGCGAGACGGAAAGCATGTGTTCGCCGAGGCCTGGCTCGGGCGAAGCGGAGAGCATGTGTTCGCCGAGGCCTGGCTCGAGCGAAGCGGAGAGCATGTGTTCGCCGAGGCCTGGCTCGGGCGAAGCGGAGAACGTGTGCTCGAGGCCTGGCTGGGAGGCTCGGGCGAAACGGAGTGGAAGCAGAGACCGGAGGCTTCGGGTGCTTACCACGGGTCGGAGGCAGGGCTCGGCTGCTTCGAGGGAGCGCGGTTCGCAGGCGTGCTCGAGGGTGTGGCTCGAGGGTGAGGCTCGACACGTGCTCGAGGGTGAGGCTCGAGGGTGAGGCTCGACACGTGCTCGAGGGTGAGGCTCGAGGGTGAGGCTTGACACGTGCTCGAGGGTGAGGCTCGAGGAAGGAGACGACCGCGGCGGCACTCCGGCGATCCGGCGATCCTGCGCAACACACGAGACCGCAAGGGCCTGGTTAGAGTCGCGCGGAGCCAAGGAAGCCGACACAGGGGTCAGGGGAAGATGATCGTGGCCGGAGAGGTAGTATTTGACGAACCCGAGTTCACCGGTGTTTCGTCGGAGTTTGGGAAGATGGGGTTACGCCGGGCGATTGGAGGCGGGGGAGGTGAAATTCTGGGGCTGAGAAGCTTCGTGAGCTCAAGGCGGAGCTTTCGGGCTAGGTGGTTGAGCGACGGAAGCTCTGGACTGGGCTGGCCACGGTGGCGGAGACGAGTGAGGAGCTCGGACTCCGGCGGTCCCTTTTATAGGCACGGTCGGGGACGGTAGAGAGCACGGGATGGTGTGGATGAGTTCGGCCAAGGCGTGCGCACTCGATTGCAGGCTGGCGGGAAGGACGGCGTGCGCGCAGGGGCCGGGTGTGCGTTCGCCGGCGACGGCCACGCGGCGGCGTCGTGCTGGGAGCAGTGGGGGACGGGGCGGAGGTCAGCGCTTTGCGCGTGCGGGTGCGGCATGATGGCGCGGGCGCAGGCGACAAGTCGGGAGCGGGCGTGCGGCTGCCAGACGCGCGTGGCGCAAGCGGCGCTGGCGCGCGGCCATGGCCGGGGCCCCCTCCTGCTCTGTGCCGGCTAGAGGTAGGGCATGAACAGGGCTAGGTCTAGGGTTTGACTTTCTGTATTTCGCAAATTACTTCCAAAACTTGAACTGAGCAGCAAAAACTCAAAACACCAAAGTTGTTCAGGAAAAAGGGATCTACAACTTTGTCAAAAAAATATTTTCAAATTCCAAACAGTTTTTGAATTAAATACGAAATCAGAAAAGGGGACACTTTTAGGATTTGAATAATTTCAAAATTACTTTTGATTTTACATTGAAAGTTGGAAATCTGCAAATATGAAAGTTGTTCCTTTTATCAAAATCTACAACTTTGCTTTTTGGACCAACCTCAAATTTTGAATAATTTTTGAATTACAAAAAGAGGGATAAAATCCAGGGTTTGGAAATCAGGGTTTTGCAAAGGGATTTGAAATCTGATTTTGGTTTTTGAACTTTGGCCAACACAACAAAACTTCAAGACATCCAACTGAACAAGAATTACACAAAGCTAGGCACAGAGGTGAAATTACCATTTTTGCCCTTATAGGAAGATTTGGGCTTTTACGGTTTTTGAAAAGAGATTGCTACACAAGTACTAAGCAAACATAAATGCAAGGCAAGAATGATTAGTGACTAATGATGATGACATGTCAGGTTAATTACAGTTAAACACCAGAGGTGTTACAGCCTTCCCCCCTAAAAGAAATCTCGCCCCGAGATTCCACGTCTTAAGAAGGAAAAGGCAAAACCTTACATCTACAGAGATTCGAGAAAGTCGGGATAGTTCTTTGCTAAGAAGTCGTCGGATTCCTAGGTGGCTTCTTCCTCAGAGTGCTGGTTCCACTGGATCTTGTACCATCTTGTGGTGGTTCTTTGGGTAACACGATCCCTGTGATCCAACACGCGAACTGGATACTCAGTGTATGACAGATCTGGTTCTAGCTCAACGCCTTCAACTTCAACCACATGTTCAGGTACTCGGAGGCACTTCTTGAGTTGGGAGACATGAAACACATTATGAACTGCTGAAAGATGATCGGGCAAACTTAGCTTGTAAGCGACCTTGCCACAACGATCCAGAATCTCAAAGGGACCAATGTAGCGGGGTGCTAACTTTCCTTTGACTCCAAAACGAGTGACTCCTTTGGTGGGCGAGACCTTCAGGTACACATAATCCCCGATCTCGAACTGTAGAGGTCGACGTCTCCTGTCAGCATAACTTTTCTGTCGAGACTGTGCAATCTTCATGTTCTCTTGTATATGCTTGACTTTCTCTTCCATATCTTTTACTAGGTCAACTCCAAAGAATTCCCTTTCTCCGGGTTCAGACCAATTGAGAGGTGTACGACAACGGCGGCCGTACAGTGCTTCAAAGGGTGCCATTTTGATGCTCTCTTGGTAACTGTTATTATATGAGAACTCTGCCAAGGGCAAACAGTCATCCCAAGTATCTGCGAAGGTGAGCACACATGCTCTCAACATATCCTCTAACACTTGGTTGACTCGCTCAGTTTGTCCATCTGTTTGCGGATGATATGCCGTACTATGCAAGAGCTTGGTTCCAAGTGAGGTATGGAACGCTTTCCAAAACTTGGCGACAAACTGGGTACCACGATCAGAGATAATGCTCTTGGGTATGCCATGGAGTTTCACTATGTGGTTCTTGTACAAAGTGGCATAAGTGGGGACGGTGTAACTGGTCTTTACTGGCAGGAAGTGAGCTTGCTTAGTGAGGCGATCCACGATCACCCATATGGAATCAAAACCTCTTGATGTCTTGGGTAGACCATTGATAAAGTCCATACTGATATCGTCCCATTTCCAAGCAGGTACAGATAAAGGTTGCAATTCTCCTCCGGGCTTCATGTGCACGGCTTTGACTTTCTGGCAGGTATCGCACTGAGCGACATATCGGGCGACCTCAATCTTCATCTTTGTCCACCAGAATTGCTGCTTCAAATCCTGGTATATTTTGTTGCTGCCGGGATGGATGGAGAATCTAGTCAAGTGTGCTTCATCAAGGATTAACTTTCTTAACTCAGGCACTTTAGGGACTACTAACCGATTCTTAAACCATACTACTCCTGCATCATCAATACTGAAACAATCAGCCTTTCCGGATTGGACCTTTTCGATGATGTGTTTGATTCCAGAGTTATCTTTTTGTGCAGCGATGATCTGCTCTCTGATAGGGGTTTCTATTCTGATATTATTCAGAGTTCCCTGTGGAATCATTTCAATATTCAACCTTTCCAGCTCATAACACAAAGAAGAATCATAGGGTTTCATCATCAGACAGTTGCAATAAGACTTGCGACTGAGTGCATCGGCGACCACATTCGCCTTACCCGGATGGTAATGCACTTCAAGATCATAGTCCTTAATTAACTCAAGCCATCTTCTCTGCCTCATATTCAGTTCCTCTTGAGTGAAGATATACTTCAGGCTTTTGTGATCAGTGTACACATTACAGGTACTGCCCAACAAATAATGACGCCAGATCTTCAAGGCATGCACTACTGCTGCTAACTCGAGATCATGAGTTGGATAATTCTCTTCATGTCGCTTAAGCTGTCGGGAGGCATAAGCGATCACTCGACCTTCTTGCATCAAAACACAGCCCAAACCAGTACCAGATGCATCACAGTAGACATCAAAGGACTTCTCGATGTTCGGCTGGGCTAACACTGGTGATGTGGTCAACAGTTTCTTCAACGTTTGAAAGGCTTGCTCACAAGCTGGTGACCAGACAAACTTCACAGAATTCTTTACTAACTCAGTGATAGGCTTGGCGATTCTTGAGAAATCTGGGATGAATCGACGATAATATCCTGCCATTCCCATAAAACTGCGGACTTGATGAACAGTGGTAGGTGGCTTCCAATCCAGAATGTCTGCCACTTTACCAGGGTCAACTGACACACCTTCAGCGGAAAGGACATGACCAAGAAACTGTATCTGATCTAACCAGAACTCACATTTACTGAACTTGGCATACAGCTGATGCTCTCTGAGACGGGATAGAACGATACGAAGATGTTCGGCATGATCTTCAGGGGTTTTTGAGTAGACAAGGATGTCGTCAATGAACACGACCACGAATTTATCAAGCTCTGGCATGAACACAGAGTTCATGAGGTACATGAAATGAGCAGGGGCATTGGTCAAACCGAAGGACATGACCAAGTACTCATATAGGCCGTATCTGGTGGTGAAAGCTGTTTTAGGAATATCTTCAGGACGAATCTTTATTTGGTGGTAGCCAGATCTGAGATCGATCTTGGAGAATACTTTGGCTCCAGCTAACTGGTCAAAGAGAAGATCAATACGAGGCAAGGGATATTTATTTTTGATGGTGACCTCATTGAGTGGGCGATAATCAATGCACATTCTGAGAGTCTTGTCTTTCTTCTTTACAAAGATTGCAGGACAGCCCCAAGGAGACGAGCTTGGGCGAATGAAACCCTTGTCCAACAAATCTTGTAATTGGATTTTTAGTTCTGCCAACTCTCTGGGAGGCATTCGATAAGCTCTGCGGGATATAGGAGCAGTCCCGGGCTTTAGCTCTATGGCAAACTCAACGTCACGATCAGGAGGCAGACCAGGCAAATCCTCAGGAAAAACATCAGGGAATTCGCAGACCACGGGGATGTCTCTGGTTTCCAGGACATAGGCGGTATTCAAAAGTGTGGCTGCTGGTTTTTGAGGTATTGGGAGTTGGAGAAGGAGCTTTCACAGGCATCTGCTAAGCAACTTGGAACTTAGCATTCATAGATAGGGTTCTGAAAACAACAGACTGATAGCTTCTTCTGATACAAAAGACTGATGACTTGATAAGGTGACTGACAGATGATACAGACCGATAAAGGGAAAAGATACGAAAAGAAAGATACATGCCAGACTTGGCAACAGACAGACTAACGCCCCCAAACCTAGACTAAGGTTTTAGGTAAGCAGATGGTACAGACACTACGAGTCTAGTCGTCGTCGATGATGATCATGTCTTCGTCGTCGTCTTCTTCGAGGATGAGCTCAGGCTCTTCCTCCTCGTCCTCGTCTTCAGCGTGGACGTCCTCAGCAGGTTCAATTTCTTCGTCCACGTCTGGCTCTTGTTCCACATCGGGTTCTTCCACTACTCCGTCCTTAGGGTCTTCCATAACCGGGGGTACCAAGGGGTGGAGTTGATCATACAGCTGATGCACTTCCTCATGAAGCATATCATTGAACTGTTCAATCTGAGCTGTGTACTGCTGCAGTCCGTGGAGCTGGGCTCTGGTAACGTCCTCGCGGGTCCAAGCATCATTGCGCTGCTCGATAGCGCGAACCGTATTCCGATTGGCCTGCTCCAGGGAAGCTCGTGCCTCATAAAACTCCAGGCGTGAGTGGTAGAAGTCATGCTCCAAGTTCTTCAGCTCAGCCTTCAGATCCTTGATCTCCTCCTTCAGGTTCTTACGGGTGCGGCGGGGAAAGCGACGACCGTTGGAAGATTCTCCAGTCTCCTCCCCAGCGCGTGGTGCTAGCTGGTGGCGTGGTACACCATGCGGTCCAGCGACTTGCGGGCAGTCAGCTTGATACGGGCCATGTCTGGATAAGAGAAGATGGATGAGAAAGGCTAGCAAGAACAGGTAAAGGCATACTACCCCAACGAACTTAGAGAGGAAGTTAACTTAAGTGATTATGACATGATGCATGAATCGTTCCTACGGAACAAAGCAATGCAATAAATAAAGTACATAGGGCTTAAAACATGTTGTTCCACTAGCTAGTGTTGCCATATGAGAGACAAGATGAGAGAAGCAATTTGGACTCAAAATAGTCAAGTTTAGTTTGTTTGGACTCAAAAGGTCTTTTGAAGTTTTCGCAAAAACGAACACTGCAACGTTAAAGTGAGATGCTCCGATACCACTCTGTGACGGAACGACCCTAATCCCATGGCCCACGTGTCCCTGTCAACCTCTGACAGCCGAACCCATGTTCCATGTGATTAAGACCTGTTCGCCACCGGGCTACATCAGTGCCCAATGTCCGCAGGATCATCTCACAATTCGGTTACAGCATTGCATACTTTTACAAATAACATCGGAATAAAGAGCGGAAGACTTAAATAACATTAGTTTTACAAAGCAGGGTTCCAAATAGAAATTAAGGTGCAGTTATTACAAACCAAGTTCTTGATAATGGAAATAGACATAGGCAACATAGTAGAGAACAACAAAGATTCTTATAATCACCCAGCCCGAGGGTGTACAACTATTCTTCGGCCTCATCGGCCTCTTCCTGGACGATGGTCACGCAGCAGGGTGCAAGACACATCGGGGACTCTGTCATACCTGCAGCATGGGTAACAAACCCTGAGTACTCCTCAATTCTTCATCGTTCATGATTCATTTTACATTTCAAAACATTCCTAGTTGAGAACCACTCTCCGTTGACAGTCAGTGACCAAGTCTCCATAACCGAGGAGCAACGTTAATCCGGATAAATAATACTCAGCTGAGGATCCCTATCCACACTGCATATGTAGCACCCAAGCTTGCATATGTCAACTCGTCTACCACGATTCCTCCAAGATTGGACCCGGTCCTACGCCACCCGGAAGTACAGTACACCACTCCTTTCCAGGTACGACGACCACGTGGGTACATGCTACTTCCGCCATCTCTCCACTCCCAGTGCGCGGTTGTCGGTCCCAATCAAGGATTTCTCGGAGCCAGAGCTTTCCGAAGTATGTGAATAGTTACAAGTCTTGACCAGCAGGCCCCCATACGGATGGTCCCTAATTTTCCAGCCAGAACTACACCTTGGTTATATCTCACCCAAGCGTAATAGTCCTGTCAGTTTTTCAACCCTGTCCCGGTCGGTGTCAACTGTTGAGTCCCAGACTACAACATGACGGCACCGTACGCGCGGACAACCTCTTCTCGACAATGACCACATGCTAGCTAGGCAAGCAGTCATCGAACGGGAAGTAAAGCCAAATTCCCATAAAGATTCTTTCAGTGATCACACTTTTGAAAATGACATTTTATTGCGAAGTCTAATTCAATAAGCATTGCTAAGCATTTTTCAAATACTTTTGAAAAGCAGGTATCGGGTGTATCAGTGGTCAAGGTGGATAGTGCATCAATTAGGATAGCACACAACTCCTATAAACCTAATGCAGTAGTTTAACTCAAAAGCATTTAAGGAAAACATTTTATAAAACCAAGGAAGGGTTAAATGCACCGGGGCTTGCCTTGAAGAGCAAAGAGGGCAGGCTCGAGGGCGGCAGAGCAGTTGTCGGAGCTCGGGGTAGCCTCAGGGACAGGTTCATCGGCGGCTGCCTCGATCTTGACTCCTTCTTCGGTGACTATACGAATGCAATGATGCATGCACATGAGTATGCTAGCATGAACAATGCAAAAACAGGGCATACAACATGAACCCTAATCTTTTTTCTATTTTCCTTAATTATTTAAAAAGGTCATTTTATGAAGTTGCTCCAAAAATTACCAAATTAATCACATAAGTTCATTATGGTGTAGATAGATGGCAAAATAAATTTCATAATTTTTGGAGTTCATTAAGAAGCTCAAATAATTCCAGACATTAATTAACAAAAGGCACTATTTAACAATTAAAGATAAATGCTCAAAAATCAACTTGCTCCAAAAGACTTCAAAATTTCACCAGAGACTAAACATGGCATAGGAAGCTCACAAAAATTTATCTCATGATTTTTGGAGTTATAAATAATTTTCTAAAAATCCAAAACCATCCATTTATTAATTAAAAGAGGGATTTTACATTTTCAAATTCTTGCAGAAAAGTCAAGTTTCATATTTTTATAAAATTCTACACAGTGCATGGAGCATACCATAATTTTATCAGGATTTAAGGAACAACAGATTAATTCAAAAAAAAAGAGAAAACAGAACACTATTCACACTCTTTCAAAAAGGAAAAAAAGAAAAGAGCGCTGTGCTCCTTCCTCGCAGGGGCTCGGCCGAATCGCTGCGAGGCGGACAGCAGGGCTCGGGCGAGGCGGAAACACTCGGCCGTCCGAGACCTGGCTGGTAGGCTCGGGCGAGACGGAAACAAGCGTTTCGTCCGAGGCCTGGCCGGGAGGCTCGGGCGAAACGGAAAGCAAGCGTCCGTCCGAGGCCTGACTGGGAGGCTCGGGCGAGACGGAAAGCATGTGTTCGCCGAGGCCTGGCTCGGGCGAAGCGGAGAGCATGTGTTCGCCGAGGCCTGGCTCGAGCGAAGCGGAGAGCATGTGTTCGCCGAGGCCTGGCTCGGGCGAAGCGGAGAACGTGTGCTCGAGGCCTGGCTGGGAGGCTCGGGCGAAACGGAGTGGAAGCAGAGACCGGAGGCTTCGGGTGCTTACCACGGGTCGGAGGCAGGGCTCGGCTGCTTCGAGGGAGCGCGGTTCGCAGGCGTGCTCGAGGGTGTGGCTCGAGGGTGAGGCTCGACACGTGCTCGAGGGTGAGGCTCGAGGGTGAGGCTCGACACGTGCCCGAGGGTGAGGCTCGAGGGTGAGGCTTGACACGTGCTCGAGGGTGAGGCTCGAGGAAGGAGACGACCGCGGCGGCACTCCGGCGATCCGGTGATCCTGCGCAACACACGAGACCGCAAGGGCCTGGTTAGAGTCGCGCGGAGCCAAGGAAGCCGACACAGGGGTCAGGGGAAGATGATCGTGGCCGGAGAGGTAGTATTTGACGAACCCGAGTTCACCGGTGTTTCGTCGGAGTTTGGGAAGATGGGGTTACGCCGGGCGATTGGAGGCGGGGGAGGTGAAATTGAGGGGCTGGGAAGCTTCGCGAGCTCAAGGCGGAGCTTTCGGGCTAGGTGGTTGAGCGACGGAAGCTCTGGACTGGGCTGGCCACGGTGGCGGAGACGACTGAGGAGCTCGGACTCCGGCGGTCCCTTTTATAGGCACGGTTGGGGACGGTAGAGAGCACGGGATGGTGTGGATGAGTTCGGCCAAGGCGTGCACACTCGATTGCAGGCTGGCGGGAAGGACGGCGTGCGCGCAGGGGCCGGGTGTGCGTTCGCCGGCGACGGCCACGCGGCGGCGTCGTGCTGGGAGCAGTGGGGGACGGGGCGGAGGTCAGCGCTTTGCGCGTGCGGGTGCGGCATGATGGCGCGGACGCAGGCGACAAGTCGGGAACGGGCGTGCGGCTGCCAGACGCGCGTGGCGCAAGCGGCGCTGGCGCGCGGCCATGGCCGGGGCCCCCTCCTGCTCTGTGCCGGCTAGAGGTAGGGGATGAACAGGGCTAGGTCTAGGGTTTGACTTTCTGTATTTCGCAAATTACTTCCAAAACTTGAACTGAGCAGCAAAAACTCAAAACACCAAAGTTGTTCAGGAAAAAGGGATCTACAACTTTGTCAAAAAGAATATTTTCAAATTCCAAACAGTTTTTGAATTAAATACGAAATCAGAAAAGGGGACACTTTTAGGATTTGAATAATTTCAAAATTACTTTTGATTTTACATTGAAAGTTGGAAATCTGCAAATATGAAAGTTGTTCCTTTTATCAAAATCTACAACTTTGCTTTTTGGACCAACCTCAAATTTTGAATAATTTTTGAATTACAAAAAGAGGGATAAAATCCAGGGTTTGGAAATCAGGGTTTTGCAAAGGGATTTGAAATCTGATTTTGGTTTTTGAACTTTGGCCAACACAACAAAACTTCAAGACATCCAACTGAACAAGAATTACACAAAGCTAGGCACAGAGGCGAAATTACCATTTTTGCCCTTATAGGAAGATTTGGGCTTTTAGGGTTTTTGAAAAGAGATTGCTACACAAGTACTAAGCAAACATAAATGCAAGGCAAGAATGATTAATGACTAATGATGATGACATGTCAGGTTAATTACAGTTAAACACCAGAGGTGTTACACTTTCCGAACATATTTCCTGGCTTTGTTTTGCATGATTTTGTATTGCTTTTGTTTTGTCTCTCTTGTTGGTAATGTTTTTCTTGTATGCATGTTTGAATTACATGTTTCTACATAGTCGCATTGCATAATACAATCCAACTATATCTAGAAATTTTTGATTTACAGCATGACTCATTGTCACCCTCGTCAAAAGGTTATGGTGATGCTGGTATTGAGGAGGGCAATCATGCTGCTGAGAAGGGACACTGCCCGCGGAGAGCTGCAGGGGCCGATAATGTGTGTGTTGTGTATGCTCGATATTTTCACCACATCACCCCGATGCTCCGTTCGGTCGAGAATCATGAAACGAAGGGTTACCAAAAAAAGCTCCAATATCATGTGGTTATATTTTAAGGAATGAAAAATGTGGAATTTGTTTTTATCCCTTGATTATAGTCAGATGCTTTTCCTTGTGTCTACCAGGTTCTAGCATATTGTTACGTCGGGGGAATTGGTGTCCTTGTATATTGTTTTGTTGTCAGTGCTTATTTTGTCTGTTACAAATTTCTAAAATATGAATAGCTACCATTATGTATAAGTGGAGGAAGATTGTACGCCATGGAAATTCAAAACAGGTATATAGAAGAAATTTCAAGCAAAAGTGAATTTTATGAGAAAAAACTTAAAATGGAATTTTGTTAGTATAATTTCACAGTATCATTATGTTATGGTGCGATCTATGTGTTTTTAATATAAAAGTTTAGTTGTCCCGTAGCAACGCACGAGCATGAACCAAAAAGAAAAAAAAGAAGACATTCTCTTCGTATTCCCACTCGCCTTGCTTCCCGGTGATACTTCCGTAAAAAAATATCAGAGCGCTCTCCCCCTTCTCATCCCAAAAAAAAAGAAAAAACAAACAAACCCAACTCTCCTCGGCTCTCGGTCTCTCCCAAGGAGGCGGCAGGCGACGCGACGGCGCCGCTCGCGGGTAGCGCACCGGCGGCCCCCTTCCCCCCTCTGCCCCCTGTGCGGGTGTCCAGGAAGTCTCCTCTCTGCCCCTCCCTCTCTCTCTCAATCTCTCGCGATGCGGGCAAGGGTGGCGGTGGCGCCGTGAGCGGCTCCGCGGTGGCCGTCCTTCTCCTGCCCCCTCGCGCCATCAGAGGTGGCCGACGGCGAGGGTGCCCTCGGTGTTGCCTCCTTCCGCCGATTTGCGTGTGTTCTTGTTCTCCATGAAACCCTAGCTTCCTCGGTTCGATGAAACCCTAGCTGTGGGTGGCCTCTTCCTCGTCGGCAGCGCCCGTGGCTCAGCTTGGCCGCTGGATCTGGTACTGCTTTACCCTCTTCTCTCCTCCATCTCATGCTCCTCCCCTAAATCGTTTGTCCCTCTATTTCCCCCTTTGCGCGCGATTGTGCGCCGCTGATAAGGACAACTGTTCATGACAATTCTTCTCTTGATTTCTTCTCTACATTCAACAGGTTGACCAGGAGAGTTGCAGCTATGAATCAAGCAGTCTCATCAATGCACCCCTTCTGAACCCAGGTCTCCTCAGTGATGCCCCTTAGATACGTTCCCTCCTCCATTTTCCTTTCATGTATTTTGAATGTTACAAAAAAAACTAGGATTTGAGAGTGGTGGACTTTTCTATGGTCATGGCAAAATTTATGCAAAAAATGGGTAACAAATTACAAGAATTAATGACTCCTATTCTAAAGTTCGATCCATTAGCTTTTGAGGCCGATTTGTTTAGCCAAATTTAGGAGCATCCATTTTTTGCCAACAATATTCAGGGTTTAAGTGCCTTCTATACATTGTTTCAGAGAGGCTTATTATTCTGTCATTTGGATTTAACTTCGCATATGCCATCTAGAACTGTATATTCATATATGCAGTTATATTTGTGTTGGTGATCCACCTGCAAGAGAGCAAGAAATTGGGTTATGAATGTTCTGTGAACCACGTTTGTTTCATACATGATATATTATGTTTTATTATCAGCCTGATTTTACTTCCTCTGTGCTAATTCTTGGTCATAAATGCTTGAAGCTCTTCAGTTAACTACTCCAACTTGGTATATGTAAGCTAATTCTTTGTTTACTGATTGCCTTACCATGCCTCTAGGTCATGTGCTGACAAAGCCATCTGAATACTGCAGGAGAGTCAGATTCATGGTCACAGTGTTTGCCTTTCATTTTACCATACTTCTCACT
Organism: Coix lacryma-jobi var. lacryma-jobi; assembly: GCA_009763385.1. Taxonomy (NCBI): domain Eukaryota; kingdom Viridiplantae; phylum Streptophyta; class Magnoliopsida; order Poales; family Poaceae; genus Coix; species Coix lacryma-jobi. Next base: position 153,848,892 of record CM019827.1, on the reverse strand, counting down.
TACATGACCTTTCATGTGATCAAGATACCTACAAGAGGGGGTTGGGTTAACTTTGGAGTTAGCATTTTCGTCTGTTTATTTGGGTGGCTCCTTTTGCTTCCTTCAGCAGTATTTTTGGACTGTCCATTGCCATCAGATTGGAGATCAATCAGGTGATTTCTTTTATCCTTCACTTGATTGTAGGTTCTCTTATCTCCTAACCCAAGATGAATCACATTTGGTCCTTTATTTTTTCCATATCTAGCAGTTAGTTTTCCTTTATTTGTTGCAGTCCTTCTGTAAACACTGATGTTTCTGGTCCATGATATATATATATATAAAATAATGTTTTACAGTGCAGCTTATTTTATAAAACAATTATAAAAACTAATGCTTTAGTTAATAAGTTATCAAGTCCATTGTGTGCCATTGACTTATATATAATAGCCCCTACTTACCCTTAGTTGATTTGGTATAAAAATGTCTGTTCATTTCCAATTTTCCAACTCCTTGGCTATCTCCAGATTCAGTACAGGCAGTTCCATCCATTACTATTCCTTCTTTCTATCCGATTAACACAGATACAGGTTAAGATTACTGTGACTCTTATTGATGTTTCAGCGTAGGCATTATTTTTAGCTTCACTTGACAAAAATATGGGTTTATGGATTTAAGGTTGTGTATTGTCTTCTTAGTTTTGGTGTTTCCTACTTGGTTTTCACAGAAAAAGGACCTTCTTCCTCCACCTAATCTGTTCTCATCATTGGAGGTGACAAAAAAATATGTTTTATTCCATAAACATCTATGGCGACGTATCTCGCTACTGCCCCCCATTAACAATGCAGTTATCTAATTTTTTGGGTCATTTTCTCAGCTTCTTGAGGGACATTACTTAATTGAATTTGGTGCAAATAAAATGTTGTGGTCACGTCCTATGTTTTTTATATGTTGATTACTTAGTTTGTACCCTAATAACTGTTAAGCGCTAGCGATATGTGTTTGTACCACGTGTTTTTGGCCTCTTTTACTTACTGTCGTAGTAGCAGTAGAATGCAGACAAAAGTTCCATCCAGATGTTATTTCCACTTATGGGTGTACTTTGCCACTGCATTAGGTCAATGCCTACACATAATGAGCATATTGAAACTAAGCATGATGGTCCCACACAAGAATGGAGAGCCCCCACCAAAACAAGCAGCAACAATCTGAAGAAGCAATTAAATATCAATCAAAGACATGAGCTTATATGACATCCTGTTGACTTTCCAATGGACTTGCTGTTATGTGTGGAGAAAACTTCATGTCCTATTATTAGGTACATTTTATGTCATCTTTTCATACGTTTTAGTGGATGCTTGCTATTTTTATATAGTTACTTGCTTCAGGGGATTCCCTATGAGAGATTGTTGATGGCAGTAGTCAACTCTATTTTATTTTCCTGTGTTTTACATTTTAGAGTGGGAGCTTGTATTGTGAACTTCATAGCCAATTGTGAGATTGTGGCAGCCCCTTTTTTCAATCATAGTGCTTAATTAGAAGTACTACGTAGCTATCAAGATTAATCTAGATTCCTATATATCTGGACTGTGCTAAAAATCCAGCTAGTTGCTGGTTGTGGATGAGTACCTGAATAAAAGAAACTGAGTTGTATAGATTTTTTCGTTCCTGTTATGATCTCGTGTTTTGTCCTGACTTATTTATGTTTTTTCTCCTAGGATTTGAAAGGATTCTTGAATAATTTAGACTTGTGACTTATATATTATATGCGTTGTTGTGGATGATATTGGATTCATATATGTGGATGTGGACTTGTAGATGTATTATATATATATATATATTTATATGAAATCCGACCACTATATATATATTTATATATGTGTGTGTTGTGGTCAGATTTCATATAAATACATTTATTTTTTTCTTCAAAAATGCACCGTAGGGACGGCTGGTGATGGAACCGCCCTTACAAATAGCATTTGTAAGGGTGGTTGGTGATAAGGGCGGTTCTATCACCAACCGCCCTTACAAATGCTATTTGTAAGGACGGTTCCATCACCAACCGTCCTTGGGAAACACCAACCGCCCTTACAAATGCATTTATAAGGGCGGTTGGGGAACCGCCCTTACAAATCATCGATTTGTAAAAGCGGATGCACAAGGGCGGTTCTCCCAACCGCCCTTACAGTGCATCACCAACCGCCCTTACAGTGCTCTTGTGTTGTAGTGACGTAGTAGTACTGTAACCTGTAATAGCTCTAACAACTATAGCCAGGAACCGAGCGAGGCATATAACCCCCCACACCCCCAGGGGGGGGGGGGGGGGGGGCATTACCACATGCGTGCATGATTGAAGAATCTTGATGGTAAGAACCCAGGCACGCTATATTATTGTGTCAAGCTTACTTGCCCCTTTGTACGGCATGTCCCAGCATCTTTTTGATTCCGGTGAACATGTCACGTGATGTAAAGGGTTCTTGTTGGGAGTGATATAAACGAATATATGAATCGGATAAACCATGGAAAACTGTTGAGATTTGATAGTTTTATTAGTTGGTTATTATGGTGGACATCGTATAGCTCCTTCCTCATTATTACCTCTTACTCCTTGATTGATTGATAAAGTGATTCTTGAAAGTAGAAATAACTGAGATTGATTGTATTCCATGAATGTTACACAATTACATGTAGAGGCTGGGGAGGCGTATGAGTCATCCACACAGTCATGGTGCATGCCACAAATCAAGGGCTGTCTACCATCTATAATTACAATAGTCTAACAATTCTAGTTGATTCTGGTTGATAGGAGAAGGGTGGACAACTACTGGGTGGTAATAAATAGATAGCCGTGAGAAGAGTATCTTTTTTCCTCCTAGCTTTCAACTTGAATGGAGAAGTGATTCTTATCTATTTTTCACTAGAGTTTGGATAGAATAATTTTACGATTTGGTTGAGTAACTCCCATGGTCGATACTCGATAATAGATATAACATGGTCCGAGGAGCTACGCCAAACGACCAGACAGTCTATATGGGGCATTATTGTCAAACTAGCTTGCTCTGAATCCCATGTCATCGCTTGACCAAATTAATTATTACCCAGAACAATAATTAACGGTTATGCCGTAGCAATAGCAGAACGTGCTACGCACAAGGGGAAGCATTTGGTTGTTATATACGGGCCTGTTTGACAAAGTTGTGCTTCCTGATTCTCCAGCTATGCTCTCTAATTTTCTCGTGAAGTGATTCTGTGGCTGAAAGTGATTCTCTTTGATTATTTAACATAAACTCTCAAAGTCAGGATGGAGAATCACTTCACAGAATCAGGTGCTACTTTTTTCAGCTCTCAGCCTCTCAGTTTATTTCAGAGAATCACTTCACAGAATGAACAAAGAATTACTTTTCGCTGAAAGATACGTTTGTCAGTCAGGAGTGATTCTCCCTGAGAATCAGCTCCCTGGAGCGCTCGCAAACGCACCCTATATCTTACATGTAATATTTTATTACTCACAAGGGCGGCATTTTGGCATGGAGGAACATGGGAAAAGAAATATAGCAACTTTGTGTGTGTGTGAATTAAAACTAGGACGTATGGATGTGAATTGTGATCCTCAGCTCGATGGACACACATGTACTGTACATAATAGAAGAGTTGACATTGGTGCGTTGTATATATGACATGATAATGCAAAAGTACGTACAAATTAAAGAATGAACCTTCATGGCTTCATCATATGAATTGCACTGGCAAATTGTCATTTCTACCTCATCAGTCTAGGATACTAGTTGCTGATGAAAAATGCATGTGGATGGATGAACCACACAGTATATATTTAGTAAATGAAGTGCCCATGAGAATGTATATAAATATAAGTATAATACACTATTCGTGGAAAAAAAATCCTTCATAGACAATAACGTGGAATAATAGGTGGAACAAGAAAATAGAACAAAAATAAAAAGATCGAAATATCGCAAGCGGCGAGCGTAGGGGTAGTAATGGATCGTGGCATTTATCCTTCTTTCACAATTCAATTTAGCACTATCTAATTTTAGCTTAAAATAATATAATATTATGATCCGATCCTTATTGAGCTCGATCATATTGTAGTATGATGTTTATTAAGCTCGATCCTTAGATTTGTTTGGTTAAATTAGAGGACCTCTCCCACTCCGTAGACGGGTGCGATGGATTTGGGTGGGGACATAAGCAGCTAGGCGCACATGCACAGGATCGACCAACCACGCACAGCCCAAAAGGGGTCGGCGTCGACAGTCGAGGCATGGCGGCACGTCCATGAATTATTCTGTAGGAACGCGCGCGCTAGCTAGACAAGCTAGCTAGCATATGGGAGCCGAGGCGAGCCCAGCGCAACATGCAGGAGGGTATATACTACTGTATATACACATGGCGGCATACTCCCATCCCATCACATGCGGCATTCTTCCTGTTACGAAACAACACGCCTGTTCCCTACAGGCACCAGTTGATGATCTCATCCATCCCTACAAGATTAAAGGACAGGATTAGTTTAGCAGTTAATTATTAGTAGTTAGACTTATCCCTGTGCGGTTCCAACACAGGCAACCGCATGGAATTATCCAAAGTCGCGTCCGTACGACGCAACTCCCTTGTATATAAATACTTTTCAAAGATCAATGAATAATATAGTTCATCTCTCTGTTCATTTACATTCTCGATTACAACACGTCATCAGCACTTTGTTCTTCCAGAACAGAGAAGAGAAGAGGAGAACGACAGACCGAACGGTAAGTCCCCATGGCGAAGATCGACTTACCGACTGATGTTCTCCGTCGCTTGTTCTTTGCCCTTCGCCGCGCCGGTGGAGTTCGTCATGGCCCCGTTCGCCACCACGGCCACCATGGTCCGCGCCGCAGCGTCTTCGAGCGCCTTGGGCCTCGCATTCGCCGCGACGTCGTTCATGGCGGCCCTGGACGTTTCGGCCGCCTCTTCAACTCTGCTGTGCGCGATCTTCGTGGACAGGCAGCACCATCCCGTCGCCGATGGGTCCCTCGCTGGCGCCGTCACGCTTCTCCCCGCATTGTTCGTCTGCAGAGCCAGCCACCGTCTCCTCACCATGGTGGAGACGGCTCTGGCCCCAGCAACCCGCCCGTGGAGGACGTCGTGGCGCCGCCCGTCGCTGCTGCACCGGTTGCGGTGCCGGCATACGCTCCAATGGAGCCAATGTCCCCGGCACCGGTGACGCCGCCTCCGCGCTTCTGGTGTGACTTCTGTAAGAAGTTCACACCGACCCCACACTCGCTAGAGTTCGCCGCACCACGCCTCCCTCCGCTGGACCCCTGGCTGCTTGCGACGGAGGCCGCCCCTGCGCTCAACACCGAGGAGTCCAAGCCTGCCCTCGGCCTCGGCGACTACTTCAACACCGCGGCGCGCACCGGGGCTTCTCCGTACTGGCTGATGGCGGGTCCTTCGGCTCCGCCACCACCCTCACCGCCACGGGCCCCACCGGCGACGCGCGCGGAGGCTGCGGCGCGGATGAAGGCGGCGGTTCTGCCTCCGTCACCACCCTCACCGGCTCGGACCCCTCCGTCGACTCGCGCGGAAGCCGCGGCGAGGATGAGGGCGGCGGCCCTCCCTCCATCTCCACCTCCGGCTGAAGGATCCGCCACCACCCCTAACTCCCTTCGCCGGCTCCTTGGGAAGAGGGTGGCGGCGGTGGATCGACGCCCGAGAGTCCATCGGCCGGCGTCGCAGCTCCCGGTACTCGGCCTTCCCCGTGCGGAGGCCCTCAACGAAGGCGGCGGCGGCTTCTACTCCCCCGACGAGGGGGAGTCTTCCTCCACTTGACTCCAACGAACGGTGGCGCACAGGAGGTGGTCCGGGGGCGGTGGATCTGCGGCGGCCTTGCGGATCGACGGGCGGCGGCTTTGCGGCGGCGGCTGCGGGAGGCAGGTTAGGGTTCAAACCCTAACCGACCCACCCGAACCGGCCGGCTTATATAGGCCAGGCCTATTTGGGCCGCGCAGCCCACTACTTCCCCCCCACCCTGCTGTGCGCCAGTGAGGCCTAATTGGGCCCAAATCTCAAGATTCGTTTCTCTTTGGCCCAGTTGGTCTTAATCTTTTATTATTTACCTATTTTAGCCTTAATTCGTATATGACTCTGTTAGTCCCTATGATTAAGAGCTATAAATTAAGTACTTTTATATTCTAGTCATTGACTTATATGTATTTGTACTCGTGGTATTTTATATATCATTATAAAATATCCGCCTGTGATATTGTTCGAAAGTATTTGTCCCCAAGCGTATGACAAATCCAATTTGCAATATCCCGATAATGACCTTTGAACTTGCAATTTATTTATTTATTTTTGCAATCGATCATATTATTTAAGCCAATATATGCTTTAATCTTAAAGCATCATGCGCTTAAATAAAGGATGCAATATTTTATGTGTATTTTCTCATTATATATTATATAACGCGCATGTTCTATATTTGTTTGTTGGCCACTCCACAAGGTAGGACTATAGTTGCTACTGCGGGATCTACACCAAGTCTACAACTTAGTGACTATCCTCAACGTGCGTACCCAACATCCCAATTTAGAACATTTGGTCTACATCCTTTCACAAAGATGACTACCATTAATTTGCATTCTTATTGGCCACTCCATAAGGTAGCACCATAGTTGCTACTGCAGGATCTACACTAAGTCTACAACTTAGTGACTACCCTCAACGTGCGTACCCAATTCGTTTGCAAATTAACTAAGGTCTACATCAATTTTGATGACTACCTTAAGACGCGTTCATACAACATGCATAATTACTCGGCATCTACTGTTAACACAGATTATGCCCATTTAGAGGTCTACGCCTTTTTGGCGACTACCTCCAAAATTTTATTATTATGCATATGAGATTTTTACACTATTATTAATACAAGTTTAACTTGTCTCTTTTTGCATCCCATATTACAACACACCACGACATTTTAATAACTTAAAATATTTTCGATGGTTTGCCTCATGTAGGATCAATGACCGTCAAAGAGTTTGATTTGTTAGCTCTAGATGGCCACAACTATCCCACATGGGCCGTGGACGTAAAAGTAAGTCTTGCGTCCCGTGGACTTTATCGAGCGGTGTTACCACCCGAAGAGGGTGTTGCACCACTTGAAGATCAACATGTATACACGGCCTTATACATGATTAGGAGCCACATTCATCCTGACCTTGAGGCTGAATATTTGTTGGAGGAAAATCCACGAAACCTTTGGAATTCTCTTAAGCAACGCTATGAACAGCAAAAGGCCCTCATTTTGCCTGCAGCAAACTACGAATGGACCCAACTTCGCTTACAGGATTTCAAAACTATAAGTGACTACAACCATGCTGTCCATAGGATTTGCTCAAAGTTGCAATTCTGCGAGAAAGAACCCACAGATGCGGATAAGATAGAAAAAACTCTGTCTACTATGCTTCCCGCTGAAAGGATTCTTCAACAACAATACCGTGAAAGGCGTTTCCAGGTCTATTCTGAGCTTATACAAACTCTACTTGAGGCCGAAAAACATTCTGAACTTATGGTTTGGAATAATCAGCAGCGTCCAATTGGGTCTGCTCCACTGCCTGAAGTACATGCATATACTCAGAATAAACCCAAAACTAATGATAGATCTCCAAAGACCTATCACCAAGGAAACACCAAGAAGGGTAAGCAACAACGCAGACGCAATAAGAAATTTCAAAATCGTGTTCCCAACAAAGGTAAGAACATTTCCAAGCACAAAAATGACAAACCTGTGTGCCAAAAATGTGGTTGTTATAGCCACATCACAAAGAAATGTCGTACCTCGAGTCACCTTGTTGATCTCTACTTAAAGTCCGTGGGTCGTGAACGCGTTACAAAAGGACAGAAGTAAGAAGCCCACTTCAATCTTCGACCTGATGATACCAGGGGAGAGGTTGCTTGTTCATGATCCGTTCCAGTGGAACCAAGTAACAACAACATACCTAAAGACGAGGATCTCAACAACGCGGAGAATATGATTGTGGAATATGCTTCCAACGACATATATGGAGACTTTTCTTAAAGCTCCCAATCTCTTAGATTCTGAAGTCCATAAGTCCTATGTAACTATAGTTATTATAACCTTTTTATGTCCTAAGTGTTGTAAATAGTTTATTATAGTGCCACTATATTTGTTCGATATCCAATAAGTGTATGATATACATTTGATATTCGATCAATAAAGTATGTATTCTATATATTGTTAAGAGAATTTTATAATCAAATTCCTCGTTTATATATAGTTTTCAACGGGGGTCAAACCGATGGAGGAGGAATTATGCCTAGTGGACAGTGGCACCACTAATTCTATTCTTAGGGAAACGAAATATTTCCAAACTCTTGTTAAAAGACAAGGAAATGTTTTGACAATCGCTGGACGCGATGCAACGATAGTTGGTACTGGTCGTGCCACTATTGTACTTCCTATGGGTACCCAAATTACAATCGAGGATGCATTATTGTATCCTGATTCAAAACGTACCTTACTAAGCTATAGAGATATCCGTCAAAATGGTTTCCATATAGAAACCCATTATGAGAATAACGAGGAAATTCTCCTTGTTACTCAAACTAGCAGATATGGCAAACGCATTGTTGAGAAAATTCCATCTTTTCCGTCTGGTTTGTACTACACATACATCAAACCCGTACCACATGTTGCGTACAAGGTAATTTTTCAGAATGTTGATGCATTCAAAACATGGCATGATCGCCTTGGTCATCCCGGAGTAGGGATGATGCGGAAAATTATCAGCAATTCTAATGGTCATGAGTTAAATACTGCTAAATTCCCGAAATCTTCAGATTTTATGTGCACTTCGTGCGCTACAGGGAAATTGATTTTACGTCCATCGCCCGTTAAAATCCAAAATGAGCCACTCAAATTTCTTGAACGCATTCAAGGCGATATATGTGGCCCTATTCAACCAACGTCTGGACCGTTCAGGTATTTCATGGTTCTAATAGACACATCTACTAGATGGTCTCATGTGTGCCTTTTGTCCACACGCAACCATGCATTTGCAAAGATTATTGCCCAAGTTATTAGGCTTAAGGCTAATAACCCTGAACATCAAATCAAATCGATTCGAATGGACAATGCTGCCGAATTTTCTTCCAAGGCTTTCAATGACTATTGTATGGCTTTAGGAATTCAAGTTCAGCACTCTGTCCCATATGTCCATACACAGAATGGTTTAGCAGAATCTCTTATTAAGAGAATTAAGCTCATTGCAAGACCCTTATTACAAAATTGCAACCTACCAACTTCTTGTTGGGGTCATGCAGTCTTACACGCTGCTGACTTAATTCAATTGCGACCAACTGCATATCATGTAGTTTCCCTACTGCAATTAGTACGTGGGAATATGCCTAATATTTCCCATCTGCGAAAATTCGGTTGCGCTGTATACGTACCGATCTCACTGCCTAAGCGCACCTCTATGGGTCCACATAGGAAACTTGGTATCTATGTGGGATATGAATCTCCATCGATTATCAAATACCTAGAACCCCTTACAGGGGACTTATTCACGGCCCGATACGCTGATTGCATATTCAATGAGGATCATTTCCCGGCATTAGGGGGAGACTACAAGTACCAAATCGAATGCTAGGAAATCGACTGGAATGCCCAAGGCATTTCCCACTCAGATCCACGTACTCAAGAAACTGAACAACAAGTTTAGAAAATCATAAATTTGCAACATATTGCAAATAACCTGCCAGAAGCATTTACTGATTATAAGGGTGTCACTAAATCCTCTTATCCTGCTTGAAATGCACCCGAAAGAGTGGAGGTACCAATAAAAACCATTCAGCCCCCACTTCCAAAGAAGAGGGGGAGAAGTACGGCCGCTCCCAAGGATAATGCTTCAAATAAGCGTCCGAGGATACCGAAGACTAAATCCTCGAAATCAGTGAATCTAAACCAACCTCAAGTTGGTAGACACCCGACAGTGGATAAAAGTTCAACGCCAGGACCTAATCCACAACCCGGATCAACGGTGCACCCAAACACTGATCCTGGGACATCGGAACACCCTGACTCCATAGTTTTAGGAAATGTCGAGTCACTATATGGGGTGAAAGAAATTTCCATCAATTACATTGATTCTGGAGAATCATACGATCGTAAGACTACTGTTGTCAACATGTACTTCTCCGCAGGAGTTGCAGAAATCTTTCTCAATGACCCAGAACCTAAGACCATGGCAGAGTGCAAAAAGCTCTCGGACTGGGCTCAATGGAAAGAAGCAATCCAAGCTGAGATAGCCTCGCTCACTAAAAGGAGGGTATTCACATCTGCGATGCCCACACCTTCTAAAGTCTTTCCTGTAGGCTTTAAATGGGTTTTCATCCGAAAACGGAATGAAAATAATGAGGTGGTGAGATATAAAGCAAGGCTCGTAGCACAAGGGTTCACGCAGAGACCCGACATTGATTACAATGAAACATATTCTCCCGTAATGAGTGGAATTACTTTCTGATACTTAATATCATTGGCAGTTCAAAATCATCTATCTATGCAGTTGATGGATGTGGTGACAGCATATTTATATGGGTCACTTGATTCGGACATCTATATGAAGGTTCCCGATGGAATCCAAATTCCGAATCCAAACGCAAATCGCAACATGTATTGTGTAAAGCTACAAAAGTCATTATATGGCTTAAAGCAATCGGGTCGGATGTGGTACAACCGACTGAGTGAGTTCCTTCTCAAGAAGGGATACTCCAACAATGATGATTGCCCATGTGTTTTCATTAAGAAATCTCCAACGGGATTTTGTATTATATCCGTATATGTTGATGATTTAAACATCATTGGCAATCCAAAGGATATAAATGAAGCACGTAATCATCTCACAAAGGAATTCGAGATGAAGGATTTGGGTAAGACCCGGTATTGCTTGGGCTTACAAATTGAGCACCGTCCTACAGGGATTTTAGTGCATCAGTCAGCCTATGTCTAGAAAATTTTGGAGAAATTCAAAATGGACAAATCATACCCCATCAAAACACCGATGGTTGTTCGTTCCTTAGAATTAGGGAAAGATCAATTTAGACCACCGGATGTTGGTGAAAAGATATTAGGACCAGAGGTTCCATATCTCAGTGTCATTGGCGCACTTATGTATCTTGCAAATTGCACCAGGCCTGATATCGCATTTGCAGTAAACTTACTAGCTAGGCATAGTGCGAAACCCACTCGTCGTCACTGGACGGGAGCAAAGTGTATCCTCAGATACCTTAATGGCACAAAAGATCTTGGTTTATTCTTTAGGAAGAATCATGATCCCAGTATGATTGGCTACACAGATGCCGGTTACTTATCTGATCCTCATAACGGAAAATCCCAAACATGATTTGTATTCCTTCGTGGAGGTACGGCTATTTCATGGAAGTCTTCTAAACAGACCATGATGTCCACCTCTACTAATCATTCTGAAATCATTGCTCTATATGAAGCATCACGCGAATGCGTGTGGCTTCGCAGAATGATTAACCACATACAACAATCATGTGGTATTGGTTCAATCGAATCACCTACGATTATCTATGAAGATAATTCTGCTTGTGTTACACAGATGCAAACAGGTTACATAAAGAGCAATATCACTAAGCACATTATTCCTAAGTTGTTTTATCCCCATGAACTACAAGAAAGTGGGGAAATAGACATCTTACAAATCAAGTCTTGTGATAATCTTGCAGATCTTTTTACTAAGTCCTTACCATATTCTGTATTTCATAAATTGGTATATGGAATTGGTATGCGGCGACTTCGAGACTTGCAAGAATCAGGGGGAGAAATCTCCTAGATATCACCTGTACTCGCATCATGTTATACTCTTTTCTTTAACGAGTTTTACTCACAAGGTTTCTTGTTAAAGTTTTTAATGAGGTAATATTAACATAAGCGTGTGTCATATTTTCTACTTTCCCCATCGGGGTTTTTATAGTAAATATCAAAGACACATATTGCCCTCACAACTATTCATGGTTTTTCCTGAAAAGGTTTTTTTTTCATGAGAGTTATCCTAGAGGCAATACCAATGATACGTCGTCATATTTTCTCCTGAATTTTCCCACTGGGTTTTTATAGGAGTTTTAGCGACCTATCCATATTATAATGCTCTTTATATTTTTCCTAAATGGTTTTTAGAGGAGTCATTAATATGTCGTATCTTCAATATTTTCCCCGCTGGGTTTTTGTTTGGAATACCAATGACATAGTGGTTTATTTAAATCACACACATATATATACATATTCCTCAGATTTTATGGGTTTTTCGAGGAATCCAAGCTTACAACATCATTGATTTCAAGGAAGATTCGATCAAGGGGGAGTGTTACGAAACAACATGCCTGTTCGCTACAGGCACCAGTTGATGATCTCATCCATCCATACAAGATTAAAGGACCGGATTAGTTTAGGAGTTAATCATTAGCAATTAGACTTATCCGTTCCAACACAGGCAACCGCATGGGATTATCCAAAGTCGCGTCCGTACGGCGCAACTCCCTTGTATATAAATACTTTTCAAAGATCAATGAATAATATAGTTCATGTCTCTGTTCATTTACATTCTCGATTACAACACTTCCTTCATGATTAGTTGAGCGCGCGGTGTGCACCACAAAAGTACGATCGTTTCGTACGTACACTGCACAGGCACAAGCACAAAGCGCGCGATCCGTCGCGCGCGCGCTGGGCGGCGGACGACGAAACTCCGTGGCCGCGTGGTGGTCCATCGTCCCGGCGGGCTCTCCCTCCCGCCTAACGGCCCAATCATGCATTTGCATGCTGCCATCTTATTCTCTCGCTCTCGCCCTCGCATCGATCGATCGATCGATGCCGGGGCATAAGGGCAGCACGTGCAGCCACTGCGCGGCGCTCAACATGGCCGCGCACGCCGCTTGTCCCCCGGATCTTGCCTCCCCAACCCCCTGCCCTCCCCCCGGCCGGCCTGGCCCTCACCAATCATCTCTCTCGTCGTCATGCCGCTGTGCGCATATCCCATCTCCTCGCCCCGTCGCCATGATATATACTCGCGTGATGCCCACAGTCCCACACACGCACAGCGCCCATGATGATTATTAGGTCGCGCGCGCTGAGAACTGCTAGGCGCTCCATCCATCGTCCGTTATCCTCTTTCTCAACACGTACATTGCCCTTGCCGCCAGCATCCTAGCTTCTGGCTTCCTGGAGCAGTGCCGCCTCCATACAAACGTACGACACCCGCTACATACGGATCAACTTGTTGATTTGGCCTGGCCAGCAGCGGCGCCGGGTGCCAGACAGAGATCTCTCTATCTCTGTTCCGCCAGAGATTGATTGACCCCTCCTGTGCTGTGCTGTTCTCTGCTGTGCTGTGGGTGTTTATATGGGTTCTTGGGTGCGCACCATTACAACGCCCTTCAGGAAAGCCTGCACCATCTTCGGTCCACATAAGGACGGCGGCAAGAAGACGCAGCAGCCAAACTCAGGTCAGTCGTTGTTCATTGTCAATTAAGATGGTTCGCAGCTTCGAGCGCAGCATTATTCCTTTTCAATTCTTCCTGCAGCAGGTACGGTAGCTGATCACATGACTCCCAAGCAATCTGATTGCATTGTTTCTGCATGCAGCCATGGTGCAGCACGTCGAAGCCGAGAGGGCCAATAAGCTGCACGGCGAGGTGATGGCGTGCGCCTACGAAGACGTGCAGGTCATGTGGTCCATGCTGGACCAGGCAAGGATCCGGGATCTCAGTGACAGCTCGTGACCGCCGCCAATTGTCCGTCCACACGCTTTTTCCTACAGCCACCCGCAACAACAGTGGAGATGCAGACATGGATGGAGTACATAGCAAAATATCTTCTCCTCCTCATCAGTCATCACCCCAAACATTCCCATCCCACTTGCTTTCTTGGGCCTTGAATTGAAAAGCTGATGATCACCCAAGCTATTTTGCTAGCAATTTGCACCGATCAATCGAGCCCGGAACTATGTAAGTGCCCGTTTTGTACCTAGCTAGATTTAGCTTTTCTTTTGGAGGTTGCAGCTCAGTTGAGAGTTTGAATCCCCACTGGCACTCTCTTCTCTTTGAGGTGCTTGATTGGAGAGATGTACATTGCCACCCATTGGTCTAATTGATTGCTGCAATCGTTTCCTTGTTTCTTTCAGTTTGATATATATGTCTGAAGTTTATAAATCACTACTCTACATTTGACTTTTAGATAGAGGCGGTTTGGTTATAGCTCGCCTCTAACAATAGGAACATATTAAAATATAGATTTTATATAAAGACGTAGTACTCGAAGAAATTATAACTTTATAGTTAATGATTTTTTTATTTAAAATCATTTAATGCTCAAGAGTTTGTTTAAAGTTCCCATAATTTGAATTCAATAATTTAAGTTTTTCAAATTACCTTTGACGGAAAAACGCCTCAAACCAAATCTGTAGTAGTAAAAGGGATCTGTATGAATACTTTTTTTATTTGTGATCATTTAGTGCACATAAATTATGTTTTAAGTTTTCCGATTTTTAAATCTATATTTTTAATTTATCAAAATATTTTAGATGAACAAAAACTTAAACCAAAGTTGTAGTATAATATGTAATTTTATAGTTGGCAACATTTTAATTGGAAATCATTTAGGGCCTAGAAATTCTGTTGTGAGATTAATCATAATATTTTAGAATTTTGCAAATAACTTCGAATGGAGGGACGACCTAAGATAAAGTTATAGTACTTGAAGAGATTTTAAACTTTCCAATCCAATTTCTTAAATTTTAATTTGTTTATGGTCTCCAATATGGTCCAATATGCATTACAATATTTCCTAAAGTGAGTAGAAAACGAACTTAGTCACGAGTGCCTTTGTGGTGCGGTATTAAACAGCAAGGCTCGAGACTTGAGGTCGTGCCTTTGATCCTCGCGACCTCACATGCTCATTTTTGTATAAAATATCACTGAGACTTGTGACTTCTCGCTCGCTCGGGCTAGCTGATCGGTGTCTCCTAGGTTTTTTTTTTGCTATTTTTTTGTACGATTAGCAAATTTTGGAAAATGATTTCCAGAGACGATTGGATTTATCCATCGCTAGAAATTGACTTGTAGGGTGTGTCAAGTCTCTACAACTATAAAACTCCCTGGAAAACAGTAATTCACCAAAGCTGTTGAATGTCTCAGTTTAGTTCCTGTATTATGTTGTTTGCTGATCACTCGAGGTTGTTGTTGCGGATACATAGGTGTATGCCGAGTCTCTGAGTGATGAGTGATTGTCAACTGGGATGATGCGCATGTTCTTTGGCTTGTGTTGTGCAGGTGTCGAGCACGGAGACAGTGATCAGAGGCAAGATGAAGGTCAAGTAGAGACGTGCCGTGCCGATGGACCGAGAGTGGCGAAGGGCGGACGTGAGGCTTGGACTGAGGGACCGGTGGCCCGAGGATCAGCTGTGGTGGCTGGCAGCCTGGGACATCGACGATCGGAGAGTTGCGGGCATGGTGTTGCTTGGGTCGAGGACCTGGGGACATGTGTCGGTGGACAGGGTGCACGGGCGGTGCATCCCCTCTACAGCTTCGGTTTGGTGGTAGAGCCAGAGAAAAACCATCGGGTGGACGGTTTACAGGTTTGGACCTCAAAACCTGGGTGCTGATGGTTTGCGAGTTTGGCCACAAAACTCGGGCTGAGGACGGTTTCCAGGTTTGGGCCTCAAAACCTGGGTGCTGCGGGTTTGCTGAGTTTGGGCCACAAAACTCAGGCTTGGTGGGCTGGTTTCCCGGTTTGGGCCTCAAAACCGGGGGTTGGCTGTGAAGGCTGGTTTCCCGGTTTGGGCCACAAAACCGGGGGTGCGACGTCCAGGAAAAGGACGCAGAGCGGTGGCGGCACGTGGCGGCAATCGGGAGGTTGCGTCGAGGCAACGCTACGAGTTGTGCGGGCGTGGCCGTCGGATCCACCTACCACCGAGTTGGTCCAGAATAACCTTAGGGTTTAGCTGGTTCGCTCTGTAAGTAGTTAGGGGTAGAGTGGGAATTAGGAATAGTTAGAATTAGGATAAGTAGGGGGAGACACCCATCTCCCCATCTATCTCAGTCATTTGCTCTTTGCACTTAGGGTTTCCTGCTCTCCCAATCCCTTGCGGTAGCTAGCTGAGATCTGCAGAGAACCATACCTCTGTGTACTGGAGATTTTGAGGAAGTGAGGCCGTAACCTCACTGTTGTAGCGTGTGCTAGCAACACGACTGCAAATTCGTGGTTGTGATTCGCGTTTTGTTCGTGTTCTTCGCGGATTGCTTTTCTCCACGATTCTCCCGTCGTTCGATCTCCTTGTTCGTTGCATCGTTTGCGATTTCCTTTGAACAGAGATGTTCTAGATCGTGAGGCACTTCTTTGCACCGAAGGAATTCTCCGCTAACCTCACGACCTAGTAGATCGATCGATTTTTGTTTCGGGTGAAGCCTGTCTCCCTTCCCCCGATTTTCTTCGATTCATCGATTTGGAGATAGGTTCGAGCCATGATCTCTTAGAGATAGCTCACTATCCTCTTTGAGACTCTTCTCACCAAGTTTGATCCCTAGAGGATTTGTGTTGGGTGAGATCGAGTCGAATCGGTGGGAGAACGGTGCTGACTCGGGGCGACCGGACGCTGGTGTTGGGGCGACCGGACGCTGACACAGTGCGTCCGGTGGTTGAACATCACGCGAAGATCTTCTGTCATTGACAGGACGCTTCTTCTTCTATTTGACCGGACTCGCCTCTTCTACTGTTCATCGCGTTTTGTTTCGTGTGACCGGACGCTGAGTACCTGACCGGACGCACCTCCTCTGAGAGTCCGGTCAGAAACAGTAAGGTCCAAAACCTGTTTTTGCTCGACCGGACGCGTCCGGTGGGTATTGACCGGACGCAGGGTGAGTCCGGTCAGTGCAGTTTTGTGCTGTTTCATTCGCGGTTCGTTCGTTCGTTGACGGATTTAGTTTTCGTCTTTTGCGTTGGGTTTCTAGGGTTGTATAGTGTCCCGCTGTGCTTCTCGGAGGCATCCACCCTACATCTAGGGTCGTGGACACTTGCAAGCTCTAGGTTTGCTATTAGGGTTGATTTTCGGGACAGTGGCAACAAGTTTCCGAGAGGAAAATTTGTAGCTCCCATTCACCCCCCCTCTGGTCGCTTTCTGATTGCACTTTCGGTCCTTCAATTGGTATCGGAGCAGGTTAAGGATCTTCCACCTTAGCCGGTTCCAGATCCACAGAAGGCGACATGGATCGCGGCGTGGGCAAAGCGCCGTTCTTTGATGGGACGAACTATGCGTATTGGAAGATACGCATGTCGGCCTATCTGCAGAGTTTGGGTGCTTCCATTTGGGATATTTGCAACTCTGCCGATTACGTTGTCTTGGCTGCTCATGTCTTTCAGCTTCAGATCGATGAGCACGATGCCAATAGCCGAGCCCGTAATGCTCTTTTCTCATGCTTGAGCATGAGTGAGTTTGATCGCGTTTCTCACCTCGCTACAGCTCGGGAGATTTGGGCTACCCTCATGCGTTTCCATGAGGGAACCTCTCAAGTCAAAACCCATCTCTACGAGTCGTTCAAGCGAGAGTATGAGAACTTTCGACATATGCCTGGCGAGAGCATAGAAAGTTTATTCGCTCGCTTTCAGGTGATTGTCAAAAGGATGAGGGCTAATAAGGAGCTGTTGCCTTTCGACGATCATGAGAGGGCTTTGAAGCTTTTGCATACTCTTGATCGATCGGTGTGGGATTCCAAGGTTCAGGCGATCATCGAATCGCCTAACTATGAGACCCTCACGTGCGACAAGCTCTTCAGTAAGCTCAAGTCCAGTGAGATCGAGGCCATGGCGAGGGCTTCTTATGAAAATCCTTCTGGCCCGTCGATGACTTTGCTTTCTGGCTCTTCTGCTAACCCCTCTGGAGGCTTTGCTTTACACTCTCTTCTTTCTGTCACGGAGGAGCAGTTGGAGTCTTTGGGAGACGACGAGTTGGCTTTGCTTGCCAACCGGTTCTCGCGGTTTCACAACAACCGCATGAACCATCGCCGCGGAGGAGGACGCTCGGGCTATTTCGAGTGTGGTGACCCCGACCACTTCATCGCCAACTGTCCCAAGAAGAAGCACACATCTGGGAAGGGCGATCATGGGCACAAGTACGACTTCGGCAAGCGCAAGGAGAAGTACGTCCCCGCAAAGCACAAGCGGAAGGGCGACTTCAACAAGGAGAACATCAAGACCAAGTACTTGGAGAAGGCCCAGGCTGAGCAGCGTGCTTTCTTCGCCACGCTCAGCGACGTCGATGACTCGGACGACGACTCCGCTTCTTCAAGCGACGACGAGTCCGAGAAGAAGAAGAGGATCGAGGACAAGCTCAACGGCCTCTGCTTCTTCGCCGACGACGAGGGCTTCTGTACCATGGCCCTCGGCAAGGAGGTCGGTGGCGACACTCCTCAGGACGATGACGACGACGACACCTCTCAGGTATCTCTGACCCCCGATGAGCTGTCTGCTGAGGTCGAGAAGCTTACTGCCGCCTTGCTTAGTCAGGACAAGCTGCTTAGGCGTGCCGCTAGAGAGCGCAAGGAGTTTAGGCAGAAGTGGGAGGACACGGTGAGGGAGCTTGAGTTTGCCAAGTCCACCATGGTCGTGTCGGAGGAGACCGAGTGCGAGATGTGCACCACGCACATGACTGACCTTCTCACTTTGAGAGGTAAGTATGTTGCGTTGGTTGGAGAGGTGGATGAGCTCCGGGCTAGACCCATGCTGTTGGGTGCGTGCAAGACTTGTCCTGTCTTGCAATCCGAGTTGGCAGAGAAGAATGCCAAGATTGTGTCTCTTGAGAAGGCCAGCTCGGGTAGCACTTGTGTGTCCAGGTGTGTTTTGTGTGAGGGCCTGGAGATGGAGATAGCCAATATGAAGCATGACAAGATGCAAACCGAGGAGGAAAACACATACCTTCGGACCATCTTGTCATGGGTGTCTTGTGGTGAGCCGCAGCTCGGGATGATGATCTCCCAATTCAAGCGAGCTGCTGGAGGTCCTGGTGTAGGTTTTGCTCCGGGTGTTGATCTTTCTGCTTTTGGGAAGATTGGAGAGTCGAGTGGTCTGAACCCATGTGAGAAGCCCAACTCCACCACTACTCCCAAACTTACCAAGCTTCCACCCAAAGAGCCTCTCAAGCCTAACACCAAGGATGGGGTGTTTGAAGAACCTCCACGAGCTCCACCCAAGAACCAAGTGTGGCATCCCAAGCCCAACCACCTGAAAAACAAGTTGGACACCATGCCACCCATCCAGGAGGAGCTTATGCCACAGAAGGGCAAAGTGATCCATACCCACAACCGTGAGTACCAACAACCCCCTTTGAGAGCGGTGAGGTACCATTGTGAGCACTATGGGCGAGATGGACACTTGAGTGAGTTCTGCTTTCGGCGCAAGAGAGAGGCGCGCCGTGCTAGGGAGATGAACAATGCGGACATATACCATCCTTTCCATGATGTACATGTGCCGAATGTTCAGAGGAGAGCTGCTAGGCCTAGAGGTGCAGTGCCTCAAGGTCCTAGGCGTCAGGGAGGTCGTGCCCGGCGGGAGCCTGCAGTTGTAGGCTATGGACCCCGTGGCGGTGGATTTGTAGTTGAGCGTTTTCCCCCACCGCGTTTTGAGTATCGCGGTGAGCGCTCCTTCCCCAGCGGACCACGTTTTCCTCAGCGTGGTGATCGCTTTCCCCATAGGCGTGCTAGGAATGGTTTTTCTACTAACCGTTCTTTTGAGCAGCCGGCCCAACACTGGTATTCTTCCTACTTCACTAACCCCAGTGTTGGACCGTATGCTCACCCTATGTCTTTTTATTGATGAAGGTAAAACGATTGGAGAACGTTTGGTTGGTGGATTCCGGTTGCTCGAGGCACATGACCGGAAACTCCAAGTGGTTCTCCAGTCTTAGTCCGGTCGTCGGAAAGGAGTTTATCACCTTCGGCGACAATAGCAAAGGTAAGGTCTTGTCTCGTGGGTCGATGCGAGTTAATGAGCACTTTGTGTTGCGCGATGTTTCTCTTGTTTCTAACTTGCATTTTAACCTTCTCTCTGTTTCGCAACTCTTTGATGATGACTATGAGATTCGTTTTAAACTGAATCTCAGTCGCATTTTGGATCCTCAGGGCAATCTTGTATGTGTGATTTCGCCCTTTGGAAAAGTCTTTCGTGCGGATTTCTCGGAGTCATTTGGAATTTCTCGTTGTCTTTTGGCTGGACCTTCCTCCTCTGATCTTTGGAAGTGGCATAGGAGACTAGGCCACCTGAGCTTCGACTTGCTTGCAAGACTTAGCTCACTTGGCTTAATCCGAGGATTGCCCAAGTTGTCCATGGAGAAGGATCTTGTTTGCCATTCTTGTAGACATGGGAAGATGGTAGCCGCTCCCCACCATCCAGTGACTCAGGTCATGACTAAGCGCCCTGGAGAGCTTTTGCACATGGACCTTGATGGTCCGACTCGGGTGAGCTCGGTTGGGGGGAAGTGGTATGTGCTTGTTGTTGTTGATGACTTTTTGAGATATTCGTGGGTCTTCTTTTTAGCTGAGAAGACCGAGACTTTCTCCTTTGATCGCAATCTGATTTTGCGTCTTCAGAACGAGTTCCCTTTGAACTCGATGCGAGCTATTAGGTGTGATAATGGTTCCGAATTCAAGAATTCGGATTTTGAGAAGTTTTGTAACTCTTTGGGTTTAGAGCATCAGTTTTCTCCCCCCTACACACCACCACAGAATGGTGTTGTAGAGAGAAAGAATCGGACCCTTGTAGAGATGGCCAGGATGATGCTCGATGAGCATAGGACTCCTAGGCGATATTGGGCCGAAGCTATGAGCACTGCATGCTACATTTCCAATCGCATTTTTCTCCGAGCTTTCTTGAAAAAGACTTCTTATGAGTTGCGTTTTGGAAAACTGCCCAAGGTGAGTTATTTTCGAGTTTTCGGTTGCCATTGTTTTATACTCAAAAAAGGCAACCTGGACAAATTTGAGTCTCGCTCTTCTGACGGTGTATTTTTGGGTTATGGCACTCATACTCGAGCTTATCGTGTACTTAACCTTGACACTAACCGAGTCATGGAGACATCAGATGTCACCTTCGACGAGACCATGGTTTGTCCTTCTTCTCGTTTTGAGCGTGCAGGTGATCATGAGGTTGGCGAGCCTCTTTTCGATGATGAAGAAGAAGGTGCTAAAGGCATGGATGACCCAGCACCTCCTCCACCTATTGTGCCGCAAAGAGCGGCTTCTACGATGACTCACGGCCCTGACACGTCTTCTTCCTGGGGGCCGTGGGATCCGCCACCTCGAGCAGTACCCTTTGTACCCGAGGAGGCACCAGCTGTTGTTGAGGAGGAGGCCACTTCGGCAAGGGAGGTGCCACGACACATTCAGCGCCAGCACCCGCCTCAACAGATGATCGGCAGCATCGACGAACGCGTCACCCGGTCAAGGCAAATCTCTCACTTTGCTCATTCTGCATTTGTTGCTGATTTTGAACCCTGGGATGTTGAACACGCTTTGACGGATCCAGATTGGGTCAATGCCATGCATGAGGAGCTTGAGAACTTTGAGAGAAATCGGGTTTGGGTTCTAGTGTCTCCACCTTCCGAGTGTCACCCAATTGGGACAAAATGGGTTTTCAAAAACAAACAGGGAGAAGATGGCCATGTTGTGAGAAACAAGGCCAGACTCGTAGCCCAGGGATATAGTCAGAAGGAGGGGATAGACTATGAGGAGACTTTGGCTCCTGTAGCACGTTTGGAGGCTATTAGGATACTCTTGGCTTTTGCTGCATCCAAAGGTTTCAAACTTTTTCAAATGGATGTCAAGAGTGCCTTTTTAAACGGCTACATAGAAGAGGAGGTGTATGTTAGACAACCCCCGGTTTTGAAAATCCCAAGTTTCCAAACCATGTCTTTAAACTTCTCAAAGCTTTGTATGGTTTGAAACAAGCCCCTAGAGCCTGGTATGATAGGTTGAAAACCTTTTTGCTTGTTAAGGGTTTTAAAATGGGATGTGTAGATAAAACGCTCTTTCTCCTCAAGCAAGGCACTGATACTCTCTTGGTCCAAATTTACGTGGATGATATCATTTTCGGTGATTCTTCTCACGCTTTGGTTGCCAAGTTTGCAGACACTATGAGCAGGGAGTTTGAGATGAGCATGATGGGCGAGCTGACGTTTTTCCTCGGGATGCAAATCAAGCAATCCCGGGAGGGAACGTTCGTGCACCAGGGTAAGTATACCAGAGACATTCTGAAGAAGTTCGATATGGGTGAGGCCAAGCCTCTTCCAACACCCATGTCGACCACGACAGCCCTGGATGCGGACAAGGAGGGAGGAGCAGTGGACCAGAAGGAGTACCAGAGTATGATCGGGTCGCTGCTGTACCTGACGGCGACACGCCCGGACATTCAGTTCGCGGTGTGTCTTTGCGCTCGTTTTCAGTCTTCGCCGCGCACCTCTCACTGTCAGGCAGTCAAGCGTATTATGAGGTACTTATGCTTCACTCCTGAGTTTGAGATTTGGTATTCTGTTTCCTCCACCCTCTCCTTTTGCGGTTATTCCGATGCCAATTTTGCTGGTTGCCGGATTGAGCGCAAGTCCACTTCTGGGACTTGCTAGTTTATTGGTTCTTCTCTTGTATCCTGGTCTTCTCGCAAGCAGTCTAGTGTCGCCCAATCTACCACAGAGGCTGAGTATGTTGCTGCGGCTAGCTGCTGTTCCTAGTTACTCTGGATGATGGCCACTTTGCGTGATTTTGGTCTGAGCTTTTCTCGTGTTCCTTTGCTTTGTGACAGGACGAGTGCAATTAGCGTTGCTAAGAACCCCGTGCTGCACTCAAAGACCAAACACATTGATGTGCGCTTTCATTTTCTGCGAGACCACTATGAGAAGGGTGATATCGACCTTCGCCATGTCGATACTCATCATCAGTTGGCTGATATTTTCACCAAGCCTTTGGACCAATCAACCTTTAATCGCTTGAGAGGTGAGCTTGGTGTGTTTTTCCCCTTTTAGATGGGGGAAACATTTTAACTCTTGTATGATACACTGACTTTGTGTTTTTTGGTTGATTTTGCTCCTTCTTGGTTTCTTCATGCATCTTTGCATTTCAGCATACGCTTTTACATTCTGAGCTTCATGTGTATAATCTTTAGAATGTAACTATGCTCTGTGTAGTCTTTGCTCCGATGCTTTGTGATGATGCTGTAGCTTATGCTTTTTCTGATCACTGATACATGTTGTGAGTAGAGCTATTTTATGAATGGTGAAATTTGACTAATGAACTTAAAACTTGAAAATATTCACCATTGAGATATGCAACTAGCATGTGTAAAATGTGTAGAAATCACTTGTGCTCTTCATATATGCTAGGTTGCTATGTCTCTAGTGTTGAGTCATTCACTTGCTTGGTCTGTTCATATTCTGTCTAAAATCTGAACCAAGTTAAGTGAATTGGAAAGATCGAGATGGGTTTGCTTGTTAGCACCTCACAGTTTCGAGACTGTTTCTCATTGCACATTGAGTTAAACTTGAGCTGTGTAGTGTATGACCGAAACTGTTGCTTTAAGCTTCTAATTGCTTCTGCATAGGCTTCACACAGTTGAAAAGTTAGGCAATAACAAGCATTCAACCTCTCGCAATCACATGCTAAATTCTGAACTTTTACCGCTGCAACTCCGATTAATTTTGAAATCACAAGTTTATGTTTCATTCTAAAGCATGATGGTTGAACTGTGCTAGGGGTAGTTCACCTTGTATACATGTTTAGCACTTGTTTGACTTCCTGTCTATACATGTCTTGTGCTATTTTGATGGTGAATACCTTTTCGGCTAAAAACTGCTCTTTTTGCTCTCACATTCATATTTAGTATCTCGTGATCAGTTTGAGCCTTTGCTAGCATTCTGTGCATTTTATGAGTCATCGGAACAGAACTCTGTAGAGCATCTTTGCACTCTTTTGATTATACTCTTGAAGCTGCTAACTTGCATTTTGACTCATATGCATTTTGGAAGGGCAGAAATCTGCGTGTTGGCACATTTGATGGTGCATTTTCTAAGGGGGAGAGTTCTTCACTTGATGGTGCATTTTCAACTAAGGGGGAGAAAATACGGACAAATCATGTTTTCCCTAGTTGTGTGCACTATTTGAGGGGGAGTTTGCTCGAGACGAGCTCTGAGAGTCTTGACCAATTGGTTCGGAGCATTTTTGATTGGTTCAGAGCGTTTTTGCTAGTTGTGTAGAGCCTTTGCCTCTTTCTTGAGGGACTAGCATTCGCTTTTCAGATTTTCAATTGGTGTCGAGCTCTTCTGTTCTTGAGTTTCGATTGTTACTTGCTAGCGGTGTTGAGCCTGTTCTACCTCTTCTTGAGGGCTAGCTTTGCTTTGCTTGGTTGCGTCGAGCCGTTGCCCATGTCTTTGGGGACCAAGTTGTTTCGCTTCTTCCACTTGACCTTCTTCGGCTTTGCTATGCTTTTGGGTCATTTGGTCGAGTTCTCTCTCCTTCTTCCTTCCTTCTTCTGCCTCCATTATGATTTGTGTTGGTAGTTGACAATGCACTCATCAAGGGGGAGATTGCGGATACATAGGTGTATGCTGAGTCTCTGAGTGATGAGTGATTGTCAACTGGGATGATGCGCATGTTCTTTGGCTTGTGTTGTGCAGGTGTCGAGCACGAAGACAGTGATCAGAGGCAAGGTGAAGGTCAAGTAGAGACATGCCGTGCCGATGGACCGAGAGTGGCGAAGGGCGGATGTGAGGCTTGGACTGAGGGACCGGTGGCCCGAGGATCAGCTGTGGTGGCTGCAGCCTGGGACAGCGACGAGCGGAGACTTGCGGGCACGGTGTTGCTTGGGTCAAGGACCTGGGGACATGTGTCGGTGGACGGGGTGCACGGGCGGTGCATCCCCTCTACAGCTTCGGTTTGGTGGTAGAGCCAGAGAAAAACCATCGGGTGGACGGTTTCCAGGTTTGGGCCTCAAAACCTGGGTGCTGATGGTTTCCGAGTTTGGCCATAAAACTCGGGCTGAGGACGGTTTCTAGGTTTGGGCCTCAAAACCTGGGTGCTGCGGGTTTGCTGAGTTTGGGCCACAAAACTCAGGCTTGGTGGGCTGGTTTCCCGGTTTGGGCCTCAAAACCGGGGGTTGGCTGTGAAAGCTGGTTTCCCGGTTTGGGCCACAAAACCGAGGGTGCGACGTCCAGGAAAAGGACGCAGAGCGGTGGCAGCATGTGGCGGCAATCGGGAGGTTGCGTCGAGGCAACGCTACGAGTTGTGTGGGCGTGGCCGTCGGATCCACCTACCACCGAGTTGGTCCAGAATAACCTTAGGGTTTAGCTGGTTCGCTCTGTAAGTAGTTAGGGGTAGAGTGGGAATTAGAAATAGTTAGAATTAGGATAAGTAGGGGGAGACACCCACCTCCCCATCTATCTCAGTCATTTGCTCTTTGCACTTAGGGTTTCCTGCTCTCCCAATCCCCTACGGTAGCTAGCTGAGATCCGCAGAGAACCATACCTCTGTGTACTGGAGATTTTGAGGAAGTGAGGCCGTAACCTCACTGTTGTAGCGTGTGCTAGCAACACGGCTGCAAATTCGTGGTTGTGATTCGCGTTTTGTTCGTGTTCTTCGCGGATTGCTTTTCTCCACGATTCTCCCGTCGTTCGATCTCTTTGTTTGTTGCATCGTTTGCGATTTCGTTTGAACAGAGATGTTCTAGATCGTGAGGCACTTCTTTCCACCGAAGGAATTCTCCGCTAACCTCACGACCTAGTAGATCGATCGATTTTCGTTTCGGGTCAAGCCTTTCTCCCTTCCCCCGATTTTCTTCGATTCATCGATTTGGAGATAGGTTCGAGCAATGATCTCTTAGAGATAGCTCACTATCCTCTTTGAGACTCTTCTCACCAAGTTTGATCCTTAGAGGATTTGTGTTGGGTGAGATTGAGTCGAATCGGTGGGAGAACGGTGCTGACTCGGGGCGACCGGACGCTGGTGTCGGGTCGACCGGACGCTGACACAGTGCGTCCGGTGGTTGAACATCACGCGAAGATCTTCTGTCATTGACCGGACGCTTCTTCTTCTATTTGACCGGACTCGCCTCTTCTACTGTTCATCGCGTTTTGTTTCGTGCGACCGGACGCTGAGTACCTGACCGGACGCACCTCCTCTGAGAGTCCGGTCAGAAACAGTAAGGTCCAAAACCTATTTTTGCTCGACCGGACACGTCCGGTGGGTATTGACCGGACGCAGGGTGAGTCCGGTCAGTGCAGTTTTGTGCTGTTTCGTCCGCGGTTCCTTTGTTCGTTGACGGATTTAGTTTTCGTCTTTTGCGTTGGGTTTCTAGGGTTGTATAGTGTCCCGCTGTGCTTCTCGGAGGCATCCACCCTACATCTAGGGTCGTGGACACTTGCAAGCTCTAGGTTTGCTATTAGGGTTGATTTTTGGGACAGTGGCAACAAGTTTCCGAGAGGAAAATTTGTAGCTCCCATTCACCCCCCTCTGGTCGCTTTCTGATTGCACTTTCGGTCCTTCAGTTGTAGAAGCTTCCATGTCGTATCCAACAAGGACTCTCTCGTCGGGACTCCAAATGTAGCAAACCATATGTTCGTTTCAATTGTCTCGATGAGCTATTCACAATGGTGTGGTTCAATTCATCACTTGAGATACTTTTATGTAGTGAAATATTGATGTTCTTGCAAAACAAGTGAGAATTACACAACTCGTGGAACTTGTTAGAATCAAACCCTACAACTATGCATTGTCACATGTTTATCATTGTTTTATGCACTAGTTGATGGTATAATGTTGACTGTAAGGACTGTCAACAAGCTCCCCCAAGCTTAACCTTTGCTAGTCCCTTCTCAAATAATTATTTTAAATCAGAAAAGATAACTTAAACCTCCCTCGTGTTAAAAAAATTCTCATCCGGTTTGAAGTAATTTTTTCTCATTTTCATACTTGTCTTTATTACTTTCCACCATGGGGTGTATAGCTTTACCTTGGTCTTGAGTAAATGAAAGACAGGTAAGTAAATCAAGCACTATGTCTCAAGTTCTTCTACTTCACCTTCATTCTGGAGTTTTTAGAGTTTTTCAAATATTGAACATATATTGCCAAATTAAACAATGGATTCATAGAGAAAGCAATCATACTTATTGAATCAAGAAGTGCATGTGTGTGGAAAAATAGAGTCGGATGCTCTTTTGAAAATATCACTTCCTTCTGTTTGGTGTTGTCATGTGGCTATCAGACTAATTCTACTGTCGGGCACGTGCCCATTTTTTTCCTTTTTCTTTCTCTCTTTTTTTATGATAATGAGATTTTAGACACTTGTCCCTTTTTATTTCCTCGGATATTTTTATTTTTATTTTATTTTTGCATAGCCACATGCTTTCAACAAACTTTTGAAAGGATAATAAAAACTTCAAGCATTTTTGTGGAAAATAGAAATGTGTAAGTGAACTTGATTCAATAGCACAATAATTTCTCATAGGGTCAACAAAGCTTAACTTAACTCAATGTTTTAATGATCATGTTTAATTAGAAATTTTGCAGAACTCTAGTGTCAATTCAGAACAAGATATATAGTAGCTCAGATTCATATCATATCAATCACTTTAGACTAGGATCAAGCATTTTGCCTCCCACAAGTTTTATGTTTTTGATGATTATATCCGGGAGAATCAAAGTTCAACACTAGGCATATGGAAAGAATTATAACAGAGCTTCTATTATTTTTGGGTTTTTCTTTTTAGGTTCTAGGGTTCCATTAATCAAAGATAAACTAAAGCTTACTATTATTCTAATGTTTAATAAAGCAAACTAAATAGATAAAAATATATATATAAAGATAACTCGTTAGATAAGAACATACCTGACATTGGGGCTCCTACCCATTAGTGTAAAACCTTGGAGGCTCCTCCCCAAGCTGGAGATCACTGTAGCGGCGGCGGTCGATAGTGATGGTACTAGGGCATGGACCAGAAGGCATCCTAGTAATGATTGGTCTGATCTTGATTTTGTCGAATGTTCTCGACCGTAGTCTCCATCCTGGCATTCCATTGTTATTGCTCCATCAGTATCCGGTTGATGTCGGCTTGATCTTCTGCTATTCTTGTGAACCTACAAAGTGGAATGAAAGACAAATGTGTTGATGTGTGATTGATTATTGAAAATGGAGCTCTACCCCTACATTTATACTACAAGAGGTCGGTTCCGCGCGATGTAGAAATGGAAACCCCAAGGAACCGCCTATGCATGCCGCCATGCAACCGCCATAGAAGGTCGATGACCAGTGGGGCCACGGGCGGTGCGCCCGCACCCCTGGTGGGCCCACTGGCCACCTCCTTCGCGTGGTGGGCCCTTGGCTTGATGCACTTCGGAGTTGTGATGGTTGTCAGCCCAGATGTGGTCTTTAGGTGGGCTTCTCCCATATTTCTTGGTTTTACGCTTTGTTGGAAAGCGTATTCTTCCCGCCTTTTCCACTGTTTTTATGTTTGATACCTGAAAAGCAATGATTCTCCAATACAAGTGGAAATAGGTCAAGGTGATAACATATGTATGCAAGTATGCTTTGTTTTGTCCTTGGTTGGCATATAAAAGTTGTCGGTAAGCACCGCCAACAAAACCCCCCAAGCTTACCCCTTGCTCGTCCCGAGCAAGTAGTACAACTTTAGGTTGTTGATCAGGAGTTGCTGCAATGCCGATCATCTTTCAAAGTTTGTTATGTTTATAACTTAGAATTCTTCCTTGATTTAAATAAATTGGCATGCTACTCATCCTATTTACCTTATTACCTGTGGGGCGTTGTAGCAATCTCCGAGTCTCTTGGCGGTTGCGAGACCGACCGATTTCGTAGACCTGCTTGCCCTTCGTTCTTTGTTTTACTTTCAATTCGGAGGTTTTAAAATATTTTGCAATTCAAAAAGATAGTTCCTCAAATGATACACTCGATCGCTCATTGTGTATTTGGTCCGTACCAAAGGTTCTTTTTGGAAGTTGCCTCACTTTTCCCTACCAACTATGAAGGCTTATGTGGAGTTTTAGGTAGAGGATAAAGTTGGGCATACTCGTATTACATATTTTGCTATGTCAAAAACCGAACCACAAGGAGACTCAAGTCATATACCTTGATCTAGATGTGCATGTGTGTGAAGAAAACATTTTTGTTTTTGTGCTCATTAGTCAAGTCTCTCTCTTTTTGAAATTTTAGGACTATGGGCTATCTTTCTTTCTTCTTCTCTTTTTTTTCGGCTGGGTATTGATTATACCCCTAATTCTACATCGGGCACTTGCCCATTTTTTCCAACATGCCTTTTTGGCATGGATATTATATATTTTTTTTCAATAGCCCGTAACTCTTCCTTGTTGGACTTTTTGTTAGAGAGAGAAGTGACATGCGGATGGAGCTTTTTATTTGGTGGATGGATGGATGGCATGTTGTGCGTAACTCTTGGTGTAAGAGTTAGCGATGTCTTGTGGAGTGTACGTTAATCTCGGATCATGGGTGTATGACAAAAATCTCAGCATAGGTCACAAATAATTTGACAAAGCTTAATGTAATTACAAGTAGCATATGAGTGGAAGGTTTTCAAAACGAATGACTCATATGGCTTTGGTAGGATATATGATCATTGAGGAACTTTGTATTTTTACTATTTTGAAAATGAAAAACTCCGGATATCAAGTACCACTTAGAACAAGGTTATAGCAGAGTCTATTTTATCGAGTCAAATCAAGCAACAACTTTAAGACAAGGATCATGTTTATGCTACCCACAAGTTTCAAGTTTCATAGGATGAACAGTTTTGGACAATGAACTTAAATGTCAGGGAATTCAGGATTATAAATTAAGCAAGATTTTGAAATATAAAACAGAGCAACTATTCATCATTTCAACAAAGACTTAATAAAAGCATGCTTGACATACAAATGTGAGTGGAATTATATTTTTATTTTTATTTTTTAATAATAATATGAAATTGAAAATTCAAATTTAAATATGTAATGCAAAGTTTTTGAAAAGGAAATATGTAATGCAGATATAAGATACAAGGTACCTGGGGGGCTCCTCCCTTGCAGCTACGGACCCCGGGGATAGTACCCCAGCGATGCCCAATACGCCAGCTGCTGCTCTTGCTGTTGTCGGAGTAGTGCATGAACTTGGCGCATTTCTTCGAGTGATTCCGTTTGTCTAGCGTCGAATTGGACCTGTCTAGCATCCCATCGTTGGTTCCATTGAGCTTGTTCATCCAGGGAGTCCTGAATGTTGTCGATGCGGATTTTCAACCCTTCAATCCTCGTGTTCAGGCTTTCCAAATTTATGGATTGCCTTGGCAGGATTGGAGGTGGTAGCCTCTCGGAATCTGATGATTCGACCCATGTGCCTTGGGCCCAAGCTGCATGGCTTCCTTCAGGCCATTCCGTACCAGCTGGAGATTGCCGGGGTAGGTCGTCCCAACCAGGCTGATATCCAGGTGCCTGCTCGGTGGGATACCATCTCTGCATGGCTGGCTGCGGAGTAGGTATGAGTGGTGCCTGCGAGCTTGTTCCTGCTTCCTGCCTGGTTCTGCTCTTGGTCACCCTGCGAGATGATACACTTTTTTGGGCTTTCTCTTGTGAAACAAGAGGAAGGGTAAATTTCTGAAGGACCGAGAATGCTAAAGCAAGGCGACCAGAGGGGGGGTGAATGGGAGCCTAACATTTTATTTCGAAACTTTGGCCTTTGTCCCAAAAATCAACCCCCAAAAACTTTGACTGAAACGTGATGCCCACGACCCTTGGAAGAGGGTGGATGATCCCTAGGATCACAGCAAGGCACCACAAAACGAGAGCAAGCCAAACACCGAAAGCTCCGGCTCAAGTTCAACCCCCAAAACCAACTCTCGAACGTAGATGGAAAGCTACGTCGGGAAATCCCCAAATACTGATGCTAACAAGTAGCAAAGATACCTAGAGAGGTTCCTTGGTTAACTCTAGGGCGAAACGAGAAGTCCGAAAATCAAGCGAAAAAGCCGGGAGAGCAAACGCACTAAAACTGAACACTCAGCCAAATCCCGGACTGTCCGGACTCCTAGTCCCGAACTGTCCGTGCCAGGGGCGGACTGTCCGCGGTCCCCTGGCGGACTGTCCGCCGGACAAAAGTGCAAAACAACACTGCTGCTAAAGTCTCCCTGCTCGGGCACGGATTGTCCGCGCCTATCAACAGTGGACTGTCCGCCGATCACCCGAAGCAAAAATGCTGAGAAGCTCGGCCACTGCTCTGGCCGCCTCCCCGATGCGCGAACTGTCCGCGGTCACACTAGCGGACTGTCCGCCAACACCCAGAGAGGGCGATTTTGATCGCCCCTCTCACAAATCTCCCCAAATTCGATCCAAATCAAAATCCCTTGATCCCAAACTTGGAGAAGATGATCACAAGATAGTTAGGAGACTATCCCCAAGAAATCATCCACTCAAATTGACTCAAACTCCGGGAAATCAAAAGGGAAGGTGCAAGAACCAAAAAAGCGCCACGAAACTTGAATCGACCCGATCTACTTGTTCGTGAGGATTGAGATGAATTCCTTCGGTGGAAATGTTCTCCTCACATCAAAGAACAAGTTGATTCAAGTGTATTCGAAAAAGACGCAACGAGGAGGGAGATCAAGTGACGGGAAAATCATGGAGAAACAAAGAACGCGAAGAACAAACTCAAAACGCGAATCACAACCACGAATTGCAACCGTGTGGCTACCACACGAGACAATAGTGAGATTACGGTCTCACTTCCTCAAAATCTCAAGAACACAGAGGTATGATTGCCGTCTCTGCGGATCTTAGTAGCTACTGTAGGGAATGGGAAGCAGGAAACCCTAGAATGAAAATAGCAATGGTTGAGATGGATTGGGAGGTGGGTGTCTCCCTCTACTTATCCTAATCCTATTCCCACTCTACCCCTAATGATACAGAGAGCGAACCACCTAAACCCTAAGATTATTCTGGACCAGCTCTAAGTAGATGGTGATCTGACGGCCACGCCCGCACAACTGGTAGCTTTGCCTCGACGCGACCTCACCGATTGCCGCCACGTGCTGCCAACGCGCCACTCGTCCTTTTCATGGACCTCCCCCCGGTTTCGAGGCCAAAACCGGGAAACCAGACTTCAAGTCCTCCTCGCAGTTTTGAGGCCGAAACCGGGAAACCTGTCGTCCATCGCCTGAGTTTTGTGTCCCAAACTCAGAAACCCGTCAGTGCCCAGGTTTTGAGGCCCAAACCTGAAAACCGTCCTCAGCCCGAGTTTTGTGGCCCAAACTCGGAAAACCCGCAGCACCCAGGTTTTGTGGCCCAAACCTGGAAACCGTCCATTGGTGGTTTTTCTGTGGCTCAACCACCAAACCGACGCTGTAGAGGGGATGCACCGCCCGTGCACCCCGTCCACTCACACGTGTCCCCAGGTCCTTGACCCGAGCCACACCGTGCCCCGCAAGTCTCTGCTCATCGCTGTCCCAGGCTGTCAGCCACCACAGCTGATCCTCAGGCCACCGGTTCGTCAGTCCAAGCCTCACGTCCACCCTTCACCACTCTGGGTACATCGGCATGGCACGTCCGTCGCACGGCACGCCCATCCTTCACCGCTCCCGGTCCATCGGCACGACACATCTCTACTTGACCTTCACCTTGCCTTCGATCACTGTCTCCGTGCTCGACACTTGCACAACAGAAGCCAAAGAACATGCGCGTCAAACCAGTTGACAATCACTCATCATCTCAAGATCCGGCATACACCCATGTATCCGCAATCTCCCCCTTGATGAGTGCATTGTCAACTACCAACACAAATCATATGAAGGTAGAAGAAGGAAGAAGAAGGAGAAGTAGAGAACTCGTCCAAATGACCCACAAGCATAACAAGGCCGAAAGAAGGTCAAGTGGATTGAGCAAAACAAATTGGTCCCCAAAGACATGGGCAACGGCTCGACGCAACCGAGCAAAGCAAAGCTAGCCCTC
Organism: Coix lacryma-jobi var. lacryma-jobi; assembly: GCA_009763385.1. Taxonomy (NCBI): domain Eukaryota; kingdom Viridiplantae; phylum Streptophyta; class Magnoliopsida; order Poales; family Poaceae; genus Coix; species Coix lacryma-jobi. The sequence goes on along the minus strand of CM019827.1, from coordinate 153,815,844 downwards.
AAGAAGAGGCAGAACAGGCTCAACACCGCTAGCAGGAAAGCTCGATAACAACTGAAAGGCAAGCAAGCTCAATACCAATTGAAACACAATCAGCTGAAGAGCACTAAGATCCAAAAACTGCTAGTCCCTCAAGATAGAGGCACAGAGGCTCAACACAACTAGCAGAAAATCACTCCATACCAATTGAGGAGGAATGCTCCAAACCAATTGAAAACTCATCAAGCGAGCAAACTTGAGCAAAACTCCCCCTGGACATAAACTCCCCCTTCAATAGTGCACACAACTAGTATATGATTTGACAATTTTCTTCCCCTTAGTTGATAATGCACAATCAAACAAATGCAAATGAGTCTAAAATGCAAGTTAGCAGCTTTAGAAATATAGTCGATAGAATGAAAAGATGCTCTAAAAAATGCTGATCCGACGACTCGACTACAAGCATAAATGCCAACAAAGGCTCCAACTGATCACCAAATACGAAATATGAACATTTGAGCAATGTGAGCAGTTTTAAGCCATTCAGAAAAGGGTTCACTACTGCACAAAGCTTAACCGCAGTAGGCATTTTGGCTTTACCGCAGCGGGCGCTGTTGCCCGCTGTGGTAAAAGCCTTAACCGCAGCGGGCAACATAACAAGCCCACTGCGGTTAATAGCATTTACCGCAGCGAACAACCTAAATCGCCCGCTGCGGTAAATTATTAACCGCAACGGTCAATTTAGGTTGCCCGCTGCGGTAGTTGTGTTTAACCGTAGCGGGCGACTTATGTTGCCCGCCACAGTTATTAATTTTGGATTAAAAAAATAAATAATTCAGCCAGCAGAAATAACAGGATATGAATTCAAATCAAATGCAGTTTTCAAATAATTCCGGAATTCCAGATTTCTAACAGATATATATATATATGCACATATAAACCATCTGGACATAACATACAAAGTCACTTAGTTGTTTGTTGTCATCATATACACATTGATTTAGTTGATTTCAAATTCAAATATTACAATTCATAGTTCAACTTGATGAGCGTAATTTGTCGGACGAAGCATTGTGTTCCATTTGCGGAGCTTCTCGTATTGCGGTAACAATGCCAGCTCGGATTCGTTGTCGAAGAACGTTTCTCCTTCGAGAATGCATTTTTCCATTACAAACTTGCATATGTCCGCCTTGACTTGTTTAAAGCACATCCTGCGGCTCTGCTGCTCTCCCCAATACTTGACACCTTCCTTGAGCTTCTTCCAGCTATTGGTGTACTCCTTGCTTTCCCTTAGAAACTCGCATGTGTACAAGCCACATGTCTTCGATCCTAGTGGCTGTTTGGCGCACTGCACGATTGATACACAAGCATTAGAACCCATATATATATGTATGAAACATGAATTGAACCTTTGAAATACTTACCGGGAAATCTCGTCGGATTTTGACGTGGTACCTATGCTTGTCCTTGAACTTTTGAGTTCTTCGGTCCCAGAATCCAAGCACCTTTTGGTATTCCTTATAAGCGCTGTACGAAATATAATAGTTTTAGCCACCATTTAAAAACGTATGGTAACCGTAACTGATGAAAAAGCTGGATGACTTACTTTTTCAGACAATCTTCGAATGCCTTGTACCCTTGCTTGTTTGGTACGCTCAAGGAGTCAAACACACAGGCCCTGCCATCTTGAGGGTATATGATAAAAATGACCCAGTGGCCACCCACAAGGCCCTGGCTGCACCATTGCAACAAAATAGAGTTTATGACGACGAGAAGGCATGATATGCTAGCGACTTAGGTGTACGTACATGTATTTGACTTACCCAAAGTGATAGGCAGCCATTATACACTCTGGCCCATCCGACTTGATCTTCTTCATGCATTCTAGTATGTAATTTTTCAACTTAGTCTTCTCAGCTTTCATATTTTCTTCATATTTCTTCTCTCGCTGTCGAACTGTCATCTCCGGATCAGTGATCTCGAAACCCTTGATGACACTTTTAGCAATATGTGCAGGAGAGAGGTAGAGTACAAAACGTGTCTTTTTATTACTTACAGTGACTGTCATGCTTCACGGACAAGTCATCGTGACATAACAAGTATAGAACTATGGAAAATACGAATGTAGTGATCTGTGGAAGTTGCATCCATCGCTTACAGTGTGAATAGGGTGATTTGAACGATGTCCAGGTCTTCTTCCCGCATCAGGTTGTACATGTCGCTAAAGTCGACGGGTAGGTGCATTTCGTTACCAGCGGGCAAGTGGAAGTACTCTGGGGGAATCTTGATGTTAAAACTTGACATCCCGGCTTTTGCAGCTTCCATGTACCATAGTGGAACCTCCTTGTATCCCACTTTTCCTTGTCGATGAGCTGGTCCTTGGGAATCATGAACTTCCCGCACACATTGTGGCCAGGGCAGTCTTCGGCCTCATCAAATAGTTGACGGGTAGTTTCAGGTCTGGCAAACGATGGATAGGAATGTTAGTAGCATATATACTATGGATGTGGTATTATGCTCAATGTTACCATACCTTTCGAACGTGAGCATGTACGGGAGCTTGTCGGTGGACGTTCTTGTATTCTTGGTGGGCGGGGGAGGACATTGGCTTGTGATTGACGGGGGAGGTGTCTTCGTCCATGTTGCCTCCCCCATTGTGCCTCCCTGTTGCTCGTTCGTGCTTGGCTGGCTTGTCGTTGTCGTGTTGTCGCCCTTACCGGCCTCTGAGCTTCTTGCCTCATTGACTGGGCCGATCGACGAACTGTTTGGAGGCGGGGGAGACACAATGCCCATGTCCATGCCCTTTTTGTTTCCCCCCCATCACCTTCTACCTTTTCCTTGTCCCCGCCTTCGCTACCGCCTTCTCCTTTGTCTTTTCCCTTGCCCTTGTCCCCACCCTTTTCTTCGTCATCATCGCTGTCGTGATTTGGATCTTCCGGAGGACAAGATCCAGCGGCTGATGGTTGTGATGTCGGCGTTGGAGTTGGCGTCAGAGCAATGATCTCGATGTTCTCGCGGTTCCATAGGACTTCCAATCCAAGTGCTTGCCCTAGGTGCCTGACCGGTTGTAGGTGGGGATGGTCCAATTCAAAATGTTCCTGGTCGAGAATGTTCCAAAACGGGCTCACGACCACATAGTCTTCAGGGATGTTGTCTTTGTTGAAGTCATGAATATCGTGGGGTGCAAGAATGCATCCCTCGGCCACCACCATCTTCTTGGACCTTCCAAACGGGATGAGGAGTTGGACGTGCTGGTTTTCCTTGAAGTCCTCGTTCGAGACCCTTGGGCGATCCTCGTTCATCGGAAGTAAGGCTTTCTTTTCCTTTGCTTGAGGATTGGGCAGGCCATGGTGATCAAACATCTTTGACCTCATCGCGACCATCTCCGGATCATTGCTCGTGAAGGCTTCCTTTATTGAGCTTTTGATCATTTCAGCCACGCCTTCATTGAAGCCCTTCTTATATAGCTCATCTTTATACCTCTGTCTGGACTTGTATGTGGCCACGTCGGATTGCCACGACTCAACCGACTTCCAGCTCATCTTCGACTCGACACCATGAACGCAGCCGCGGTGCTCGGGGGTCCCTAGGACCTCGGTGAGCAAGTCGTGGCCCCGGTGGACCACGATGCTGTCTTTAAGCTTTGCTTTCTCCATCAAAGTCTTCTCGACATCCTCGAGGTGGGGCTCATTAAACTTGGTCGCCCCGGGCTTCAGCCTCTTTAGAATGCGGGCCCTCATGTAGTCCTTTGCCCTTGGGTCGATGCCCTCATACGGATCTGGAACCCCGGCAGCCTGTCTTGCTTGTTCTTCTTGCTGCCACTTGGTCCTATGACCGGCAAAGCCAGTCATGCCCAAGTGGTGAGGATTCTTGTTCCTCTTCGCGAGCTCACTGAACTTAGCGCTCTTTTCCTCTGCTTCTTGTGTCTTTCTCATTTCGCAGAAAGCGTCCCACATGTGTGCCTTGACCATAGTGTACTTCAGCAGTGGCGACTTCCCCTTCTTTAGGTAATTTCTGGTCAGCATGGACCTGAAGTTGCAAAGCGCAGTCGACGCCACGTGCAAAGCCCACTCCTGGCACTTCTCCATGTCAGCTGAGGGCGGATATCTGAATCTCCTTGTCACCTCACCCCTTGTTTTTTATGTCAGCAGGGACGTCGTGCCAGTTGGGCCAAGTGATCTCCACCTTCTCCTTGCCTATACACGCCACTTGATTGCTGAACTTGCCAATGACTATATCTGGAGCTATTGGGTTTCCCTCTGGCCCCACCGCATCGATGACATGCACCTCATTTGCTTTGTCCAACTTGCGCCTCCCGTGTTGTCCCCTCACCCTCTTCTGGCCCTTAGATTTGGACGAAGAGGTTGCTGTAGAGGGAGCGAGGGCTTCTTCCTCCCTGACCGCGTCTTCATCCCTAAACTCGAGCTCACGAGGCACAATCGACAGCTGTTGACAAGAGTCACGAGCCTTTAGTTTTTTGCACGCGTCATTGTACATGTTAGAAAGCCAGCATGTTGCGTAAACCTCAAGACTATGTGCTTCGTCCGCCCCCGGTTCATACGTCGGATCGTTGTCCTTCTCTGTATGCTGCTTCTTCGGCGGTGGAGTCACGGACACCTCACTCATCAAGCTGGTTGACGAGGAGCTAGGGGTAGGGTCCCTCCATTCATTTGTTTTGTCTTCCGCCATTTCAGTTCTACATATACACAGACACGTATATAATATGATCAGTTCAAAGCTTTTGAATAAAAAATGACACGTATAAGTTTTTGGCTCAGATTTGCCCCTAGGTCAACACGTCACTGCTAAACTGGTTGCTTGTAAAATACAAGCCATCCTAGTCTAGCAGCTGACTCAACATAGAAAGTAGGGGGACAATTGATCATCATTGCCGCTGCCTCAGCATAGATCGAAGGGGTCACATCATCGCATTTGCCACTACATCAGCTTACAAGTTCGTAAAAAATCATCAATGCAAATGCCATAGGTAGGGAGTAGGTAGAGTAGTAACAGAGAGTAGTAGTAGGGAGAGGAGTATAAAGAGAGGAGTACTAGGGAGAGGAGTATAAAGAGAGGAGGAAGAGGAGTAGTACAGTAGTATAGAGTAGTAAAAAAGAGGAGTAGTAGGGAGAGGAGTATAGAGAGGAGTACTAGGGAGAGGATTATAAAGAGAGGAGGGAGAGGAGTAGTACAGCAGTATAGAGTACTAACAGAGAGGAGTAGTAGGGAGAGGAGTATAGAGAGGAGGACTAGGGAGAGGATTATAAAGAGAGGAGGGAGAGGAGTAGTATAGTAGTATAGAGTAGTAACAGAGAGGAGTAGTAGGGAGAGTAGTAGTGGCAAATGCATAGTGTAAAAAGCATCAAATTGCATCATAAGCAGGAAATAGAAAAGCATAACAGGGCATCATAGGTAGTGGCAAATGCATAGTGTAAAAAAGCATCAAATTGCATCATAGGCAGGAAATAGAACACTGGAGTAGGGGAGAGAGGAGTTAGGGAGAGCAAAAACAAAAATGTGGTCAAATTAGTTTCAGAAACCAAGTTGAAGCAAGTCATCATCTCTACCAATAGATTTCTCAGTAGAGGACTCAACAGACTCAATGAGTCAATGCTAGGAACTTTCTAAAACGATACCAGAGGTTCAGAAGTTCCACCTCTAGCTGCATCTTATTCCAGAGGCACAATACCCGGGTTCTGTATTTCATATCAGTTTAAGGACTGCATCATATCGGTTTAAGCATATCAGTTTAAACTGAACATATCACCATGACTGATATGTTCAGTTTAAGGACTGAACATATCAGTTTATTAAGCTTTTGATCACAAGTAATAAGGACTGCATCATATGACTAAACCAATAAGTAATAAGGACAGAGCATATCAGATTAAAGCATATGGACTAAAAAGCATATGAGATTAAATCCATATCAAATTGCATCATATGGTCTGAATGAATGGTGCTCATATCAGTTTAAGCATATCAGTTTAAGCATATCAGTTTATGGACTGAACATATGACTAAACCAATGGCAATAAGGACAGAGCATATCAGTTTAAGGACTGTATCATATCAGTTTAAGCATATCAGTTTAAACTGAACATATCACCATGACTGATATGTTCAGTTTAAGGACTGAACATATCAGTTTATTAAGCTTTTGATCACAAGTAATAAGGACTGCATCATATGATTAAACCAATAAGTAATAAGGACAGAGCATATCAGTTTAAGGTATTCAGTTTATTAATTCATTCATGCCATTATTTGCTAACTGATGCTTTGCCTGCTTTGTATCATGGGTTCCTGGTATCACCAAGACTGGCCTTCCATTTAAAAGAAATTATGGACTGGCCATTCAGTATCACCAAAACACATGCCATTCAGTATCACCAAGACTGGCCTTCAATTGAAAAGAAATTATTAAACTATTCTATACTCAGCATAGAGATTACAAGCCAAAACACCTGCAAGCTGACATGCCATTCAGTTTCTGAGGAGCTAGGTTTACCATGGTCACGAGATGAGGTAAGGGGAGGATCGAGGGAGCAAGTTACTCACCTGTCGAAGCTAGGGTTCCCGGCAGCTCCAAGGGGAGGACAGGGGCACCGGCGGCTCCACCGGCGGGCTCCTAGCGATGCTCTAGCGGCAGACGGCCTCCAAGCGACCTATAGTGGCGACGGGCTAGGGCACCGATGGACTCCTGGCGGTGGGCGGGCTCCAGGCGGTGCTCCCGTGACGTACAGGCTCTAGGCGATGCTCCAGCGGCGGATGGGCTCCCGACGGAGATGGCGGTGGCGGCGGGCTAGGGCACTGACGGACTCTTGGCGGCGAGAGCGAGTAGGGGAGGCAGATAGGGGGATGAGGAGGAAAGGGTGAGGAGGACAGGGCCGGTGGAGGAGGACGGCGGCGGCAATGGCGATTGCGGCGCGGTGCAGGAATTCGACAGCCCTTCGGGGTTGAAACGATGACGCGTGAAGGACTAAAGTGCCCTTCGGGGTTGCGGGTCTTTTATAGGCAGCGATTAACCGAAGCGGGCAACTTAAGTTGCCCGCTGCAGTAAATACTAACCGCAGCGGGCATCTTAAGTTGCCCGCTTCAGTTAAACCAAATAACCGCAGCGGGCAAATTAGGATGCCCGCTGCAGTTGTTGGTTTTAACAAATTGAGATTTGTTATTAATAATATCAACTTATTAAGAAAAATCTATTACAAAATTGAGTTTTGTTATTAATAATATTAACTTATTAATAAGTCAATAACAAAATGAGATTTGTTATTAATAATGTTAGCTTATTAACAATAATTTATTACAAAAATTATCTCCAATGCTTTGACATAACTTGTCCACTACTTTATTACATCTCATTTTGGTACTGGCGCTTTCACGGACTGCTTCTCACCATCGGGACGGGCCCAGGGCGTCATACCGCTCTTGTTGCAACGGTCCTCGATAACCTTAATCTTCTTTGCAAAATCGGTAAAAAGTTGGAGCTCTGCATAGTTGTTGTATTGTTCTCGGCTTTGGACCCCATCAACTCCAACAATCCGCTGCTTTCCTGACACGACCACATGCCTCTTTGGGTCCTCTGGATAGATATAGTAGGCCACTTGCGCGACATTGGTTGCAAGTACCCATTGGTCATCTTTGTACCCGATACTTTTGAGGTTCACGGTGGTTAGCCCGAAACTGTTGACCGCAACCACTTTGGGGTTTACCAAGTGGCATTGGAAGACGGTTACGCATACGTCCTTGCCATAGTCAAGTTCCCATATTTCTTCGATCTGGCCATAGTATTGCGTCCTCATGTTTGTGGCCTCGTCGACGCCCTCATATCGAACACCGCAGTTCTGTGCCGCACTCTTCTTGTCCTTCTCTTTTGTGTGGAACCTGTACCCCTTCACATCGTACCCTTGCCACGTCGTGATTTGGCTTGATGGGCCTTGCAGAAGCTTCTGCACGGTCTCCGTATCTTCATCATCAGGGCACCTTTCTAGGGGTACGTGTTGCTCTTTGAGCCAACCTATGAAACTGTTCCTGTGCTCATTCTGGACCCATGCCTCTGTGCGTTGTCTGTCATTAGCGGCGCGGATCTCTTCTATGTGCCTCTCAACATATTTCTCCATGGTCACCAACTGATGAAGGATGTTGTAATGAGCTTGTTCAATCTCCTTGTATGGTATATCAGTGTGAACTTTTTGGCCCGTGCACCCCATGCCCGCGGTTCTGCCCTCGTGCTGATGGACAGGCAACCCAATCGCCCTCCCATCTTTTATGTAGCTCATACACCAGTTCACTGCCTCTTCGATTGTGTACGCCTCGATCATAGAGCCCTCCGGGTGAGCACGGTTATGAACATATCTGTTGACAGTGGACATGAACCGCTCGTACGTCCACATCTCGTGCAGGTACACAGGGCCTAGTTGCTCGATCTGATCCACCATGTGCATCATCAGGTGTACCATAATGTAACAGAACCGACCAATTTGTACCAGATTAAGCACCGTAATCTCCGCTTAACGCAAAGATCCTCGAGTACTTAAGCTCGTACAAACCCGGTAGTCCGGAAATCTCGAAGGATTTCAAATCATTTCAACATTCAGCCAAGATCGTACTAGTTTAGCGAATATGCTCACAAGTTACATCATAGTGCACATAGTTCAAATACATCGGAGTACGAAACAATATTACAAACCATAGTTTTTGAATAGTAGCGGAAGCAACATAGTCTTAAACATAAGTTTGGATTGTTCTCAATACAGTGCCATTTATCTGACCAGGTCCCCAAAAGCATCAGATAAGATAAGTGGTGACCATGCCTCTGGTCTAGTCATCTCCCGTAACCGGGTACAGGCAGTTCTCACAGTAGCTATAGAAGCATTGGCCATTTGCAACAACAAGGGAATAAAACCCTGAGTACGAGAAGGTACTCAGCTAGACTTACCCGTCATAAACCAGAAATAAAGTGACACCAAGGAGTATGCAAGGCTGTATCTGGGGTTGGCTTTACTTACCTTTTTGCATAAAAATATTTTCATTATTAAATAATCATCATTAGAGTATTAGCAGTCATTTTTATGTAATCAACCTGATTAACTAGATTTGCACCTGATCTAGAGCAATCACTTGGCTAATTAATCAAGCAAGAGTGACTATTTCATCAATAGCCTTTCAGATTCAACATCATAACCATATTTAGTTCCATAAGTTCTATGGGCAATGGTCTACAGTCAATTGCTCACTGTCCAGGAGCGATGGCGATTATAATCGATTCCTACCTAGCTGGGGATAAAATGTCTCACACTCGCCCGACACATCCGGCTACGGCAGTCGTAAGCTACCAGTCAGGAGATTCGAGAACACAACGCGCGGGACGGCCATGGGCCCTTCTACACCGGGGTTATCTCAGTGCCAGGTCGCTCAAGCTTGAAGGACCGAGAAGCAACCAGAAAGCGACCAGAGGGGGGGGGGGGGGTGAATGGGAGCTTCAAAATTTCCTTTCGGAAACTAGTAGGCACTGTCCCAAAATCAACCCTAAGAGACAAACCCTAGAGCTTGCTAATGTTCACGACCCTAGATGTAGGGTGGATGCTTCCAAGAAGCACAGCGGGACACTACACAACTCTAGAAAGCCTACGCAAAAGACGGAAACCGAATCCGTCAACGAACGGGTGAACCGCGAACGAAAATGCGCAAAACAAACTCGACCGGACTCTGGCCAGCGTCCGGTCAGCAGGGACCGGACGCGTCCGGTCACCAAAATCCCACTCGGGAACCTCTCTGGAACTGACCGGACTCTGGGAGAGAGAGCGTCCGGTGGGTTCCCCTGCGTCCGGTCACAAGTGCCAAACCCTGATGAACAGGACTACCGTCGAGTCCGGTCACACAAGGAAGCTAGCGTCCGGTCAGGAGCAAAATGAACACGCTGAACGTTCAACGACCGGACGCACGGGGTCAGCGTCCGGTCACCCCGAGCCCAGCGTCCGGTCACCCCGCGATTGCACTGTTCGTCCACCGATTCGACTCTAACTCATCCAAGACGAATCCTCTAGGGATCAAACTTGGTGAGAAGAGTCAAAAGGAGTATAGTGAGCTATCCCTAAGAGATCATGGCTCGAACCTATCTCCAAATCGATGAATCGAAGAATTTCGAGGGAAGGGAGAAAACTTGACCCGAAACGAAAAATCGATCGATCTCCTAGACCGTGAGGTTAGAGATTAATTCCTTCGGTGGAAAGAAGTGCCTCACGATCTAGAACAACTTGGTTCAAACGGATTCGCAAAAGATGAACCGAGCAAAGAGATCAAACGACGGGAAAATCGTGGAGAAAAAGGATTCCGCGAAGAACACAACCAAAACGCGAATCGACACCACGATCTTGCAGCCGAAGCTCAAACACACGCTACGACAAGGAGGTTACGGCCTCCTTTCCTCAAAATCAACAATACACAGAGGTGAGTCTCTCTGCGGATCTCAGCAAGCTACAGCAGGGGATGGGAGAGCAGGAAACCCTAGGAAGCAAGAGCAAATGAGATGGCTAAAACTGAGATGGGGGGAGGAGGGTGTCTCCCCGACTACTTATCCTAATTCTAGTCTAAGTACAATTCCTACTCTACCCCTCTCTATTCTAATTACAGAGCGAACCAGCTAAACCCTAGGGTTATTCTGGACCAACTCGGTGGTAGGTGTATCCGACGGCCATGCCCGCTCGATTCGAAGCGTTGCCTCGACGCAACCTCCAGATCGCCGCCACGTGCCGCCCTCGCTCTGCACCCCCGGTTTTGTGGCCCAAACCGGGAAACCAGCCTTTTCAGCCAACCCCCAGTTTTGAGGCCTAAACCGGGAAACCAGCCCACCAGCATCTGAGTTTTGAGGCCAAACTCAGCAAACCCTCAGCGCCCAGATTTTGAGGCCCAAACCTGGAAACCGTCCTCAGCCCGAGTTTCGTGGCCAAACTCGAAAACCCTCAGCCCGAGTTTTGTGGCCAAACTCGGAAACCGTCCACGCCTAGGTTTTGAGGCCCAAACCTGGAAACCGTCCATCCGATGGTTTTTCTCTGGCTCTACCACTAAACCGACGTCGTAGATGGGATGCACCTCCCGTGCACCCCGTCCACCGACACGTGTCCCCGAGTCTACGACTCAGGCAACACATGACCGCATTTCTTCACTTGTCGTCGTCACAGGCTGCCAGCCACCACAGCTGAACCTCGGCCTCTGGTCCCTCAGTCGAAGCCTCACGTCCGCCCTTCACCGCTCAGTACCTCGGCATGGCACGTCCGCCGCACGGCACGCCCATCCTTCACCGCACCCGGTCCGTCAGCACGGCACGTCTCAACTTGACCTTCACCTCGCCGTCGATCACTGTATCCGGGCTCGACACCTGCACAACACAAGCCAAAGAACATGCGCATCATCCCAGTTGACAATCACTCAACACTCAGAGACCCGGCATACACCCATGTATCCGCAATCTCCCCCTTGATGAGTGCATTGTCAACTACTCACACAAATCATAATGAAAAGAGAATAAGAGGAGGGAGGAAGGAGAAGGAGAAAACTCAACCAAATGACCCAAAAGCATAGCAAAGCCGAAGAAGGTCAAGTGGAAAGAGCGAAAGAACTTGGTCCCCAAAGACATGGGCAACGGCTCGACGCAACCAAGTAAAGCAAAGCTAGCCCTCAAGAAGAGGTAGAACAGGCTCAACACCGCTAGCAGATAGCAATTGGAAACTCCAGAGAAAAGAGCTCAAACCAATTGATGCCGAATGAAAATCGAAGCAAAATGCTAGTCCCTCAAGATAGAGGCACAGAGGCTCAACACAACTAGCAAAGAAAGCTCGAAACCAATGCCTTTCGGCCAAGCACGCTCCGAACCAATTGGAATGACTCCAAACTAAAAGAGAACCAATCGAAGACAAAATGCCCTGAAAACGTTTGCTAGTTCCTCAAGACAGAGGCAAAGGCTCAACACAACTAGCAAACTTCCCCTCGACAAGTGCAAGCAACTAGGAAAAACCCCCTTAGGTCCAACATGAGAAGAGCGCAAAGATTTGATTTGAAATTCTCCCCCTTGACGAAAACTCCCCTTTAGTTGAACATCCAGGAGACAAATGATTTGCAATTTCTCCCCCTTAGTTGAAAAGGCACTAATCAAGAAAAGTCATCAAGGCAAGAAACTCCTCCTTCCAACATGCATATGAAGTCAGAAATGCAAGTTGGCAGCTTCAGGCATATAATCAAAAGAGTGCAAGGATGCTCTAAACAGTAGAACTCCAATGACTCAATATAAGCACAGCTAGCAAAGGCTCAAACTGATCACACATACGAAATATGAACATATGAGCATGTGAGCAGTTTTTAGCCAACAAGATAGTCACCATCAAAATAGCACTACACATGTATAGACAGGAATCCAAACAAGTGCTAAACATGTATACAAGGTGAACTACCCTTAGCAAAGTTCAATCATCATGCATAGGAATGAAGCATATACTTGTGATTTCATTTTTATATCAGAGTTGCAGCGGTGAAATTACACAAGTTTAATTTCAGCATGTGATTGCGAGAGGTTGAAAGCTTGTCATTGCCTAACTTTTCAACCGAGCGAAGCCTATGCCGAAGCAATCAAAAGCTTAAAGCTGCGGTTTCGGTCATACACTACACGACTCAAGTTTAACTCAAGGTGCAATGAGAAACAGTCTCGATACCGTGATGTGTTGACAAGCGATCCCATCTCGATCTTTTCAATCCACTAAAACTTGGCTCAAAATTTAAACATAATGTGAACAGACCAAGCAAGTGAATGACTCAGAACTAGAGACATAGCAACCTAGCATATATGGAAAGCATGAATGGACTCAATACATCCTACACATGCTAGTTGCATATCTCAATGGTGAATATTTTCAGATTTTATATACATTAAGCAAATTCACCATTTCAAAATAGCTCAGCTCACTACATATACTAGTGATCAGAAGGAGCATAAGCTACAAGCATCAATATAAGCATCAGAGCATACTACATAGAGCATAATTACATTCTAGTGATTATAAACATGAAGCTTAGAATGTGAATGCGTATGCTGAAATGCAAAAGAAAATAAAGACAAAAGTGTCAGTCAAATATACAAGATCCAAAATGTTCCCCCATCTAAAAGGGGAAACACACACCAAGCTCACCCCTCAACCGATTAAAGGTTGATTCGTCTAAAGGCTTGGTGAAAATATCAGCCAGTTGATGATGAGTATCGACATGGCGAAGGTCGATATCACCCTTCTCCTGGTGGTCTCGCAGAAAATGAAAGCGCACATCAATGTGTTTGGTCTTCGAGTGAAGCACGGGGTTCTTAGCAACGCTAATAGCACTCGTGCTGTCACAAAGCAAAGGCACGCGAGAAAAACTCAGACCAAAATCACGCAAAGTGGCCATCATCCAAAGCAGCGGGGAACAGCAGCTAGCCGCAGCAACATATTCAGCCTCTGTAGTGGACTGAGCGACACTAGACTGCTTGCGAGACGACCACGAAACAAGAGAAGAACCAATAAATTGGCAAGTCCCAGAAGTGGACTTGCGCTCAATACGGCAACCAGCAAAATCGGCATCCGAATAATCGCAAAGGGAGAGGGTGGAGGAAGCAGAATACCAAATCCCGAACTCAGGCGTGAAACGAAGGTACCTGAAAATCCGCTTCACCGCCTGACGGTGAGAGGTGCGCGGCGACGCCTGAAAGCGTGCACACAGACACACCGCGAACTGGATGTCCAGGCGTGTCGCCGTCAGGTAGAGGAGCGACCCGATCATGCTGCGGTACTCCTTCTGGTCCACTGCTTCTCCATCCACATCCGCATCCAGGGCAGTCGTCGTCGACATGGGTGTTGGAAGAGGCTTGGCCTCACCCATATCGAACCGCTTTAGCAAGTCCTTGGTGTACTTGCCCTGGTGCACAAACGTCCCCTCTCGGGATTGCTTAATTTGCAACCCGAGAAAGAATGTCAGCTCGCCCATCATGCTCATCTCGAACTCCCTGCTCATAGTATCTGCAAACTTGGCAACCAAAGCGTGAGAAGAACCACCGAAAATGATATCATCCACGTAAATCTGGACCAAGAGAGTGTCTTTGCCTTGCTTGAGGAGAAAGAGCGTTTTATCTACACATCCCATTTTAAAACCCTTAGCAAGCAAAAAGGTTTTCAATCTATCATACCAGGCTCTAGGGGCTTGTTTCAAACCATATAAAGCTTTGTGAAGTTTAAAAACATGGTTTGGAAACTTGAGATTTTCAAAACCGGGGGGTTGCTCAACATACACTTCCTCTTCTATATAGCCGTTTAAGAAGGCACTCTTGACATCCATTTGAAAAAGTTTGAAACCTTTGGATGCAGCAAAAGCCAAGAGTATCCTAATAGCCTCCAAACAAGCTACAGGAGCAAAAGTCTCCTCAAAGTCTATCCCCTCCTTCTGACTATAACCGTTCGCTACAAGCCTGGCCTTGTTTCTAACAACGTGGCCAACCTCTCCTTGCTTGTTTTTGAAAACCCATTTTGTCCCAATAGGATTACAGTTAGGAGGAGGAGGAACTAGAACCCAAACCCGATTTCGTTCAAAATTTTCTAACTCCTCATGCATGGCATTGACCCAATCAGGATCCGTCAAAGCGTGTCCAACATTTGGGGGCGCAAAATTAGCAACAAAAGCAGAATGAGCGAAGTGCGAGATTTGCTGTGACTTGGACCGAGTGACTCGTTCGTCGATGCTGCCGATCATCTGCTGAGGCGGGTGCTGGCGCTGGATGTGTCGTGGCGCCTCCCGAGCTGAAGTGGCCTCCCCCTCAACAGCAGCTGGTGCCTCCCCGGGTACAAAAGGTACCGCTCGGGGTGGCGGATCCCACGGCCCCCAGGAAGAAGAGGTGTCGGGGCCGTGAGTCGTCGTAGAAGCCGCTCTTTGCGGCACAGCAGGTGGAGGGGGTGCTGGATCATCCATACTTTCAGCACCCTCGTCCTCGTCATCAAAAAGAGGCTCACCAACCTCATGATCACCTGCACGCTCAAAACGAGAAGAGGGACAAACCATGGTCTCGTCGAAGGTGACATCTGATGTCTCCATGACTCGGTTAGTATCAAGGTTGAGTACACGATATGCGCGAGTGTGAGTGCCATAACCCAAAAATACTCCATCAGAAGAACGAGACTCAAATTTGTCCAAGTTGCCCTTTTTGAGTATAAAACAATGGCAACCAAAAACCCGAAAATAACTCACCTTGGGCAGTTTTCCAAAGCGCAACTCATAAGAAGTCTTTTTTAAGAAAGCTCGGAGAAAAATGCGATTGGAAATGTAGCATGCAGTGCTCATAGCTTCGGCCCAATATCGCCTAGGAGTCCTATGCTCATCGAGCATCGTCCTGGCCATCTCAACAAGGGTCCGATTCTTCCTCTCTACAACACCATTCTGAGGGGGTGTGTAGGGGGAAGAAAACTGGTGCTCTAAGCCCAAAGAATTACAAAACTTCTCAAAATCCGAATTCTTAAATTCGGAACCATTATCACTCCGAATTGCTCGCGTCGAGTTCAAAGGGAACTCGTTCTGAAGACGCAAAATCAGATTGCGAGCAAAGGAGAAAGTCTCGGTCTTCTCAGCTAAAAAGAAGACCCACGAATATCTCAAAAAGTCATCAACAACAACAAGCACATACCACTTCCCCCCAACCGAGCTCACCCGAGCCGGACCAAAAAGGTCCATGTGCAAAAGCTCTCCAGGGCGCTTGGTCATGACCTCAGTCACTGGATGGTGGGGAGGGGCAACCATCTTCCCGTGTCTACAAGAGTGGCAAACAAGATCCTTTTCCATATGCAACTTGGGCAATCCTCGGATTAGGCCAAGTGAACTAAGCCTTGCAAGCAAGTCAAAGCTCAAATGTCCAAGTCTCCTATGCCACTTCCAAAGATCAGAGGAGGAAGGTCCAGCCACAAGACAACGAGAAGTGCCAAAAGACTCCGAGAAATTCGCACGAAAGACTTTTCCAAAGGGCAAAATCAAACACACAAGATTGCCCTGAGGATCCAAAATACGACTGAGATTCGGTTTAAAACGAATCTCATAGTCGTCGTCAAAGAGTTGCGAAACAGAAAGAAGGTTAAAATGCAAGTTAGAAACAAGAGCAACATCGCGCAACACAAAGTGCTCATTAACTCGCACCGACCCGCGAGACAATACCTTACCTTTGCTATTGTCGCCGAAGGTTATGTACTCCTTTCCGGCAACAGGGCTAAGGCTGGAGAACCACTTGGCGTTTCCGGTCATGTGCCTCGAGCAACCGGAATCCACCAACCAAATGTCCTCCAACCGTTTTACCTACATCAATAAAAAGACATAGGGTGAGCATACGGTCCAACACTGGGGTTAGTGAAGTAGGAAGAATACCAGTGTTGGGCCGGCTGCTCAAAAGAACGGTTAGCAGAAAAACCATTCCTAGCACGTCTACGAGAGGAGCGATCACCACGTAGAGGAAAACGTGGTCCGCTAAGGGAGGAGCGTCCATCGCGATACTCAAAACGCGGTGGGGGAAAACGCTCAACTACAAAGCCTCCGCCACGGGGTCCATAGCCTACAACTGCAGGCTCCCGTCGGGCACGCTCTCTACGAGGCCTAGGCCTAGGGACTTGAGGCTCAACACCTCTAGGCCTAGCGACTCTCCTCGGAGCTCTCTGCTGCCTTGGCCTGAGAACTTGAGGTTCTGGACCTCTGGGCCTAGCTTCTCTCCTCGGTGCTTTCCTCTGAACATTCGGCACATGTACATCATGGAAAGGATGGTACATATCCGGGTTGTTCATCTCCCTAGCACGGCGCGCCTCTCTCTTGCGCCTAAAGCAGAACTCGCTCAGGTGTCCATCTCTCCCACAAAAGTCACAATGGTACCTCACCGCACGCGAAGGGGGTTGTTGGTACTCATGGCTGTGAGAGTGGATCACTTTGCCCTTCTGTGGCAACTCCTCCTGGATAGGTGGCATTGTATCCAGCTTGTTCTTTAGGTGGTTGGGTTTGGGATGCCACATTTGGTTCTTGGGTGGAGCTCTCGGAGGTTCCTCAATGTAACACCCCTGGTGTTTAATTAATTAAAAATAAATTAGAAAATGGCCAAAACCCTAGATGGAGGAAAATTCTAACCAGATGTTTATTGCATTCATGCCGTTGCATAATTTTTATTGGGTGAAAAATAATTTTGAAACCCGTATAGGGCGAACCGGATTTATTCTATTTAGAAAAAACAATAAAAAATTATAAATCAAAATCAAAATTTTATTTTCAAAACCTAGGTAAAATATTTCTAAAAGTTTCAAAAAGTTGTTTGATTTTAAAACTGATTTCAAATTGGTTTTCAAATGGTTTTGCAAAGTTTGGAAAATCAAAAGAAAAAGAAAAGGTTGGCAAAAGGACTGGACCCAAAACCCCTCACCCATTCCTCCCTTGGCCCAGCCGGCCCGCTCCAAACATCCCTCCTCCACCTCCCCTCCCGCATGGGCCAGGCCCAGCGCCCCATCGCCCTTCCCCACCGCGCGCGCCTGGGCCAAGCCCAAACCCCCCCAGCGTCGGCGCCGGCCCAACACCTCGCTCCCGCGGCCCACGACCTCCACTGGCCCAGCACCGCGCGCCCATTCGCTCTCTTCCCCATCGGCCGCGCAAGCCGCGACCGCAGCGCTCGCCGCCCTCACCCTCACCCTTTGCTCTCTCACTGCGCCGCAACCCCACCGGTCAGCTCCCTCCCTAACCTCTCCCCGCTCTTCACGCTGCAGACACCGACTCCTCGCCGATCTACACCTCGCGCGCGCCCTCACCCTCTCCGCCCTAACCGGGGACCCTTCGTAACAAACGAGCGCGTCGCCGCCCTCTTTCCCCTATCGGCCTACAAGAAGCCCCCTAAGCGGCCCTGCTCTCTCCTCTATTTTCCCTACCATCGCCGTTGCCGAGCTCCACCGCGCCACTCACCTCTCCATCTCCTCATCTAGTTTCACAACGGCGTCAGGACCCCGCTCCACAGCTTCGTCGCACTGATCGGTGGCCGTTTCACCACCGCGCCGAGAGGCCCACCGGAGCCGAACCGAAGGCTACCTCCCCCTCGTTGAACTACACCACTCAAGCCACCGCCGGGGACTAGATCATCACCAACTAGCCGATGTAAGATCCGTTTTCCATCCCTCTATTCTGTGTTGTTTCTACCGCACGGTAGGCTCACGCCGCCGAGTTCCTCCGAATGCTCCCATGGCGCCGCCGTGTCCCTGAACGGACGGTAGCCGCACCCCTCTTTTTTTTTTACCCTGGATGAGTTCGCACGGTCAAGCCCTACACCTCGGTTCCCTTCGCGTAGCCAGGCCAACCCTGTTGCGGCAGATCTGCCGCACTCCGGCGACCTCCACGCCACGGTCAAGGCGGCGCCACCGTGCATGGCGGCGGCGTTCGCCAGCACCGCTCGATCCAGCCCACACGGCCAGGATTAGACACAGGCGCGAACCGGTATGAGCCGGGTGCACCAGCGCCGTAAACCTAGTCCACCTCACGCGTCCACTGGCCATGTGGCACGCCAGCCCAATCGCGCGCAGCCACCTGTCCGCCACATCAGTCGCAGTAGCGCCGCGCTGACCGGCCATGGCGAAATTGCAAAAGAACCCCCGAGTTTCCTTGAAACAAACCCGCCGTCCTATCTGCACTATTCATTGAGTCTTGGAAAAAATAGCGATCTAGCCCCTGCACTTTTCCGAAATCGAGGCGCGGTCCACCTCGTAGCCGCCCTCTCAGATCTAATCTGAGCCGCTCATCGCCAGATCAACGGCCGAGAAAGGCCGATACCCCTTCGCCGGTGCATTTTGTTAAAAAGCCCCTATCTTTTCCTTCAATCAACCCGCCGTCCGAATACACTATGCGCTGTGTCTCAGAATTCCTCCTCTTTGGCCCCTGAGTTTGCACCGAAATGAGGCCCGGTACACTGCCCTTTCTTTTTCTGGTTTTATTTAATTTAAATTCGAAATTGAGTTCAAAGTATTTACAGTTTTGCCATCCAACTTCAAACGCTTATAACTTTTGCGTTTTAACTCCGATTTGACCCGTTCAACTTGCGTTAGTTTCATAATTTCGTTCTCTATGCAGTAGATCTATTAGTTTACTGTTTTCATACTGTTTGTTGTACTGTTATTCATTTTCGCTTTGTATGTGCCATGTATGTTGATTGGGCCAGAGAGTGCGGAGTTCGAGGACGCTCCAGATTTTCCTTGTGATCCAGTTGATTCGACCCAGCCCGAAGGCAAGTGTCCTTGAACATCTTGCACCTACTTTTATTTTACTTTTGGTATTAGAGTAGTTAGATCCTGTAGTTGCATGCTTGTCATTAATTTGAATCTCATGTTAGGGTTTACTAGATTTTGTTATATTATCCTTGTCGCCTGTTTTGGAGTGTTCGGGTAGGTGTCTTGCTTAGCCCTGCAGTCATGGTTGGGATGGGAGTTAAATGTCAATAATCTTGACTAATGAACTATGAAACAACGTGGACATGGTAATTTTGTAGCAACATGGTGTTAGGTAAATCCGGCAGGATGGACCGCACTGGTGGTTTTGTGCCGTGGGACTCGGCAGCTGGATTTGGTTTTTGGTTCTGGGCTCGTGCTAGATTTATCCTGCCTGGATCCCTAGGACCCGGTTCTCGAAGCCTGTAACCCGGCTTAACAGCGCAACCATGAGATCTGGATGGGCTGGACCTGGCTAATTAATTAGTTTCCTCTAAGTTATGCTACACAGGGTTTGTTTAGTGGCTCAAGAGGGGTCCCTTGGGGTCGTTGACATATGGACAGGGGAGAAACCTTAGAGTACGTGTAACACAGGCTTGGAGGGACTTTGTAAAGGCCTTGCAGTGCAACCCGCTATGCACCTCGGCAGTGTATAGCGTGACGGGATCTGCACGACTCATGGGTAACGATGTGCAACCTCTGCAGAGTGTAAAACTGATATATCAGCTGTGCTCACAGTCACGAGCGGCTTGGACTTCTTCGAGATTAGTTGGTTACTGGTTGGTTTTGGGTTCGGGTCATCTGATGGACTTCAGGTGCGGTTGCCTGATGGACTTCAGGTGTTGGTTGCTCGGTGTGACTCCGAGTGTGGTTTGCTCGGTGCGACTCCGAGTGTGGTTACTTTTCTACAGAGTCTGTGGTTATAACCTAGTAAATAGGTGCATAGGACTAATAGGAATAATAGGATGTGTTGCTTTAGGCGCTTGAGTCAAACAGAGTCAGCCTACCTTTGTTATTAGCCTCATAAGCATATATTTCCTACACTTGCGGAGTACATTTTGATGTACTCACCCTTCCTCTTTGTCCCCCTGCTACCCCACCCAGACGCTGGAGACTACACGTACGAGGAGCAGGAGTATCCAGAAGACGGAGGCTACGACCCTGATGACCTGTACTAGGATGGCGCTACCCCCGGTCGACCTTCCTGTGGAGATGGAGTCCAGATTTCCGCATCTACATCAGCGTCTTCATTAGAGTCCGTTATCATGAGAGTCTGTACTTTTTATTTCAGACCCGAGGGTCATTTATGTAACAAAGTTCGATATTATTAATAAAGCATTGTTTTGATATTTACTATGATGTGGATATATGTATGAAAATTGATCCTGGCATACATATATTGTGCTCCAATTTTGTTCTTAAAATTGGGGTGTCACACTCAAATACCCCATCCTTGGTGGTAGGCTTTACAGGCTCTTTAGGTGGAAGCTTGGTCAGTTTGGGAGTAGTGGTAGAGTTGGGCTTCTCACTAGGATTCAGACCACTCGACTCTCCAATCTTCCCAAAAGCAGAAAGATCAACACCCTGAGCAAGACCTACACCAGAACCTCCAGCAGCTCGCTTAAATTGGGAGATCATCATCCCGAGCTGCGGCTCACTACAAGAGACCCATGACAAGATGGTCCGAAAGTATGTGTTTTCTTCCTCGGTTTGCATCTTGCCATGCTTGACATTCGCAATCTCCATCTCCAAACCATCACACAAAGCGCACCTAGCCACACAGGTGCTACCTGAGTTGGCCTCTTCAAGAGACACAATCTTGGCATTCTTCTCTGCCAACTCAGATTGCAAGACAGGACAAGTCTTGCACGCACCCAACAGAGAAGGTCTAGCCTTCAGCTCATCCACCTCTCCTACCAACGCAGCATACTTACCTCTCAAAGTGAGAAGGTCAGTCATGTGCGTGGTGCACATCTCACACTCAACCTCCTCCGACACGACCACGGTGGACTTGGCAAACTCAAGCTCTCTCACCGTGTCCTCCCATTTTTGCCTAAACTCCTTGCGCTCTCTAGCGGCACGCCTAAGCAACTTGTCCTGACTAAGGAGCGCGGCAGTAAGCTTCTCAACCTCAGCAGAAAGCTCATCGTGGGTGAGAGATACCTGGGAGGTGTCGTCGTCGTCGTCGTCCCGAGGGGTGTGCTCCAGCTTGCCGTCGACCTCATCACCAAGCGCCATGGTGCAGAAGCCGTCGTCGTCGGCGAAGAAGTAGAGGCCGTTCAGCTTGTCCTCGATCCTCTTCTTCTTCTCGGACTCGTCATCGCTTGAGCAAGCAGAGTCGTCATCCGAGCCGTCGACGTTGCTGAGCGTGGCGAAGAACACACGCTGCTCAGCCTGGGCCTTCTCCAAGTACTTCTTCTTGATGTACTCCTTGTCGAAGCCGCCCCTCCGCTTGTGCCTCGCGGGGACGTACTTCTCCTTGCGCTTGCCGGAGTCGTACTTGTGCCCATGATCACCCTTCCCAGATGAATGCTTCTTCTTGGGGCAGTTGGCAATGAAGTGGTCGGGGTCGCCGCACTCATAGCATCCTGAGCGTCCTCCACCGCGGCGACGGTTCATGCGGTTATTGTGGAACCGCGTGAACCGGTTGGCGAGCATTGCCAACTCGTCATCCCCCAACGACTCAAGCTGGTCCTCTATGACAGAAAAGAGTGAAGAAAGTGCAAAGCCAACGGAGGGGTTAGCAGAAGAGCCAGAAACCAAAGCCATAGTCGGGCCAGAAGGATTCGCATAAGAAGCCCTTGACATGGCGTCAATCTCACTGGACTTGAGCTTACTAAAGAGCTCATCGCAAGTGAGAGTCTCATAGTTAGACGATTCGATGATCGCATGGACCTTTGAGTCCCACACCGATCGATCGAGAGTATGCAAAAGCTTTAAAGCCCTCTCATGATCGTCGAAAGGCAACAGCTCCTTGTTAGCTCGCATCTTGTTGACAATCACCTGAAAGCGAGCGAATAAGCTTTCTATGCTCTCGCCAGGCATATGTCGAAAGTTCTCATATTCCCGCTTGTGCGACTCGTAGAGACGGGATTTGACTTGAGAGGTGCCCTCATGAAAGCGCATGAGGGTGTCCCAAATCTCACGAGCCGTGGGGAGGTGAGAAACGCGATCAAACTCCAACATGCTCAAACAGGAGAACAAGGCGTTACGCGCCCGGCTATTGGCCTCATGCTCATCTATCTGAAGCTGAGAGACACGAGCAGCCAGCACAACGTAATCGGCCCTGTTGCAAATCTCCCAAACAGAAGAGCCCATGCTCTGGAGATAGGCCGACATGCGTATCTTCCAATACGCATAGTTCGTCCCATCAAAGAACGGCGGTTTGCCCACGCCACGATCCATGTCACCTTCTGTGGATCTGGAACCGGCTAAGGTGGAAGATCCTTAACTAGCTCCGATACCAATTGAAGGACCGAGAAGCAACCAGAAAGCGACCAGAGGGGGGGGTGAATGGGAGCTTCAAAATTTCCTTTCGGAAACTAGTAGCCACTGTCCCAAAATCAACCCTAAGAGACAAACCTTAGAGCTTGCTAATGTTCACGACCCTAGATGTAGGGTGGATGCTTCCAAGAAGCACAGCGGGACACTACACAACTCTAGAAAGCCTACGCAAAAGACGGAAACCGAATCCGTCAACGAACGGGCAAACCGCGAACGAAAACGCGCAAAACAAACTCGACCGGACTCTGGCCAGCGTCCGGTCAGCAGGGACCGGACGCGTCCGGTCACCAAAATCCCACTCGGGAACCTCTCTGGAATTGACCGAACTCTGGGAGAGAGAGCGTCCGGTGGGTTCCCCTGCGTCCGGTCACAAGTGCCAAACCCTGATGAACAGGACTACCGTCGAGTCCGGTCACACAAGGAAGCTAGCGTCCGGTCAGGAGCAAAATGAACACGCTGAACGTTCAACGACCGGACGCACGGGGTCAGCGTCCGGTCACCCCGAGCCCAGCGTCCAGTCACCCCGCGATTGCACTGTTCGTCCACCGATTTGACTCTAACTCATCCAAGACGAATCCTCTAGGGATCAAACTTGGTGAGAAGAGTCAAAAGGAGTATAGTGAGCTATCCCTAAGAGATCATGGCTCAAACCTATCTCCAAATCGATGAATCGAAGAATTTCGAGGGAAGGGAGAAAACTTGACCCGAAACGAAAAATCGATCGATCTCCTAGACCGTGAGGTTAGAGATTAATTCCTTCGGTGGAAAGAAGTGCCTCACGATCTAGAACAACTTGGTTCAAACGGATTCGCAAAAGATGAACCGAGCAAAGAGATCAAACGACGGGAAAATCGTGGAGAAAAAGGATTCCGCGAAGAACACAACCAAAACGCGAATCGACACCACGATCTTGCAGCCGAAGCTCAAACACACGCTACGACAAGGAGGTTACGGCCTCCTTTCCTCAAAATCAACAATACACAGAGTTGAGTCTCTCTGCGGATCTCAGCAAGCTACAGCAGGGGATGGGAGAGCAGGAAACCCTAGGAAGCAAGAGCAAATGAGATGGCTAAAACTGAGATGGGGGGAGGAGGGTGTCTCCCCGACTACTTATCCTAATTCTAGTCTAAGTACAATTCCTACTCTACCCCTCTCTATTCTAATTACAGAGCAAACCAGCTAAACCCTAGGGTTATTCTGGACCAACTCGGTGGTAGGTGTATCCGACGGCCATGCCCGCTCGATTCGAAGCGTTGCCTCGACGCAACCTCCAGATCGCCGCCACGTGCTGCCCTCGCTCTGCACCCCCGGTTTTGTGGCCCAAACCGGGAAACCAGCCTTTTCAGCCAACCCCTGGTTTTGAGGCCTAAACCGAGAAACCAGCCCACCAGCATCTGAGTTTTGAGGCCAAACTCAGCAAACCCTCAGCGCCCAGGTTTTGAGGCCCAAACCTGGAAACCGTCCTCAGCCCGAGTTTTGTGGCCAAACTCGGAAACCCTCAGCCCGAGTTTTGTGGCCAAACTCGGAAACTGTCCACGCCCAGGTTTTGAGGCCCAAACCTAGAAACCGTCCATCCGATGGTTTTTCTCTGGCTCTACCACCAAACCGACGTCGTAGATGGGATGCACCTCCCGTGCACCCCGTCCACCGACACGTGTCCCCGAGTCTACGACTCAGGCAACACATGACCGCATTTCTTCACTTGTCATCGTCACAGGCTGCCAGCCACCACAGCTGAACCTCGGCCTCTGGTCCCTCAGTCGAAGCCTCACGTCCTCCCTTCACGGGTACCCCTCGAGTCAGCCGCACGAAAGTCCCTCAGCTCAAGCTCACCGCCCACCGTACCCTCAAGCATCGCCTCAGTACCCTCCGCCTCCACCCGGTTATAGAACCTAGCCACGTCGCCACGCCGCCTCTCGAAGCTGCACCCCGTCATCGTCCAGCACGCAAGACCGGCAACGCCATCCTTTCTGCTGAACACTCCGGACGTCCACATCGGCCGTACGTCTGCCCACGTGCACAAGATCCACCACGCTCGATCGACTATACTCCGAGCTGGATTAATTCACCCATCATCACTCACAGCAAGACACCTTGACCAACGGTCACACTATGTTCCTATCCCCCGAAAGCTCCTCATGCTGACCCCGGCTGTCCGCCTGACTCATAGAACCAGCCACCTCGTGCCAGCATCAACGCCGGCCCCGCATACACACGCTGAATTCGCCCTTCATGTCCTCACCGTCTGAGTTCCAACATGTTTGCAGGCCACTGCGTCTGCATCATCGAACCCGCCTGCGCCAGGACCTGCACAACAAATATAGCTAACTGCGCATCACCCAGTTGACAATCACTCAACCATCCGACACCCCTCATACTTTCCTCCGCTACAGGTCGCTCCTTCACCATCAGACTCCGAAGACACTGTAACATGACTCCGAGTTCACCTAGGGGAGGCACTCCGACCTACTCCGTTAAGTGATCACGCGTTCAATTGACGAAGTGACTTCCCGAATGGTCCTATGCGACACAGACGGGAGACTACTAGCACACAGAACCCATGTCCTGCTGCTCTTACATCCTGACTCTGTCTCAAATTAATTATCACATGGTTATCTCCATGATAGCATAGGCTAATCATGATCAGTGTCCACCTACTGCGGGAGACAGAATATCACCCGACTTTTACCGGTCTAAGCAAGGCTAAGCATAATACGAGCCTAGACCTAAACAGGGATATCGAGATGATAATTGCTGGTGGACATGGTAAAGTAATAATGCATCAATGTTAGCAACCAATTCCTATAACCTAAGGCACAGTCATTAACAGGTTAAAGTATAAAACGTTTGCAAACCGTAGGAGTTAGAATGCTCCGGGGCTTGCCTTTCTCGAAGTCAGATGGACGGTGGTCGCGACACTCGGGCAGTTCTTCGACGTCGGTCCCTCCGGCTTCCTCGGTCAGGTCTCCTCCTGGTTCGGCTCTTCCTGCGACGGCTGTTTCTGGGTCCTTCCGTTGATCCTGTATGATGCGTAATATGTAGTATGAATAGGATGATGTCATATAAATGCCTAGGTGATGCACAGAACTAACAACAATCAGGAGATAAACACATGTCATCTCCTTCATTCTCTTCAACAGGTAGTCAACATCATCCTAATGGTTATAAAAAGACCTTAACATCTAACCAACCATTTAACCTTCCTAATTAACTTGTTAAGATATATAATTACCACAACACACACTACTTAATCAATTTATTCTCATCTTTACTTGCTGAAATAACCTATTTATTCATGCCATAAACAACAATCCATCCTAGACAGCTTCAGAAAAATCTAACAAAATTACCTAGATTGATAACATGCACAACAGTTCACTGTCTAAATTTTAAGCCATTTGGATTTAAACACTGCCTCCTATGAAAAAGATAAATACCATGATGACCAGTGCTTGAACTACACCTCACAACAGAAAGTGTCAAACAAAAGATTTCACATTTTTCTCCTAAACTTCTTAGCACAAGAGCAGTCCACAAAAATTATCAGGTTCAAATTCCTTATATTTTAATTACTACAAATTATACAAGGAACACCATTTAACCATTTTAATTGCTACTGCAAAGTATTTCACAGAACATCTCCATATTATATTTTTTCCCTGAAACTACTCTTTTACACAAGCCTAACAAGACTGGAATCACATTTTTTTTGAGCTACACAGAATTAGTTATGCTTTTTTCAAGTTAACATCAATTTTCTAGATTAAAAATAACTGCATATAAAAGTATCACCAAAAATGCATTTAACATTTTTCACAGGTAGATCTATTCATTCTTAAAGCAACAAAAATTTGTTTTCACAGGATTTGGACTTAAAATGAGCCTTGAATGAATTTTTGAAGCCTTTACACAATTCTGCAAAACTTAATAAAGAAAACTTAACCTAAACTGCTACGGACACCCGGTGACAAACACCCGCAGACACAAACAAAAATGCTACATGCACTCGGCTATCCCGAGTGCTAGCGTACCCAAACTTATCTCCTTCTCTCTCCCTCTCACTGCCAATGGGCCCCGTTGGTCAGACGACCCCACTCGCCAGTGGTCAACGGGCCCATGCGTCAGAGGCACACGGCTCCCGCCGGAGTTGACCGGCGCTAGCTCGCCGGCGGCGAGGTTCCTGGCGACACCAACCCTACCACTAGACTCACCACCGCAAGGCGAACATGGTCGGCTAGGTCTCCTGGCCCCATCACCGGAGCAAGCTCGACGGTGGCAATGGCGGAGAAGTTGACGGGAGGAATCGGGTGGCGGTGCGGCGAGTAGCGAGCAATTGCTCGCCGGAGTTCGGCAGGCGGTGGCGGCGCTGAGCTCTGGAGAAGATGAAGTGGTGGCAGGCGAGCGAGAGAGCGAGTGAGTGGGCGAGCTTCTGGCTTGCAAGCGCTAGGCGGAGAGAAGGCAAAGGGGAAGGAGGGCTCGGTGCAATGCACCTGGCCGGTTCCCGTCGGGGCAGCTCCCGACCGGCGTGGCGGCGTAAGGAATCGCCGGCCACG
The DNA here is from genome assembly GCA_009763385.1 of Coix lacryma-jobi var. lacryma-jobi. Lineage (NCBI taxonomy): Eukaryota > Viridiplantae > Streptophyta > Magnoliopsida > Poales > Poaceae > Coix > Coix lacryma-jobi. The sequence goes on along the minus strand of CM019827.1, from coordinate 153,788,537 downwards.
CGGCGGGCGAGCAGAGGGCGACGGGCGATGTGGCGAGGCTTGCGCAAACCGTGGGCGACGACGAGCGGCAGTTTGGTCAGCTGGTGGAGTGGTCTTGCGGTGGCGAGGCGGTTTCTGCCGGCGGGGGTGAGCGGCGCGCGCGGGGAGGGAGAAGGGACCGATAGGTGGGGCCCGCTGGCAGGTTAAACTAATGAGGTTTTTGAAATTTCTTTGCTGCTCTATATCTCCCAAACTAAGCCAACTAGGAAAGGTCTTAAAAGCAAAGTTGCTTAGAATTTTGCAAAGAACAATTCATATTTAAGGCTCAAGTCCAAATTCTGCTTAGAAAAAGAATTTTACTCCTAAACCATTTTTCTAATGCAAGAAATCCCATTTTTAAAAACTTTTCTGAGAAGGTGCTTTTAAGCAAAGTTGTTTCTTTCATCAAGATCTACAACTTCGATTTAAAGCACTAGGTCAGAAACAGTAAGAAAAACATGGATATACTAGAGGCTACAAGGGACTAAAACACTCATGCACACAAATGCACATGAAATGATGAGATGTTATGCTCATGCTATGTCAAGTTATGCATTTTTAGGGTTGTTTAACACCTAGGGTGTTACAGCCCTCCCCTCCTTAAGGAAATCTCGTCCTGAGATTTGGATTACGAACCATTTCTTATAAAAGTGTAGATACACCTCCTTTAGATAGTCGTACGTTTCCCACGTAGCATCCCGATCATCTTGCTCACTCCAAGATACTTTGTATTGCTTCACTATTCTTCCGCGAGTCGCTCTTTCTTTTTCGTCAAGCACTCGACACGGTTCCACTGAGTAGGTGAGGTCGGATTGTAACTTGATACAGGCTGGTTGTACCTCTTCTTCCGGCACTCGAAGACACTTCTTCAATTGCGAGACATGGAACACAGGAAATATAGCTTTCAGATGTTCTGGTAACTGTAGCTGATAAGCTACTTCTCCCCTCTTTTTCGCAATCCTGTATGGTCCCACAAACCTTGGCGCTAATTTTCTTTTAACCCCAAAGCGCTTAACACCCTTCATAGGCAAAACCTTCAAATAGACATAGTCACCGGCATTGAATTCAAGTGGTCTTCTTCATTTATCAGCATAGCTTTTCTATCGAGACTGTGCAGCTGCCATATGTTGCTGAATGATTCTAACTTGTTCTTCTGCTTCTTCTCTGATGAAATCATTCCATAGTACCGGCGCTCCCCTGGTTCAACCCAATTTATTGGTGTTCTGCATCTTCTACCATATAAAGCTTCAAAAGCGCCATCTGGATACTCTCTTGATAACTGTTGTTGTAAGCAAATACTGCCAAAGGCAGCCATTTCTCCCAAGAACATTTCGCTGATATTACACAAGCTCTTAACATATCTTCTAACACTTGATTTACTCTTTCAGTCTGTCCTGACGTTTGCGGATGATAGGTCGAACTTCGAATCAAATTCGTGCCTAACTCTTTCTGCAGCTTTTCCCAAAATAGTGCAGTGAACTGTGGTCCTCGGTCCGAAACTATGACCTTCGGTATCCCATCTAGACGAACAATCTGACTCACATAGATCTCCGCGTAATCTGGTGCTTTATAGTTGGTCCTGACCGGGATAAAATGTGCTGTCTTGGTGAGACGGTCCACGATTACCCAAATCGAGTCATTTCCCTTTTGAGTGATGGACAACCCGGTGATAAAATCCATGCTCACCTCTTCCCACTTCCATTCTGGTATATCTAACGGTTGAAGCATTCCGGCTGGTTTCAAGTGAATAGCCTTCACTCGACAACATGTGTCACACCTTGCCACATAAGCAACAATTTCTTTCTTCATTTTAGTCCACCAAAATCTGGGACGCAAATCTTGATACATCTTCGTACTTCCAGGATGGATAGATAACTTAGACAAATGCGCTTCATCCATGATCCGATTTCTGAGTTCTCTATCCTTGGGTACCACTAGTCGATGGTCGAACCACAGAACTCCATCGTCATCAACTCGAAAATGCTTATCTGATTCCGTTGCAACTCTGAGCCTTTCCTTGATATGATAGATCCCCTTATCAGTTTTCTGTCCTTCTACAATTTGATCCACTAATGCACTGCGTAACTCTAAATCATGTAGTAGTGCAGAATGCATTAGACTGAACTCATCTTCTGGTAGCAACTTCATAGCGTTGCAATGCGATTTCCGACTCAAGGCATCGGCTACCACATTTGCTTTACCGGGATGATAGTGAATCTGTATATTGTAATCTTTAATGAACTCGAGCCATCTTCTCTGCCTCATGTTCAATTCTACTTGAGTGAAGATATACTTAAGACTTTTGTGATATGTGTACATATTACAAACATTACCAAGCAAATAATGTCTCCAAATCTTTAGAGCATGCACGACTGCAGCCAATTCCAAATCATGTGTCGGATAGTTCACTTCATGCTTCCTTAATTGCCGAGATGCATAAGCGATTACTCTGCCTTCTTGCATAAGAACACAACCTAAGCCAACCTTCGATGCATCACAAAAGACATCAAATGGCTTTTCCATATCTGGCTGAGCTAAAACAGGAGCAGTGGTCAACAGTTTCCGCAAGGTACAGAAAGCAGTTTCGCACTCCTCTGTCCATTCAAACTTGTGATTCTTCTGCAACAAACTTGTCATAGGCTTTGCAATCTTGGAGAAATCCGGAATGAATTGGCGATAGTATCCTGCTAAGCCTAAGAAACTCCGAATCTCACCGACTGTTGTAGGAGCCTTCCAATCCACTACTTCCTGAACTTTACTGGGATCAACCGAAATTCCCCCTTCAGATAAAATATGACCAAGGAAGTGTACTTTCTTCATCCAAAACTCACACTTACTAAACTTAGCATAGAGCTTATGCTCTCTGAGTCTAGACAAAACAATCCTCAGATGTTCTACATGGTCTTCGGCATTTTCTGAATAGATTAAGATATCATCGATGAACACTACCACAAACTTGTCCAGTTCCGGCATGAACACGAAGTTCATCAAACTCATGAAGTATGCTGGAGCATTTGTTAATCCAAAGGACATGACAAGATACTCATATAATCCGTATCTGGTTGAGAAAACAGTCTTTGGGATATCTCGTGGTCGGATTCTGATTTGATGGTATCCGGATCTCAAATCAATCTTGGAAAACACCTTGGCTCTGGATAACTGGTCAAAGAGGATATCTATCCGCGGTAACGGATACTTATTCTTGACAGTCACAACATTGAGCGGACGGTAATCCACACACATGCGTAATGACTTGTCCTTCTTCTTCACAAACAAAGCTGGGCATCCCCACTCTGACACACTAGGTTGAATGAACCCCTTGCCTAAGAGTTCCTTGATCTGGGTTTTGAGTTCTGCTAACTCATTGGTGGCATACGATATGGTCTCCTAGAGATCGGTGCAGTTCTGTAATACTCTATTGCAACTCTACTGCTCTTTTGGGTGGTACCCTAGTACAGACTATTCACGGTCATCATCCTGGAAACATCGGGGAAATCCCTGACAACTGGAATTTTGTAGAGGCCTTCTATAGCAAGAATGCAAGATAGGTCAACAAAATCGGCACCTCGGGGAAGAGATACACGAAGTTTGTTACCTGTCCGACTATCGGATAAGGTAAGAGTTCTATCCGCAGTTGCGGATACATGGGTGTATGCCGAGTCTCTGAGTGATGAGTGATTGTCAACGGGTTTGATCGCATGTTCTTTGGCTTGTGTTGTGCAGGTGTCGAGCACGGAGACAGTGATCGAGGGCAAGGTGAAGGTCAAGTGAGACGTGTCGTGCCGATGGACTGGGTGCGATGAAGGATGGGCGTGCCGTGCGGCGGACGTGCCATGCCGATGGATCGAGCAGTGAAGGGCGGACGTGAGGCTTGGACTGAGGAACTGGAGTGCCTGAGGATCAGCTGTGGTGGCTGGCTGCTTGGGACAGCGACGAGCGGAGACTTGCGGGGCACGGTGTTGCTCGGGTCGAGGACCTGGGGACACGTGTCGGTGGACGGGGTGCACGGGCGGTGCATCCCCTACACAACTCGGTTTGGTGGCTGAGCCAGCGAAAAACCACCGGTGGACGGTTTCCAGGTTTGGGCCTCAAAACCTGGGCGCGGATGGTTTGCTGAGTTTGGCCTCAAAACTTAGACGCTGGTGGGCTGGTTTCCCGGTTTGGGCCTCAAAACCGGGGGATAGCTGGAAAAGGCTGGTTTCCCGGTTTGGGCCACAAAACCGGGGGTGCAGAGCGAGGGCGGCACGTGGCGACAATCGGAAGGTTGCGTGGAGGCAACGCGGACGACTTGTGCGGGCGTGGCCGTCGGATCTACCTACCACTTGAGTTGGTCCAGAATAACCTTAGGGTTTAGCTGGTTCGCTCTGTAATTAGAATAGAGAGGGGTAGAGTAGGAAATAGACTTAGTCTAGAATAGGATAAGTAGTCAGGGAGACACCCTCCTCCCGTATCTCAGTCATTTGCTCTTTCACACTTAGGGTTTCTTGCTCTCCCATCCCCTGCTGTAGCCTGCTGAGATCCGCAGAGAGACTTGACTCTGTGTACTGGTGATTTTGAGGAAAGGAGGCCGTAACCTCCTTGTCGTAGCGTGTGTTTGCGCTTCGGCTGCAAGATCGTGGTTGTGATTCGCGTTTCATTTGGTGTTCTTCGCGGAATCCTTTTTCTCCACGTTCTTCTCGTCGCTTGATCTCTTTGGTTGGTTCATCTTTTGCAAAACCGTTTGAACCAAGTTGTTCTAGATCATGAGGCACTTCTTTCCACCGAAGGAATTAACCTCTAACCTCACGGTCTAGGAGATCGATCGATTTTTGTTTTGGATCGTGTTTTTGCTTCCTTGTCCCGAAATTTCTTGATTCACCGATTTGGAGTTAGGTTCGAGCCATGATCTCTTAGAGATAGCTCACTAACATCCTTGTGACCCCTCAGATCGAATCCCAGGCCTAGAGCTTTTGATTCGGAGGAAATCGGGTTGAATCATCAAAGAACCGCACAGTTTTGGGGGCATCGGACGCTGACACGGGAGCATCGGACGCTAGGGTTCTAAGCGTCGGACGCTCCGGTGACGCGTGTCACTTTCTGAGCGTTTGTAGTGGCATCGGACGCTAGGCATCGGACGCGTCCGTTGGCCATCGGACGCGCCGGAGCCAAAGCATCGGACGCTGGTTGTTCACTGTTCACAGCGTCCGATGGTGGAACAGTAAGGTTCCCGAGAGGCAGTTTTCGCATCGGACGCGTCCGGTGGTCTGGCATCGGACGCAGGCAGCATCCGATGCTACTGTTTTCACACGGTTTTGTCCGCGGTTCGCTCGTTCGTTGACGGAATTGATTTCTGTCTTTTGCGTTGGCTTTCTAGAGTTGTCTAGTGTCCCGCTGTGCTTCTTGGAAGCATCCACCCTACATCTAGGGTCGTGGACATTTGCAAGCTCTAGGGTTTGCTTCTGGGGTTTATTCTTGGGACAGTGGCTACTAGTTTCCGTAAGGAAAATTTGAAGCTCCCATTCACCCCCCCTCTGGTCGCTTTCTGAGTGCTTCTCGGTCCTTCAATTGGTATCGGAGCGGGTTAAGGATCTTCCACCTTAGCCGGTTCCAGATCCACAGAAGGCGACATGGATCGCGGCGTGGCAAACCGCCGTTCTTTGATGGGACGAACTATGCGTATTGGAAGATACGCATGTCGGCCTATCTGCAGAGTTTGGGTGCTTCTATTTGGGATATTTGCAACTCTGCTGATTACGTGGTCTTGCTGCTCGTGTTACTCAGCAACAGATCGATGAGCACGATGCCAATAGCCGAGCCCGTAATGCTCTCTTTTCTTGTTTGAGCATGGGTGAGTTTGATCGTGTTTCTCACCTCGCTACGGCTCGGGAGATCTGGGACACCCTCATGCGTTTCCATGAGGGCACCTCTCAAGTCAAAACCCGACTCTACGAGTCGTTCAAGCGTGAGTATGAGAACTTTCGACATCAGCCTGGCGAGAGCATAGAAAGTTTATTCGCTCGCTTTCAGGTGATTGTCAACAGGATGAGGGCTAACAAGGAGCAGTTGCCTTTTGACGATCATGAGCGTGCTTTGAAGCTTTTGCACACTCTTGATCGATCTGTGTGGGATTCCAAGGTTCAGGCGATCATCGAATCGCCTAACTATGAGACCCTCACATGCGATGAGCTCTTTAGTAAGCTCAAGTCCAGTGAGATTGACGCCATGTCGAGGGCTTCTTATGCGAATCCTTCTGGCCCGACTATGGCTTTGGTTTCTGGCTCTTCCGCTAACCCCTCTGCTGGCTTTGCTCTTTCTTCACTCTTTTCTGTCACAGAGGACCAGCTTGAATCGTTGGGGGATGACGAGTTGGCAATGCTCGCCAACCGGTTCTCGCGGGTCCACAACAACCGCATGAACCGTCGCCGTGGAGGAGGACGCTCAGGATGCTATGAGTGTGGCGACCCCGAACACTTCATCGCCAACTGCCCCAAAAAAAGAGCATTCATCTGGGAAGGGCGATCATGGGCACAAGTACGACTCCGGCAAGCGCAAGGAGAAGTATGTCCCCCCGAGGCACAAGCGGAGGGGCGGCTTCGACAAGGAGTACATCAAGAAGAAGTACTTGGAGAAGGCCCAAGCTGAGCAGCGTGCGTTCTTCGCCACGCTCAGCGACGTCGACGGCTCGGATGACGACTCCGCTTGCTCAAGCGATGACGAGTCCGAGAAGAAGAAGAGGATCGAGGACAAGCTGAACGGTCTCTGCTTCTTCGCCGACGACGACGGCTTTTGCACCATGGCGCTTGGTGATGAGGTCGACGGCAAGCTGGAGCACACCCCTCGGGACGACGACGACGACGACACCTCCCAGGTATCCCTCACCCACGACGAGCTTTCTGCTGAGGTTGAGAAGCTTACTGCCGCGCTCCTTAGTCAGGACAAGTTGCTTAGGCGTGCCGCTAGAGAGCGCAAGGAGTTTAGGCAGAAGTGGGAGGACACGGTGAGAGAGCTTGAGTTTGCCAAGTCCACCGTGGTCGTGTCGGAAGAGGTTGAGTGTGAGATGTGCACCACGCACATGACTGACCTTCTCACTTTGAGAGGTAAGTATGCTGCGTTGGTAGGAGAGGTGGATGAGCTGAAGGCTAGACCTTCTCTGTTAGGTGCGTGCAAGACTTGTCCTGTCTTGCAATCTGAGTTGGCAGAGAAGAATGCCAAGATTGTGTCTCTTTGAGGAGGCCAACTCAGGTAGCACTAGTGTGGCTAGGTGCGCTTTGTGTGAGGGTTTGGAGATGGAGATTGCGAATGTCAAGCATGGCAAGATGCAAACCGAGGAGGAAACACATACCTTCGGACCATCTTGTCATGGGTCTCTTGTAGTGAGCCGCAGCTCGGGATGATGATCTCCCAATTTAAGCGAGCTGCTGGAGGTTCTGGTGTAGGTCTTGCTCAGGGTGTTGATCTTTCTGCTTTTGGGAAGATTGGAGAGTCGAGTGGTCTGAATCCTAGTGAGAAGCCCAACTCCACCACTACTCCCAAACTGACCAAGCTTCCATCCAAAGAGCCGGTCAAGCCTATCACCAAGGATGGGGTGTTTGAGGAACCTCCGAGAGCTCCACCCAAGAACCAAGTGTGGCATCCCAAACCCAACCACCTAAAAACAAGCTGGATACAATGCCACCTATCCATGAGGAGTTGCCACAGAAGGGCAAAGTGATCCACACCCACAGTCATGAGTACCAACAACCCCCTTTGCGTGCGGTGAGGTATCATTGTGATTTCTGTGGGAGAGATGGACACTTGAGCGAGTTCTGCTTTAGGCGCAAGAGAGAGGCGCGCCGTGCTAGGGAGATGAACAACCCGGACATGTACCATCCTTTTCATGATGTACATGCGCCGAATGTTCAGAGGAGAACACCGAGACGTACTGCTTGGCCTAGAGGCGCAGTGCCTCAAGTTGCTAGGCCTAGGCCTCGTAGAGAGCGTGCCCGGCGGGAGCCTGCAGTTGCAGGTTTTGGACCCCGTGATGGGGCTTTGTAGTTGAGCGCTATCCCCCACCGCAGTTGAGTGTCGCGGTGAGCGCTTCTTCCCTAGCGGACCTTTTCCGTGCGTGTGATCGCTACTTTGCTGTAGAGTGTTTTTGATTGGTGTCTTGATGCTCCCCGCGTACAGTCTAGGAGTGGTTATTCTGCTAACCGTTCTTTTGAGCAGCCGGCCCAACACTGGTATTCTCCTTACTTCACTAACCCCAGTGTTGGACGTATGCTCACCCTATGTCTTTTTATTGATGTAGGTAAAACGGTTGGAGGACATTTGGTTGGTGGATTCCGGTTGCTCGAGGCACATGACCGGAAACGCCAAGTGGTTCTCCAGCCTTAGCCCTGTTGCCGGAAAGGAGTACATAACTTTCGGCGACAATAGTAAAGGTAAGGTGTTGTCTCGCGGATCGGTGCGGGTTAATGAGCACTTTGTGTTGCGCGATGTTGCTCTTGTTTCTAACCTGCATTTTAACTTGCTTTCTTTCTGTTTCGCAACTTTTTGATGATGACTACGAGATTCGTTTTAAACCGAACCTTAGTCGCATCTTAGATCCTCAAGGCGATCTTGTATGTCTGATTTCGCCCTTTGGGAAAGTCTTTCGTGCGAATTTCTCGGAGTCGTTTGGTTCTTCTCGCTGTCTTTTGGCTAGTCCTTCTTCCTCCGATCTTTGGAAGTGGCATAGGAGGCTCGGTCATTTAAGCTTCGACTTGCTTGCAAGACTTAGCTCACTTGGCCTAATCCGAGGATTGCCCAAGCTTTCGATGGAGAAGGATCTAGTTTGCCATTCTTGTAGACATGGGAAGATGGTTGCCGCTCCCCACCATCCAGTGACTAAGGTCATGACCTCGCACCCTGGAGAGCTTTTACATATGGACCTTGTTGGTCCGGCTCGGGTGAGCTCGGTTGGTGGCAAGTGGTATGTTTTGGTTGTTGTTGATGACTTTTCGAGGTATTCGTGGGTCTTCTTTTTGACTGAGAAGACTGAGACTTTCTCCTTCGCTCGCAATCTGATTTTGCGTCTTCAGAACGAGTTCCCTTTGAACTCGATGCGAGCTATTAGAAGTGATAATGGTTCCGAATTCAAAAATTCGGATTTTGAGAAGTTTTGTAACCGCTTTGGTTTGGAGCATCAGTTTTCTTCCCCCTACACACCGCCCCAAAATGGTGTTGTAGAGAGGAAGAATCGGACCCTTGTTGAGATGGCCAGGACGATGCTCGATGAGCATAGGACTCCCAGGCGCTATTGGGCCGAAGCTATGAACACTGCATGCTACATTTCAAATCGCATTTTTCTGAGAGCCTTTTTGAAGAAGACTTCTTATGAGTTGCGTTTTGGTCGCCAGCCCAAGGTGAGTTATTTTAGAGTCTTCGGTTGCCACTGTTTTATTTTGAAAAGGGGAACCTGGACAAGTTTGAGTCTCGATCTTCTGACGGGGTATTTTTGGGTTATGGCACTCACACTAGAGCATATCGTGTACTTAACCTTGATACTAACCGAGTCATGGAGACATCAGATGTCACCTTCGACGAGACTCTTGTTTCTCCTTCTTCTCGTTTTGAGCGTGCAGGTGATCATGAGGTTGGAGAGCCTCTTTTTGATGACGAGGACGAGGGTGCTGAAGGTATGGATATTGATCCAGCAACCCCTCCAACTCGCTGCGCCGCAAAAGAGCTGGCCTCGACGACGACTCACGGCCCCGACACCTCTTCTTCCTGGGCCGTGGGATCCTCCACCTCGTGCCGTACCTTTTGTACCCGGGGTGGAACCAGCTGCTGATGAGGGGGAGGTCACTTCATCCGGGAGGCGCCACGACACATCCAGCGCCAGCACCCCCCTCAGCAGATGATCGGCGACATCGGCGAGCGAGTCACTCGCTCCAGGTCACAGCACATCTCTCACTTCGCTCACTCTGCTTTGTTGCTATTTTGAGCCCCGAGATGTTGGACACGCTTTGACGGATTGGGTCAATGCCATGCATGAGGAGTTAGAAAACTTTGAGAGAAATCGGGTTTGGGTTCTAGTTCCACCTCCACCTGACTGTAAGCCTATTGGGACAAAATGGGTTTTCAAAAACAAGCAAGGAGAGGATGGCCACGTTGTTAGAAACAAGGCCCGGCTTGTAGCGAAAGGCTATAGTCAGAAGGAGGGGATAGATTATGAGGAGACGTTTGCTCCTGTAGCTCGTTTGGAGGCTATTAGGATACTCTTGGCTTTTGCTGCATCCAAAGGTTTCAAACTTTTCAAATGGATGTCAAGAGTGCCTTCTTAAACGGCTACATAGAGGAGGAGGTTATGTTGAGCAACCCCCCGGTTTTGAAAATCCAAGTTTCCAAACCATGTCTTTAAACTTCACAAAGCTTTATATGGTTTGAAACAAGCCCTAGAGCCTGGTATGATAGGTTAAAAACCTTTTTGCTTGCTAAGGGTTTTAAAATGGGATGTGTAGATAAGACGCTCTTTCTCCTCGGCAAGGCAAAGACACGCTCTTGGTCCAGATTTACGTGGATGATATCATTTTCGGTGGTGGTTCTTCTCACGCTTTGGTTGCCAAGTTTGCAGATACTATGAGCAGGGAGTTCGAGATGAGCATGATGGGCGAGCTGACATTCTTTCTCGGGTTGCAAATTAAGCAATCCCGGGAGGGGACGTTTGTGCACCAGGGCAAGTACACGAAGGACTTGCTGAAGCGGTTCGATATGGGTGAGGCCAAGCCTCTTCCAACACCCATGTCGACGACGACTGCCCTGGATGCGGATGTAGATGGAGAAGCAGTGGACCAGAAGGAGTACCGCAGCATGATCGGGTCGCTACTCTACCTGACGGCGACACGCACGGACACTCAGTTCGCGGTGTGTCTGTGCGCGCGCTTTCAGGCGTCGCCGCGCACTTCTCACCGTCAGGCGTGTGATGAAGCGCATCTTCAGGTACCTTCGTTTCACACCTGAGTTCGGGATTTGGTATTCTGCTTCCTCCACCCTCTCGCTTTGGTTATTCCGATGCCGATTTTGCTGGTTGTCGCATTGAGCGCAAGTCCACTTCTGGGACTTGCCAATTTATTGGATCTTCTCTTGTTTCGTGGTCTTCTCGCAAGCAGTCTAGTGTCGCCCAGTCTACCACGGAGGCTGAGTATGTTGCTGCGGCTAGCTGCTGTTCCCAGTTACTCTGGATGATGGCCACTTTGCGTGATTTGGTTTGAGTTTTCTCGAGTGCCTTTGCTTGTGACAACACGAGTGCTATTAGCGTTGCTAAGAACCCCGTGCTTCACTCGAAAACCAAACACATTGATGTGCGCTTTCATTTCTTGCGAGACCACCAGGAGAAGGGAGATATCGACCTTCGCCATGTCGATACTCATCACCAACTGGCTGATTTTCACCAAGCCTTTAGACGAATCAACCTTTAATAGGTTGAGGGGTGAGCTTGGTGTGTGTTTCCCCTTTTAGATGGGGGAAGCATTTTGAGTTGTTTCCTATCTGACTCTTTTACTTTGATCTTCTTTTCTGTTGCATTTAGCATACGCATTTACATTCTGGGCTTCATGTTTATAATCACTAGAATGAACTATGCTCTGTTTAGTATGCTCCGATGCTTATGTTGATACTTGTAGCTTATGCTCTTCTGATCATTAGTACATGTTATGAGCTGAGCTATTTTTGAATGGTGAATTTGCTTAATGTATATAAAATCTAAAAATGTTCACCATTGAGATATGCAACTAGCATGTGTAGAGTGCGTTGAGTCCATTCCTGCTTTTCATATATGCTGGGTTGCTATGTCTCTAGCTCTGAGTCATTCACTTGCTTGGTATGTTCATATCATGTTTAAAATTTGAACCAAGTTTTAGTGAATTGAAAAGATCGAGATGGGATTGCTTGCCACACCTCACGGTATCGAGACTGTTTCTCATTGCACTTTGAGTTAAACTTGAGCCGTGTAGTGTATGACCAAAACCGTAGCTTTAAGCTTCTGATTGCTTCGGCATAGGCTTCGCTCGGTTGAAAAGTTAGGCAAAGACAAGCTTTCAACCTCTCGCAATCACATGCTAAATAGTTGAACTTGTGAATTCTTTACCGCTGCAACTCTGATATAAAAATGAAATCACAAGTATATGCTTCTTTCCTATGCATGATGATTGAACTTTGCTAGGGGTAGTTCACCTTGTATACATGCTTAGCACTTGTTTGGATTCCTACCTATACATGTGTAGTGCTATTTTGATGGTGACTATCTTTTGGCTAAAAACTGCTCACTGCTCATATGCTTCATATTTTGTATCTGTGATCAGTTTGAGCCTTCGCTATTTGAGTGCTTAGTTGTGTCATTGGAGCTATACCGACTAGAGCATTTTTGCACTCTTTTGACTATATGCCTGAAGCTGCTAACTTGCATTTCTAACTTCATATGCATTTTGGAAGGGGGAGTTGTGTTGGCTCAAGAGAAGAGTTTTGTGCTTGATAAGTGCATTTTCAACTAAGGGGGAGAGTTTTTTTGCAAATCATATGTCTCCTGGAGTTCAACTAAGGGGGAGCTTTTGCTAAGGGGGAGTCCCGGGTTGTTTGCACGTGTCGAGGGGAGTTTTGCTAGTTGTGTTGAGCCGTTGCCTCTGTCTTGAGGGACTAGCAACATTTTCCTCATTTGGCGTCGAGGTTGATTTTGATTGGTTCGGAGACCTTTCGGTTGTTTTTCAATTGGTTCGGAGTGGTTTTCGTGCTAGTGTGTTGAGCCTCTGTGCCTCTATCTTGAGGGACTAGCATTTTGCCATTTTTAGCTCTGATTTCCAATTGGTACTTTGCTAGCGGTGTTGAGCCTGTTCTACCTCTTCTTGAGGGCTAGTTTTGCTTGCTTGGTTGCGTCGAGCCGTTGCCCATGTCTTTGGGGACCAAGTTTTCGCTTCTTCCACTTGACCTTCTTCGGCTTTGCTATGCTTTGGGGTCATTTGGTCGAGTTCTCTTTTCTTTCCTTCTCTTTCTTTTCTCTTTCTCTCATTATGATTTGTGTGTGTAGTTGACAATGCACTCATCAAGGGGAGATTGCGGATACATGGGTGTATGCCGAGTCTCTGAGTGATGAGTGATTGTCAACGGGTTTGATCGCATGTTCTTTGGCTTGTGTTGTGCAGGTGTCGAGCACGGAGACAGTGATCGAGGCAAGGTGAAGGTCAAGTTGAGACGTGCCGTGCCGATGGACTGGGTGCGATGAAGGATGGGCGTGCCGTGCGGCGGACGTGCCATGCCGATGGATCGAGCAGTGAAGGGCGGACGTGAGGCTTGGACTGAGGAACCGGAGTGCCTGAGGATCAGCTGTGGTGGCTGGCAGCCTGGGACAGCGACGAGCGGAGACTTGCGGGGCACGGTGTTGCTCGGGTCGAGGACCTGGGGACACGTGTCGGTGGACGGGGTGCACGGGCGGTGCATCCCCTCTACAACTTCGGTTGGGTGGCTGAGCCAGCGAAAAACTACCGGTGGACGGTTTCCAGTTTGGGCCTCAAAAACCTGGGCGCGGATGGTTTGCTGAGTTTGGCCTCAAAACTCAGACGCTGGTGGGCTGGTTTCCCGGTTTGGGCCTCAAAACCGGGGGATAGCTGGGAAAAAGGCTGGTTTCCCGGTTTGGGCCACAAAACCGGGGTGCAGAGCGAGGGCGGCACGTGGCGGCAATCGGAAGGTTGCGTGGAGGCAACGCGGACGACTTGTGCGGGCGTGGCCGTCGGATCTACCTACCACTTGAGTTGGTCCAGAATAACCTTAGGGTTTAGCTGGTTCGCTCTGTAATTAGAATAGAGAGGGGTAGAGTAGGAAATAGACTTAGTCTAGAATAGGATAAGTAGTCAGGGGAGACACCCTCCTCCCGTATCTCAGTCATTTGCTCTTTCACACTTAGGGTTTCTTGCTCTCCCATCCCCTGCTGTAGCCTGCTGAGATCCGCAGAGAGACTAGACTCTGTGTACTGGTGATTTTGAGGAAAGGAGGCCGTAACCTCCTTGTCGTAGCGTTGTGTTGCGCTTCGGCTGCAAGATCGTGGTTGTGATTCGCGTTTCATTGGTGTTCTTCGCGGAATCCTTTTTCTCCACGTTCTTCCCGTCGCTTGATCTCTTTGGTTGGTTCATCTTTTGCAAAACCGTTTGAACCAAGTTGTTCTAGATCATGAGGCACTTCTTTCCACCGAAGGAATTAACCTCTAACCTCACGGTCTAGGAGATCGATCGATTTTTGTTTTGGATCGTGTTTTTGCTTCCTTGTCCCGAAATTTCTTGATTCACCGATTTGGAGTTAGGTTCGAGCCATGATCTCTTAGAGATAGCTCACTAACATCCTTGTGACCCCTCAGATCGAATCCCAGGCCTAGAGCTTTTGATTCGGAGGAAATCGGGTTGAATCATCAAAGAACCGCACAGTTTTTTGGGGCATCGGACGCTGACACGGGAGCATCGGACGCTAGGGGTCTAAGCGTCGGACGCTCCGGTGACGCGTGTCACTTTCCGAGCGTTTGTAGTGGCATCGGACGCTAGGCATCGGACGCGTCCGTTGGCCATCGGACGTGCCGGAGCCAAAGCATCGGACGCTGGTTGTTCACTGTTCACAGCGTCCGATGGTGGAACAGTAAGGTTCCCGAGAGGCAGTTTTCGCATCGGACGCGTCCGGTGGTCTGGCATCGGACGCAGGCAGCATCCGATGCTACTGTTTTCACATGGTTTTGTCCGCGGTTCGCTCGTTCGTTGACGGAATTGATTTCTGTCTTTTGCGTTGGCTTTCTAGAGTTGTCTAGTGTCCCGCTGTGCTTCTTGGAAGCATCCACCCTACATCTAGGGTCGTGGACATTTGCAAGCTCTAGGGTTTGCTTCTGGGGTTTATTCTTGGGACAGTGGCTACTAGTTTCCGTAAGGAAAATTTGAAGCTCCCATTCACCCCCCCTCTGGTCGCTTTCTGAGTGCTTCTCGGTCCTTCAGCAGTGTCTAACACCGCGTTCCACATGGTCATCCAACTCATACCTAGGACTACATCCATACTTAGTCCAGGAAAAACTACTAAAATGAGCTCTAAATTTATTGCCCTCAATATCGATGGTTGCATTACACACCATCTGTCTGGATAACATGCTACTCCCGACGGAGCTTACGCGAAACCCATAGTCCATTTCAGACATTTCTTGGTTATGCTTTTGTGCAAATGCCTTACTCATAAAATAATGGATGATCCAGTATCAACAAACAACTGCAGGATGATGGTTCACGAGACACATACCGGCAGTCATGAGCTCTCCTGCACAAGCTTCCTCAGCAGTCATATTATGCAGACGTGCAGGGTCAGTGGCCTGCTGCTTCTTTGGGTGTGGGCAATACCTTGCAAAGTGCCCCTCTTGGTTGCAATTGAAGCAGGGCCCACGAACTAGAGGCTTGCTTCTAGCTGAGCTGCCTTGACCCACTCGAGTTTGATTTGCTGCTACTTTGTATGGCCTTTGACCACGTTGAGCTTGCTGCTGACCCTTCTTCTAAGGCGGCCTGAAACGAGCCCCAGGCGCTGGTGGTCGATACTGAGAACGCTGGGCGGGTGGTCCCCTAAGCTGGGATGATCCAGATTCCAAGGTCCTCTTTCTAGCCTTGCTTGTAGCATGATTATTGTTATGATTTTCCTGAATCAAGCAGTCACTGATAAAGTCATTGAAGACGGTACGGGACGAAGAAGTACCCACTGATTTTCCCATCTTGGTATTTAGCCCTCTCTTAAAACTCGCTATTTTCTTAGCGTCAGTGTCCACAAAGTCTGGAGCATAACGAGACAAAGAGTTGAACAGGTGATGGTACTCGGTAACAGATCGAGTTCCTTGTGTCAAGCTCATGAACTTTGCCACCTTCATCTGAGTCAAACCTGGCGGAATATAATGCCCTCGAACAGCTTCTGTGAACATCCTCCAAGTGACAGGTCTACGGGCAGGATAGGTGGTGCGATGATGTCCCCACCAGATTCTGGCCGGTCCTTGCAGCTGATGTGCAGCATACTCTGCCTTTAGCTCTTCTGTAGGCCTGAGCAGCCGAAATTTCTGCTCCATGGTATGCAGCCATTCTTCCGCTTCCAACGGTTTTGTCGCTTCTTTGAAGATTGGTGGTTTTGTATCCAGAAAGTCCTTGATAGAGTGGTACTGATTGGGCTCTGGGCGTTGATGGCCCTGTGCCAAATTCTCCCGTAGAAGTGCCTCGATGTTGCGCTGACTTCCTAGAAATTGAGCAAAGAGTTGCTCGGCCGTGGGTGGTGGAGGAGGTGGTGGATTGGGGTTCTCTCTGTTATCATCATTACCACCACTTCCGCCCGCTCCACTGCGAGTCATCGTCATCTGCATGTATCGATAGCAATGATCATTAGGAGATGTTGCCATTATCGTAGTAAATAATAAACCATGCCAACAGAAATTATTCGGAAAACAAATTCGCCAAACAATTGCAGAGGCATAATAAATTTCAATCCACATCGCAGCATCACATAATAAAAGTGCTCATCACATAACATGCAAAAGCAAACATAACATCCATAGGTGCTGTTGACGGTCCTTAAACACCTGTTTTACCGTCAACATTTGACCCTAAAGTTCACCAAAAAGGCATGAAATGTAGTCAAATAGGTTTCAAACTAACCAAATTCCACATGTCTATAGAATTTATTTGAATGCAGGATTTGAACCAAATTTGGACATATGGACCCACCAGCCAAGCCCACCTCAGCAGAGCCCAAATGGGCCTAAGGGGGGTGGCGCCCGCCACCCCTAGGTGGCGCCCGCCACCTCTAAGTGGCGCCCGCCACTTGGGTTGGCCTCCCTGCCACGTCACCGATCCGTGTGACCTCCCCAGGGCCAAATCTTGGCCCTTGGTCACTAGGTCATTGGCATCGGACGACTCAGGATGAAGTGGCATGAATCAAGGCTGAATGTCGGTTGCTAGGACATGCAACCGACCTCCAAACCGCCTTGGACAACCACCTGGATGCCGTTGAAGCAGAGGCGGTTCATCCAACGGCCTGGGAGCTGGCGGCCGCCAGTAGGGGGTGGCGCCCGCCACCTGACCTAACCCTAGGTCGGTTGGCTGCCCACTATAAGAACCCCCCTCACTCATTTGGGCTATAAATACCCCCCTGAGGTACCAGTACCATCCCACATCAAGCAACACACAAGCAAGAGAAGCAAGTGAGAGTTAGGTTAGAAGCTTAGAGAGCTTAGGCAAGTAGGTAGCTAGTAGAGCAAGGCATTCTTGCCCTCGCGGAAGCGCTGCTCAAGGCTTAGCTCAAGAGTAGAGGCGTGCGAGTGATCGGTCCTGGAGCTGGGAAGAGTCTTCCTTCACGTTGACGCAAAACGTGGCGCCTCGCGTCAAAGGCACACAACAAGCCGAACGAGGCTAGCTTCAATCGGGAGCCCGGGGTGTATCAAACCCGGAGACGTGCCAGTCGGTTTGACCTGAAAACCATCATGGGACAAAAGTGTGAGAATACCTTGGAACATGCTGGGTGAGACCAGACAGTTCCATATGTACGACTT
This sequence comes from Coix lacryma-jobi var. lacryma-jobi, assembly GCA_009763385.1. Classification (NCBI taxonomy): domain Eukaryota; kingdom Viridiplantae; phylum Streptophyta; class Magnoliopsida; order Poales; family Poaceae; genus Coix; species Coix lacryma-jobi. The sequence continues at coordinate 153,770,989 of CM019827.1, read as the reverse complement.
TGAAAGCCAATCACGATGGCACACAGCTATAGAAGCTGTTTGCCGAAACGGGTTTATAATGTCATTCGACAAGTATAAAAGATAAATCTCATAAACATGTTGAATGCCGAACGCATATGTAACAAAAGGATAAAAAAGCTAACTTGTAAATATAAATCTATACAGATGACATATGCATAGGCTAATCCAGCTAGTCTGCCGCACGTCCAGCCTTCATAAACCCGTCAGGTATAAACTCAAGCAAAGCTAATCCACCGCATGATACCACTTGCTGTAAATCTACACCACTCCTTATAATTAGATTAATCCACCGCATGATACGATCTAATTATAAGAAGCTAAAAGCACACATACATCTGAACAGATTTACACATACTCATTACTCATGTAAGCTTAACCAGAATCCGCAAACTAGCCGAACTGGGGTCCATGGAGAAGAAACATACAAGCAAAGCATGATTAAACTAATCTAAAACCTGCACCTGCCGCACGATACCCAGCTCTATCAAAGCCTAAACATGATCGGCATGCATGAACCCGCAACATGTAACAATCTAGATTGAAAGTCGGTTCGTCCATCGTGATCTTATAATCAGCAAAAGCACAAACAAACTCGTGCGACAAGGCCGAACGAAGATCAATCTAGATTGGGCAAAAGGTGTTGTATGAATTAAATATAATAAAACATATAACACGTGATAACTTGATGAATCTATTAGATCTGCCAAATCTAACAGAGCCGATAACTATTTTTACTCATGACTTAATCCGCCGCACGATACAAGTCATAGGTAAAAACTTCCCGTCATAAGCTTAAATCCGCCGCACGATACTAAGCTTAACATACGAGACTACTTGCATCATATCTAAATCCACCGCATGATACTAGACATGATAGCAAGGTTGCCGGTACTTACGGAGGTCGACGGATCGATGATTCCTCTCGAAGAACTCGACGACACGACTATAAGGACTCGAAGATGGCACGGAGCCGGTTGTATTGATGTGGCTATGAATAGTTTTACAATGGTCGAGGGTTTATATTTATACCCTGGACGAAGCATGAATCCTAGACGATTACGACTCACAATAAAATACGGAAAGATATAAATCTACATTATTTGGTGCCTTCCATTGTCACGTGTCTTCTCGTGCAAGCCAACTTTACTCGCAACATGCGTTTCCCGAATGGAGCCTACTACCTTGTGAAATAGCCGACCGTGTAGATAGTTACCAAAACTCTGAGGACCAAACAGCTGCCGATTGCTTGCCGAATCTTTCCTTTCTGCTAGTCGGGCCCATCTGTCATACCCTTACGCGTACGAAAATCTGGTGTTAACACATGCCTCCTAATTTTGGGATAAATGTTTTATTCCAATATTCTTTTCCTTTTCGCATTGACACGGAAACTCCAGAAGCATCCGTCTTCTCATGTCATCATTACCGTACCTGCTGATTCATCTCCCGATGCACTTGGGGTCTTTTAAACTTCCCCTCTTACTTCATCTCGGCGTGTGCTTTTCGGACTCCTCTACTTCAGCCTCAAGACCAGAAAACCCTCTTTTCCCGTGCTACTTTTGAAACAGCCAGAAGATGTCTTCCCAAGCGAGCCGCCATAGTCTCGAGTCCGGTGCTTCCAGTACTTCCAAGAGAAGGTTACTTCTTTCTTCTCCTCTCTCATTTCTAAAATGAAGTATCTGGCCTCATTTTATAACTTTTGCTTCATGAAGACTAGCGATGTTTTCACCGAGGACTTGACCCAAAAAATTACAAACCTTCAGCTTGATCTGGAAAGGAAGGATCAGGAAATCACCCAAATTTCCCAAGAACGTGATATTGCTCGAAAAAGAGCCGCCGGTAAATGTTTTCTCATCATTTCTTTCTTTATTCTCTCTTTTTGCTTTTACCGACTTCTTCTTTTCTCAGTCCTGGCGGCCAAACTCCATGCTCTCGAGGCTGCCGTCACTAAGCTCGTCGTCACGGCCGATGTAATGGGCACAACACCCTTGAAGCGGGTAAACAAAGTCAACCGCGTCCTCCCCATCATCTCCAGAGCCGGTATGGGATACGGTGCGGCACTCGCTTTTTCCGCCGTGAAGATTCATTCCGGTGCCGATTACCACAGATTTGATGTCTGTGAACAAGATCTAGAGGATAGAGTAGAACGCTCCGTAGAAGACATGAAGGTAGCCAGATTAGATGGCTGATACCTTCGACCATTTCCTCCCGATTAGGCGTAGGATGAAGTGGACAAACTAACTCAATGTAATCTTGTTCCTTCTTTTGTAAATATGAAGTTCCCTCGTCTGTCCTTTTGAAATCAACCTATGACTGATCCTCCGAGATCAATGTGTGTTCTGCTTTTTGCATACTGATTTCGGTTTCCTCTTCAATCGAAGATGCATATACATCGGTTACTGTGATAATCGTACCAGAAAACTTCGCCCCGTAGACAACCATTGCAACTGGTTATTTCAGATCTGAAGTTTCAACCTTTTTTCCTCAAATTTCCAATGACGTCAGAACAGCCCTCTTCAAAGAACTCTTTCGTTTCTGCTTTCAGTGCTAATTGGTAATATGAGTCCCCAATCAACCAGTTGAAACCGAAAAACTTTTAGCCGAATCCCATCGACTTCCCGATTCTGAAGCTACAACTTCCCCTAATCGTTAAAAGATCCGGCCTGGCCCAATAACAACCCATAAGCTGTGCACATCCTACTCCGACGCTTGGTCCTCCAATGTGCACGTCATAGTCCTATAAAGATGACCGTATACAAGCTGTGACTCCAGTCGAACAACTCGTCTTTGCAAAATCTCTACCTCTCAGCTTCCAACTCAAGTCAGAGAGAAAACAATGGCATGGAATGGCGATCACAACAAATATCCTGTCAGAAGCAAAGCAGGAGGAAGTCTAGCACTAACTCACCGGCGCCACAAGTAATAAACCAACTCTCTGCCTCCTTGTGATAGTTCGTCTTCTTGATCCGCTGTTCATCTTCTTCCTAGGGCGGAGTCCTTCTCCAGCCATGCTTGGGCTCCTTCTCTAGAAACGGTAGATCTAAAAAACTCTTCCCAATCTTTCTTCAACCCACTAGATTTTTGAGTCTAATGATTCTTCAACAGACCCGTTCGGATGCTCTTCGTTACCGCGAGGAAAGGGATAAAGCTCAAAAGAACTGAATGAAAGATGCATCCAAGAAACATGACACTGAGGAAGCTGAGTGGGCAGAGCAACGGAAGCAACTCTGTAGTATCATTACGGGTTAGCAGAGTCCTGGTCCTTCTCCTCTTCTAACTGAGCCTGCTTTTGCCTAATATTCTTTCCTCTTGCCAGCTCTTTCTGCAGAGAATGACCGTTTGAAAGTAGCAGCAAACAGAGTCGCCCTTCATGTAAATGCCCGTGGGGATTCAGTCGAAGCTCGTCTTGATGCCATGAGTGGTCGCATAGATCAGGCCGTCATCCAAAGGTGTACGCGCCGGAGTTTCCTTCGGGTTAGCAGCAATGAGTTCCTGGACCAAAGAAGACTACTCCTCCTTACCAGTTGGATTCGCATGCGACCCGGACGAATTTGAAGATCTTGAAGTTTATGATGGTCACGCTGCTGCTATTGCTGAGATTACTGACCCGCAATCTATTGTGAACAAATTATTCCTGGGGTAGTCTTGCATTAAGATAGATCTGTGAATGAAGCTTGTAACCCATAGAATCTGTTCTTCTCTGAATAATATCTATTCGTATGATTTCGATTTCTCAATGATCCTTCCGATTGCGATATCTCCTTAGAAAAGTTTGCCGAATGTGTGACATCAGCTTAGCCGACTAAATCCCATTCTCAACCTGTCATGTCACTCGGCATTGCACTTACTGCACTCTACCTTTCTCTTTCCCCGATAAACCTGCTAACTTGAAAAATGCTAGGGTCACCAAGGTCATGAATATCTGTACTGAAGGCGATTAAATAAAACATCGACTGTAACTTAACACATGCGAAACATTTTTTTGCTAAAGGCGATGCTTTTACATCGGCTGTATAAAACATTCCCTGAATTACATAATCTTCATGCGTTCGGCTTTTAACAAATAGTGCCGAAGCTTTAATCTGTCAAGCAGCACACATGAATCAAAATTCTGTTACAGCCGAATACCCTTTCTTGGGTTCAACATTTTCGGCTAAGGCAATCTGCTACTCATTTTTCTTCTAGGCTCCAAAAATAAGGGCCGATCTTACTATAAGTACATCGGCCGTTACGTACAACCCGAAACGATCATCAAGTCGTAGAAGTGTCTTTCATAAATTTTCAATTTCACCAAAGGCTTTCGTTGTACGCCACCTTGCATAAATCTCTTTTGATCCCTTTTCTAATAATGGGGAAGCAAGAATCCTTCAGAAATTCGTCAATTTAAAAAATATACTCGAAACCCAAACTTGTGTACGCAGATCCAACTTCGGCTTCATTATCAACACTTTATTCCTTGTCAGCCGATACGAAACTTTGGTCTCGATCCCTCTCCCCATTATCATTAGTTGGATTCTAAAAATTACTCTGAGAGCCGATCGTCTGAATCGGCTGTTGATCCTCGTCGAAGACATTCACAGGACCTGCCTCCCAAGCTCTTCCAGAGAAACACTCGACACCTTCATATTCCCAGTAGATGGGCTCTGTATTAGCAATACTTACGGAATCATCAGCATGGACGATCTCAATATCATCTCCAATCCACTGGATGAGGAACTGGTGCATAGTCGATGGCACACAACAGTTTGCATGTATCCAATCTCTTCCTAATAGCAAACTGTATGCCCCCTTGCCATCAATGACGAAGAAGGTGGTGATCAAGGTTTTAGACCCAATCATTAACTCGACATGGACTGCTCCTTGTGTATCAGAGGAATTGCCTGCAAAGTCCCTCAACACCATGTCGGTTTTCAATAGATCTTCACTTGTCATGCCGAGCTTTCTGAAGGTGGTATACAGCATGATGTTTATAGCAGCTCCTCCATCAATGAACATCTTGGTCAGTGGCTTGCCATTGGCATATCCTCCCATATAAAGTGACTTCAAGTGTCGATGCCTGATTGGTTTATCAAATACCGCCCTCTGAGCCAAAACGAGATGAACCAACAAGTCTTGAAACTCACTTTCATCGAAGTCCGAATATGCCTCCTCCTGGATCTCTTGGTTCTCAGGGGCTATGAACTCTGATGGTAAAAAGAATGCCATGCACGTTTCAGCCGAACGATTACCCTCACTCGGCCCTTCTTTAGGACGCCAGACTCGTTTCATCTTGGTGCCCGCTTGCTCTGACTCTCTGTTCCTCAAGCGCTGCACTCTCCTCTTCTGGCTCTTCCTTAAACCTGGCGGGCACCACTGTCCTTTCTGCCAGACATGCTCACGGTACTTCTCTTCTTCAGTATGAACCCAACTTGGATCGGCAAATCTTCCCTGCCAATTCTCAGAGTTATTTATTTTTAAGCGCCGATTGTCCTCAGGAATTCGTGCCCCAAGCCTTTCATGGACAGAACGACGGTTGACTCGAGATTGCCTGTACTCGGAGTACTGATCACTGCATTCAGGGCAGTTGTTCTTAACAGGCAGCTTCAAGCCTTCGTTCCAACAATACTGGAAGAACGAGCATTCCCAATGAGATTGTTCCTGCTCCCCCATATCTTCTCGTTCTTTTCGGTACATCTCTTCTTCGTACCTTCGCTGCTCCTCCAGGAACTTCCGTTCTTCATAAAGCCTCTGCTTCTGGTACCGTTCCTATTCCCGACGCCACTTATTCAACAAAATGCGCGTCGTGACCCTGGGCCTGGAGGTATTACTCGTCTCGATTCGACTATCTTGGAACCGAACTCTCCGCTGAAGTCCTCCTTTCGTAATCTGCCGATCAGGATCAATAGTGCCAGCTTCCCTCGCTCTATTAGAGGTTAAAACTTTCATCTTACCATTACCCCTAGGATCGGCCATTGATCATGTTAACAGAGAAAGACACAGTATTCTGCTCAAAAGGGCTACCATCAATCTTCATTTTCCATCAAACCTCAAATGTCCACCTTGAATAGCCTTCTGGATCCGATCTCTGAACACTCGGCAATCATTTATGGAATGGGACTTAGTGTTGTGGAAACCACAATACTTCTTGTCTTTGACGCCCTCAGGAAGCAGCATAGGATGACCTTCCGGCAACTTGATGCGTCCCTCCTTCAACAAGTACTCAAATAATTTGTCCGACTTGGACACATCAAAGTCATAAGTACCTTTGTGTTGCCTCAGCCACCGTTGATTGACTTGAGTCGGTTCTTTAGACCAAGTTATCTCAGCTGCAGCCACCTCATCTTTATCATCATATTCATCTGCTTCTTCAAGGAAAGCCTGATACATCTCGGCAGCTATGTCACCTTTCTGGAACTGATTGTTCCTCTTGAATCCCTGAGCTTGATTGCTCATTGCCGCCAATCTTTGTGATAATTGCCCGAGATCCTCAAACTCCATGCCGAACAGCTTTTCCTTGATACTTGGCAACATGCCAGCTATGGCTATTCCTGATAATTGGTCATCCGGCAAGTTCAAAGAATAGCAAAGATTTTTGGTTTCCCTGAATCGGCGTAGATACGCTTGTGGCATTTCGCCAAGTTTCATCCTTAAGCTCGTGAGATCGACCAACTTCTTTTCACTGGTTCCCGTAAAGAAATATGAGTGGAACTTCTGCTCCAGCTCTGCCCATGTATTGATAGAATTCGCCGGCAGAGAGGTAAACCAAGAAAAGGCTGGTCCTGTCAACGACAACGGGAAGTATCGAATTCTCCAAGCTTCATCTGCCGACGCTTCACCAAGCTGCATCAGGTAACGGCTGATATGCTCTCTCGTACTGGTGTCGTCTTGGCCCGAGAACTTGGTAAGGTCAGTAGGAGGCTTGACTCTCGGAGGGAGAGCCACCCGATTGTACCACTCTGGGTAAGGAGACTTATATGTGTATGTTTGATTCTTTGGCTTTAGGCCGAACTGATTCTGCATCATATCAGCCATTTTATGCATGATGAGGTCAACGTTTGAATCAGGAGCTGTTTGTGCTTGCCCCCCAGTATGTAATCCTGCTGAACTCCCGTAGCCTGGATTCGGAAGAGCACTAATCGAGTTATAGTCCATAAATTCCCGATATCCGTCTCCAAACATATCTTTCTGTATCCTGTTTGCCACAGGAGACACTCTAGAGGCAGATGGTGGGACGTTCCCTGTTGTGCCGAACGTGAGCTGGCCATAGGTCTGGGGAAGTTGTTGTGTTTCCTGAGACACTATTCCACCCGTGCTTGGGCCAGCTCCACTGTTTTCGGCAGCTCTCCGGCGTTGAGGTACTTGGAACAACAATGGCCCCCGTATTGGACCAGCAGCTTCATCAAAATACTTATCTGCGTTTGGACCGAAAGTATCGACCATGACAGCACGAAAGGTGTTCAGGAAAGCCGACTGATGACTGGTCACTGCCCCTGACACGATCCTATGCATCATCTCCGCCATCTTCTGGAGAGCCGCTTCTTCGCTACCGTCAGGTAGCTCAAGTTGGTGATGAGGAACAACCTTCGGGAACGTCTGCTTCTGATAGACTTTGCCGCTTTTATTCTTGGAGAAGGTCTCCAAGCACTTGCGCTGGAATTCATCACAAGCTCGCTGCAACAGATCTTTTGATTCTAGCGGCAAATCGTCCATGGTCACCTCGAAGACTTGATCTTCGTTAATCTCAGGCATCTTGAAATGAAGAGTCCCACCAGGCGTGCCAAAAAGTGTGTTGACGCAAAATGTGGCGCCTCGCGTCAAAGGCACACAACAAGCCGAACGAGGCTAGCTTCAATCGGGAGCCCGGGGTGTATCAAACCCGGAGACGTGCCAGTCGGTTTGACCTGAAAACCATCATGGGACAAAAAGTGAGAATACCTTGGAACATGTTGGGTGAGACCAGACAGTTCCATATGTACGACTTTGAAAGCCAATCACGATGGCACACAGCTATAGAAGCTGTTTGCCGAAACGGGTTTATAATGTCATTCGACAAGTATAAAAGATAAATCTCATAAACATGTTGAATGCCGAACGCATATGTAACAAAAGGATAAAGAAGCTAACTTGTAAATATAAATCTATACAGATGACATATGCATAGGCTAATCCAGCTAGTCTGCCGCACGTCCAGCCTTCATAAAACCGTCAGGTATAAACTCAAGCAAAGCTAATCCACCGCATGATACCACTTGCTGTAAATCTACACCACTCCTTATAATTAGATTAATCCACCGCATGATACGATCTAATTATAAGAAGCTAAAAGCACACATACATCTGAACAGATTTACACATACTCATTACTCATGTAAGCTTAACCAGAATCGGCAAACTAGCCGAACTGGGGTCCATGAGAGAAGAAACATACAAGCAAAGCATGATTAAACTAATCTAAAACCTGCACCTGCCGCACGGCACCCAGCTCTATCAAAGCCTAAACATGATCGGCATGCATGAACCCGCAACATGTAACAATCTAGATTGAAAGTCGGTTCGTCCATCGTGATCTTATAATCAGCAAAAGCACAAACAAACTCGTGCGACAAGGCCGAACGAAGATCAATCTAGATTGGGCAAAAGGTGTTGTATCAATTAAATAAATAAAACATATAACACGTGATAACTTGATGAATCTATTAGATCTGCCAAATCTAACAGAGCCGATAACTATTTTTACTCATGACTTAATCCGCCGCACGATACAAGTCATAGGTAAAAACTTCCCGTCATAAGCTTAAATCCGCCGCACGATACTAAGCTTAACATACGAGACTACTTGCATCATATCTAAATCCACCGCATGATACTAGACATGATAGCAAGGTTGCCGGTACTTACGGAGGTCGACGGATCGATGATTCCTCTCGAAGAACTCGATGACATGACTATAAGGACTCGAAGATGGCACGGAGCCGGTTGTATTGATGTGGCTGTGAACAGTTTTACAATGGTCGAGGGTTTTTATTTATACCCTGGACGAAGCATGAATCCTAGACGATTACGACTCACAATAAAATACGAAAAGATATAAATCTACATTATTTGGTGCCTTCCATTGTCACGTGTCTTCTCGTGCAAGCCAGCTTTACTCGCAACATGCGTTTCCCGAATGGAGCCTACTACCTTGTGAAATAGCCGACCGCGTAGATAGTTACCAAAACTCTGAGGACCAAACAGTTGTCGATTGCTTGCCGAATCTTTCCTTTCTGCTAGTCGGGCCCATTTGTCATACCCTTACGCGTACGAAAATCTGGGGTTAACACTTCATCTCCAGTTCAGGTTTTGCTCTTGTTACTCAAGCACTTACTATATTCTAGTTCATCATTTCAAGTATTACTTTATTCTACTTATCAGTATTGAGTGGTATACTTGATTGATTGCTTGAGTGCCTAGCTATCCTACAGTTCAATTCACTTAGCCATAGTAGTTAATCTCTAGTGAGCTTAGTGTTTGATCTTTGCCAATAGGTTGCTTAGTTAGTTTAGTGTTTATCTTATTAAGTCAAGTGTTTGCTCTGACATCCGCAAGGGTGTCTCTATTCAAAGCTAGGGTAGAGATAGTTAGAATATAGTTAAGCGTGGTGCTTAGTTATAGACTTACCTTCAGATACGGCAGAACCCCCGGATAGCTGTGGTAGCAAGCAGGTGGTGACAGCCCTGTGCGCCTTGAATTCCACCACATAGTTGGCCCAGTTTAACAGTAAGGCTTGTTGTGCTAGCGTTCAACCTAAGTAAGTGGTAAAGGCTAGTACGCCTCGATACTTGACAAGATAGGAATAAAACTATACTCAACTTAGTTGCTTTATTGTCTTTTGCCTGCCCTGCTTCGTAACTTTCTCGCTTCATAGTTATCTTGCTTTGTAGTTATTTAGGATTAGTTATTTAGGAGTAGTCAGTAGTTAGTAGTTATTAGTTAGTTATCCTTAGTTATCCTAATCCCTTTATCTACCTATCCATCCACCTTACCTTAGCCATCCATTTCATCCTTACCTATCCACCCACATATTCTTTCTAGCCTTTCATCTTCCCTTCTCCCCTTTTCCCTTTTCTCTTTTCTTCGACTCTCATCCCCTCCTTGACTCGACTCATACACCACCCTAGCCTTCCCTTGGGATCAAATAAATTGACACCTGATACTCCCAGGCGAAGTGCTACTACGATAGTTCTGTGCGCTTGCAGAATCTCCTCCTGGTAGATTGCATTCTCGCTAGCTAGCTCCTACTAGTGTCGGGACTGACAACCCTGCTTGGCATTAGTAGATAGCTACTTTAGTTACTCTATCCTAGGTGTAGCTAAGAACTACCAACAGGTGCCCACACACATGGGACTTTTAAAGGTCTTGCGCCACACGCGCATAGGTTCATAACACAACCTTACAACATCCATGATAACTACAAAAGATCAAGCGCACAAGACATGTGACATAAGTTCACCAGCAGCGCTACAAAAACCAGCTAGCCTACTCTCTATCGGCATCATCATCATTGTCGTCGTCGTCGCTCGAGATATCCGAAGAACCACTAGAAGAAGCACGAGGATCTGGGTCCTCTTGAGGAAAGATGGGGTTCCTCTCGTTCTCGCGGCGATGAATCTCCTCATGTAGGCGGTCGTTGTAGTCCTGGAGATGGTGAAGCTGTAACTCCAAGTCTCCTACTTGAAGCCTGAGGAGCCTATTCTTCTCAGTCGCACGTATGCCCTCAAGGCACACACCTCGAAGTGACTCCTCAGTCTCAGCCATGATCGTGGACAAGAAAGTCGTCATCCCCTGCTGATCACTAAGCTGCTGCGTCGTCTCCTGCTACCTCTGACGAGCCTGGTCCCTCTCGACAATCATGTGAGCTAGCTGTGTGGTGAGGAGGTCTATCTCTGTACCATGCTCCTCCTGACTCCGGTGATGTGCAGCTATCTCCTCGCTGAGAATATGGTCCAGGTGGTCGTAGCTACGAGACAAACACCCATAGGTAGCCATGAGTGCAGCCATAGCACTCCTAGCTGGTCCTGCGCAATGCTCTCGCTCCAGAGAACTGGCCTCAAGTACAGTGGCAGCTGGCTGACGGCACACCGACTGGTAAGGGTCCGCCGTAGGAAAGATGCTAGCAGTGGCTTGCGCGACCACCTCCGGGTGATCCTCCATAATGTCCCGAAGAACAATATAGGCAACCCTGTTAGCTCCATCCCACGGGGTCCTACCCTGCAGTGCAAACACCCGGCGACACCATACATGATCCTGCGGATCACAGCTGGGCACGTCTACCTCAACTGTGTACATGTAGCGATCCTCGGAAAGCTGAACACGATGCCAATCATACTGCGGCTCCTGGCCCGCCTGGTACCCAACCAAGTGCAGCACCCTCCACAAGATGGTAGGCATGCCGAACTCCTCCAGAAAATCCCCTGATCCCTTAGCAGTCCAGGGTCCCAGCATGTAATTTGGCCTCTTGCCTCCAGTCGACTTACGGGCTGTGCGCTTGGTACGGGCCATCTAAAAGAAGTTTATCCACATAGTTTTTAATTAGTTGAGAACAACTTTTATTAGGAAGTACGGGACGATAATCATAAGGAAGGAAGTAAGATTAATGCAAGGTTGTATGATCATGATGCATGTGCGCAACATACGTCCTCACTGTCTAATAATCTAACGGCTAGACGGTGGCATACAACGTTCACTCATAGCGTTAACTAACGTACGACACGTTCGCAAGTTAGCGTACCTGCAGAAAATCATTTCAGCCATGCCCATAGTATGAATATCATGCATTGCTGAAATTAAATCTAATACTAACTTAGTTGCACACCCAGTATACACGTAAGCAGTATATGCACCCATCGAATGAAATACTCCCACAATTAAGTACCTTCACATATACTTGTGTATAACAGGTATATGCTCCAATACCAATCTAACACACCCCTAGACCGGCGGTTGTCCGATCATGCTCTCACAACTCACCCATTACCTTGGTGTAGAGGCAAATTGATCCATACATTACTATCCCGAAGAATAGCACCCATACAATTTCACCCTTGCCGTATGGACGACAGAACAACAGAATTTAAATATGATGCACGACCCCCAAGTTAGTACTTACATAGCCACCTAAGATCCTATTGGGCATAAGGACTTGGTCATTGGCACACTTTAGTTTTAATTCTTAAAGATTTCCAAATCCTACTATAACTATAAGTTGGTAATTACAGTTTTATCTTTGTAAAATACTGTTTTCAAATACACTTATAAACAGTACATTGAACTATGCTCCGATGCCAGCTGTAATAGAACCGACCAATTTATACTAGATTAAGCACCGTAATCTCCGCTTAACGCAAAGATCCTCGAGTACTTAAGCTCGTTCAAACCCGGTAGTCCAGAAATCTCGAAGGATTTCAAATCATTTCAACATTCAGCCAAGATCATACTAGTTCAGCAAATATGCTCACAAGTTACATCACAGTGCACATAGTTCAAATACATTGGAGTACGAAACAATATTACAAACCATAGTTTTTGAATAGTAGCGGAAGCAACATAGTCTTAAACATAAGTTTTGGATTGTTCTCAATACAGTGCCATTTATCTGACCAGGTCCCCAAAAGCATCAGATAAGATAAGTGGTGATCATGCCCCTGGTCTAGTCATCTTCCGTAACCGGGTACAGGCAGTTCTCATAGTAGCCATAGAAGCATTGGTCATCTGCAACAACAAGGGAATAAAACCCTGAGTACGAGAAGGTACTCAGCTAGACTTACCCATCATAAACCAGAAATAAAGTGACACCAAGGAGTATGCAAGGCTGTATATGGGGTTGGCTTTACTTACCTTTTTGCATAAAAGCATTTTCATTATTAAATAATCATCATTAGAGTATTAGCAGTCAATTTTATGTAATCAACCTGATTAACTAGATTTGCACCTGATCTAGAGCAATCACTTGGCTAATTAATCAAGCAAGAGTGACTATTTCATCAATAGCCTTTCAGATTCAACATCATAACCATATTTAGTTCCATAAGTTCTATGGGCGATGGTCTACAGTCAATTGCTCACTGTCCAGGAGTGATGGCGATTATAATCGATTCCTACCCAACTGGGGATAAAATGTCTCACACTCGCCCGGCACATCCGGCTACGGCAGTCGTAAGCACCCAGTCAGGAGATTCAACAACACAACGCGCGGGACGACCATGGGCCCTTCTACACCGGGGGTTATCTCAGTGCCAGGTCGCTCAAGCTATAGCTGCCCACGGTCATGCCAGGTTGATCAGGCCCTGCCTACACTCGGACCATGCCAGGTTGATCAGAATAGTTGCCCACGGTACAGCTGAGGCTCTGGGTGTTAGGCGTCAACATCTCCATCACCGGCTCGAATAACCTTACTCGGCTTCACGGGAGGTACTCCGACCTATTCCGTTAAGTGATCGACACGTTCAATTTGACTGAAGGGACATTCCCGAACGGGTCCTATGCGACACAGACGGGAGACTACTAGCACACAGAACCCATGTCCTGCTGCTCTTACATCCTGCCTCTGTATCAAATTAATTATCACATGGTTATCTCCATGATAGCATAGGCTAATCATGATCAGTGTCCACCTACTGTGGGAGACAGGAAAACACCCGACTTTTACCGGTCTAAGCAAGGCTAAGCATAATACGAGCCTAGACCTAAACAGGGATATCGAGAAGATAATTGCTAGTGGACAAGGTATAGTTATAATGCATCAACGGTAGCAACCAATTCCTATAACCAAAGGCACAGTCATTAACAGGTTAAAGTATAAAACGTTTACAAACCATAGGAGTTAGAATGCTCCGGGGCTTGCCTTTCTCGAAGTCAGATGGACGGTGGTCGCGGCACTCGAGCAGTTCTTCGACGTCGGTCCCTCCGGCTTCCTCGGTCAGGGTCTCCTCCTGGTTCGGCTCTTCCTGCGACGGCTGGTTCTGGGTCTCTTCCGTTGATCCTGTATGATGCGTAATATGTAAGAATAGGATGAATGCATATAGAATGCCTAGGTGATGCACAGAACTAACAACAACCAGGAGATAAACACATGTCATCTACTTCATTCTCTTCAACAAGGTAGTCAACATCATCCTAATGGTTATAAAAGATCTTAACATCTAACCAACCATTTAACCTTCCTAATTAACTTGTTAAGATGTATAGTTTCCACAGCAACACCTACTTAATCAATTTATTCTCATCTAATTACTTGCTGAAATGAACCTATTTATTCATGCCTATAACAGCAATCTATCCTAGACAGCTTCAGAAAAATCTATAAAAATTACCCTAGATTGATAACATGCACAACAGTTCACTGTCCAAATTTTAATCCATTTGGATTTAAACACTGTCTCCTATGAAAAAGACAAATACCATGATGAACAGGTGCTTTGAACTACACCTCACAACAGAAAGTGTCAAACAACAGATTTCACATTTTTCTCCTAAACTTCTTAGCACAAGAGCGGTCCATAAAAATTATCAGGTTCAAATTCCTTATATTTTAATTACTACAAATTATACAAGGAAACACCATTTAACCATTTTAATTGCTACTGCTACACAGAATTAGTATGCATTTTTCAAGTTAACACCAATTTTCTAGATTAAATTAAACTGCATATAAAAGTATCACCAAAAATGCATTTAACATTTTTCACAGGTAGATCTATTCATTCTTAAAGCAACAAAATTTGTTTCACAGGATTTGGACTTAAAATGAGCCTTGAATGAATTTTTGAAGCCTTTACAGAAATTCTGCAAAAACTTAATAAAAGAAAACTTAACCTAAACTGCTACGGACACCCGACGACAAACACCCGCAGACACAAAAAAAAAACGCTACACACACCCGGCTATCCCGAGCCCTAGCGTACCCAAACTTCTCTCCTTCTCTCTCCCTCTCACTGCCAATGGGCCCCGCTGGTCAGATGACCGCACTCGCCAGTGGTCAACGGGCCCACGCGTCGGAGGCACACGGCTCCCACCGGAGTTGACCGGCGCTAGCTCGCCGACGGCAAGGTTCCTGGCGACACCAACCCTACCATTAGACTCACCACCGCAAGGCGAACAAGGTCGGCTAGGTCTCATGGCCAGAGCATCACCGGAGCAAGCTCGACGGTGGCAATGGCGGCGCGGCGACGCGACAACTCTACGGCGCGGCCTAGCTTGGCTATCCCAAGAATCGGTGGCGCGAGCATCAGCTCCAACACACCCTAAGCTACCTCCCGAGGCTGCTATCAAGCCATGCCGGCTTCGGCATTGCCCGGCGCCACGCACGGCGGCGGTCCGCGGCGGACATGGCCATGGCATGGCCCTATTCCGGTCGAAACATGGCGAAAGAAGGGTCTCCATCTAACCCTAAACATCTACAGAGGTAGAGGGGGTGAGAATGGAGCTGGGTTGGAGATGGTTCGGCCAGAAATGGCCGCACCAAGCTTTGGTCATGGCGGCGGTCATGGCGAGAACCCGAGGTTGGCACTCGCTGTTCCGCCGGCTAGAGAGGAGAAGAGGGGAAACCAACCCGCTCAGGTGGAAGAGGAGGTTAGGGCAGAGAAGTTGACGGGAGGAATCGGGCGGCGGTGCGGCGAGTAGCGAGCAATCGCTCGCCGGAGTTCGGCGGGCGGTGGCCGCGCTGTGCTCTGAAGAAGATGAAGTGGTGGCAGGCGGGCGAGAGAGCGAGGGAGTGGGCGAGCTTTTGGCTTGCAAGCGCTAGGCGGAGAGAAGGCAAAGGGGAAGGAGGGCTCGGTGCAATGCACCTGGCCGGTTCCCGTCGGGGCAGATCCCGACCGGGCGCGGCGGCGTGAGGAATCGCTGGCCACGCGGCGGGCGAGCAGAGGGCGACGGCGACGGGGCGACGTGGCGAGACTTGCGCAAACCACGGGCGACGACGAGCGGCGGTTTGGTCGGCCGGTGGAGCGGTCCTGGGGTGGCAAGGCGGTTTCTGCCGGCGGGGGTGAGCGGCGCGCGCGGGGAGGGAGAAGGGACCAACAGGTGGGGCCCGCTGGCAGGTTTAAACTAATGAGGTTTTTGAAAATTTTTTGCTGCTCTATATCTCCCAAACTAAGCCAAACTAGGAAAAGGTCCTAAAAGCAAAGTTGCTTAGAATTTTGCAAAGAACAATTCATCTTTAAGGCTCAAGTCCAAATTCTGCATAGAAAAAGAATTTTACTCCTAAACCATTTTTCTAATGCAAGAAATCTCATTTTAGAAACTTTTCTGAGAAGGTGCTTTAAGCAAAGTTGTTTCTTTCATCAAGATCTACAACTTCGATTTAAAGCACAAGGTCAGAAACAGTAAGCAAAACATGGATATACTAGAGGCTAAACAGGGACTTAAAACACTCATGCACACAAATGCACATGAAATGATGAGATGTTATGCTCATGCTATGTCAAGTTATGCATTTTTAGGGTTGCTTAACACCTAGGGTGTTACAGCCCTCCCCTCCTTAAGGAAATCTCATCCCGAGATTTGGATTACGAACCATTTCTTATAAAAGTGTGGATACACCTCCTTTAGATAGTCGTCCGTTTCCCACGTAGCATCCCTATCATCTTGCTCACTCCAAGATACTTTGTATTGCTTCACTATTCTTCCGCGAGTCGCTCTTTCTTTTTCGTCAAGCACTCGACATGGTTCCACTGAGTAGGTGAGGTCGGATTGTAACTTGATACGGGCTGGTTGTACCTCTTCTTCAGGCACTCAAAGACACTTCTTCAATTGTGAGACATGGAACACATGAAATATAGCTTTCAGATGTTCTGGTAACTGTAGCTGATAAGCTACTTCTCCCCTCTTTTTTGCAATCCTGTATGGTCCCACAAACCTTGGCGCTAATTTTCTTTTAACCCCAAAGCGCTTAACACCCTTCATAGGCAAAACCTTCAAATAGACATAGTCACCGGCATTGAATTCAAGTGCTCTTCTTCGTTTATCAGCATAGCTTTTCTGTCGAGACTGTGCAGCTGCCTTATGTTGCTGAATGATTCTAACTTGTTCTTCTGCTTCTCTGATGAAATCAATTCCATAGTACCGGCGCTCCCCTGGTTCAACCCAATTTATTGGTGTTCTGCATCTTCTACCATATAAAGCTTCAAAAGGCGCCATCTGGATACTCTCTTGATGACTGTTGTTGTAAGCAAATTCTACCAAAGGCAGCCATTTTCTCCAAGAACATTTCGCTGATATTACACAAGCTCTTAGCATATCTTCTAACACTTGATTTACTCTTAGTCTGTCCTGATGTTTGCGGATGATAGGCCGAACTTCGAATCAAATTCGTGCCTAACTCTTTCTGCAGCTTTTCCCAAAACGCTGCAGTGAACTGTGGTCCTCGGTCCGAAACTATGACCTTTGGTATCCCATGTAGACGAACAATCTGACTCACATAGATCTCCGCATAATCTGGTGCTTTATAGTTGGTCCTGACCGGGATAAAATGTGCTGTCTTGGTGAGACAGTCCACGATTACCCAAATCGAGTCATTTCCCTTTTGATTGATGGGCAACCTGGTGATAAAATCCATGCTCACCTCTTCCCACTTCCATTCCGGTATAGCTAACGGTTGAAGCATTCCGGCTGGTTTCAAGTGAATAGCCTTCACTCGACAACATGTGTCACACCGAGCCACATAAGCAGCAATTTCTCTCTTCATTTTAGTCCACCAAAATCTGGGACGCAAATCTTGATACATCTTCGTACTTCCAGGATGGATAGATAACTTAGACAAATGCGCTTCATCCATGATCCAGTTTCTGAGTTCTCTATCCTTGGGTACCACTAGTCGATGGTCGAACCACAGAACTCCATCGTCATCAACTCGAAAATGTTTATCTGATTCCGTTGCAACTCTGAGCCTTTCCTTGATATGATAGATCCCCTTATCAGTTTTCTGTCCTTCTACAATTGATCCACTAATGCACTTGCGTAACTCTAAATCATGTAGTACTGCAGAATGCATTAGACTGAACTCATCTTCTGGTAGCAACTTCATAGCGTTGCAATGCGATTTCCGACTCAAGGCATTGGCTACCACATTTGCTTTACTGGGATGATAGTGAATCTGTATATTGTAATCTTTAATGAACTCGAGCCATCTTCTCTGCCTCATGTTCAATTCTACTTGAGTGAAGATATACTTAAGACTTTTGTGATATGTGTACATATTACAGACATTACCAAGCAAATAATGTCTCCAAATCTTTAGAGCATGCACGACTGCAGCCAATTCCAAATCATGTGTCGGATAGTTCACTTCATGCTTCCTTAATTGCCGAGATGCATAAGCGATTACTCTGCATTCTTGCATAAGAACACAACCTAAGCCAACCTTCGATGCATCACAAAAGACATCGAATGGCTTTTCCATATCTGGCTGAGCTAAAACAGGAGCAGTGGTCAACAGTTTCCGCAAGGTACGGAAAGCAGTTTCGCACTCCTCTATCCATTCAAACTTGTGATTCTTCTGCAACAAACTTGTCATAGGCTTTGCAATCTTGGAGAAATCCGGAATGAATCGGCGATAGTATCCTGCTAAGCCTAAGAAACTCCGAATCTCACCGACTGTTGTAGGATCCACTACTTCTTGAACTTTACTGGAATTGAAGGACCGAGAAGCAACCAGAAAGCGACCAGAGGGGGGGTGAATGGGAGCTTCAAAATTTCCTTTCGGAAACTAGTAGCCACTGTCCGAGAATCACCCCGAAAGACACCCTAGAGCTTGCTAAGTCCACGACCCTAGATGTAGGGTGGATGCTTCCAAGAAGCACAGCGGGACACTACACAACTTTAGAAACCCAACGCAAAGCCCAAAACCAAATCCGAAGTCAAACGATCAAACCGCGGATGAAACAGTGGAAAACTCACTGCATCGGACGCTGGCAGCGTCCGATGGCCAGGCACCGGACGCGTCCGATGCACACAGTACCTCTCTGGAACCTTACTGGACTGGCATCGGACGCTGCTACAGTGAAACCCTAGCGTCCGATGCTAGCCCCGGCGCGTGCGATGGCAACGGACGCTCCGATGGTCAGCGTCCGATGCTCCTTCAAAACCACTGTCAGATGACACGTGTCAACGGAGCGTCCGTTGCTATGAAACAGCAGCGTCCGATGCTCCCGTGATGAGCGTCCGATGCCCCGATCACAGCACAGTCTCGTTCTTCGGCGATTCAACCGATCTCCTTCGAATCAAAAGCTCTAGGGCTAGGATTCGATCTAAGAGGTCACAAGGATGTTAGTTGAGCTACTCCTAGAGATCATGGCTCGAACCTAACTCCAAATCGGTGAATCGAAAGATTTCGGGGGGTAAAGAGCAAGAACGTGATCCAAAATGAAAATCGCTCGATCTTCCTAGGCCGTGAGGTTAAGGAGAATTCCTTCGGTGGAAGGAAGTGCATCACGATCTAGAACGACTTAGATCAAACGGATTTGCAAAAGATGAACCGAGCAAGAGATCAGCGAGTGGGAAGAACGTAGAGAAAAGGATTCGCGAAGAACATGAACAAAACGCGAATCACAACACGATCTGCAGCCCGTAGCGCAAACACGCTACAACAGTGAGGGATACGGCCTCACTTCCTCAGAATCAACAGTAAACAGAGGCAAGTCTCTCTGCGGATCTCACCTAGCTACAGCAGGGGATGGGAGAGCAGGAAACCCTAAGTGCGAAAGAGCAAATGATGAGATGAAGGGAAGGAGGGTGTCTCCCCTACTACTTATCCTAATTCTAACCTAAGTCTAATTCCTACTCTACCCCTCTCTATTCTAATTACAGATGCGAACCAGCTAAACCCTAGGGTTATTCTGGACCAACTCGGTGGTAGGTGTATCCGACGGCCACGCCCGCCAAACCGAAGCGTTGCCTCGACGCAACCTCCAGATCGCCGCCACGTGCCGCCCTTGCTCTGCACCCCCGGTTTTTTGGCCCAAACCGGGAAACCCGCCTTTCCAGCCAACCCCCGGTTTTGAGGCCAAACCGGGAAACCAGCCCCCAACATCTGAGTTTTGAGGCCAAACTCAGCACACCCTCAGCGCCCAGTTTGAGGCCCAAACCTGGAAACCGTTCTCAGCCCGAGTTTTATGCCAAACTCGGAACCTTCCACGCCCAGGTTTTGAGGCCCAAACCTGGAAACCGTCCATCGATGGTTTTCCCTGGCTCTACCACCAAACCGACGTCGTAGAGGGGATGCACCCTCCCTGCACCCCATCCACCGACACGTGTCCCCGAGTCCATGACTCAGGCAACACATGACCACACTTCTCACTTGTAGTCGTCACAGGCTGCCCAGCCACCACAGCTGATCCTCAGGCCTCTGGTCCCTCAGTCCAAGCCTCACGTCCGCCCTTCGCCACTCTCGGTCCATCGGCACGGCACGTCTCTACTTGACCTTCACCTCGCCTTCGATCACTGCATCCGTGCTCGACACCTGCACAACACAAGCCAAAGAACATGCGCATCATCCAGTTGACATCACTCATCACTCAGAGACCCAGCATACACCCATGTATCCACAATCTCCCCCTTGATGAGTGCATTGTCAACTACCAACACAAATCATAGTAGGAAGAGAAGAAGAAGGAAGGAGAAGAGAGAACTCGACCAAATGACCCAAAAGCATTAGCAAAACCGAAGAAGGTCAAGTGGAAAGAGCAAGACAACTTGGTCCCCAAAGACATGGGCAACGGCTCGACGCGACCAAGCAAAGCAAAGCTAGCCCTCAAGAAGAGGTAGAATAGGCTCAACACCGCTAGCAAACACAAATTGGAAAAATCGAAGCAAAATGCTAGTCCCTCAAGATAGAGGCACAGAGGCTCAACACAACTAGCAAAGAAAGCTCGATACCAAAGCTCAATACCAATGCCTTACGGCCAACAAGAGACAACAAGGCTCAAACTCCCCCTCGACTAGTGCCTACAACCAAGAAAACACTTCCCCTCAAATGAACACTCGGGAAGCACATATGATTTGCAAATTCTCCCCCTTAGTTGAAAATGCACTAATCAAGTAAAAAGACTCTCTCCATCAGAAAAGGCACCAACAAAAGTGCTAACTAGGGAGGGTCTCCCCCTTCCAACATGCATATGGGTCAAAATGCAAGTTAGCAGCTTCAGGCATATATTCAGGAGAATGCAAAGATGCTCTAAACAGTATAGCTCCAATGGCTCAATAACAGCAAAGCTCAGCAAAGGCTCAAACTGATCATCAGATATGAAATATGAACATATGAGCAGAAATGAGCAGTTTTGAGTCAGAAGGTATTCACCACCAAAATAGCACTAGCAATGTATAAACACAAGTCTGGACAAGTGCTAAACATGTAAACAAGGTGAACTACCCCTAGCAAAGTTCAATCATCATGCTTAAGAAAGTAACATACACTTGCGAATTCAAAAACAGATCGGAGTTGCAGCGGTGAAATTACATAAGTTCAATTATTAGCATGTGATTGCGAGAGGTTGAAAGCTTGTCATTGCCTAACTTTTCAACCGAGCGAAGCCTATGCCAAAGCAATTAGAAGCTTAAAGCTACGGTTTCGGTCATACACTACACGGCTCAAGTTTAACTCAAAGTGCAATGAGAAACTGTCTCGATACCGTGATGTGTTGACAAGCAATCCCATCTCGATCTTTTCAATTCACCAAAACTTGGTTCAAATTTTAAACATGATATGAACAGACCAAGCAAGTGAATGACTCAGAACTAGAGACATAGCAACCTAGCATATATGAAAAGCACGAGTAAACTCAACATATCTACACATGCTAGTTACATATCTCGATGGTGAACATTTTCAGATTTTAAGTTATTAAGCAAATTCACCATTTCATAATAGCTCAGCTCACAACATGTACCAGTGATCAGAAAGAGCATAAGCTACAAGCATCTTCATAAGCATCGGAGCATACTACAAAGAGCATAGTTATATTCTAGTGATTATAGACATGAAGCTCAGAATGTAATTGCGTATGCTAAAATGCAAAAGAAAAGAGAGACAAACGAAAAAGAGTCAGTCTACTATACAAGATCCAAAATGTTTCCCCCATCTAAAAGGGGAAACACACACCAAGCTCACCCCTCAACCGGTTAAAGGTTGATTCGTCTAAAGGCTTGGTGAAAATATCAGCCAGTTGATGATGAGTATCGACATGGCGAAGGTCGATATCACCCTTCTCCTGGTGGTCTCGCAAGAAATGAAAGCGCACAACAATGTGTTTGGTCTTCGAGTGAAGCACGGGGTTCTTAGCAACGCTAATAGCACTCGTGCTGTCACAAAGCAAAGGAACACGGGTAAAGCTCAGACCAAAATCACGCAAAGTGGCCATCATCCAAAGCAACTGGGAACAGCAGCTAGCCGCAGCAACATACTCAGCCTCCGTGGTAGACTGGGCGACACTAGACTGCTTGCGAGAGGACCACGAAACAAGAGAAGAACCAATAAACTGGCAAGTCCCAGAAGTGGACTTGCGCTCAATACGGCAACCAGCAAAATCGGCATCCGAATAACCGCAAAGGGAGAGGGTGGAGGAAGCAGAATACCAAATCCCGAACTCAGGTGAGAAATGAAGGTACCTGAATATGTGCTTCACCGCCTGACGGTGAGAAGTGTGCGGCGACGCCTGAAAGCGCGCACATAGACACACCGCGAACTGGATGTCCGGGCGTGTCGCCGTCAGGTAGAGGAGCGACCCGATCATGCTTCGGTACTCCTTCTGGTCCACTGCTTCTCCATCCACATCCGCATCCAGGGCAGTCGTCGTCGACATGGGTGTTGGAAGAGGCTTGGCCTCGTCCATGTCGAACCGCTTCAGCAAGTCCTTGGTGTACTTGCCCTGGTGCACAAACGTCCCTTCCCGGGATTGCTTTATTTGCAACCTGAGGAAAAACGTCAGCTCGCCCATCATGCTCATCTCGAACTCCCTGCTCATAGTATCTGCAAACTTGGCAACCAAAGCGTGAGAAGAACCACCGAAAATGATATCATCCTCGTAAATCTGGACCAAGAGAGTGTCTTTGCCTTGCTTGAGGAGAAAGAGCGTTTTATGTACACATCCCATTTTAAAACCCTTAGCAGGCAAAAAGGTTTTCAACCTATCATACCAGGCTCTAGGGGCTTGTTTCAAACCATATAAAGCTTTATGAAGTTTAAAAACATGGTTTGGAAACTTGGGATTATCAAAACCGGGGGGTTGCTCAACATATACTTCCTCTTCTATGTAGTCGTTTAAGAAGGCACTCTTGACATCCATTTGAAAGAGTTTAAAACCTTTGGATGCAGCAAAAGCCAAGAGTATCCTAATAGCCTCCAAACGAGCTATAGGAGCAAAAGTCTCCTCAAAGTCTATCCCCTCCTTCTGACTATAACCCTTCGCTACAAGCCTGGCCTTGTTTCTAACAACGTGGCCATCCTCTCCTTGCTTGTTTTTGAAAACCCATTTTGTCCCAATAGGATTACAGTTAGGAGGAGGAGGAACTAGAACCCAAACCCGATTTCGTTCAAAATTTTCTAACTCCTCATGCATGGCATTGACCCAATCAGGATCCGTCAAAGCGTGTCCAACATCTCGGGGCTCAAAATTAGCAACAAAAGCAGAATGAGCGAAGTGCGAGATTTGCTGTGACCTGGACCGAGTGACTCGTTCGTCGATGCTGCCGATCATCTGCTGAGGTGGGTGCTGGCGCTGGATGTGTCGTGGCGCCTCCCGAGCTGAAGTAGCCTCCCCCTCAACAGCAGTTGGTGCCTCCCCGGGTACAAATGGTACCGCTCGGGGTGGCGGATCCCACGGCCCCCAGGAGGAAGATGTGTCGGGGCCGTGAGTCGTCGTAGAAGCCGCTCTTTGCGGCACAGCAGGTGGAGGGGGTGCTGGATCATCCATACTTTCAGCACCCTCGTCCTCGTCATCAAAAAGAGGCTCACCAACCTCATGATCACCTGCACGCTCAAAACGAGAAGAGGGACAAACCATGGTCTCGTCGAAGGTGACATCTGATGTCTCCATGACTCGGTTAGTATCAAGGTTAATTACACGATATGCGCGAGTGTGAGTGCCATAACCCAAAAATACTCTGTCAGAAGAACGAGACTCAAATTTGTCCAAGTTGCCCTTTTTGAGTATAAAACAATGGCAACCAAAAACCCGAAAATAACTCACCTTGGGCAATTTTCCAAAACGCAACTCATAAGAAGTCTTTTTTAAGAAAGCTCGGAGAAAAATGCGATTGGAAATGTAGCATGCAGTGCTCATAGCTTCGGCCCAATATCGCCTAGGAGTCCTATGCTCATCGAGCATCGTCCTGGCCATCTCAACAAGGGTCCGATTCTTCCTCTCTACAACACCATTCTGAGGGGGTGTGTAGGGGGAAGAAAACTGGTGCTCTAAGCCCAAAGAATTACAAAACTTCTCAAAATCCGAATTCTTAAATTCGGAACCATTATCACTCCGAATTGCTCGCATCGAGTTCAAAGGGAACTCGTTCTGAAGATGCAAAATCAGATTGCGAGCAAAGGAGAAAGTCTCGGTCTTCTCAGCTAAAAAGAAGACCCACGAATATCTCGAAAAGTCGTCAACAACAACAAGCACATACCACTTCCCCCCAACTGAGCTCACCCGAGCCGGACCAACAAGGTCCATGTGCAAAAGCTCTCCAGGGCGCTTGGTCATGACCTGAGTCACTGGATGGTGGGGAGCGGCAACCATCTTCCCGTGTCTACAAGAGTGGCAAACAACATCCTTCTCCATATGCAACTTGGGCAATCCTCGGATTAGGCCAAGTGAACTAAGCCTTGCAAGCAAGTCGAAGCTCAAATGTCCAAGTCTCCTATGCCACTTCCAAAGATCGGAGGAGGAAGGTCCAGCCATAAGACAACGAGAAGAGCCAAAAGACTCCGAGAAATTCGCACGAAAGACTTTTCCAAAGGGCGAAATCAAACACACAAGATTGCCCTGAGGATCCAAAATACGACTGAGATTCGGTTTAAAATGAATCTCATAGTCATCATCAAAAAGTTGCGAAACAGAAAGAAGGTTAAAATGCAAGTTAGAAACAAGAGCAACATCGCGCAACACAAAGTGCTCATTAACTCGCACCGACCCTCGAGACAATACCTTACCTTTGCTATTGTCGCCGAAGGTTATGTACTCCTTTCCGGTAACAGGACTAAGGCTGGAGAACCACTTGGTGTTTCCGGTCATGTGCCTCGAGCAACCGGAATCCACCAATCAAATGTCCTCCAACCGTTTTACCTACATCAATAAAAAGACATAGGGTGAGCATACGGTCCAACACTGGGGTTAGTGAAGTAAGGGGAATACCAGTGTTGGGCCGGCTGCTCAAAAGAACGGTTAGCAGAAAAACCATTCCTAGCACATCTACGAGAGGAGCGATCACCACGTAGAGGAAAACGTGGTCCGCTAAGGAAGGAGCGTCCATCGCGGTACTCAAACCGCGGTGGGGGAAAATGCTCAACTACAAAGCCTCCGCCACGGGGTCCATAGCCTACAACTGCAGGCTCCCGCCGGGCACGCTCTACGAGGCCTAGGCCTAGCAACTTGAGGCACTGCGCCTCTAGGCCTAGCATCTCTCCTCGGAGCTCTCTGCTACCTAGGCCTGGGAACTTGAGGTTCTGGACCTCTGGGCCTAGCAGCACGTCTCGGTGCTCTCCTCGGAACATTCGGCGCATGTACATCATGGAAAGGATGGTACATGTCTGGGTTGCTCATCTCCCTAGCACGGCGCGCCTCTCTCTTGCGCCTAAAACAGAACTCGCTCAAGTGTTCATCTCTCCCACAGAAGTCACAATGATACCTCACCGCACGCAAAGGGGGTTGTTGGTACTCAGGGCTGTGGGAGTGGATCACTTTTCCCTTCTGTGGCAACTCCTCCTGGATAGGTGGCATTGTATCCAGCTTGTTCTTTAGGTGGTTGGGTTTGGGATGCCACATTTGGTTCTTGGGTGGAGCTCTCGGAGGTTCCTCAAATACCCCATCCTTGGTGGTAGGCTTTACAGGCTCTTTGGGTGGAAGCTTGGTCAGTTTGGGAGTAGTGGTGGAGTTGGGCTTCTCACTAGGATTCAGACCACTCGACTCTCCAATCTTCCCAAAAGCAGAAAGATCAACACCCTGAGCAAGACCTACACCAGAACCTCCAGCAGCTCGCTTAAATTGGGAGATCATCATCCCGAGCTGCGGCTCACTACAAGAGACCCATGACAAGATGGTCCGAAGGTATGTGTTTTCTTCCTCGGTTTGCATCTTGTCATGCTTGACATTCGCAATCTCCATCTCCAAACCATCACACAAAGCGCACCTAGCCACACAGGTGCTACCTGAGTTGGCCTCTTCAAGAGACACAATCTTGGCATTCTTCTCTGCCAACTCAGATTGCAAGACAGGACAAGTCTTGCACGCACCCAACAGAGAAGGTCTGGCCTTCAGCTCATCCACCTCTCCTACCAACGCAGCATACTTACCTCTCAAAGTGAGAAGGTCAGTCATGTGCGTGGTGCACATCTCACACTCAACCTCCTCCGACACGACCACGGTGGACTTGGCAAACTCAAGCTCTCTCATCGTGTCCTCCCATTTCTGCCTAAACTACTTGCGCTCTCTAGCGGCACGCCTAAGCAACTTGTCCTGACTAAGGAGCGCGGCAGTAAGCTTCTCAACCTCAGCAGAAAGCTCATCGTGGGTGAGAGATACCTGGGAGGTGTCGTCGTCGTCATCGTCCTGAGGGGAGTGCTCCAGCTTGCCGTCGACCTCATCACCAAGCGCCATGGTACAGAAGCCATCGTCGTCGGCGAAGAAGCAGAGTCCGTTCAGCTTGTCCTCGATCCTCTTCTTCTTCTCGGACTCGTCATCGCTTGAGCAAGCGGAGTCGTCATCCGAGCCATTGACGTCGCTGAGCGTGGCGAAGAACGCACGCTGCTCAGCCTGGGCCTTCTCCAAGTACTTCTTCTTGATGTACTCCTTGTCGAAGCCGCCCCTCCGCTTGTGCCTCGTGGAGACGTACTTCTCCTTGCGCTTGCCGGAGTCGTACTTGTGCCCTTGATCGCCCTTTCTAGATGAATGCTTCTTCTTGGGGCAGTTGGCGATGAAGTGGTCGGGGTCGCCGCACTCATAGCATCCTAAGCGTCCACCTCCGCGGCGACGATTCATGCGGTTGTTGTGGAACCGCGTGAACCGGTTGGCAAGCATTGCCAACTCATCATCCCCCAAAGACTCAAGCTGGTCCTCTGTGACAGAGAATAGAGACGAAAGAGCAAAGCCAGCAGAGGGGTTAGAAGAGCCAGAAACCAAAGCCATAGTCAGGCCAGAAGGATTCTCATAAGAAGCCCTTGACATGGCGTCAATCTCACTAGACTTGAGCTTACTAAAGAGCTCGTCGCAAGTGAGGGTCTCATAGTTAGACGATTCGATGATCGCCTGGACCTTTGAGTCCCACACCGACCGATCAAGAGTGTGCAAAAGCTTCAAAGCCCTCTCATGATCGTCAAAAGGCAACAGCTCCTTGTTCGCTCTCATCTTGTTGACAATGACCTGAAAGCGAGCGAATAAACTTTCTATGCTCTCGCCAGGCATATGTCGAAAGTTCTCATACTCCTGCTTGTGCGACTCATAGAGGCGAGATTTGACCTGAGTGGTTCCCTCATGGAAGCGCATGAGGGTCGCCCAAATCTCGCGAGCCGTGGGGAGGTGAGAAACACGATCGAACTCGGACATGCTCAAACAGGAGAACAGAGCGTTACGTGCCCGGCTATTGGCCTCATGCTCATCGATCTGGAGCTGAGAGACACGAGCAACCAAGACAATGTAATCAACCCTGTTGCAAATTTCCCAAACAGAAGAGCCCATGCTCTGGAGATAGGCCGACATGCGTATCTTCCAATACGCATAGTTCGTCCCATCAAAGAACGGCGGTTTGCCCACGCCGCGATCCATGTCGCCTTCTGTGGATCTGGAACCGGCTAAGGTGGAAGATCCTTAACCTGCTCCGATACCAATTGAAGGACCGAGAAGCAACTAGAAAGCGACCAGAGGGGGGTGAATGGGAGCTTCAAAATTTCCTTTCGGAAACTAGTAGCCACTGTCCCGAGAATCACCCCGAAAGACAACCCTAGAGCTTGCTAATGTCCACGACCTTAGATGTAGGGTGGATGCTTCCAAGAAGCACAGCGGGACACTACACAACTCTAGAAACCCAACGCAAAAGCCCAAAACCAAATCCGAAGTCGAACGATCAAACCGCAGACGAAACAGTGGAAAACTCACTGCATCGGACGCTGGCAGCGTCCGATGGCCAGGCACCGGACGCGTCCGATGCACACAGTACCTCTCTAGAACCTTACTGGACTGGCATCGGACGCTGCTACAGTGAAACCCTAGCGTCCGATGCTAGACCCCCGGCGCGTCCGATGCTCCTTCAAAACCACTGTCAGATGACACGTGTCACCAGAGCGTCCGTTGCTATGAACAGCAGCGTCCGATGCTCCCGTGACGAGCGTCCGATGCCCCCGATCACAGCATAGTTCTTCGGCGATTCAACCCGATCTCCTCCGAATCAAAAGCTCTAGGGCTAGGATTCGATCTAAGAGGTCACAAGGATGTTAGTGAGCTACTCCTAAGAGATCATGGCTCGAACCTAACTCCAAATCGGTGAATCGAAAGATTTCGGGGTAAAAGAGCAAGAACGTGATCCAAAATGAAAATCGCTCGATCTTCTAGACCGTGAGGTTAGAGGAGAATTCCTTCGGTGGAAAGAAGTGCCTCACGATCTAGAACGACTTAGTTCAAACGGATTTGCAAAAGATGAACCGAGCAAAGAGATCAAGCGACGGGAAGAACGTGGAGAAAAAGGATTTCGCGAAGAACATGAACAAAACGCGAATCACAACCACGATCTGCAACCGTAGCGCAAACACACGCTACAACAGTGAGGATACGGCCTCACTTCCTCAGAATCAACAGTACACAGAGGCAAGTCTCTCTGCGGATCTCAGCTAGCTACAACAGGGGATGGGAGAGCAGGAAACCCTAAGTGCGAAAGAGCAAAATGACTGAGATGAAGGGAGGAGGGTGTCTCCCCTACTACAAATCCTAATTCTAACCTAAGTCTAATTCCTACTCTACCCCTCTCTATTCTAATTACAGAGCGAACCAGCTAAACCCTAGGGTTATTCTGGACCAACTCGGTGGTAGGTGTATCCGACGGCCACGGCCGCACAAATCGAAGCGTTGCCTCGACGCAACCTCCAGATCGCCGCCACATGCCGCCCTCGCTCTGCACCCCCGGTTTTGTGGCCCAAACCGGGAAACCAGCCTTTCCAGCCAACCCTCGGTTTTGAGGCCCAAACCGGGAAACCAACCCACCAGCATCTGAGTTTTGAGGTCAAACTCAGCAAACCCTCAGCGCCCAGGTTTTGAGGCCCAAACCTGGAAACCGTTCTCAGCCTGAGTTTTGTGGCCAAACTCGGAAACCGTCCACGCCCAGGTTTTGAGGCCCAAACCTGGAAACCGTCCATCGATGGTTTTTCCCTGGCTCTACCACCAAACCGACGTCGTAGAGGGGATGCACCTCCCGTGCACCCCATCCACCGACACGTGTCCCCGAGTCCACGACTCAGGCAACACATGACCGCACTTCCTCACTTGTAGTCGTCACAGGCTGCCAGCCACCACAGCTGATCCTCGGGCCTCTGGTCCCTCAGTCCAAGCCTCACGTCCGCCCTTCGCCACTCTCGGTCCATCAGCACGGCACGTCTCTACTTGACCTTCACCTCGCCTTCGATCACTACATCCGTGCTCGACACCTGCACAACACAAGCCAAAGAACATGCGCATCATCCCAGTTGACAATCACTCATCACTCAGAGACCCGGCATACACCCATGTATTCGCAGGAATCAACCGAAATTCCCTCTTCAAATAAAATATGACCTAGGAAGTGTACTTTCTTCATCCAAAACTCACACTTACTAAACTTAGCATAGAGCTTATGCTCTCTGAGTCTAGACAAAACAATCCTCAGATGTTCTGCATGGTCTTCGGCATTTTCTGAATAGATTAATATATCATCGATAAACACTACCACAAACTTGTCCAGTTCCGGCATGGACACGAAGTTCATCAAACTCATGAAGTATGCTGGAGCATTTGTTAATCCAAAGGACATGACAAGATACTCATATGATCCGTATCTGGTTGAGAAAGTAGTCTTTGGGATATCTTGTGGTCGGATTCTGATTTGATGGTAACCGGATCTCAAATCAATCTTGGAAAACACCTTAGCTCTGGATAACTGGTCAAAGAGGATATCTATCCGCGGTAACTGCGGATACATGGGTGTATGCCGAGTCTCGAATGATGAGTGATTGTCGACGGGTTTGATCGCAGGTTCTTTGGCTTGTGTTGTGCAGGTGTCGAGCATGGATACAGTGATCCGAGGTAAGGTGAAGGTCAAGTAGAGACGTGCCGTGCCGATGGGCCGAGAGTGGTGAAGGGCGGACGTGAGGCTTGGACTGAGGGACCGGTGGCCCGAGGATCAGCTGTGGTGGCTGACAGCCTGGGACAGCGACGAGCGAAGACTTGCGGGCACGGTGCTGCTCGGGTCGAGGACCCGGGGACACGTGTCGGTGGACGGGGTGCACGGGCAGTGCATCCCCTCTACAGCTTCGGTTTGGTGGTAGAGCTAGAGAAAAACCATCGGGTGGACGGTTTCCAGGTTTGGGCCTCAAAACCTGGGCGCTGATGGTTTCTGAGTTTGGGCCACAAAAGTCAGGCTGAGGGCGGTTTCCAGGTTTGGGCCTCAAAACCTGGGCGCTGGCGGGTTTCCTGGTTTGGGCCTCAAAACCAGGGGATAGACTTCGAGGCTGGTTTCCCGGTTTGGGCTTCAAAACCGGGGGTGGACGTGAAGGCCTGGTTTCCCGGTTTCGGCCACAAAAATGGGGGCGAGGTCCGTGAAGAGGACGCAGAGCGGTGGCGGCACGTGGCGGCAATCGGTGAGGTTGCGTCGAGGCAACGCTACCAGTTGTGCGGGCGTGGCCGTCGGATTCACCTACCTTCGAGTTGGTCCAGAATAACCTTAGGGTTTAGCTGGTTCGCTCTGTAAGTAGTTAGGGGTAGAGTGGGAATTAGGAATAGTTAGAATTAGGATAAGTAGGGGGAGACACCCACCTCCCCATCTATCTCAGTCATTTGCTCTTTGCTTCTAGGGTTTCCTGCTCTCCCAATCCTCTGCTGTAGCTAGCTGAGATCCGCAGAGAACCATACCTCTGTGTACTGGAGATTTTGAGGAAGTGAGGCCGTAACCTCACTGTTGTAGCGTGTGGTAGCCACACGGTTGCAGATCGATGTGTTGATTCGCGTTTTGGTTCGTGTTCTTCGCGTTCTTCGTTTCTCTGTGATTTTCCCGTCACTCGATCTCCCTCTCTATTGCGTCTTTGCGAAATCCGTTTGAATCAACTTGTTCTCCCGGGAATCGCCTGAAGCTTCCGATTTTGTGCGTTTGCTCTCCCGGCTTCCTCGCTTGGTTTTCGGATTTCTCGTTTGGCCCTGTAGTTGACCAAGGAACCTCTCTAGGTATCTTTGCTACTTGTTAGCATCGGTATTTGGGGATTTCTCGACGTAGGCGTCTATCTACGTTCGGGACTCGGTTCTCAAGGGTCGAACTTGTGCCGGAGTTTTTGGTGTTTGGTTCGCTATCACTTTGTGGTGCCTCATTGTGATCCTAGGGATCATCCACCCTCTTCCAAGGGTCGTGGACATCACAGTTTCGGTCATAGATTTCGGGGGTTGATCTTGGGACATTTGGCCAAAGTTTCGAGAGAAATTTTGTTGGCTCCCATTCACCCCCCCTCTGGTCGCCTTGCTAATGCTTTCTCGGTCCTTCAATTGGTATCAGAGCGGGTTAAGGATCTTCCACCTTAGCCGGTTCCAGATCCACAGAAGGCGACATGGATCGCGGCGTGGGCAAACCGTCGTTCTTTGATGGGACGAACTATGCGCATTGGAAGATACGCATGTGGGCCTATCTCCAGAGCATGAGCTCTTCTGTTTGGGAGATTTGCAACAGGGACGATTACGTTGTCTTGGCTGCTCGTGTTACTCAGCTTCAGATGGATGAGCACGATGCCAATAGCTGAGCGCGTAACGCTCTGTTCTCCTGCCTTAGTATGTCCGAGTTTGATCGCGTTTCTCACCTCCCCACGGCTCGTGAGATTTGGGCGACCCTCAAGCGTTTCCATGAGGGAACCACTCAAGTCAAAACCCATCTCTACGAGTCGCACAAGCGGGAGTACGAGAACTTTTGACACATGCCTGGCGAGAGCATAGAGAGTTTATTCGCTCGTTTTCAGGTCATTGTCAACAAGATGAGAGCGAACAAGGAGTTGTTGCCTTTTGACGATCATGAGAGGGCTTTGAAGCTTTTGCACACTCTTGATCGGTCGGTGTGGGACTCAAAGGTCCAGGCGATCATCGAATCGTCTAACTATGAGACCCTCACTTGCGATGAGCTCTTTAGTAAGCTCAAGTCTAGTGAGATTGACGCCATGTCGAGGGCTTCTTATGAAAATCCTTCTGGCCCGACTATGGCTTTGGTTTCTGGCTCTTCTACTAACCCCTCTGGAGGATTTGCACTTTCTTCACTCTTTTCTGTCACAGAGGACCAGTTGGAGTCTTTGGGGGATGACGAGTTGGCGATGCTCGCCAACCGGTTCTCGCGTTTCCACAACAACCACATGAACCATCGCCGCGGAGGAGGACGCTCAGGATGCTTTGAGTGCGGCGACCCCGACCACTTCATCGCCAACTGTCCCAAGAAGAAGCACACAACTGGGAAGGGCGATCATGGGCACAAGTACGACTCCGGCAAGCGCAAGGAGAAGTACGTCCCCGCGAGACACAAGCGGAGGGGCGGCTTCGACAAGGAGTACATCAAGAAGAAGTACTTGGAGAAGGCCCAGGCTGAGCAGCGTGTGTTCTTCGCCACACTCAGCGACGTCGACGGCTCGGATGACGACTCCGCTTGCTCAAGCGATGACGAGTCCGAGAAGAAGAAGAAGAGGATCTAGGACAAGCTGAACGGGCTCTGCTTCTTCGCCGACGACGACGGCCTCTGCACCATGGCCCTTGGTGATGAGGTCGACGGCAAGCTGGAGGACTCCCCTCGGAACGACGACGACGACGACACCTCCTAGGTATCTCTCACCTACGACGAGCTTTCTGCTGAGGTTGAGAAGCTTACTGCCGCCTTGCTTAGTCAAGATAAGTTGCTTAGGCGTGCTGCTAGAGAGCGCAAGGAGTTTAGGAAGAAGTGGGAGGACACGGTGAGGGAGCTTGAGTTTGCTAAGTCCACCATGGTCGTTTCTGAGGAGGTGGAGTGTGAGATGTGCACCAAGCACATGACTGACCTTCTCACCTTGAGAGGTAAGTATGCTGCGTTGGTAGGAGAGGTGGATGAGCTGAAGGCTAGACCCTCGCTGTTGGGTGCGTGCAAGACTTGTCCTGTCTTGCAATCTGAGTTGGCAGAGAAGAATGCCAAGATTGTGTCTCTTGAAGAGGCCAACTCAGGTAGCACATGTGTGGCTAGGTGTGTTCTTTGTGAGGGTTTGGAGATGGAGATTGCTAATGTGAAGCATGACAAGATGCAAACCGAGGAGGAAAACACATACCTTCGGACCATCTTGTCATAGGTATCTAGTGGTGAGCCATAGCTCGGGATGATGATCTCCCAATTCAAGCGAGCTGCTGGAGGTCCGGGTGTAGGTTTTGCTCCGGGTGTTGATGTTTCATCTTTTGGGAAGATTGGAGAGTCAAGTGGTCTTAACCCATGTGAGAAGCCCAACTCCACCACTACTCCCAAGCTTTCCAAGATTCCACCCAAAGAGCCACTCAAGCCTAACACCAAGGATGGGGTCTTTGTTGAGCCTCCGAGAGCTCCACCCAAGAAACAATCATGGGCTCCCAAACCAAACCACCTCAAGAACAAGCTGGACACCATGCCACCCATCCAAGAGGAGCTTATGCCACAGAAGGGCAAAAGTGATCCACACCCACTACCGTGAGTACCAACAACCCCCTTTGAGAGCGGTGAGGTACCATTGTGAGCACTGTGGGAGAGATGGACACTTGAGTGAGTTCTGCTTTCGGCGCAAGAGAGAGGCGCGCCGTGCTAGGGAGATGAACAATGCGGACATGTACCATCCTTTCCATGATGTACATGCGCCGAATGTTCAGAGGCGTGCTGCTAGGCCCAGAGGTCCAAAACCTCAAGTTCCCAGGCCTAGGCAGCGGAGAGGACGTGCCCGACGGGAGCCTGCAGTTGTAGGCTATGGACCCCATGGCGGTGGCTTTGTTGTAGAGCGTTTTCCCCCACCGCGTTTTGAGTATCGCGATGGACGCTCTTCCCTTAGCGGACCACGTTTTCCTCAACATGGTGATTGCTTCCCCCGTAGGCGTACTAGGAATGGTTTTTCTACTAACCGTTCTTTTGAGCAGCCGGCCCAACACTGGTATTCTTCCTACTTCACTAACTCCAGTGTTGGACCGTATGCTCACCCTATGTCTTTTTATTGATGTAGGTAAAACGATTGGAGGATGTTTGGTTGGTGGATTCCGGTTGCTCGAGGCACATGACCGGAAACGCCAAGTGGTTCTCCAGTCTTAGTCCAGTCGCCGGAAAGGAGTTTATCACCTTCGGCGACAATAGCAAAGGTAAAGTGTTGTCTCGTGGGTCGGTGCGAGTTAATGAGCACTTTGTGTTGCATGATGTTGCTCTTGTTTCTAACTTGCATTTTAACCTTCTTTCTGTTTCGCAACTCTTTGATGACGACTATGAGATTCATTTTAAGCCGAATCTCAGTCGTATTTTGGATCCTCAGGGCAATCTTGTTTGTGTGATTTCGCCCTTTGGGAAAGTCTTTCGTGCGGATTTCTCAGAGTCGTTTGGTATTTCTCGCTGTCTTGTGGCTGGTCCTTCCTCCTCTGATCTTTGGAAGTGACATAGGAGACTGGGACACTTGAGCTTCGACTTGCTTGCAAGACTTAGCTCACTTGGCCTAATCCGAGGATTGCCCAAGTTGTCGATGGAGAAGGATCTTGTTTGTCATTCTTCTAGACATGGGAAGATGGTTGCCGCTCCCCACCATCCAGTGACTCAGGTCATGACCAAGCGCCCTGGAGAGCTTTTGCACATGGACCTTGTTGGTCCGGCTCGGGTGAGCTCGGTTGGGGGGAAGTGGTATGTGCTTGTTGTTGTTGATGACTTTTCGAGGTATTCGTGGGTCTTCTTTTTAGCTGAGAAGACCGAGACTTTCTCCTTTGCTCGCAATCTGATTTTGCATCTTCAGAACGAGTTCCCTTTGAACTCGATGTGAGCTATTAGGAGTGATAATGGTTCCGAATTCAAGAATTCGGATTTTGAGAAGTTTTGTAACTCTTTGGGTTTAGAGCATCAGTTTTCTTCCCCCTACACACTGCCACAGAATGGTGTTGTAGAGAGGAGGAATCGGACCCTTGTAGAGATGGCCAGGACGATGCTCGATGAGCATAGGACTCCTAGGCGATATTGGGCCGAAGCTATGAGCACTGCATGCTACATTTCAAATCGCATTTTTCTCCGAGCTTTCTTGAAAAAGACTTCTTATGAGTTGCGTTTTGGAAAACTGCCCAAGGTGAGTTATTTTCGAGTTTTTGGTTGCCATTGTTTTATACTCAAAAAGGGCAATTTGGACAAGTTTGAGTCTCGTTCTTCTGACGGTGTGTTTTTGGGTTATGGCACTCACACTCGAGCTTATCGTGTACTTAACCTTGATACTAACCGAGTCATGGAGACATCGGATGTCACCTTCGATGAAACCATGGTTTGTCCTTCTTCTCGTTTTGAGCGTGCAGGTGATCATGAGGTTGGTGAGCCTCTTTTTGATGACGAGGACGAGGGTGCTGAAGGTATGGATGATCCAGCACCCCCTTCACCTGTTTTGCCGGAAAGAGCGGCTTCTACGATGACTCACGGCCCCGACATGCCTTCTTCCTGGGGGCCGTGGGATCCGCCACCCCGAGCGGTACCTTATGTACCCGGGGAGGCACCAGCTGCTGTTGAGGGGGAGATCACTTCTGCACGGGAGGTGCCACGACACATCCAGCGCCAACACCCCCCTCAGCAGATGATTCTACCAGAGTGAAGTAACATTGTCCATCAAATGGTGGATCCATGTACTCACCTGCAACAAAGGTTAACAAACCCTGAGTACAAAAGTACTCAACAAGTCTTAACCGACTAGAAAAGAGAAGAAGACTCAGGTATGAAGGTTATAGGGATTCAAGGTAAGGCTTTAGCAAGATCAAAATATATCTTTTGCATAAAAGCTTACTAAAAATAAAACCTATTTTCAAGTTTTAACTTAATATTTGAATTTCTTAACTACCCAAAGATTCTCAAGTCTTTGTAAGTCATACCATACCTCTAGTTTTTAATTCATAACAAACCCATTCTTTACTACGGTGCGGGTCAGTGGATTGAGGCTCCATATCCGAGGAAACACGGCGATTCGAATCGTTTAAACCCAGCTGGGGATTCAGTACCACACGACATATGTAGAACTTAATCTTGCATATATCAACCCTATCTATAGATCCTCCCATACAAGAACGGGTCCGCGCCACCCGAGAGTACAGTACACCTCGAACCCGACTATCTCATAGCCCCGAGGGTACACGCTACTCCCGCCATCTTTCCACTCCCAGTGCGCGGTTAGCCATTCTCGAGTATCGGAATAGCTATAGAAGAGGCTTACCACCGCATGTGGGCTGTACTCAAAGGTCTCAATCACAGCAGGCCAACAACGATAAGGTCCTATGTTGAGTAACCTTACAACAAGACTCCATTCTTGATGTAAGTTACTATACTTATTATGTTGTTTCCGGATTCATTATCCCCATAACATAGTAACCATTTTTAAAAGCACCTACTGTAATGAAGTAGTAAAGCATGGCTAAGCATACTAAGCATTTTCATAAAACAGGTATCAAGGTTAAGTGTTGAAATCATCAAGGTTGGTAATGCATCAAATAGGGTTCACTCAACTCCTATTCACTTAATGCATCATATTAACTCAAGTGATATAAATAACTTTATAAGAGTACAAGGATAGGTTTAATGTCCGGGGCTTGCCTTGAGTATCAGCGAAGTCCGGAGTCTCAGAAAAAGAAGAAGAGTCCACACCCTCAGGAGATATCCACTGCGGATCGGATTCTTCCGAAACGGGAGCTACACGTAAAAGTGCATATGCATGATCAATGGAATGCTCATGATATGATAGAGATAAAAGATATGTTGTTGAATAATAATCAAGCTTAGCTATGTAGAGTACAACTCTCCATCTACAAAGGAGAGTAAATAACTTACCCCTTAACTCTTATCATTCATTAAACAAGTTTTCATATTTCCTTAAAACAGGATTGTGTAATTAACAAACAACCAAAAGATTAATTATACAAATTAATCCATAACCAGGGAGTATATCATGTTAACTTCCCATTGGTTGTCATACAACTCCAAAAGTCACACAAATCCTAAAGTGATTAACTAATTTTATTTATTTCATAAGCCATTTAAAATAGCTTTCTACATATACATAAATCATACTTGGTCAAACAGAGATGAAATTAAACATGAAGGTGTATATTAGTGATATAAACTCTCATGTCAAATTTCATGATTTTTGGATAACTACAGAAAATTACATAAATCATCAAAGTTGCATTTATTAATTAAAAGACCTATTTAAATAAATTTTAAAATTTGTTCAAAACTCAAGTTTCAAATTTTTCATAAATACTGGATAACTTGAGAAAGCTTCATACAAAATTTCATAATTAACAGAGCTATAAATTAATTATAGCAAAAATAACAAAACTAGCTTCTGTGCACAAAACCAGAAAAAGAAAAACTCTAAACCGGCCCAAACTGGGCTTGTGGCCCAGTCCGACGCGGCCCAACCCGCGCGAAAACTGGCCCAGCCAGGCTCTCACCCGCGCGCTCTGGCTACTTTGTAGAAAAGCCCTCCGGCTTAAGCGAAACTAACCCGCAGTCCACAGCGCTATTCACATGAGTCTATGGCTTTGCAACCAACACCCTGCAAAGACTCATCTTTACAACTGCTAGGTCCCCGACCACGGTCGGCGCGCACGGCGGCGAACCGAGCGGCGGCGAGTCTTACGCCGGCCATCTCCGGCCAGCAGCGACCCAACTAACGCGAGCACAAGCATCAACAAGTCACCCGCGGCCGATAGAGCCTCTAACCCTAAACGCTACCGCTCCGGTGAGGTCTGGCCACGCACGGCGGTGAACCGAGCCACGGCGGAGTTGTTCCGGCGAACCTAGGTCGGTAGTAGAAGAACGGAAGGGCTAGGAAGCTTCAGTAGCTCACCCTGGTGCTGTCTGTATAGCTGGTTCGAGCGGAGGATGAATGGAGGAAAGGTGTCCACGGAGCAGTGGCCTCCGGCGGCGAATCCCCGGCGGGACAAGCGGTGTTCCGTCGAGACCTGAGCACAAAAAGGAAAACCACCGAGCCGATGAGCACCCTGGGATCAAGGTGAAACGGAAACAAAAGACAGGGAGAGTAGAGGAGTGCCCGGTGGAGCTGGCCACGGTGAGGTAGGGTGCGGCGGCGCTTTCTCACCGGCTGAGAGAAGATTGGCGAATGCGGGCGCTCTGAGTGAGGAGAAGTTGCACGAGTTGGCTCTAGAGATGCGCAAGGAGATTGGGTATTTATACCCGCGGTCAAATTGAGATGAGAAGTAACGGTGAGCGGTGAATTTGAGATGAGGCAAAGAAGATGCTCGTCGGGGCTTCGTGGCGGAACGACGTCGGCGAGCACGGGAGGAGGTGCCACGACGCAAGAGTAAGTACCAGCAGCAAGGCAACTTCACCACGGACGTGATTTCGCGCTTGTTCGGAGGATTCCACGCGCCTATGTGCTGGCGTCGCCGGTCAAAAGCTCGGCGGCCACCGCCATGAACAGAGCCAGGGAGCTTATCTCCCCCCTTCCCTATTCTACCCTTTTCATGTATTTGATGAATTCAGTGTTTATGCCAGAGCTAGATATGTTCGTGGTTGTGTTTATCGATGACATACTCATCTATTCCGAAACCAAAGAAGAGCATGCAGAACATCTCATGATAGTGTTGACTCGCCTGAGAGAACATCAGTTATATGCTAAATTCAGTAAGTGTGAGTTCTGGATAAATGAAGTTCAATTCTTGGGCCATGTTTTGTCAGCTGAAGGTGTGGCAGTAGATCCAAGTAAAGTTCAAGAGGTTCTTGACTGGAAGTCACCAAATTCAGTACATCAAGTTCGGAGTTTCTTAGGATTGGCAGGGTATTATCGTAGATTTATCCCTGATTTCTCCAAGATCTCTAAACCCATGACCACACTGCTAAAGAATGACACTAAGTTTGTATGGTCAAAAGAATGTGAAGAAGCTTTTCGGACTTTGAAAAAGTTGTTGACAACCGCACCAGTGTTAGCTCAGCCAGACATTGAAAAATCCTTTGATGTTTATTGTGATGCTTCAGGCAAAGGCATTGGGTGTGTACTGATGCAAGAAGGCAGAGTTATTGCCTATGCTTCGCGACAGCTTAAGCGACATGAAGAACATTATCCGACACATGATCTAGAGTTGGCAGCTGTAGTCCATTCTCTAAAAATCTGGCGACATTATTTGTTGGGTAATACTTGTCATATATACACTGATCATAAAAGTTTGAAATACATCTTCACTCAGTCTGAGTTGAACATGCGACAAAGAAGATGGTTGGAATTGATAAAAGACTATGATATTGAAGTGCACTATCACCCCGGTAAAGCTAATATAGTGGCAGATGCACTCAGCCGAAAGGATCATTGCAATTGTCTGGAAGTCAAGTCAATCGATGTTACCTTGTGTTATGAATTTGAAAGGTTAAGCCTTGAAATGATTCCACAAGGAAATCTCATGAATGTGACAGTTCAATCATCCATTAAGGATCAGATCGTTGCAGCCCAGAAGGAAAGCGAGGGAATGATTTATCTAAAAGAAAAGATTCACTCCGAGTAGAATTCCAATTTCAAAATAGATGAAGCTAGAGTGATTTGGTTCAAGGATCGTTAGTGGTTCCAAAAGTTCCTGAACTCCGAAAACAGATTCTTGATGAAGCTCATGCAACAAGATTTTCAGTACATCCAGGCAGTAATAAGATGTATCATGATTTAAAATAGAGATTCTGGTGGACTAAGATGAAACTGGAAATTGCCAGTTATGTAGCAAAGTGTGATACTTGTCAGAAAGTGAAGGCAGTTCACCTTAGGTCTGCTGGAGAATTACAATCATTGCCAATTCCATCTTGGAAATGGGATGACATTAGTATGGACTTCATAGTAGGTCTGCCCAAGACATCAAAAGGGTTTGATTCTATATGGGTCATTGTTGATCATCTGACCAAATCAGCTCATTTCATATCTGTGAAGACAGCATATCCAACATCTACCTATGTCAAGCTATATTTGGACAAAATTGTAAGTCTGCATGGTGTTCCAAAGACTATCGTATCAGATAGGGGGACACAGTTTGTTAATATTTTCTGGAGGCACTTACATGAGTCTTTGGGTACCAAGCTTCTGCACAGTACAGCTTATCATCCACAGACTGGGGGTCAAACTGAAAGAGTTAATCAGATCTTAGAAGATATGTTAAGATCTTGTGTGCTCAATTATTCAGAGAAATGGGATGAATGTTTGCCTTTAGCAGAGTTCTCTTACAACAATAGTTATCAAGAGAGTATTAAAATGGCACCGTTTGAAGCTCTGTATGGCAGAAGATGCAGAACACCTTTAAACTGGTCTGAACCTGGAGAACGTAGTCTCTTTGGAGTTGACTTAGTTAAGGAAGCTAAAGAAAAAGTCAGGATGATTCGAGAGAACATGAAGATAGCACAATCTAGGCAAAAGAGTTATGCTGATAAGAGACGTCGGTCTCTTACCTTTGAAGTTGGTGATTATGTTTATCTCAAGGTGTCACCTATGAAAGGAGTTACTCGATTTGGGATCAAAGGAAAGTTGGCACCTCGATATATAGGTCCATATCAGATCCTTAAAAGATGTGGAAAGGTGGCATATCAGCTTGATTTACCACCACAGCTATCGTTAGTTCATAATGTGTTCCATGTTTCTCAGTTAAAGAAATGTCTTCAAGTGCCTGATCATGTCATTCATATTGAGGAAATTGAATTAGAGCCTGATCTGACATACTCAGAGTATCCTATTAAAATTCTTGACCAGAAAGATCGAGTTACGCGAAAAAGAACTGTCAAGTTCTACAAGGTTCAATGGAATCTACATACGGAGGAAGAAGCTACGTGGGAGTCGGAAGAGTTTCTCTTAGAAAGTTTTCCGGAGTTTCTCTCTTCTGTGTCATCCTTATAAGTTGTCTTACGGGAATCTTTCCCTGTTTTATGTAAAGGTTAGTAATAGAAGTACCTGACACATTTCCTTTTCCTTTACTTAGCCTACAAGTTAAATCTCGGGACGAGATTTCTTTAAGGGGGAAAGAGCTGTAACACTCCAGTGTTATGCAAACTAAAACTTGCCATGTCATCATATGCAACAGCATTTTAAATTGAGTGATAACCTGAGTATGCATTCACTAAAAACAAGTTTAAGTTAACATGTTTGTGCTTAGTGGATAGAGAATGTTAAGTGTGTAACCCTACTGGTGTGATACTTTCATAGGTTATATGGATATGTGTTACAGGAAATAAAAATGTAAAGGGGAGACCTATAATTTCCTATGTTTTCTTATTCTCCTCTCTTTAAATCCAAAAAGTATGGCAAATTTCAAAATGATTTCAAAAGCAAAGTTGTATCTCTTGTTGAGGGTGACAACTTTGGTATTCAAAGTTTCTGTACAAAATTTTGAATAAATTTGAAATCTTTTAAACCCTAAGTTTAACCCCAACACTAGATTTCAAAAACTAAAAAGAATTAGACTTTGGTCTTTTAATAAAAGTGGTAGAGAAGGTTAAAAGAAACAACTTTTATTAAGAAAGATTTTCAGGTTACTACAGAAAATCTAAAGTAATTTGGAAAACCAGTTTGAATAGATTTCAAATTGAAAATCAATTTCCAAAACCCAATTTTATCCCTTTTTGTGTAACTTCAAAATTATGCACAATTTGGCTATGCTTCAAAAAGCAAAGTTGTTCTATTTTTGATAAGGAACAACTTTGATGTATCAAGTTTTTCAAGTTTTCATATGAAATCAAAAGTAATTTGGAAAAATACTTTTCTGCCCTTTTTGTCCTCTTTTGTTTTTCAAACTCTAATTCAAAATCTGCACATATTTTGCATAGATTGCAAAAATAAAAGATGTTCAGTTTTGAATTCTA
Source organism: Coix lacryma-jobi var. lacryma-jobi (assembly GCA_009763385.1). Classification (NCBI taxonomy): domain Eukaryota; kingdom Viridiplantae; phylum Streptophyta; class Magnoliopsida; order Poales; family Poaceae; genus Coix; species Coix lacryma-jobi. Next base: position 153,728,506 of record CM019827.1, on the reverse strand, counting down.
AACATTTGATAGTTTATCATATTTTCAACTTCTATTCAAAAATTCAAAGTAATTTCTTTTTTTTTGGAAAAGGGTAGAATAGGGAAGGGGGGAGATAAGCTCCCTGGCTCTGTTCATGGCGGTGGCCGCCGAGCTTTTGACCGGCGACGCCAGCACATAGGCGCGTGGAATCCTCCGAACAAGCGCGAAATCACGTCCGTGGTGAAGTTGCCTTGCTGCTGGTACTTACCCTTGCGTCGTGGCACCTCCTCCCGTGCTCGCCGACGTCGTTCTGCCACGAAGCCCCGACGAGCATCTTCTCTGCCTCATCTCAAATTCACCGCTCACCGTTACTTCTCATCTCAATTTGACCATGGGTATAAATACTCAATCTCCTTGCGCATCTCTAGAGCCAACTCGTGCAACTTCTCCTCACTCAGAGCGCCCGCATTCGCCAATCTTCTCTCCGCCGGTGAGAAAGCGCCGCCGCACCCTACCTCACCGTGGCCAGCTCCACCGGGCACTCCTCTACTCTCCCTGTCTTTTGTTTCCGTTTCACCTTCATCCCAGGGTGCTCATCGGCTCGGTGGTTTTCCTTTTTGTGCTCAGGTCTCGACGGAACACCGCTTGTCCCGCCGGGGATTCGCCGCCGGAGGCCACTGCTCCGTGGACACCTTTCCTCCATTCATCCTCCGCTCGAACCAGCTATACAGACAGCACCAGGGTGAGCTACTGAAGCTTCCTAGCCCTTCCGTTCTTCTGCTACCGACCTAGGTTCGCCGGAACAACTCCGCCGTGGCTCGGTTCACCGCCGTGCGTGGCCAGACCTCACCGGAGCGGTAGCGTTTAGGGTTAGAGGCTCTATCGGCCGCGGGTGACTTGTTGATGCTTGTGCTCGCGTTAGTTGGGTCGCTGCTGGCCGGAGATGGCCGGCGTAAGACTCGCCGCCGCTCGGTTCGCCGCCGTGCGCGCCGACCGTGGTCGGGGACCTAGCAGTTGTAAAGATGAGTCTTTGCAGGGTGTTGGTTGCAAAGCCATAGACTCATGTGAATAGCGCTGTGGACTGCGGGTTAGTTTCGCTTAAGCCGGAGGGCTTTTCTACAAAGTAGCCAGAGCGCGCGGGTGAGAGCCTGGCTGGGCCAGTTTTCGCGCGGGTTGGGCCGCGTCGGACTGGGCCACAAGCCCAGTTTGGGCCGGTTTAGAGTTTTTCTTTTTCTGGTTTTGTGCACAGAAGCTAGTTTTGTTATTTTTGCTATAATTAATTTATAGCTCTGTTAATTATGAAATTTTGTATGAAGCTTTCTCAAGTTATCCAGTATTTATGAAAAATTTGAAACTTGAGTTTTGAACAAATTTTAAAATTTATTTAAATAGGTCTTTTAATTAATAAATGCAACTTTGATGATTTATGTAATTTTCTGTAGTTATCCAAAAATCATGAAATTTGACATGAGAGTTTATATCACTAATATACACCTTCATGTTTAATTTCATCTCTGTTTGACCAAGTATGATTTATGTATATGTAGAAAGCTATTTTAAATGGCTTATGAAATAAATAAAATTAGTTAATCACTTTAGGATTTGTGTGACTTTTGGAGTTGTATGACAACCAATGGGAAGTTAACATGATATACTCCCTGGTTATGGATTAATTTGTATAATTAATCTTTTGGTTGTTTGTTAATTACACAATCCTGTTTTAAGGAAATATGAAAACTTGTTTAATGAATGATAAGAGTTAAGGGGTAAGTTATTTACTCTCCTTTGTAGATGGAGAGTTGTACTCTACATAGCTAAGCTTGATTATTATTCAACAACATATCTTTTATCTCTATCATATCATGAGCATTCCATTGATCATGCATATGCACTTTTATGTGTAGCTCCTGTTTCGGAAGAATCCGATCCGCAGTGGACATCTCCTGAGGGTGTGGACTCTTCTTCTTTTTCTGAGACTCCGGACTTCGCTGATACTCAAGGCAAGCCCCGGACATTAAACCTATCCTTGTACTCTTATAAAGTTATTTATATCACTTGAGTTAATATGATGCATTAAGTGAATAGGAGTTGAGTGAACCCTATTTGATGCATTACCAACCTTGATGATTTCAACACTTAACCTTGATACCTGTTTTATGAAAATGCTTAGTATGCTTAGCCATGCTTTACTACTTCATTACAGTAGGTGCTTTTAAAAATGGTTACTATGTTATGGGGATAATGAATCCGGAAACAACATAATAAGTATAGTAACTTACATCAAGAATGGAGTCTTGTTGTAAGGTTACTCAACATAGGACCTTATCGTTGTTGGCCTGCTGTGATTGAGACCTTTGAGTACAGCCCACATGCGGTGGTAAGCCTCTTCTATAGCTATTCCGATACTCGAGAATGGCTAACCGCGCACTGGGAGTGGAAAGATGGCGGGAGTAGCGTGTACCCTCGGGGCTATGAGATAGTCGGGTTCGAGGTGTACTGTACTCTCGGGTGGCGCGGACCCGTTCTTGTATGGGAGGATCTATAGATAGGGTTGATATATGCAAGATTAAGTTCTACATATGTCGTGTGGTACTGAATCCCCAGCTGGGTTTAAACGATTCGAATCGCCGTGTTTCCTCGGATATGGAGCCTCAATCCACTGACCCGCACCGTAGTAAAGAATGGGTTTGTTATGAATTAAAAACTAGAGGTATGGTATGACTTACAAAGACTTGAGAATCTTTGGGTAGTTAAGAAATTCAAATATTAAGTTAAAACTTGAAAATAGGTTTTATTTTTAGTAAGCTTTTATGCAAAAGATATATTTTGATCTTGCTAAAGCCTTACCTTGAATCCCTATAACCTTCATACCTGAGTCTTCTTCTCTTTTCTAGTCGGTTAAGACTTGTTGAGTACTTTTGTACTCAGGGTTTGTTAACCTTTGTTGCAGGTGAGTACATGGATCCACCATTTGATGGACAATGTTACTTCACTCTGGTAGAAGAGAGTGATAACGATTCTGATGTGTAACCTTGGGCAAGTGACAACTTTTTGTGTGATATATGTATTATATAGTTTCGAACAAGTTATGTAATAAGTACTTTGGTTATGTAAACTATTAAACATAAGTTTTAATCTATGTATTATAATCTTTCCGCTTTACTCTGATTTATCTTATCTATAAAACTGTTGTAATACTGTAATGCTTGATGAGGGATTATCCTGGTAAGAAGGTAATGTGGATGCATCAACGAACGTGTCACTCGGTCCAGGTCACAAATCTCTCACTTTGCTCAGTCTGCTTTTGCTGCTGATTTTGAGCCCCGAGATGTTGGACACGCTTTGACGGATCTGGATTGGGTCAATGCCATGCATGAGGAGTTAGAGAACTTTGAGTGAAATCGGGTTTAGGTTTTAGTTCCACCTCCTCCAGACTGTAAGCCTATAGGGACAAAATGGGTTTTCAAAAACAAGCAAGGAGAGGATGGCCACGTTGTTAGAAACAAGGCCAGGCTTGTAGCGAAAGGTTATAGTCAGAAGGAGGGGATAGACTATGAGGAGACTTTTGCTCCTGTAGCTCGTTTGGAGGCTATTAGGATACTCTTGGCTTTTGCAACATCCAAAGGTTTCAAACTTTTTCAAATGGATGTCAAGAGTGCCTTCTTAAATGGCTACATAGAAGACAAGGTTTATGTTGAACAACCCCCCAGTTTTGAAAATCACAAGTTTCCAAACCATGTTTTCAAACTCCACAAAGCTTTATATGGTTTGAAACAAGCCCCTAGAGCCTGGTATGATAGGTTGAAAACCTTTTTGCTTGCTAAGGGTTTTAAAATGGGATGTGTGGATAAAACGCTTTTTCTCCTCAAGCAAGGCAAAGACACCCTCTTGGTCCAGATTTACGTGGATGATATCATTTTCGGTGGTTCCTCTCACGCTTTGGTTGCCAAGTTTGCAGATACTATGAGCAGGGAGTTCGAGATGAGTATGATGGGCGAGCTGACTTTCTTTCTCGGATTGCAAATCAAGCAATCCCGAGAAGGGACGTTTGTGCACCAGGGCAAGTATACCAAGGACTTGCTGAAGAGGTTCGATATGGGTGAGGCCAAGCCTCTTCCAACACCCATGTCGACCACGACGGCCCTGGATGCAGACAAGGATGGAGAAGCTGTGGACCAGAAGGAGTACCGAAGCATGATCGGGTCGCTGCTCTACCTGACGGCGACACGCCCGGACATCCAGTTCGCGGTGTGTCTGTGCGCGCGCTTTCAGGCGTCGCCGCGCACTTCTCACCGTCAGGCGGTGAAGCGCATTTTTAGGTACCTTCGTTTCACACCTGAGTTCGGGATTTGGTATTCAGCTTCCTCCACCCTCTCCCTTTGCAGTTATTCCGATGCCGATTTTGCTGGTTGTAGCATTGAGCGCAAGTCCACTTCTAGGACTTGCCAATTTATTGGTTCTTCTCTTGTATCGTGGTCTTCTCGCAAGCAGTCTAGTGTCGCTCGGTCTACCACAGAGGCTGAATATGTTGCTGCGGCTAGCTGCTGTTCTCAGTTGCTTTGGATGATGGCCACTTTGCGTGATTTTGGTCTGAGCTTTTCTCGGGTTCCTTTGCTTTGTGACAGCACGAGTGCGATTAGCGTTGCTAAGAACCCCGTGCTTCACTCGAAGACCAAACACATTGATGTGCGCTTTCATTTTCTGTGAGACCACTATGAGAAGGGTGATATCGACCTTCGCCATGTCGATACTCATCATCAGTTGGCTGATATTTTCACCAAACCTTTAGACGAATCAACCTTTAACCGGTTGAGGGGTGAGCTTGGTGTGTGTTTCCCCTTTTAGATGGGGGAAACATTTTGGATCTTGTACCATAGACTGACTATTTTCTCGTTTGCTTTTTTTTCTTTTGCATTTTAGCATACGCTTTTACATTCTGAGCTTCATGCATATAATCTTTAAAATGTAATTATGCTCTGTTTAGTGTGCTCCGATGCTATATGTTGATGCTAGTAGCTTATGTTCTTTCTGATCACTAATACATGTTGTGAGCTGAGCTATTTTTGAATGGTGAATCTGCTTAACAAACATAAAACTTGAAAATGTTCACCATTGAGATATGCAACTAGCATATGTAGGATGTGTTGAATTCACTCGTGCTTTTCATATATGCTAGGTTGGTATGTCTCTAGTTCTGAGTCTGTCACTTGCTTGGTCTGTTCATATTCTGTCAATAAAATCTGAACCAAGTTTTTAAGTGAATTGAAAAGATCAAGATGGGATTGCTTGTCAACACATCACAGTTTCGAGACTATTTCTCATTGCACTTTGAGTTAAACTTGAGCTGTGTAGTGTATGACCGAAACTATTGCTTTAAGCTTCTAATTGCATCTGCATAGGCTTCGCACAGTTGAAAAGTTAGGCAATGACAAGCTTTCAACCTCTCGCAATCACATGCTGAAAATTGGAACTTGTGTAATCTTAACCACTGCAACTCCGATTAACATTGAATTCACAAGTTTATGCTTCATTAGATAGCATGATGGTTGAACTTTGCTAGGGGTAGTTCACCTTGTATACTTGATTTAGCACTTGTCTGATTTCCTGTCTATACATGTGTAGTGCTATCTTGATGGTGAATACCTTTTGACTAAAAAACTGCTCACTCTGCTCATGTGTTCATATTTCATATTTGGTGATCAGTTTGAGCCTTCGCTAGCTTGTATGCTTTCCAGTGAGTCGTTGGAGCTATATTGTTTAGAGCATCTTTGCATTTTCTTGACTATATTCCTGAAGCTGCTAACTTGCATTTTGACTCATATGCATTTTGGAAGGGGGAGAACTTCTCTTGTTGGCACTTTTGTTGGTGCATTTTCTGAGGCGGAGAAAATTGCTTTCGGTTCCTTTTGCTTGATGGTGCATTTTAAACTAAGGGGGAGAATTTGGACAAATCATGCCTCCCATGTTCAACTAAGGGGAGAGGAATCGGTTGTGTGCACCATGCAAGGGGGAGTAATGCTCGTGATAAATTTTTGAAATTTCCAATTGGTTCGGAGCGCTTTTGCTAGCGGTGTTGAGCCTATTCTACCTCTTCTTGAGGGCTAGCTTTGCTTTGCTTGGTTGCGTCGAGCCATTGCCCATGTCTTTGGGGACCAAGTTGTCTTGCTCTTTCCACTTGACCTTCTTCGGCTTTGTTATGCTTTTGGGTCATTTGGTCGAGTTCTCTCTTCTCCTTCTTCCTCCTTCTATTTCCATTATGATTTGTGTGTAGTTGACAATGCACTCATCAAGGGGGAGATTGCGGATACATGGGTGTATGCCGAGTCTCGAATGATGAGTGATTGTCAACGGGTTTGATCGCAGGTTCTTTGGCTTGTGTTGTGCAGGTGTCGAGCACGAATACAGTGATCAGAGGCAAGGTGAAGGTCAAGTAGATATGTGCCGTGCCGATGGGCTGAGAGTGGCGAAGGGCGGACGTGAGGCTTGGACTGAGGGACTGGTGGCTCGAGGATCAGCTGTGGTGGCTGACAGCCTGGGACAGTGACGAGCGAAGACTTGCGGGCATGGTGCTGCTCGGGTCGAGGACCCGGGGACACGTGTCGGTGGACGGGGTGCACGGGCAGTGCATCCCCTCTACAGCTTCGGTTTGGTGGTAGAGCCAGAGAAAAACCATCGGGTGGACGGTTTCTAGGTTTGGGCCTCAAAACCTGGGCGCTGATGGTTTCCGAGTTTGGGCCACAAAACTCGGGCTGAGGATGGTTTCTAGGTTTGGGCCTCAAAACCTGGGCGCTGGCGGGTTTCCTGGTTTGGGCCTCAAAACCAGGGGATGGACTTTGAGGCTGGTTTCCCGGTTTGGGCCTCAAAACCGGGGGTGGACGTGAAGGCCTGGTTTCCCGGTTTCGGCCACAAAACCGGGGGCGAGGTCCGTGAAGAGGACGCAGAGCGGTGGCGGCACGTGGCGGTAATTGGTGAGGTTGCGTCGAGGCAACGCTACCAGTTGTGCGGGCGTAGCCGTCGGATTCACCTACCTTCGAGTTGGTCCAGAATAACCTTAGGGTTTAGCTGGTTCGCTCTGTAAGTAGTTAGGGGTAGAGTGGGAATTAGGAATAGTTATAATTAGGATAAGTAGGGGGAGACACCCACCTCCCCATCTATCTCAGTCATTTGCTCTTTGCTTCTAGGGTTTCCTGCTCTCCCAATCCCCTGCTGTAGCTAGCTGAGATCCGCAGAGAACCATACCTCTGTGTACTAGAGATTTTGAGGAAGTGAGGCCGTAACCTCACTGTTGTAGCGTGTGGTAGCCACACGGTTGCAGATCGATGTGTTGATTCGTGTTTTGGTTCGTGTTCTTCGCGTTCTTCGTTTCTCCGCGATTTTCCCGTCACTCGATCTCCCTCTCTATTGCGTCTTTGCGAAATCCGTTTGAATCAACTTGTTCTTTATAGTGAGGAGGTCATTTCGACCAAAGGAATTCATCTAACTCCTCACGAACAAGTAGATCGGGTTGATTTCGTTTTCGTGGCGCTTTTTCGGTTCATACACCTTCCCCTTCGATTTCCCGTTGATTGAGTCTATTTGATTGGATGATTTCTTGGGGATAGTCTCCTAACTACCTCGTGATCATCCTCTCCAAGTTTGGGATCAAGGGATCTTGGTTTGAATCGATTTGGGAGTGATTTGGGTGAAGGGCGATCAAAATCGCCCTCACTGGACAGCCGCGGACAGTCCTCCACCTGACCAACGGACATTCTGGGCCTCGAGGAGTAGACGGATCAGTGGCTGTGTTCTTCGGCTGATTTGGTTTTGGTTGACCGGCGGACAGTCCGCAGTTCAAAGCCGCGGACAGTCCGGCAACCGTCCAGGAGACATCAGCAGCAGTGCAGTTTTGCACTTTCAGCCGGCGGACAGTCCGCCACCTGCTCGCGGACAGTCCGCAGTAGGGGCGGACAGGCCGGGACCCCAGGTCCGGACAGTCTGGGAATCGCCTGAAGCTTCCGGTTTTGTGTGTTTGCTCTCCCGGCTTCCTCGCTTGGTTTTCGGATTTCTCGTTTGGCCCTGTAGTTGACCAAGGAACCTCTCTAGGTATCTTTGCTACTTGTTAGCATCGCTATTTGGGGATTTCTCGACGTAGGCGTCTATCTACGTTCGGGACTCGGTTCTCAAGGGTCGAACTTTGTGACGGAACGACCCTAATCCCATGGCCCACGTGTCCTTGTCAACCTCTGACAGCCGAACCCATGTTCCATGTGATTAAGACCTGTTCGCCACCGGGCTACATCAGTGCCCAATGTCCGCAGGATCATCTCACAATTCGGTTACAGCATTGCATACTTTTACAAATAACATCGGAATAATGAGCGGAAGACTTAAATAACATTAGTTTTACAAAACAGGGTTCCAAATAGAAATTAAGGTGCAGTTATTACAAACCATGTTCTGATAATAGAAATAGACATAGGCAACGTAGTGGAGAACAGCAAAGATACTTATAATCACCCAGCCCGAGGGTGTACAACTATTCTTCGGCCTCATCGGCCTCTTCCTAGACGATGGTCACACAGCAGGGTGCAAGGCACATCGGGGACTCTGTCATACCTGCAGCATGGGTAACAAACCCTGAGTACTGGGGTACTCAACAAGACTTACCCGACTAAAGAAAAAGGGAGAAGACTCAGGAATGAGAGGCTTAGGGTAGTCAAGGTAAGGCTTAAGCAAGATCAAGTATTTTGCAGAAAAGCATTTTTGTAAACCTTATTTTATTTTTGAAAGATTCAGTATTCCTCAATTCTTCATCATTCCTAATTCATTTTACATTTCAAAGCATACCTAGTTGAGAACCACTCTCCGTTGACAGTCTGTGGACCAAGTCTCCATAACCGAGGAGCAACGTTAATCCGGATAAATAATACTCAGCTGAGGATCCCTATCCACACTGCATATGTAGCACCCAAGCTTGCATATGCCAACTCGTCTACCACGATTCCTCCAAGATTGGACCCGGTCCTACGCCACCCGGAAGTACAGTACGCCACACCTATCCAGGTACGACGACCACGTGGGTACATGCTACTTCCGCCATCTCTCCACTCCCAGTGCGCGGTTGTCGGTCCCAATCAAGGATTTCTCGGAGCCAGAGCTTTCCGAAGTATGTGAATAGTTACAAGTCTTGACCAGCAGGCCCCCATACGGATGGTCCCTAATTTTCCAGCCAGAACTATACCTTGGTCATATCTCACCCAAGCGTAATAGTCCTGTCAGTTTTTCAACCCTGTCCCGGTCGGTGTCAACTGTTGAGTCCCGGACTACAACATGACGGCACCGTACGCTCGGACAACCTCTCCTCGCTATTGACTAGGTACGGATCAGATACCTAGCCAACAGCCGGGGAGTAAGACCAAAATCCCATAAACATTCCTTAAGTGATCACACTTTTGAAATTGGCATTTTATTGCAAAGTCTAATTCAATAAGCATTGCTAAGCATTTTTCAAATACTTTTGAACAGCAGGTATCAGGTGTATCAGTGGTCAACGTGGATAGTGCATCAATTAGGATAGCACACAACTCCTATAAACCTAATGCAATAATTTAACTCAAAAGCATTTAAGGAAATCATTTTATAAATTCAAGGAAAGGGTTAAATGCACCGGGGCTTGCCTTGAAGAGCAAAGAGGGCAGGCTCGAGGGCGGCAGGGCAGTTGTCGGAGCTCGGGGTAGCCTCAGGGACAGGTCCGTCGGCGGCTGCCTCGATCTTGACTCCTTCTTCGGTGACTATACGAATGCAATGATGCATGCACATGAGTATGCTAGCATGAACAATGCAAAAACAGAGCATACAACATGAACTCTAATCACTTTTTCTATTTTCCTTAATTATTTAAAAAAGGTCATTTTATGAAGTTGCTCCAAAAATTACCAAATTAATCACATAAGTTCATTATGGTGTAGATAGATGGCAAAATAAATTTCATAATTTTTGGAGTTCATTAAGGTGCTCAAATAATTCCAGACATTAATTAACAAAAGGCACTATTTAACAATTAAAGATAAATGCTCAAAAATCAACTTATTCCAAAAGACTTCAAAATTTCACCAGAGACTAAACATGGCATAGGAAGTTCACAAAAATTTATCTCATGATTTTTGGAGTTATAAATAATTTTCTAAAAATCCAGAACTATCCATTTATTAATTAAAATAGGGATTTTATATTTTCAAATTCTTGCAGAAAAGTCAAGTTTCATATTTTTCTAAAATACTACACAGTGCAAGGAGCATACCATAATTTTATCAGGATTTAAGGAACAACAGATTAATTCACACAAAAAAAGAAAACAGAACACTATTCACACTCTTTCAAAAAGGAAAAAGAAAAGAGCGCTGTGCTCCTTCCTCGCGAGGCTCGGGCGAAACGGGCTCGGGCGAGACGGAAGCGACTGCTTCGTCCGAGGCCTGGCCCGGAGGCTCGGGCGAGACGGAAGGCATGTGTTCGCCGAGGCCTGGCTCGGGCGAAGCGGAGAGCATGCGCTCGCCGAGGCTTGGCTCGGGCGAAGCGGACTCGGGCGAGACGAAACGATCGCTTCGTCCGAGGCCTGGCCCGGAGGCTCGGGCGAGACGGAAGGCTCGGGCGAATCGCAGGCGAGGCGGACGGCGGACCGGCCGCTCGGGGCTCGCGCTGGGAAAGCCGAGGGTGGGGAAAGATTCGCGGGCTCACCGTGAGTCTGGAGGGAGACTCGGCGAGGCGGTGCAGGGTCGGAGGAGCGAATTCGACGGTGGAGGTGCTTCGGCGGAGCTCTCTGGCGGCGAGCAGCGTCCGGCGGCTCTGTCCACCAAAAGGGATCACCGAGGTGCGGTTAGGAGCGCACGGAGGTGAGGAAGAGAGGGCAGGGGTCGGAGGAACGGGAGGAGCGCTCACGGCGGCAAATTCCTCTCCTTGCCGAAACGCGGCCGCTTGCCGGAGTCGGGGAAGAACCGTTCGCGCCGGCGAAAGGAGGGGCGGAGGGGTGAAATTGGTGGTGTGGGAAGGTGGAGAAGCTCAAGACGAAGGCAATGGCGGCTTCGGCGGGCTCTGGGGAGGCTTGGTGGCTCGGGTTCACAGAGCTCGCTGGTGGCGGAAGAACGGCGGCCGGCGGGTGGCTTTTATAGCCGAGCTCAGGGGCGGATAAGAGATGCGCGAGGGAGGATAAGGTCGGCCGCGTCGCGTGCTTGCGAATCCATGATGAAGAAGGACGGAAGTCTGCTCAGGGGCCGGGCGTGCGCTCGCCGGTGACGGCCACGCGGCGGCGACGTGCTGGGAGCAGTGGGGGACGGGGCGGAGGTCAGCGCTTTGCGCGTGCGGGTGCGGCATGATGGCGCGGACAGCGGCGGCAGGTTGGAGGCGCGCGTGCATCTGCCAGGCGTGCGACGTGCGCAGCGCCGGCGGCACGGCTATGGCCGGACCCCCCTAGCTCTAGGTTGAAGATGAACAGGGCTAGGTCTAGGGTTTGACTTTTGGCTGATCTCTGTATTTTGCAAATTACTTCCAAAACTTGAACTGAGCAGCAAAAACTCAAAACACCAAAGTTGTGCAGAAAAAGGAGATCTACAACTTTGTCAAAAAGAATATTTTCAAATTCCAAACAGTTTTTGAATTAAATACGAAATCAGAAAAGGGGACACATTTAGGATTTGAATAATTTCAAAATTACTTTTGATTTTACATTGAAAGTTGGAAATCTGCAAATATGAAAGTTGTTCCTTTTATCAAAACCTAAAACTTTGCTAATATACCCTTTTTTCTGAAACTCAATAGTTTTTAAATAAATTTTGAAAACTGAAAAGGGGACAAAAACTGGAATTTGAATGAATTTGGATTTACTTCAAACTTTGTACAAAAACTTGAAAATTTGTAAATACCAAAGTTGTTTCTCTTGGCCAGATCTACAACTTTGCTTTTTGGACCAACCTCAAATTTTGAATAATTTTTGAATTACAAAAAAGAGGGATAAAATCCAGGGTTTGGAAATCAGGATTTTGCAAAGGGATTTGAAATCTGATTTTGGTTTTTGAACTTTGGCCAACACAACAAAACTTCAAGACATCCAACTGAACAAGAATTACACAAAGCTAGGCACAGAGGTGAAATTACCATTTTTGCCCTTATAGGAAGATTTGGGCTTTTAGGGTTTTTGAAACGAGATTGCTACACAAGTACTAAACAAACATAAATGCAAGGCAAGGATGATTAATGACTAATGATGATGACATGTCAGGTTAATTACAGTTAAACACCAGAGGTGTTACAGCCTTCCCCCCTAAAAGAAATCTCGCCCCGAGATTCCACGTCTTAAGAAGGAAAAGGCAAAACCTTACATCTACAGAGATTCAAGAAAGTCGGGATAGTTCTTTGCTAAGAAGTCTTCGGATTCCCAGGTGGCTTCTTCTTCAGAGTGCTGGTTCCACTGGATCTTGTACCATCTTGTGGTGGTTCTTCGGGTAACACGATCCTTGTGATCCAACACGCGAACTGGATACTCAGTGTATGACAGATCTGGTTCTAGCTCAACGCCTTCAACTTCAACCACATGTTCAGGTACTCGGAGACACTTCTTGAGTTGGGAGACATGAAACACATTATGAACTGCTGAAAGATGATCGGGCAAACTTAGCTTGTAAGCGACCTTGCCACAACGATCCAGAATCTCAAAGGGACCAATGTAGCGGGGTGCTAACTTTCTTTTGACTCCAAAACGAGTGACTCCTTTGGTGGGTGAGACCTTCAGGTACACATAATCCCCGATCTCGAACTGCAGAGGTCGACGTCTCTTGTCAGCATAACTTTTCTGTCGAGACTGTGCAATCTTCATGTTCCCTTGTATATGCTTGACTTTCTCTTCCATATCTTTTACTAGGTCAACTCCAAAGAATTCTCTTTCTCCGGGTTCAGACCAATTGAGAGGTGTACGACAACGGCGGCCGTACAGTGCTTCAAAGGGTGCCATTTTGATGCTCTCTTGGTAACTGTTATTATATGAGAACTCTGCCAAGGGCAAACAGTCATCCCAAGTATCTGCGAAGGTGAGCACACATGCTCTCAACATATCCTCTAACACTTGGTTGACTCGCTCAGTTTGTCCATCTGTTTGCGGATGATATGCCGTACTATGCAAGAGCTTGGTTCCAAGTGAGGTATGGAATGCTTTCCAAAACTTTGCGACAAACTGGGTACCACGATCAGAGATAATGCTCTTGGGTATGCCATGGAGTTTCACTATGTGGTTCTTGTACAAAGTGGCATAAGTGGGGACGGTGTAACTGGTCTTCACTGGCAGGAAGTGAGCTTGCTTAGTGAGGCGATCCACGATCACCCATATGGAATCAAAACCTCTCGATGTCTTGGGTAGACCATTGATAAAGTCCATACTGATATCGTCCCATTTCCAAGCAGGTACAGGTAAAGGTTGCAATTCTCCTCCGGGCTTCATGTGCACGGCTTTGACTTTCTGGCAGGTATCACACTGAGCGACATACCGGGCGATCTCAATCTTCATCTTTGTCCACCAGAATTGCTGCTTCAAATCCTGGTACATTTTGTTGCTGCCGGGGTGGATGGAGAATCTAGTCAAGTGTGCTTCATCAAGGATTAACTTTCTTAACTCAGGCACTTTAGGAACTACTAACCGATTCTTAAACCATACTACTCCTGCATCATCAATCCTGAAACAATCAGCCTTTCCGGATTGGACCTTTTCGATGATGTGCTTGATTCCAGGGTTATCTTTTTGTGCAGCGATGATCTGCTCTCTGATAGGGGTTTCTATTCTGATGTTACTCAGAGTTCCTTGTGGAATCATTTCAATATTCAACTTTTCCAGCTCATAACACAAAGAAGAATCATAGGGTTTCATCATCAGACAGTTGCAATAAGACTTGCGACTGAGTGCATCGGCGACCACATTCGCCTTACCCGGATGGTAATGCACTTCAAGATCATAGTCCTTAATTAACTCAAGCCATCTTCTCTGCCTCATATTCAGTTCCTCTAGAGTGAAGATATACTTCAGGCTTTTGTGATCAGTGTACACATTACAGGTACTGCCCAACAGATAATGACGCCAGATCTTCAAGGCATGCACTACTGCTGCTAACTCGAGATCATGAGTTGGGTAATTCTCTTCATGTCGCTTAAGCTGTCGGGAGGCATAAGCGATCACTCGACCTTCTTGCATCAAAACACAGCCCAAACCAGTACCAGATGCATCACAGTAGACATCAAAGGGCTTCTCGATGTTTGGCTAGGCTAGCACTGGTGATGTAGTTAATAGTTTCTTCAGAGTTTGAAAGGCTTGCTCACAGGCTGGTGACCAGACAAACTTCACAGAATTCTTTACTAACTCAGTGATAGGCTTGGCGATTCTTGAGAAATCTAGGATGAATCGACGATAATATCCTGCCATTCCCATAAAACTGCGGACTTGGTGAACAGTGGTAGGTGGCTTCCAATCCAGAATGTCTGCCACTTTACCAGGGTCAACTGACACACCTTCAGCGGAAAGGACATGACCAAGAAACTGTATCTGATCTAACCAGAACTCACATTTATTGAACTTGGCATACAGCTGATGTTCTCTGAGATGGGATAGAACGATACGAAGATGTTCGGCATGATCTTCAGGGGTTTTTGAGTAGACAAGGATGTCGTCAATGAACACGACCACGAATTTATCAAGCTCTGGCATGAACACAGAGTTCATGAGGTACATGAAATGAGCAGGGGCATTGGTCAAACCGAAGGACATGACCAAGTACTCATATAGGTCGTATCTGGTGGTGAAAGCTGTTTTAGGAATATCTTCAGGACGAATCTTTATTTGGTGGTAGCCAGATCTGAGATCGATCTTGGAGAATACTTTGGCTCCAGCTAACTGGTCAAAGAGAAGATCAATACGAGGCAAGGGATATTTATTTTTGATGGTGACCTCATTGAGTGGGCGATAATCAATGCACATTCTGAGAGTCTTGTCTTTCTTCTTTACAAAGATTGCAGGACAGCCCCAAGGAGACGAGCTTGGGCGAATGAAACCCTTGTCCAACAAATCTTGTAATTGGATTTTTAGTTCTGCCAACTCTCTGGGAGGCATTCGATAAGCTCTGCGGGATATAGGAGCAGTCCCGGGCTTTAGCTCTATGGCAAACTCAACGTCACGGTCAGGAGGCAGACCAGGCAAATCCTCAGGAAAAACATTAGGGAATTCACAAACCACGGGGATGTCCCGGGTTTCCAGAACATAGGCGGTATTTATTTGAGTGGCTGCTGGTTTTTGAGGCATTGGAAGTTGGAGAAGGAGTTTGGCGGTACTGTTAGGAATATCCACTCTCACAACTCTATTCAAGATGTCGATCATGGCTTTATACTAACACATCCAATTCATGCCTAGGATGACATCTATCTCCTGAGCATGAAGCACTATCATGGTGGTGGGAAATACATGTTCCCCCAACATTACTGGTATACTGCGAACCACTTCCTTAGTACTTATACGCCCTCCAGGCGAAAATATGCAGAAACTTTCTTTTAAATCCTCAATTGATATTTCATGCTTGATGACAAAAGTACGACTTATGAAGGAATGCGATGCACCAGAATCAAACAACACGACTGATAGCTTCTTCTGATACAAAGGCTGATAGATTGATAAAGATCTCTGACAGATACAACTGACCGATAAGGGAAAAAGGTACGAAAAGAAAGATACAGACTGACTTAACAAAAGACAGACTAACGCTCCCAAACCTAGACTAAGGTTTTAGGTAAGCAGATGGTACAGACACTACGAGTCTAGTCGTCGTCGATGATGATCATGTCTTCGTCGTCGTCTTCTTCGAGGATGAGCTCAGGCTCCTCCTCCTCCTCATCCTCGTCTTCAGCGTGGACATCCTCATCAGGTTCAATTTCTTCGTCCACGTCTGGCTCTTGTTCCACATCGGGTTCTTCCACTACTCCGTCCTCAGGGTCTTCCATAACCGGGGGTACCAAGGGGTGGAGTTGATCATACAGCTGAAGCACTTCCTCATGAAGCATATCATTGAACTGTTCAATCTGAGCTGTGTACTGCTGCAGTCCATGGAGCTGGGCTCTGGTAACGTCCTCGCGGGTCCAAGCATCATTGCACTGCTCGATAGCGCGAATCGTATTCCGATTGGCCTGCTCCAGGGAAGCTCGTGCCTCATAAAACTCCAGGCGTGAGTGGTAGAAGTCATGCTCCAAGTTCTTCAGCTCAGCCTTCAGATCCTTGATCTCCTCCTTCAGGTTCTTACGGGTGCGGCGGGGAAAGCGACGACCGTTGGAAGATTCTCCAGTCTCCTCCCCAGCGCGTGGTGCCAGCTGGTGGCGTGGCACACCATGCGGTCCAGTCGACTTGCGGGCAGTCAGCTTGATGCGAGCCATGTCTGGATAAGAGAAGATGGATGAGAAAGGCTAGCAAGAATAGGTAAAGGCATACTACCCCAACGAACTTAGAGAGGAAGTTAACTTAAGTGATTATGACATGATGCATGAATCGTTCCTACGGAACAAAGCAATGCAATAAATAAAGTACATAGGGCTTAAAACATGTTGTTCCACTAGCTAGTGTTGCCATATGAGAGACAAGATGAGAGAAGCAATTTGGACTCAAAATAGTCAAGTTTAGTTTGTTTGGACTCAAAAGGTCTTTTGAAGTTTTCGCAAAAACGAACACTGCAACGTTAAAGTGAGATGCTCCGATACCACTCTGTGACGGAACGACCCTAATCCCATGGCCCACGTGTCCCTGTCAACCTCTGACAGCCGAACCCATGTTCCATGTGATTAAGACCTGTTCGCCACCGGGCTACATCAGTGCCCAATGTCCGCAGGATCATCTCACAATTCGGTTACAGCATTGCATACTTTTACAAATAACATCGGAATAATGAGCGGAAGACTTAAATAACATTAGTTTTACAAAACAGGGTTCCAAATAGAAATTAAGGTGCAGTTATTACAAACCAAGTTCTGATAATAGAAATAGACATAGGCAACGTAGTGGAGAACAGCAAAGATACTTATAATCACCCAGCCCGAGGGTGTACAACTATTCTTCGGCCTCATCGGCCTCTTCCTGGACGATAGTCACGCAGCAGGGTGCAAGACACATCGGGGACTCTATCATACCTGCAGCATGGGTAACAAACCCTGAGTACTGGGGTACTCAACAAGACTTACCCGACTAAAGAAAAAGGGAGAAGACTCAGGAATGAGAGGCTTAGGGTAGTCAAGGTAAGGCTTAAGCAAGATCAAGTATTTTGCAGAAAAGCATTTTTGTAAACCTTATTTTATTTTTGAAAGATTCAGTATTCCTCAATTCTTCATCATTCCTAATTCATTTTACATTTCAAAGCATACCTAGTTGAGAACCACTCTCCGTTGACAGTCAGTGGACCAAGTCTCCATAACCGAGGAGCAACGTTAATCCGGATAAATAATACTCAGCTGAGGATCCCTATCCACACTGCATATGTAGCACCCAAGCTTGCATATGCCAACTCGTCTACCACGATTCCTCCAAGATTGGACCCGGTCCTACGCCACCCGGAAGTACAGTACGCCACTCCTATCCAGGTACGACGACCACGTGGGTACATGCTACTTCCGCCATCTCTCCACTCCCAGTGCGCGGTTGTCGGTCCCAATCAAGGATTTCTCGGAGCCAGAGCTTTCCGAAGTATGTGAATAGTTACAAGTCTTGACCAGCAGGCCCTCATACGGATGGTCCCTAATTTTCCAGCCAGAACTATACCTTGGTCATATCTCACCCAAGCGTAATAGTCCTGTCAGT
The DNA here is from genome assembly GCA_009763385.1 of Coix lacryma-jobi var. lacryma-jobi. NCBI lineage: Eukaryota > Viridiplantae > Streptophyta > Magnoliopsida > Poales > Poaceae > Coix > Coix lacryma-jobi. The sequence goes on along the minus strand of CM019827.1, from coordinate 153,710,709 downwards.
TTTTCAACCCTGTCCCGGTCGGTGTCAACTGTTGAGTCCCGGACTACAACATGACGGCACCGTACGCTCGGACAACCTCTCCTCGCTATTGACTAGGTACGGATCAGATACCTAGCCAACAGCCGGGGAGTAAGACCAAAATCCCATAAACATTCCTTAAGTGATCACACTTTTGAAATTGGCATTTTATTGCAAAGTCTAATTCAATAAGCATTGCTAAGCATTTTTCAAATACTTTTGAACAGCAGGTATCAGGTGTATCAGTGGTCAAGGTGGATAGTGCATCAATTAGGATAGCACACAACTCCTATAAACCTAATGCAATAATTTAACTCAAAAGCATTTAAGGAAATCATTTTATAAATTCAAGGAAAGGGTTAAATGCACCGGGGCTTGCCTTGAAGAGCAAAGAGGGCAGGCTCGAGGGCGGCAGGGCAGTTGTCGGAGCTCGGGGTAGCCTCAGGGACAGGTCCGTCGGCGGCTGCCTCGATCTTGACTCCTTCTTCGGTGACTATACGAATGCAATGATGCATGCACATGAGTATGCTAGCATGAACAATGCAAAAACAGAGCATACAACATGAACCCTAATCACTTTTTCTATTTTCCTTAATTATTTAAAAAAGGTCATTTTATGAAGTTGCTCCAAAAATTACCAAATTAATCACATAAGTTCATTATGGTGTAGATAGATGGCAAAATAAATTTCATAATTTTTGGAGTTCATTAAGGTGCTCAAATAATTCCAGACATTAATTAACAAAAGGCACTATTTAACAATTAAAGATAAATGCTCAAAAATCAACTTATTCCAAAAGACTTCAAAATTTCACCAGAGACTAAACATGGCATAGGAAGTTCACAAAAATTTATCTCATGATTTTTGGAGTTATAAATAATTTTCTAAAAATCCAGAACTATCCATTTATTAATTAAAATAGGGATTTTATATTTTCAAATTCTTGCAGAAAAGTCAAGTTTCATATTTTTCTAAAATACTACACAGTGCAAGGAGCATACCATAATTTTATCAGGATTTAAGGAACAACAGATTAATTCACACAAAAAAAGAAAACAGAACACTATTCACACTCTTTCAAAAAGGAAAAAGAAAAGAGCGCTGTGCTCCTTCCTCGCGAGGCTCGGGCGAAACGGGCTCGGGCGAGACGGAAGCGACTGCTTCGTCCGAGGCCTGGCCCGGAGGCTCGGGCGAGACGGAAGGCATGTGTTCGCCGAGGCCTGGCTCGGGCGAAGCGGAGAGCATGCGCTCGCCGAGGCTTGGCTCGGGCGAAGCGGACTCGGGCGAGACGAAACGATCGCTTCGTCCGAGGCCTGGCCCGGAGGCTCGGGCGAGACGGAAGGCTCGGGCGAATCGCAGGCGAGGCGGACGGCGGACCGGCCGCTCGGGGCTCGCGCTGGGAAAGCCGAGGGTGGGGAAAGATTCGCGGGCTCACCGTGAGTCTGGAGGGAGACTCGGCGAGGCGGTGCAGGGTCGGAGGAGCGAATTCGACGGTGGAGGTGCTTCGGCGGAGCTCTCTGGCGGCGAGCAGCGTCCGGCGGCTCTGTCCACCAAAAGGGATCACCGAGGTGCGGTTAGGAGCGCACGGAGGTGAGGAAGAGAGGGCAGGGGTCGGAGGAACGGGAGGAGCGCTCACGGCGGCAAATTCCTCTCCTTGCCGAAACGCGGCCGCTTGCCGGAGTCGGGGAAGAACCGTTCGCGCCGGCGAAAGGAGGGGCGGAGGGGTGAAATTGGTGGTGTGGGAAGGTGGAGAAGCTCAAGACGAAGGCAACGGCGGCTTCGGCGGGCTCTGGGGAGGCTTGGTGGCTCGGGTTCACAGAGCTCGCTGGTGGTGGAAGAACGGCGGCCGGCGGGTGGCTTTTATAGCCGAGCTCAGGGGCGGATAAGAGATGCGCGAGGGAGGATAAGGTCGGCCGCGTCGCGTGCTTGCGAATCCATGATGAAGAAGGACGGAAGTCTGCTCAGGGGTCGGGCGTGCGCTCGCCGGTGACGGCCACGCGGCGGCGACGTGCTGGGAGCAGTGGGGGACGGGGCGGAGGTCAGCGCTTTGCGCGTGCGGGTGCGGCATGATGGCGCGGACAGCGGCGGCAGGTTGGAGGCGCGCGTGCATCTGCTAGGCGTGCGACGTGCGCAGCGCCGGCGGCTCGGCTATGGCCGGACCCCCCTAGCTCTAGGTTGAAGATGAACAGGGCTAGGTCTAGGGTTTGACTTTTGGCTGATCTCTGTATTTTGCAAATTACTTCCAAAACTTGAACTGAGCAGCAAAAACTCAAAACACCAAAGTTGTGCAGAAAAAGGAGATCTACAACTTTGTCAAAAAGAATATTTTCAAATTCCAAATAGTTTTTGAATTAAATACGAAATCAGAAAAGGGGACACTTTTAGGATTTGAATAATTTCAAAATTACTTTTGATTTTACATTGAAAGTTGGAAATCTGCAAATATGAAAGTTGTTCCTTTTATCAAAACCTACAACTTTGCTAATATACCCTTTTTTCTGAAACTCAATAGTTTTTAAATAAATTTTGAAAACAGGAAAGGGGACAAAAACTGGAATTTGAATGAATTTGGATTTACTTCAAACTTTGTACAAAAACTTGAAAATTTGTAAATACCAAAGTTGTTTCTCTTGGCCAGATCTACAACTTTGCTTTTTGGACCAACCTCAAATTTTGAATAATTTTTGAATTACAAAAAAGAGGGATAAAATCCAGGGTTTGGAAATCAGGGTTTTGCAAAGGGATTTGAAATCTGATTTTGGTTTTTGAACTTTGGCCAACACAACAAAACTTCAAGACATCCAACTGAACAAGAATTACACAAAGCTAGGCACAGAGGTGAAATTACCATTTTTGCCCTTATAGGAAGATTTGGGCTTTTAGGGTTTTTGAAACGAGATTGCTACACAAGTACTAAGCAAACATAAATGCAAGGCAAGGATGATTAATGACTAATGATGATGACATGTCAGGTTAATTACAGTTAAACACCAGAGGTGTTACAAACTTGTGCCGGAGTTTTTGGTGTTTGGTTCACTATCACTTTGTGGTGCCTCGCTGTGATCCTAGGGATCATCCACCCTCTTCCAAGGGTCGTGGGCATCACGGTTTTGGTCGTAGCTTTCGGGGGTTGATCTTGGGACATTTGGCCAAAGTTTCGAGAGAAATTTTGTTGGCTCCCGTTCACCCCCCTCTGGTCGCCTTGCTAGTGCTTTCTCGGTCCTTCAGTAACGGATACTTATTCTTGACAGTCACAGCATTGAGCGGACGGTAATCCACACACATGCGTAATGACTTGTCCTTCTTCTTCACAAACAAAGCTGGGCATCCCCACTCTGACACACTAGGTTGAATGAACCCCTTGCCTAAGAGTTCCTTGATCGGGGTTTTGAGTTCTGCTAACTCATTGGGCGGCATACGATATGGTCTCCAAGAGATCGGTGCAGTTCCTGGTAATAACTCTATTGCAAACTCTACTGCTCTTTTGGGTGGTAACCCTGGTAACTCATCCGGGAAAACATCGGGGAAATCCCTGACAACTGGAATTTTGGAAAGGTCTTCTATAGCAAGAGTGCAAGATAGGTCAACAAAATCGGCACCTCGGGGAAGAGATACACGAAGTTTGTTACCTATCCGACTATCGGATAAGGTAAGAGTTCTGTTCGCAGTGTCTAACACCGCGTTCCACATGGTCATCCAACTCATACCTAGGACTACATCCATACTTAGTCCAGGCAAAACTACTAAATTAGCTCCAAATTTATGCCCTCCAATATCGATGGTTGCATTACACACCATCTGTCTGGATAACACGCTACTCCCGATGGAGCTCACGCGAAACCCATAATCCATTTCAGACATTTCTTGGTTATGCTTTTGTGCAAATGCCTTACTCATAAAAGAATGCGATGATCCAGTATCAAACAAAACAACTGCAGGATGATGGTTCACGAGACACATACCGGCAGTCACGGGCTCTCCTGCACGGGCTTCCTCAGCAGTCATATTATGCAGACGTGCAGGGTAAGTGGCCTGCTGCTTCTTTGGGTGTGGGCAATACCTTGCAAAGTGCCCCTCTTGGTTGCAATTGAAGCATGGCCCACGAACTAGAGGCTTGCTTCCAGCTGAGCTGCCTTGACCCACTCGAGTTTGATTTGCTACTACTTTGTACGGCCTTTGACCACGTTGAGCTTGCTGCTGACCCTTCTTCTGAGGCGGCCTGAAACAAGCCCCAAGCGCTGGTGGTTGATACTGAGAACGCTGGGCGGGTGGTCCCCTAAGCTGGGATGGTCCAGATTCCAAGGTCCTCTTTCTAGCCTTGCTTGCAGCATGCTTATTGTTATGATTTTCCTGAATCAAGCAGTCACTGATAAAGTCATTGAAGACTGTACGGGACGAAGTACCCACTGATTTTCCCATCTTGGTATTTAGCCCTCTCTTAAAACTAGCTATTTTCTTAGCGTCAGTGTCCGCAAAGTCCGGAGCATAACGAGACAAAGAGTTGAACAGGTGATGGTACTCGGTAACAGATCGAGTTCCTTGTGTCAAGCTCATGAACTCTGCCACCTTCATCTGAGTCAAACCTGGCAGAATATAATGCCCTCGAACAGCTTCTGTGAACATCCTCCAAGTGACAGGTGTACGGGCAGGATAGGTGGTGCGATGATGTCCCCACCAGATTCCGGTCGGTCCTTGCAGCTGATGTGTAGCATACTCTGCCTTTAGCTCTTCTGTAAGCCTGAGCAGCCAAATTTTCCGCTCCATGGTATGCAGTCATTCTTCCGCTTCCAACGGTTTTGTAGCTTCTTTGAAGATTGGTGGTTTTGTATCCAGAAAGTCCTTGAAAGAGTTGTACTGATTGGGCTCTGGGCGTTGATGGCCCTGTGCCAAATTCTCCCACAGAAGTGCCTCGATGTTGCGCTGACTTCCCAGAAATTGAGCAAAGAGTTGCTCGGCCGTGGGTGGTGGAGGAGGTGGTGGATTGCGGTTCTCTCTGTTATCATCATTACCACCACTTCTGCCCGCTCCACTGCGAGTCATCGTCATCTGCATGTATCGATAGCAATGATCATTAGGCGATGTTGCCGTTATCGTAGTGAATAATAAACCATGCCAACGGAAATTATTCGAAAAACGAATTCGCCAAACAATTGCAGAGGCATAATAAATTTCAATCCACATCGCAGCATCACATAATAAAAGTGCTCATCACATAACATGCAAAAGCAAACATAACATCCATAGGTGCCCACGCATATGGGACTTTTAAAGGTCTTGCGCCACACGCGCACAGGTTCATAACACAACCTTACAACATCCATGATAACTACAAAAGATCAAGCGCACAAGACATGTGACATAAGTTCACCAGGCGCTAAACAGCTCGCTAGCCTACTCTCTATCGGCATCATCATTATTGTCATCGTCGTCGCTCGAGATATCCGAAGAACCACTAGAAGAAGCACGAGGATCTGGGTCCTCCTGAGGAAAGATGGGGTTCCTCTCGTTCTCGCGGCGATGAATCTCCTCATGTAGGCGGTCATTGTAGTCCTGGAGATGGTGAAGCTGTAACTCCAAGTCTCCTACTTGAAGCCTGAGGAGCCTATTCTACTCAGTCGCACGTATGCCCTCAAGGCACACACCTCGAAGTGACTCCTCAGTCTCAGCCATGATCGTGGACAAGAAAGTCGTCATCCCCTGCTAATCACTATGCTGCTGCGCCGTCTTCTGCTACGTCTGACGAGCCTGGTCCCTCTCGATAGTCATGTGAGCTAGCTGTGTGGTGAAGAGGTCTATCTCTGTAGCATGCTCCTCCTGACTCTGGTGATGTGCAGCTATCTCCTCGCTGAGAATATGGTCCAGGTGGTCGTAGCTACGAGACAAACACCCATAGGTAGCCATGAGTGCAGCCATAGCACTCCCAGCTGGTCCTGTGCAATGCTCTCGCTCCAGAGAACTGGCCTCAAGTACAGTGGCACCTGGCTGACGCCACACCGACTGGTAAGGGTCCGCCGTAGGAAAGATGCTAGCAGTGGCTTGCGCGACCACCTCCGGGTGATCCTCCATAATGTCTCGAAGAACAGTATAGGCAACCCTGTTAGCTCCATCCCACGGGGTCCTACCCTGCAGTGCAAACACCCAGCGGCACCATACATGATCCTGCGGATCATGGCTGGGCACGTCCACCTCAACTGTGTACATGTAGCGATCCTCGAAAAGCTGGACACGATGCCAATCATACTGCGGCTCCTGGCCCTCCTGGTACCCAACCAAGTGCAGCACCCTCCACAAGATGGTAGGCATGCCGAACTCCTCCAGAAAATCCTCTGATCCCTCAGCAGTCCAGGGTCCCAGCATGTAATTTGGCCTCTTGCCTCCAGTCGACTTACGGGCTGTGTGCTTGGTACGGGCCATCTGAAAGAAGTTTATCCACATAGTTTTTAATTAGTTGAGAACAACTTTTATTAGGAAGTACGGGACGATAATCATAAGGAAGGAAGTAAGATTAATGTAAGGTTGTATGATCATGGTGCATGTGCGCAACATACATCCTCACTGTCTAATAATCTAACGGCTAGATGGTGGCATACAACGTTCACTCATAGCGTTAACTAACGTACTACATGTTCGCAAGTTGGCGTACCTGCAGAAAATCATTTCAGCCCTGCCCACAGTATGAATATCATGCATTGCTGAAATTAAATCTAATACTAACTTAGGTACACACCCAGTATACACGTAAGCAGTATATGCACCCATCGAATGAAATACTGCCACAATTAAGTACCTTCACATATACTTGTGTATAACAGGTATATGCTCCAATACCAATCTAACACACCCCTAGATCGGCGGTTGTCTGATCATGCTCTCACAACTCACCCATTACCTTGGCGTAGAGGCAAATTGATCCATACATTACTATCCCGAAGAATAGCACACATACAATTTCACCCTTGTCGTATGGACGATAGAACAACAGAATTTAAATATGATGCACGACCCCCAAGTTAGTACTTACATAGCCACCTAAGATCCTATTGGGCATAAGGACTTGGTCACTGGCACACTTTAGTTTTAATTCTTAAAGATTTCCAAATCCTACTATAACTATAAGTTGGTAATTACAGTTTTATCTTTGTAAAATACTGTTTTCAAATACACTTATGAACAGTACACTGAACTATGCTCTGATGCCAGCTGTAACAGAACCGACCAATTTGTACCAGATTAAGCACCGTAATCTCCGCTTAACGCAAAGATCCTCGAGTACTTAAGCTCGTACAAACCCGGTAGTCCGGAAATCTCGAAGGATTTTAAATCATTTCAACATTCAGCCAAGATCGTACTAGTTCAGCGAATATCCTCACAAGTTACATCACAGTGCACATAGTTCAAATACATCGGAGTACAAAACAATATTACAAACCATAGTTTTTGAATAGTAGCGGAAGCAACATAATCTTAAACATAAGTTTGGATTGTTCTCAATACAGTGCCATTTATCTGACCAGGTCCCCAAAAGCATCAGATAAGATAAGTGGTGACCATGCCCCTGGTCTAGTCATCTTCCGTAACCGGGTACATGCAGTTCTCAGAGTAGCCATAGAAGCATTGGCCATCTGCAACAACAAGGGAATAAAACCCTGAGTACGAGAAGGTACTCAGCTAGACTTACCCGTCATAAACTAGAAATAAAGTGACACCAAGGAGTATGCAAGGTTGTATCTGGGGTTGGCTTTACTTACCTTTTTGCATAAAAGCATTTTCATTATTAAATAATCATCATTAGAGTATTAGCAGTCAATTTTATGTAATCAACCTGATTAACTAGATTTGCACCTGATCTAGAGCAATCACTTGGCTAATTAATCAAGCAAGAATGACTATTTCATCAATAGCCTTTCAGATTCAACATCATAACCATATTTAGTTCCATAAGTTCTATGGGCGATGGTCTACAGTCAATTGCTCACTGTCCAGGAGCGATGGCGATTATAATCGATTCCTACCCAGCTGGGGATAAAATGTCTCACACTCGCCCGGCACATCCGGCTACGGCAGTCGTAAGCTACCAGTCAGGAGATTCGAGAACACAACGCGCGGGACGGCCATGGGCCCTTCTAAACCGGGGGTTATCTCAGTGCCAGGTCGCTCAAGCTATAGCTGCCCACGGTCATGCCTGGTCAATCAGGCCCTGCCTGTCCTCGGACAATGCCAGGTTGATCAGAATAGTTGCCCATGGTACAGCTGAGGCCCTAGGTGTTAGGCGTCAACATCTCCATCACCGGCTCGAATAACCTTACTCGGCTTCACGGGAGGTACTCCGACCTACTCCGTTAAGTGATCGACGCGTTCAATTTGACTGAAGGGACATTCCCGAACGGGTCCTATGTGACACAGACGGGAGACTACTAGCACACAGAACCCATGTCCTGCTGCTCTTACATCCCGCCTCTGTCTCAAATTAATTATCACATGGTTATCTCCATGATAGCATAGGCTAATCATGATCAGTGTCCACCTACTGCGGGAGACAGGAAATCACCCGACTTTTACCGGTCTAAGCAAGGCTAAGCATAATACGAGCGTAGACCTAAACAGGGATATCGAGATGATAATTGCTGGTGGACAAGGTATAGTAATAATGCATCAACGGTAGCAACCAATTCCTATAACCTAAGGCACAGTCATTAACAGGTTAAAGTATAAAACGTTTGCAAACCGTAGGAGTTAGAATGCTCCGGGGCTTGCCTTTCTCGAAGTCAGATGGACGGTGGTCGCGGCACTCGGGCAGTTCCTCGACGTCGGTCCCTCCGGCTTCCTCGGTCAGGGTCTCCTCCTTGTTCGGCTCTTCCTGCGACGGCTGGTTCTGGGTCTCTTCCGTTGATTCTGTATGATGCGTAATATATATGAATAGGATGAATGCATATAGAATGCCTAGGTGATGCACAAAACTAACAACAATCAGGAGATAAACACATGTCATCTACTTCATTCTCTTCAACAAGGTAGTCAACATCATCCTAATGGTTATAAAAGACCTTAACATCTAACCAACTATTTAACCTTCCTAATTAACTTGTTAAGATGTATAATTAGCACAGCAACACCTACTTAATCAATTTATTCTCATCTAATTACTTGCTGAAATAAACCTATTTATTCATGCCTATAACAGCAATCTATCCTAGACAGCTTCAGAAAAATCTACAAAAATTACCCTAGATTGATAACATGCACAACAGTTCACTGTCTAAATTTTAAGCCATTTGGATTTAAACACTGCCTCCTATGAAAAAGACAAATACCATGATGAACAGGTGCTTTGAACTACACCTCACAACATAAAGTGTCAAACAAAACATTTCACATTTTTCTCCTAAACTTCTTAGCACAAGAGCAGTCCACAAAAATTATCAGGTTCAAATTCCTTATATTTTAATTACTACAAATTATACAAGGAAACACCATTTAACTATTTTAATTGCTACTGCAAAAGTATTTCACAGAACATCTCCATATTATATTTTTCCCTGAAACTACTCTTCTACACAAGCCTAACAAGACTGGAATCACATTTTTCTGAGCTACACAGAATTAGTTATGCATTTTTCAAGTTAACAGCAATTTTCTAGATTAAATTAAACTGTATATAAAAGTATCACCAAAAATGCATTTAACATTTTTCACAGGTAGATCTATTCATTCTTAAAGCAACAAAATTTGTTTCACAGGATTTGGACTTAAAATGAGCCTTGAATGAATTTTTGAAGCCTTTACACAAATTCTGCAAAAACTTAATAAAAGAAAACTTAACCTAAACTGCTACGGACACCCGGCGACAAACACCCGCAGACACAAACAAAAACGCTACACGCACCCGGCTATCCCGAGCGCTAGCGTACCCAAACTTCTCTCCTTCTCTCTCCCTCTCACTGCCAATGGGCCCCGCTGGTCAAATGACTCCACTCGCCAGTGGTCAACGGGCCCACGCGTCGGAGGCACCCGGCTCCCGCCGGAGTTGACCGGCGCTAGCTCGCCGGCGGCGAGGTTCCCGGCGACACCAACCCTACCACTAGACTCATCACCGCAAGGCGAACATGGTCGGCTAGGTCTCATGGCCAGAGTATCACCGGAGCAAGCTCGACGGCGGCAATTGCGGAGCGGCGACGCGACAACTCTATGGCGCGGCCTAGCTTGGCTATCCCAAGACTCGGCGGCGCGAGCATCAGCTCCAACACACCCTAAGCTACCTCCCGAGGCTGCTATCAAGCCTTGCCGGCTTCGGCATTGCCCGGCGCCACGCACGGCGGCGGTCCGCGGCGGACACGGCCATGGCATGACCCTGTTCCGGTCGAAACATGGCGAAAGAAGAGTCTCCATCTAACCCTAAACATCTACAGAGGTACAGGGGGTGAGAATGGAGCTTGGTTGGAGATGGTTTGGCCGAAAATGGCCGGACCAAGCTTTGGTCATGGCGGTGGTCATGGCGAGAACCCGAGGTTGGCACTCGGTGTTCCGCCGGCTAGAGAGGAGAAGAGGGGAAACCAACCCGCTCAGGTGGAAGATGAGGTTAGGGCGGAGAAGTTGATGGGAGGAATCGGGCGGCGGTGCGGCGAGTAGTGAGCAATCGCTCGCCAGAGTTCGGCGGGCGGTTGCGGCGCTGAGCTCTGGAGAAGATGAAGTGGTGGCAGGCGAGCGAGAGAGCGAGTGAGTGGGCGAGCTTCTGGCTTGCAAGCGCTAGGCGGAGAGAAGGCAAAGGGGAAGGAGGGCTCGGTGCAATGCACCTGGCCGGTTCCCGTCAGGGCAGCTCCCGACCGGGCGCGGCGGCGTCAGGAATCGCCGGCCACGCGGCGGGCGAGCAGAGGGCGACGGGGCGACATGGCGAGGCTTGCGCAAACCGCGGGCGACGACGAGCGGCAGTTTGGTCGGCCGGTGGAGCGGTCTTGCGGTAGCGAGGCGGTTTCTGCCGACGGGGGTGAGCGGCGCGCGCGGGGAGGGAGAAGGGACCGACAGGTGGGGGCCGCTGGCAGGTTTAAACTAATGAAGTTTTTGAAATTTCTTTGCTGCTCTATATCTCCCAAACTAAGCCAAACTAGGAAAAGGTCCTAAAAGCAAAGTTGCTTAGAATTTTGCAAAGAACAATTCATATTTAAGGCTCAAGTCCAAATTCTGCTTAGAAAAATAATTTTACTCCTAAACCATTTTTCTAATCCAAGAAATCCCATTTTTAAAAACTTTTCTGAGAAGGTGCTTTTAAGCAAAGTTGTTTCTTTCATCAAGATCTACAACTTCGGTTTAAAGCACTTGGTCAGAAACAGTAAGCAAAACATGGATATACTAGAGGCTAAACAGGGACTTAAACACTCATGCACACAAATGCACATGAAATGATGAGATGTTATGCTCATGCTATGTCAAGTTATGCATTTTTAGGGTTGCTTAACACCTAGGGTGTTACACATAATATCAAAATATGATGGGGGAAAGCGCATCTCAAGCTGGCAAAGGGTCTCGCGATGAAGTCCTTCAGGGCAGGGAGGTCAACCTTACCGATGACCTTCTGCGTGATGCGGTTAAAGAAGTATGATATCCGAGTGACCACCATCTTCACGTACTCTGGACCGATAACCCTTATCACAATTGGAAGGAACACCGTCAGCATGATGTGGCAGTCATGTGCGTTGTAGCCGGTCAATGTGAGGTCTTTCAAGGAGACGAGGCTCTTGATGTTGGAAGAGAAACCGGTCAGCACCTTGATACCCCTAAGAAGCTTGAGCATAGCAGTCTTCTTGCCATGCCTTAGGTTGTAGGCCGCACCTAGAAGATCGACTTTACCATTATGAGGTGACCCAGGGTGAAGGTCCTGCCTGATGCCCTAGTTGAGAAGATCCGTCCGTGACTTCAGACCATCCTTCGTCTTTCTCGGGATGTCCAGCAGGACACCGATCGTGCTATCAAAGACGTTCTTCACGAGATGCATACAGTCGATGGCATGGGGTGTTTTCAGTGTCTTCCAATATGACAGGTACTCGAAGAAAATTGACCTCTTCTTGAAAGGAACAGAGGGGACCTGCGACGCTTCCTCCGTCGTGTCTCGCTTTCGCTTCCTCGTTTGTTTTGTCCCCTCCTCTTGTGGCTTCTTCTTCTTCCCAAACTCGATCTGATCAATATCCTTCACCATCTCGTACACCTTTGGCCCCCAACTAGTCTGCGCTGATGGTTCACCCTGTGGCTCGCCCTGATCATCGAACAATTGATTCATGACACTTCTTCTATATTTGTGCCTTTTCGGAAGGAACCACCTGTGCCTCATGTAGACCATCTTGTTCGATCCCTTGAGGTAAGTGTAGCATGTCTCATCGATGCACATTACGTAGCCGGTCTTCCCTTTGATCTGCCCCGACAGTGAGAAGAGGTCGGGGTAGTCGGTGATGGTGACAAAGATGATGGCTTTTAGGGTGAACTTCTCCTTGAGGGACACATCCACCATCTCGACCCCAACATCAAATAGCTCCTTCATTTCCTCCATTACCGGCTCGAGGAAAACATCGATATCGTTGTCGGGCTGCTTCGGTCCCGAGATAAGCATGGTCAATAGAAGATACCTGCGCCTCTGACACAGATGGGGAGGAAGGTTGTAGATGGTCAGTACGACCGGCCAGGTGCTGTGGGAGCTGCTCAGCTCGCCGAACGGATTCATCCCATCGGTGCTCAGCGCGAACCGAACGTTCCTGGGATCTTTGCCAAATTGCGGGTAGGCCTTGTCGAAATCTTTCCACTGCTGGCCAACGGAGGGGTGCCGCAGCATGCCATCGTCCTTCAAGTGGTCAGCTGATGCATGCCAGGACATGAGCTTCGCGTCCTCTGGGTTCCCAAATAGCGCACGGAGGCGGTCGATCACTGGCATGTACCACACCGACAGTGCCGGACTTCTCCTCAACGTGTAACCCTCTTCTTCCTCGTACTGCTGATGAGCCGAGATGCGATTGGCTGCAACACTGCTCTTCTTGACACCCTTCTTCTTCTTCCTCTGACCACCTCGCAAGGCCTCATCGTCGTCTGCATCCACGCGACATCCAGCATTTCTCTTGTAGCGACTAGCGCCACAGTGCGGACAACTCGTCAAATTCTCATACTTTGTGCCCCGATAGAGGATGCAGTGGTTAGGGCAGGCATCGAACTTTCTAAGCTTCATTGCCACTGGCCGGATAAGCTTCTTCGCCCGATACGTATTTGCTGGAATCTTGTTACTCGTCGGGAATGTTTTAGCAAGGTAACCTAACAGCTCAACAAAGCTACTGTCTGACCACCCATGCCGAGCCTTCATCATCAACATGTGGAGGTTGAAACGGAGCACCGTGCAATCCTTCGGACATTCCTCACCGTCCTTATATAAAGGATCAAGTGACGCCTGCTTCATCTCTCTGAAATTTTCCAGCCACTTTGGGGAGCCATACACAACGTCGTCTTCATCGATGTGGTTGAGTAAATCCCGAAACAGCTGCACATCCGCAGGGTCCTGCACCGTAGCGTCCTCAACATCTCCACCACCATCATCTGTCATATCTTGGAGTACATCCTCCACAGCGATGTGGTCACGAGCACTACTGTCACTGAAGGCAGGCGCTACTGTTGCTGATGAGACGTGCGCTCCAGGATCTTGGTTCACCGTCGTCGTCGACGCTGAGCTTACTCCAGATGCCGCCCCGACACTCGGATCGAATCTCTCGCCGTGATGAGTCCACACCGTGTAATCATCCATGAAACCAAAACAAATCAAATGAGATTGCACTGTGCCTTCGTCTTTGAAGGCGGTCAAATTCTTGCAACGATGACATGGACATATGATTTTCGTCTAGTTCAATCTCTCACGGTCAGCTTTCGCAGCGGCAATAAACTTTCTCACTTCAACGATATACCGCACATCAAGTACTCTATTGATCTTATACATCCATTCCGACCGGTCCATCGTACCTGCGATCCTTAATTAATTACACACATCATGAATCACAAAACAAAGATGAATTAGAAAAAATAATAATTTATTATATTTATGTTAAATCTAGGGACAGAATTAATAACGACGGCAAATAAAATTAATGCATCCATGATGAACTTAGAGAAACAAATACCAGTTTTCTCTCTCCTACATGAAACTAGATCTAAAAGGGGGGCTAAAAAGAGAGAAAAAGAGAGGGGAAAGAGGGTGGAGATCATCTAGGTACCTCTTGTGGAGTACTTCTCCTCCAAATCAAATAAATAAGCCTAAAAAACAAGTTATTTGGGACAAAAATTCGGCAAAACTTCTTCCCCCGTTTTTGGTCTAGAGGAAGAAGATGACCGGGTTCTTTTCTGCTGGCGGCGGCGGCTTAAATAGCCAGGAATAACCGAAGCGGGCAACGTAAGGTGCCCGCTGCGGTTATTCATCTTTAACCGCAGCGGGCGTCTTTACCAGCCCGATGCGGTTAATCATTAACCGAAGCGGGCATGTAAGGAAGCCCGCTGTGGTTAAAGATGATTAACCGCAGCGTGCTCCTTACGTTGCCCGCTGCGGTTAATTATTAACCGCAGCAGGCGCTTTGGCGGCCGGCCGCTGTAGGCCGGCCTCCGAATAACCGTGGCGGGCAAATACAGTGCCCGCCACGTGGACTTTTAGGCAACGCTGCGCAAGTTCTTTTTTGTAGTAGTGGTTTCACCATCGAAATAACACCAAACATGTATAGACAGGAAGTCAAACAAGTGCTAAACATATATACAAGGTGAACTACCCCTAGCAAAGTTCAATCATCATGCTTATAGAATGAATCATAGACTTGTGTTTTCAAATTTTATCGGAGTTGCAGCGGTGAAAATACACAAGTTCAAATTTTAGCATGTGATTGCGAGAGGTTGAAAGCTTGTCATTGTCTAACTTTTCAACCGAGCTAAGCCTATGCAAAAGCAATCAGAAGCTTAAAGCAACAGTTTCGGTCTTGCACTACACGGCTCAAGTTTAACTCAATGTGCAATGAGAAATAGTCTCGATACCGTGATGTGCTGACAAGCAATCCCATCTTGATCTTTCCAATTCACTTAACTTGGTTCAATTTTAAAACAGAATATGAACATACCAAGCAAGTGAATGACTGAGAACTAGAGACATAGAAAACTAGCATATATGAAAAGCACAAGTGATTTCAACACATCCTACACATGCTAGTTGCCAATCTCAATGGTGAACAAGTTTTAAATTAAATTTATTAAACATATTCACCATTCATAAAACAGCTCAGCTCATAACATACATTAGTGATCAAAAGGAGCCTAAGCTACAAGCATCATCATATAGCATCGGAGCAAACACTAGACAGAGCATAGATTCATTCTAGGGAATATAGACATGAAGCTCGGAAATGCAAAGATGCATGATAAAATGCAAAGACTATTCTACCAAGAAAGAAACAAAATCAAACCAAAAGAAGTCAGACTATGATACAACAGACAAAATGTTTCCCCCATCTAAAAGGGGAAACACACACCAAGCTCACCTCTCAACCTAGCAAAGGTTGATTGGTCCAAAGTCTTGGTAAAAATATCAGCCAACTGATGATGAGTATCAACAAGTCTTAGGTCGATATCACCCTTCTCGAAATGGTCTTTCAATGCAGCACGGGGTTCTTAGCAACGCTAATCGCACTCGTGCTGTCACAAAGCAAAGGAACTCAAGAAAAGCTCAGACCAAAATCACGCAAAGTGGCCATCATCCAAAGCAACTGGGAACAGCAGCTAGCCGCAACAACATACTCAGCCTCTATGGTAGACTGGGCGACACTAGACTGCTTGCGAGAAGACAAAGAAATGAGAGAAGAGCCCAAAAACTGACAAGTCCCAGAAGTGGACTTGCGCTCAAGTCGGCAACCAGCAAAATCAGCATCCGAGTAACCGCAAAGGGAGAGGGTAGAAGAAGCGGAATACCAAATCCCAAACTCTGGAGTAAAACGAAGGTACCTCATAATGCGCTTGACCGCCTGACATTGAGAGGTGCTTGGTGACGCCTGAAAGCGCGCGCAAAGACACACCGCGAACTGAATGTCTGGGCGTGTCGCCGTCAGGTACAGCAGCGACCCGATCATGCTTCGGTACTCCTTCTGGTCCACAGCTTCTCCATCCTCGTCCGCATCCAGGGCCGTCGTGGTCGACATGGGTGTTGGAAGAGGCTTGGCCTCACCCATATTGAACTTCTTCAATATGTCCTTGGTATACTTGCCCTGGTGCACAAACGTCCCTTCTCGGGATTGCTTGATTTGCAACCCGGGAAAGAATGTCAACTTGCCCATCATGCTCATCTCAAACTCCCTGCTCATAAGATCTACAAACTTGGCAACCAAAGCGTGAGAAGAACCACCAAAAATGATATCATCCACGTAAATCTAAACCAAGAGAGTGTTATTGCCTTGCTTGAGGAGAAAAAGAGTTTTATCCACACATCCCATTTTAAAACCCTTAGCAAGCAAAAGGGTTTTCAACCTATCATACCAGGCTCTAGGGGCTTGTTTCAAACCATACAAAGCTTTGTGAAGTTTAAAAACATGGTTTGGAAACTTGGGATTTTCAAAACTGGGGGGTTGTTTCACATACACCTCTTCTTCTATGTAGTCGTTTAGGAAGGCACTCTTGATATCCATTTGAAAAAGTTTGAAACCTTTGGATGCAGCAAAAGCCAAGAGTATCATAATTGTCTCCAAACGAGCTACAGGAGCAAAAGTCTTCTCATAGTCTATCCCCTCCTTCTGACTATACCCCTGGGCTACAAGTCTGGCCTTGTTTCTCACAATGTGGCCATCCTCTCCTTGTTTGTTTTTCAAAACCCACTTTGTCCTAATAGGATTACAGTCTGGAGGAGGTTGAACCAAAACCCAAACCCGATTTCTCTCAAAATTTTCTAACTCCTCATGCATGGCTTTAACCCAATCCGGATCAGATAAAGCATGTCCAACATCTCGGGGATCAAAATTAGCAACAAATGCAGAATGAGCAAAGTGAGAGATTTGTTGTGACCTTGACCGAGTGACACGTTCGTCGATGCTGCCGATCATCTGTTGAGGAGGGTGCTGGTGCTGAATGTTTCATGGTGCCTCCCTAGCTGATGTGACCTCCCCCTCAATAGTAGCTGGTGCCTCCTCGGGTATAAGTGGTACAACCCGAGGTGGCGGATCCCACGGCCCCCAAGTGGTCGACGAAGAGGGGTTGGGGTCGTGAGTCCTCGTAGTAGAAGCCGATCCTAATGGCACAACAGGTGGAGGTAGTGCTGAATCATCCATCCCTTCTGCACCTTCTTCCTCGTCATCAAAAAGAGGTTCTCTAACCTCATGATCACCTGCACGCTCAAATCTAGAAGAAGGAAAATGCATGGTCTTGTCGAAGGTGACATCAGATGTCTCCATGACTCGGTTAGTATCCAGGTTAAGCACACGATATGCACGAGTATGAGTGCCATAACCCAAAAATACACCGTCAGAAGAACGAGACTCAAACTTGTCCAAGTTGCCTTTCTTGAGAATAAAATAGTGGCAACCAAAAACTCTAAAATAACTCACTTTAGGTTGTCTTCCAAAACGCAACTCATAAGAAGTCTTTTTCAAGAAAGCTCGGAGAAAAATGCGATTGGAAATATAGCATGCAGTGTTCATAGCCTCGGCCCAATACCGCCTAGGAGTCCTATGCTCATCTAGCATCGTCCTGGCCATCTCAACAAGGGTCCGATTTTTCCTCTCTACAACACCATTTTGTGGCGGTGTGTAGGGGGAAGAAAACTGATGCTCCAAACCCAAAGAGTCACAAAACTTTTCAAAGTCCGAGTTCTTAAACTCGGAACCGTTATCACTTCGAATAGCTCGCATTGAGTTCTTAGGGAACTCATTCTGAAGACGCAAAATCAGATTATGAGCAAAAGAAAAAGTCTCAGTTTTCTCGGCTAAAAAGAAAACCCACGAATATCTTGAAAAGTCATCAACAACAAGCACATACCACTTCCCACCAATCGAGCTCACCCGAGCCGGACCAACAAGGTCCATATGCAAAAGCTCTCCAGGGCGCTTGGTCATAACTTGATTCCAGGGCTTAAAACGAATCTCATAGTCATCATCAAAAAGTTGCGAAAACGAAAGAAGGTTAAAATGCAAGTTAGAAACAAGAGCAACATCATGCAACACAAAGTGCTCATTAACTCGCACCAACACACGAGACAACACTTTACCTTTGCTATTGTCGCCGAAGGTGATAAACTCCTTTCCGGCTACTGGACTAAGACTGGAGAACCAATTGGCATTTCCGGTCATGTGCCTTGAACACCCGGAATCCACCAACCAAATGTCCTCCAATCATTTTACCTACATCAATAAAAAGACATAGGGTGAGCAAATGGTCCAACACTGGGGTGAGTGAAATAGGAAGAATACCAGTGTTGGGTCGGCTGCTCAAAAGAACGGTTAGTAGAAAAACTATTCCTAGCATGCCTACGGGGAAAGCGATCACCACACATAGGAAAACGTGGTCCGCTAAGGGAAGAGTGTCCATCACGATACTCAAAACGCGGTGGAGGATAATGCTCAACAAAGCCACCGCCACGGGGTCCATATCCTGCAAAGTTAGGATCCCGCCGGGCAAAACCTCCTTGAGGCCTAACACCTTGAGGCATTGGACCTCTAGGCCTAGCAGCTCTCCTTCGAACATTCGACACATGTACATCATGGAAAGGATGGTACATGACCGCATTGTTCATCTCCCTTGCATGGTGCTCCTCTCTCTTGCGTTGAAAGCAAAACTCCCTCAAGTGTCCATCTCTCCCACAGTGCTCACAATGGTACCTCACCACTCTCATAGGGGGTTGTTGGTACTCACAGTAGTAGGTGTGGATCACTTTGTTCTTCTGTGGCATGAGCTCCTCTTGGATAGGTGGCATGGTGTCTAGCTTGTTTTTCAGGTGGTTGGGCTTAGGAAACCACACTTGTTTCTTTGGTGGAGCTCTCGGAGGTTCCTCATACACACCATCTTTGGTGTTAGGCTTGAGAGGCTCTTTGGGTGGTATTTTGGTTAGCTTGGGAGTAGTGGTGGAGTTGGGCTTCTCACTCGGGTTAAGACCACTCGACGCTCCAATCTTACCAAAAGAAGCAGCACTCTCCATCCCCTGAGCAAAGCCTACACCTGGACCTCCTGCAGCACGCTTCAATTGGGCAATCATCATCCCAAGCTGCGGCTCACCACAAGACACCCATGACAAGATGGTCCGAAGGTATGTGTTTTATTCCTCGGTTTGCATCTTGTCATGCTTCACATTGGCTATCTCCATCTCCAAGCCCTCACACAAAGCACACCTAGACACACAAGTGCTACCCGAGCTGGCCTTCTCAAGAGACACAATCTTGGCATTCTTCTCTGCCAACTCGGATTGCAAGCTTGCACAAGACTTGCACGCACCAAGCAACACGGGTTGAAGGACCGAGAAAGCTAAAGCAAAGGCGACCAGAGGGGGGGTGAATGGGAGCCTAAAAATTTCTCTCGAAACTTTGGCCTTTGTCCTGAAAATCAACCCCCAAAAGCTCTGACCGAAACGTGATGCCCATGACCCTTGGAAGAGGGTGGATGATCCCTAGGATCACAGCGAGGCACCACCAAACAAAAGCAAGCCAAACGCCAAAAGCTCCGGCTCAAGTTCGACCCCCAAAAACCGACTCTCGAACGTAGATGGAAGGCTACGTCGAGAAATCTCCAAATACCTATGCTAACAAGTAGCAAAGATAACCAGAGAGGTTTCTTGGTTAACTCTAGGGCCAAATGAGAAGTCCGAAAACCAAGCCGAAAAGCCCGGAGAACAAACGCACTAAAAATCAGCACACAGCGAGTTCCCAGACTGTCCGCGGGTGTTGACGCTCACTAATGCTCATAATTAACCATCAACTATTGCATGAAATGACACCAAATGAATCACAAAGCATAGTTGTAGGGTTTGGAACTAACAAGTTCCACGAGTTTTGGTGCTCTCACTTGTTTTGCAGGATTATCAATATTTCACCATATAAAAGTATCTCAAGTGATGAAACAGAGCACACCATTGCGAAGAGCTCGTCGAGACGATCGAAACGGACATATGATTTGCTATATTTGGAGTCCCGGAGCGAGAGTCCTCGATGCATACGACTTGGAAGATTCTAGAACATTCCGAAACATTCCAGAAGACAAGAGAAGGCGACCCACGGAAGGCGGGGCCCACCTGTCATAGGGGCAGACCGACCGGTCTCCTCTATGGACCAACCGGTCGGGTATTGGGCCCAATTTCGTCACCCTTCGCGTGACGCACTCCAACCGACTTCTCCAACACGTTTTGGCCCATTTAGGCCCAAGTGCATATGACGAAGGATTTAGTCTCACATCGCTTGCCCAAGGTGGAGGGGAGGCCAGGAGCCCCTATATAATAAACCCAGGACCCCCCTGAGGCAATACACCATCATCATCTGGGAGTCTTTGTAGAGGCGTCCCTCGAAGGACAACCTCTCCTCCCTAGAGAATTAGGTTTAGATTTTCCAATGTAATAGCTTAGCTTTAGTCGGGAGTTAGGGAGAGCGGAGCTGCGCTCCGGTTCCGGAGGAGTCTTCAGAGTTTTGGTATGTCTTGTATCTTTTCTTTGTAAGACTTATGCTTTAATATATTTATCTTCTCTATTACTTTATGCTTTATTATATGATTAGTATAGTTGTTATATCTTGGCATGGGATCTCGCTCGTATTGAGTGCTCTAGTTATTCATGGTAATTAGAGTAGTAATCGATAGATTAGACATGGTGTTTAGTCTATAGGTTACCTGAGGTTGCGCCCAATCCCACGGAATAGTTGTGGTAGCCCCAGGGGTGACACCTCTGTTAGGCCTTCGTAGTCCACCACGTTCGGATTGATGTTTCGTAGAGCTTTTGGCAGCCTTCTCCCAACTACGTTTTTCCCAGTCTTCATCGAGATTTGGAAAGGACCTGCTACTTCAAAGTGCCAATGTTTATGACTGCTATATCTTTTCATCTTTGTTGCTTTAGAACACAAGTAATAGAGAAGTACGTAGGAACCTCGATCTCTTCTGTTGTCCTCCCGCTATAGTTGTCTATACATTTATCATTGAATTCTCTTTGATGTACTTTCATATTCATATCATATATCATTTACCCCTGCTTTAGTCTATTTAGTACTCTGAGTTAGTAGATGTGTGATAGTGAGTTATCAGATTCTTGACCCTAGCTTCCCTGTGGTAAAATATAAATAACGATCCTACAATACTCCCGGTAAAATGCTACAATGATGTTCTGTGCGCTTGCGGAAACTTTCATATTCTTATTTGCGTTAATAAACGTCAACAAGCATTTTTGGCGCCGTTGCCGGGGAAGCAATTGGTGTAAAGATTTTGATAATGATCTTGATATCTGCTAATTTAGTGTACCAGTAGCTTTAGTAGGATTACCCCTTGTTCTGTTGAGTGTGGAATAGATAGGACATCAGATGCCGTTTTGACCTTATGGCAAGCTTCCACAAGAATGAAGAACCCAGGGTGCCTGAACATTCAAGATCCATCATTATTCTGGAGCCCTGCCATCTCACAGGTTTGTGTATACATATATATCATTCTAACCATATGTAGATTGGAGAAAAGGTCGTCGTCACAAGAATTCAACTCCCATCCCATGTGATGGATAGTTACGCTGCGCCACTCACAAGTCCCAGTTGTGAGTCATGGTAAGTATGATCAAGGTGAGACAGTCTTGCTCATGGACTTTAAACTTTATGAGTAGTTATCTTTTTAATTTCTTGCATACCACTGCATGTTTACTTTTAATCATTCATCCACTTCATTTAGTTTAAGTTTTCTTTTATCAAAACCACATCCTGTTTAGTTCCTTTGTCTGCATTCATGTCATCTGCATCTAAAAAAAGAAATAATAAAAAAAAATGTTTCTCACAGTAATCATACTTTTTCTTCTCTATCTGAATAAATCTCTTTTATGCCTTCATGCTACCTTTGTCGATGCTAGTAAGTTTTGGTTTGGAAGTATTGATCATACTTCCATAGGCTTTTAAATTAAGCATGGTGCTTAGGTTAAATAGTCTACCTTAATCAAATTAGACATGGAGTCTTGTTTGAGTATTGAACTAAAAAGTGCTAGAATAGATACTGGTTATTTTGTTGGACTAACCCCTGTAGAAAACTCTCAAATATAATTTGGGAAAGTCCTGAGATGAATTCACATCAGAGATGAAGCAAGGCATACGATGAACTGCAAAAAGAATACTCAGCTCATTCATCATGGATGAAAGAACTATGAGTATTAAAGTTTATTTAAATTCATCTTCTACTGCAAGTTATCTTTTGCCTTGAACCATGTTAAAATGCAACCAACACATAAAATACTAATCTATGCTAAAGTAATCCTAAAATCATATTTTCATTAGCATGGATAAAAAAAGAAAAAAAAGTTGTGGACAACATCCCATGTTTCAAATTTTGTGCAATCCTTCGGGTATGCGTCCACTAACATTTTGTAGGAGATGAGGTTTGCTTGTTCATGGTGTGAACTTAAAGATCCAAAACCCAACCCGTGGATAGACAAAACTCATCATCACACAAGTCACTAGTGATGTCGAAGGCAGCCAAGCTTTGAGCCATCCCAAGGCCTAAGCCAGGACACTGATGACGAGCAGGATGCAACTCACCCCGTATTGGTCAATCTATGCCTACGCTCATCATTGTCGAAGACATCAACACCGACACCAACAACAAATATCAGGGTGACGATATGCCACTACATTATAACATGCATCTGTGTGTCATCCAAAGGAAGTCTGTTGGTGGTTCACTATGAAGACAAGCAGTGGAAGTTCTCCTCACTACTAATCAATGCAACACAAGAGCTAGTTTGGGGGACGAGGTGGTACGTCTTCAACAACAACAAGGTCTATAAATTCAACACATGAACATGTTGTTGAACAAATTTGGGCATCCACCTACTTCACAAGCTAGCTTGGGGGAGACACAATTCTGTTGTCTAGATTTGTTTCATGATCAAGGGTAGGAAGGAGAAATCCAGCTTCAAGACACTTTGACCTCCTTCTCACCACTTTGATCAGTACAAGACAATAGACGCTGCCCTAGCCAAGAAGAAGAATATGATCCATCACTCATTCTTGGAAGATCGTTCTTGAACACCACCAATGTTGTCATCTATGTCGGACCTGGAGACGTCCACTTTTGGATCTTCGATCAAAAGAATTGACTACACCACTTATGAGCAGCCGAAGAAAACCAAGAGAAGACGTTGACTCAACCGATGAAGGAAGAACCAACTACCAGGAATTGAGGAAGACATCATAAAGGATGAAGCCACTGCACCACAAGAATTAGAAGATGGAGAGATAGTACCCGAGCATACAAATCAAGAGAATAATTGACAAAGTCTCCATCGTCTGGACCTGTTGAGAAGAAGACTCAGCTAGCCCACTGTGAGATAAGCAAGAGAAGACAAGCCATTTATGAACAATAACCAGATAAACAAGATAAGCTTCCACAAGGTGGTTCGACACAATCACTCTTCAATGATAAGGTAACATTTCAAGGTAAGTGTCTATCACTTTAAAAGCTTCTCTTTAATTCTGGTATGCGCATCAATAAAGAACCAAACATGTTTAAGTTGCACCTCGCATGATCCAACCTAATCAACTCAACATGTTCAGTTCTTTAATTTTTGTTCTTAGCTTTACTCTCTTGAATCTCACTATCTTAACCAAATGAGCTAAAATGTTATGCATCTAACCTTTGGAAGATGATATATCACAATAATGAAAAGATCGACACATTGTGCATAGATTATCCTTCCTTGGGTTAAGTAATATGATCTGTTAAATATTTTTAAGATGGTACTTTTATGCTCATCTTTTTTGATCCTATCACTCATGTTAAGATTGAATAACAACAAGTTCATCTTGTTCAATGTGCCTAAGGTTAGAGAGGAATGAACAAAACTTTTGGTTATGTTGGTGTTTTTCCACCAACAAAGCCTATGCACTTGAACTCTACCTTGTCTTTATGAGCAGGACACACTCTTGAGCAAAATATGGAGGGGTTTGTCAACTCCCAAATTCTATAGAGTGAAGGTCCTAGATCTACAAGAACATGCACACTGAGCAAGATGCCACCAGCTTTCACAATTAATATTTCACTTGAAATTGATGGGCGAACGAAGAACATGAGTGACACCATATCAAGAGGTGTAGTTATCAAGGTCTATATATCGGAATCAAATGATGCACCTCAGGAATGAACATGGTGAGAAGTCCTGTTCAGAGGACTTAAAACATTGAACCCTCGCCGAAAGGTAAATCGATAGTTATCCATATTTATCTTTTCTGCATTAGTTTCCATTTTGCATATTTACTTTCCATCATCATCTCTCCATAGCATATTTACTTTTCTGCATTAGCATTGCATAAAAAAAGAGAGAGAAAATATTTTACTTTTTGCACTGCATCATAAAACCTAAAGCCCCATGTGAAAAATTCTATGGTGTGTAAAAACCCACATGAAATATTCACCATGGTGGCATAAAAACAAAAATAAATATGCATACATTCATCCTGTTGCATTTTCTCTTGCATCATAAAAAAATATTAAAATACAAAAATATTGAGAAAGAGATCTTACTGAAACTCTGACAACTAAGGCTTGAGTGACCAACCACTAATGCTTAATCTATTCCACAAGTTTTGTTGTCTATTTGAGTTTCATAGGATTGAAAGACCAAGAAAAGCTGACGAGCAAGTGGATGTTCCATCCACTGTTGGAGCACTGTTTCAACAACCATCAACATCAATTAATGCTCTGATAGAGGAAGAACATTTTCACTGCGAGTTTGCTACATTGCAAGATCAAACGGCTACGTCAATATTCAGCTTGGGGGAAAGCACCCCCATGTATCCAGGTAAGTATTTTTTATCTTCTTAAGTTTTCTTTCTATAAACAAATTCAAAATAAAAAAAATGTGAGCACATGAAGGTTCACCCTTAAAAAGAAAAAGAACAAAAATATTCGGGCACATGAAGGCTCGATGCCATCGAAAGGATTAGCTTGGGGGAGACGCACCCCCGTTATATTCGTGATTTAGGTATGTCTTACTACTATCTTAATATTTTAAATAATAAGTTATAGTGTGTGTTAGATTAAATAAATAGTGTGTTAAGTTTGTTTTAAGAAGTTAATAATAAAAGAAGAACTCTCTCTGATCTTTTACATGGAAATGATGAATAGTTGCTCTATCTAATTTCTTTCTAGTACCTAGCCTTTAAGCATGAGTTCTCTTAAGTTTAAAAATTAATGATGCCTTAAAATGAAATTAAATATATGGGTAGCAAATGCTTGATCCAGAGTCTAGGTAATTGACAGATATGATATGTGATGATCTGAGCTACTGTTATCTTGTTCTAAAACAACACTAGAGTTCCGGAGAGTTTCCAATATTAATATGACCAATAATTACATTGAGTTAAATTAAGCTTTGTTGACCCTATGAGAAGTTATCATGCTATTGAATTGAGATCACTTACACATTTTATCCATCTTTCGCACAAATGCTCATGATTATCTGTTGCTATCCTCTCAAAAGTTTGTTGGAAGCATGTGGCTATTGAAAAAAAAAGAAGAGAAAAAAAACCGAGGAAATAAAAAGGGACAAGTGTCCGAAACCTCAAAAAGATAGATCTCGAGGAAATAAAAACAGATAAGTGTCCGGAACCTCGAAGAAAAAAAGAAAAAAATGATGAATATCAGAAAAAATGGGCACGTGCCCGACAGTAGAATTAGCCTGATAGCCATGTGTTTCTAATAGACAAAAGAGAGTGATATATTCAAAAGAGCATCCGCCTCCATTCTCCATACACATGCACTTCTCGATTCAATAGTATGGTTGACTTTGTCTTTGGATCCATTGTTTAATTTGACAACATATGTTTTTAAGCTTTTTGAAAATTCATAAAAACTCCGAGATAATGGTGAAGTGAAGGAACTAGAGACATGGTGCTTGATTTGATCGTTCTATCTTTCAATTATCAAGATTCAAGGTAAAGTACTAAGCCCCGTGATAAATAATATGATATCTTTTTCTAATCCAAATGAGAACTTTTGTTTGAATGCATATGTACTTGTTAGAAGTGCAGATATTGCAGCAACTCATGATCCATTGTTGAGTTTGACTTTGCTAAGGGACTAGCAAAGGTTAAGCTTGGGGGAACTTGTTGACGCTCACTAATGCTCATAATTAACCATCAACTATTGCATGAAATGACACTAAATGAATCACAAAGCATAGTTGTAGGGTTTGGAACTAACAAGTTCCACGAGTTTTGGTGCTCTCACTTGTTTTGCAGGATTATCAATATTTCACCATATAAAAGTATCTCAAGTGATGAAATAGAGCACACCATTGCGAAGAGCTCGTCGAGACGATCGAAACGGACATATGATTTGCTATATTTGGAGTCCCGAAGCGAGAGTCCTCGATGGATACGA
The DNA here is from genome assembly GCA_009763385.1 of Coix lacryma-jobi var. lacryma-jobi. NCBI lineage: Eukaryota > Viridiplantae > Streptophyta > Magnoliopsida > Poales > Poaceae > Coix > Coix lacryma-jobi. Next base: position 153,684,116 of record CM019827.1, on the reverse strand, counting down.
CTTGGAAGATTCTAGAACATTCCGGAACATTCCAGAAGACAAGAGAAGGCGACCCACGGAAGGCGGGGCCCACCTGTCATAGGGGCAGACCGACCGGTCTCCTCTATGGACCGACCGGTCGGGTATTGGGCCCAATTTCGTCCCCCTTCGCGTGACGCAATCCAACCGACTTCTCGAACACGTTTTGGCCCATTTAGGCCCAAGTGCATATGACGAAGGATTTAGTCCCACATCGCTTGCCCAAGGTGGAGGGGAGGCCAGGAGCCCCTATATAATAAACCCAGGACCCCCCCTGAGGCAATACACCATCATCATCTGGGAGTCTTTGTAGAGGCGTCCCTCGAAGGACAACCTCTCCTCCCTAGAGAATTAGGTTTAGATTTTCCAATGTAATAGCTTAGCTTTAGTCGGGAGTTAGGGAGAGCGGAGCTGCGCTCTGGTTCCGGAGGAGTCTTCAGAGTTTTGGTATGTCTTGTATCTTTTCTTTGAAAAACTTATGCTTTAATATATTTATCTTCTCTATTACTTTATGCTTTATTATATGATTAGTATAGTTGTTATATCTTGGCATGGGATCTCGCTCGTATTGAGTGCTCTAGTTATTCATGGTAATTAGAGTAGTAATCGATAGATTAGACATGGTGTTTAGTCTATAGGTTACCTGAGGTTGCGCCCAATCCCACTGAATAGTTGTGGTAGCCCCAGGGGTGACAGCTCTGTTAGGCCTTCGTAGTCCACCACGTTCGGATTGATGTTTCGTAGAGCTTTTGGCAGCCTTCTCCCAACTACCTTTTTCCCAGTCTTCTTCGAGAGTTGGAAAGGACCTGCTGCTTCAAAGTGCCAATGTTTATGACTGCTATATCTTTTCATCTTTGTTGCTTTAGAACACAAGTAATAGAGAAGTATGTAGGAACCTTGATCTCTTCTGTTGTCCTCCCGCTATAGTTGTCTATACATTTATCATTGAATTCTCTTTGATGTACTTTCATATTCATATCATATATCATTTACCCCTGCTTTAGTCTATTTAGTACTCTGAGTTAGTAGATGCGTGATAGTGAGTTATCAGATTCTTGACCCTAGCTTCCCTGTGGTAAAATATAAATAACGATCCTGGAATACTCCCGGTAAAATGCTACAATGATATTCTGTGCGCTTGCGGAAACTTTCATATTCTTATTTGCGTTAACAAACGTCAACAGCGGGTACGGTCCCGGACTGTCCGGCCCTACTGCGGACTGTCCACGAGGGGATGGCGGACTGTCCACCAGCAAAAACCCTGAAACAGCACTGCTGCTGAACATCCCTGGTCGACTCGCGGACTGTCCGCGATCGACTACGGCGGACTGTCCGCCGTTCAACCAAAGGCAAAGTGGCCGAGCCACGCAGCCACTGGACTGGCCCAACCCGACGCTCAGACTGTCCACGGGGTGAGTGGCGGACTGTCCGCGACAACCCAGTGAGGGTGATTTCGGTCGCCCTTCACCCAAATCTTCCCAAATCCGAACCAAATCAAAATCCCTTGTTCCCAAACTTGGAGAAGATGATCACGAGGTAGTTGGAAGACTATCCCCAAGAAATCATCCGCTCAAATCAACTCAATCAACGGGAAATGAAGGGGAAGATGTATGAACCGAAAAAGCGCCAAGAAACTTGAATCGACTCGATCTACTTGTTCGTGAGGAGTTAGATGAATTCCTTCGGTGGAAATGATCTCCTCACATCAAAGAACAAGTTGGTTCAAGTGGATTCAAAAAAGACGCAGCATAGAGGGAGATCGAGTGATGGGAAAATCATGGAGAAATGAAGAACGCGAAGAACAAGTTCAAAACGCGAATCAAAACCATGAATTGCAGCCGTGTGGCTACCACATGAGACAATAGTGAGATTACGGTCTCACTTCCTCAAAATCTCACGAACACAGAGGTATGATTGTCTTCTCTGTGGATCTCAGTTAGCTACAGTAAGGAATGGGAGAGAGGAAACCCTAGAATGAAAATAGCAAATGACTGAGATAATTTGGGAGGTGGGTGTCTCCCTGTACTTATCCTAATTCTAGTTCCCACTCTACCCCTACTAATTACAGAGCGAACCAGCTAAACCCTAAGGTTATTCTGGACCAACTCGAAGTAGATGGTGATCTGACGGCCACGCCCGCACAATAGGTAGCTTTGCCTCGACGCAACCTCACCGATTGCCACCACGTGCCACCACCGCTCTGCTCGTCCTTTTCACGGACCTCGCCCCCGGTTTTGAAGCCGAAACCGGGAAACCTGTCTTCACGACCAACCCCCGGTTTTGAGGCCGAAACCGGGAAACCTGTCGTCCATCGCCTGAGTTTTGTGGCCCAAACTCAGAAACCCGCCAGCGTCCAGGTTTTGAGGGCCAAACCTGGAAACCGTCCTCAGCCCGAGTTTTGTGGCCCAAACTCGGAAGCCGGCCGCACCAGGTTTTGTGTCCCAAACCTGGAAACCGTCCACCGGTGGTTTTTCTGTGGCTCAACCACCAAACCGACGTCGTAGAGGGGATGCACCGCCCGTGCACCCCGTCCACCGACACGTGTCCCCAGGTCCTCGACTCGAGCAACACCGTGCCTCGCAAGTCTCCGCTCATCGCTGTCCCAGGCTGTCAGCCACCACAGCTGATCCTCAGGCCACCGGTCCGTCAGTCCAAGCCTCACGTCCGCCCTTCACCGCTCTGGGTTCATCGGCATGGCATGTTCGCCGCACAGCACGCCCATCCTTCACCGCTCTCGGTCCATCGGCACGACACGTCTCTACTTGACCTTCACCTTGCCTTCGATCACTGTATCCGTGCTCGACACCTGCAGAACACAAGCCAAAGAACATGCGCATCAAACCATTTGACAATCACTCATCACTCAAGATCCGGCATACACCCATGTATCCGCAATCTCCCCCTTGATGAGTGTATTGTCAACTACCAACACAAATCATAATGAAGGAAGAAGAAGGAAGAAGAAGGAGAAGTAGAGAACTCGTCCAAATGAACCAAAAGAACAACAAAGCCAAAAGAAGGTCAAGTGGAGGAGCAAAACAACTTGGTCCCCAAAGACATGGGCAACGGCTCGACGCAACCAAGCAAAGCAAAGCTAGCCCTCAAGAAGAGGTAGAACAGGCTCAACACCGCTAGCGAGAAATCTCGATACCAACTGAAACTCTGAGAAAGCTCAATCATCAATCGAAAAGCTAGCCCTCAAGAAGAGGCAGAACGGGCTCAACACCGCTAGCGAGAAAGCTCGAAACCAATTGAACTTTACCAATTAAATCAAAATAAACTGAAAAGCACATCAGAACACAACACTGCTAGTCCCTCAAGATAGAGGCACAGAGGCTCAACACAACTAGCAAAAAAGCTCCGAACCAATTGAAAAATCCGAGCCAATTGAACATTCATCAACTGAGCAAACTCCCCCTGGACGTAAACTCCCCCTTCAATAATGCACACAACTAGAACATGATTTGTCGAATTTCTCCCCTTAGTTGATAATGCACTATCAAGCATGTTTCTTCCCTCCCAATGCATATGAGTCAAAAATGCAAGTTAGCAGCTTCAGGAATATAGTCAATAGAATGAAAAGATGCTCTAAAAAGTGCTGATCTGATGACTCAACATCATACACAAAATGCTAGCCAAGACTCAAACTGATCGCTAAATACGAAATATGAACATATGAGCAAAGTGAGCAGTTTTAGCCAAAAAGGTATTCACCATCAAAATAGCACTGAACATGTATAAATAGGAAGTCAAACAAGTGCTAAACATGTATACAAGGTGAACTACCCCTAGCAAAGTTCAATCATCATGCTATAAAATGATACATAGACTTGTGTTTTCTAAATTTTATCGGAGTTGCAGTGGTGAAATTACACAAGTTCAAATTTCAGCATGTGATTGCGAGAGGTTGAAAACTTGTCATTGCCTAACTTTTCAACCGTGCTAAGCCTATGCAGAGGCAATCAGAAGCTTAAAGCAACGGTTTCGGTCTTACACTACACGGCTCAAGTTTAGCTCAATGTACAATGAGAAACAGTCTCGATACCGTGATGTGCTGACAAGCAATCCCATCTCGATCTTTTCAATTCACTTAAACTTGATTCAATTTTAAGACAGGATAGAACATACCAAGCAAGTGAATGACTCAGAACTAGAGACATAGCAACCTAGCATATATGAAAAGCACAAGTGATTTCAACACATCTTACACATGCTAGTTGCCAATCTCAATGGTGAACAGTTTCAAATTTCATATTCATTAAGCATATTCACCATTTATAAAATAGCTCAGCTCACAACATGTATTAGTGATCAAAAAGAGCATAAACTACAAGCATCATCATATAGCATCGGAGCATACACTAAATAAAGCATAGTCACATTCTAAAGATTATATACATGAAGCTCGAAAATGCAAAGATGCATGATGAAATGCAAAGACTAACCTACCAAAAACAAGAACAAAGCAAAGCAAAAGAAGTCAGTCTATGATACAATAGACAAAATGTTTCCCTCATCTAAAAGGGGAAACACACACCAAGCTCACATCTCAACCTATTAAAGGTTGATTGGTCCAAAGGCTTGGTAAAAATATCTGCCAACTGATGATGAGTATCGACATGACGAAGGTCGATATCACCCTTCTCAAAATGGTCTCGCAGAAAATGAAAGGGCACATCAATGTGTTTGGTCTTAGAATGCAGCACGGGGTTCTTAGCAACGCTAATAGCACTCATGCTGTCACAAAGCAAAGGAACGCAAGAAAAGCTCAGACCAAAATCACACAAAGTGGCCATCATCCAAAGCAACTGGGAACAGCAGCTAGCCGCAGCAACATACTCAGCCTCTATGGTAGACTGGGCGACACTAGACTGCTTGCGAGAAGACCAAGATACAATAGAAGAGCCCAAAAACTGACGAGTCCCAGAAGTGGACTTGCGCTCAAGTCGGCAACCAGCAAAATCGGCATCAGAATAATCGCAAAGGGAGAGGGTGGAGGAAGCAGAGTACCAAATCCCAAACTCAGGTGTGAAACGAAGGTACCTCATAATGTGCTTGACCGCCTGACGGTGACAGGTGCGCGGAGACGCCTGAAAGCGCGTGCAAAGACACACCGCGAACTGGATGTCTAGGCGTGTCGCCGTCAGGTACAGCAGCGACCCGATCATACTCCGGTACTCCTTCTGGTCTACTACTTCTGCATCCTTGTCCGCATCCAGGGCCATCGTGGTCGACATGGGTGTTGGAAGAGGCTTGGCCTCACCCATATCGAACTTCTTCAGGATATCCTTGGTGTACTTGCCCTGGTGCATAAACGTCCCTTCTCGAGATTGCTTAATTTGCAACCCGAGAAAGAATGTCAACTCGCCCATCATGCTCATCTCAAATTCCCTGCTCATAAGATCTGCAAACTTGGCAACCAAAGCGTGAGAAGAACCACCAAAAATGATATCATCCACGTAAATCTGGACCAAGAGAGTGTCATTGCCTTGCTTGAGGAGAAAGAGCGTTTTATCCACAGTACACATCCCATTTTAAAACCCTTAGCAAGCAAAAAGGTTTTCAACCTATCATACCAGGCTCTAGGGGCTTGTTTCAAACCATATAAAGCTTTGTGAAGTTTAAAAACATGGTTTGGAAACTTGGGATTTTCAAAACCAGGGGGTTGTTTCACATACACATATTCTTCTATGTAGTCATTTAGGAAGGCACTCTTGACATCCATTTGAAAAAGTTTGAAACCTTTGGATGCAGCAAAAGCCAAGAGTATCGTAATTGTCTCCAAACAAGCTACAGGAGCAAAAGTCTTCTCATAGTCTATCCCCTCCTTCTGACTATACCCCTGGGCTACAAGGCTGGCGTTGTTTCTCACAATGTGGCCATCCTCTCCTTGTTTGTTTTTGAAAACCCACTTTGTCCTAATAGGATTACAGTCTGGAGGAGGTTGAACCAAAACCCAAACCTGATTTCTCTCAAAATTTTCTAACTCCTCATGCATGGCATTAACCCAATCAGGATCAGATAAAGCATGTCCAACATCTCGGGGTTCAAAATTAGCAACAAATGCAGAATGAGCAAAGTGAGAGATTTGTTGTGACCTTTAACGAGTGACACGTTCGTCGATGTTGCCGATCATCTGTTGAGGCGGGTGTTGGCGCTGAATGTGTCATGGCGCCTCCTGAGCTGAAGAAAACTCCCCCTCAACAGCAGCTGGTGCCGCCTCGGGTACAAGTGGTACAGCCCGAGGTGACGGATCCCACGGCCCCCAAGTGGTCGACGAAGAGGGGTTGGGGCCGTGAGTCATCGTCGTAGAAGCCGATCCTAGCGGCATAGCAGGTGGAGGTCGTGCTAGATCATCCATCCCTTCAGCACCTTCTTCCTCATCATCAAAAAGAGGTTCTCCAACCTCATGATCACCTGCACGCTCAAATCTAGTAGAAGGACAAACCATGGTCTCGTCGAAGGTGACATCAGATGTCTCCATGACTCGGTTAGTATCAAGGTTAAGTACACGATATGCACGAGTATGAGTGCCATAACCCAAAAATACACCGTCAGAAGAGCAAGACTCAAATTTGTCCAGGTTGCCTTTCTTGAGTATAAAACAATGGCAACCGAAAACTCTAAAATAACTCACTTTGGGTTGTTTTCCAAAACGCAACTCATAAGAAGTCTTTTTCAAGAAAGCTCAGAGGAAAATGCGATTGGAAATATAGCATGCAGTGTTCATAGCTTCGACCCAATAATGCCTAGGAGTCCTATGCTCATTGAGCATCGTCCTGGCCATCTCAACAAGGGTCCGATTCTTCCTTTCTACAACACCATTTTGTGGCGGTGTGTAGGGGGAACAAAACTGATGCTCCAAACCCAAAGAGTCACAAAACTTTTCAAAATCCGAATTCTTAAACTCGGAACCATTATGACTACGAATAGCTCGCATCGAGTTCTTAGGGAACTCGTTCTGAAGATGCAAAATCAGATTGCGAGCAAAAGAGAAAGTCTCAGTTTTCTCAGCTAAAAAGAAAACCCACGAATATCTCAAAAAGTCATCAACAACAACAAGCACATACCACTTCCCACCAACCGAGCTCACCCGAGCCAGACCAACAAGGTCCATATGCAAAAGCTCTCTAGGGCGCTTGGTCATAACTTGATTCACAGGATGGTGAGGAGCGGCAACCATTTTCCCATGTCTACAAGAATGGCAAACAAGATCCTTCTCCATTTGCAACTTGGATAATCCTCGGATTAGGCCAAGTGAACAAAGTCTTGCAAGCAATTCAAAGCTCAAATGTCCAAGCCTCCTATGCCACTTCCAAAGATCAGAGGAAGAAGGTCCAGCCACAAGACAACGAGAAATGCCAAAAGACTCCAAGAAATTCGCACGAAAGACTTTCCCAAAGGGCAAAATCAAACATAAAAGATTGCCCTGAGGGCCCAAAATACGACTGAGATTCGGCTTAAAACGAATCTCATAGTCATCATCAAAAAGTTGCGAAACAGAGAGAAGGTTAAAATGCAAGTTAGAAACAAGAGAAATATCACGCAACACAAAGTGCTCATTAACTCGCACAGACCCACGAGACAACACTTTACCTTTGCTATTGTCGCCGAAGGTGATAAACTCCTTTCCGGCAACAGGACTAAGACTGGAGAACCACGTGAGCATACGGTCCAACACTGGGTGAGTGAAATAGGAAGAATACCAGTGTTGGGTCGGCTGCTCAAAAGAACAGTTAGTAGAAAAACCATTCCTAGCATGCCAACGGGGAAAGCGATCACCACGCACAGGAAACCGTGTTCCGCTAAGGGAAGAGCGTCCATCGCGATACTCAAAACGTGGTGGAGGGTAACGCTCAACAAAGCCACCGCCACGGGGTCCATATCCTGCAAAGCCAGGATCCCGTCGGAAAACACCTCCTTGAGGCCCAGGTCTAGGACCTTGAGGCATTGGACCTCTAGGCCTAGCAGCTCTCCTCTGAACATTCGACACATGTACATCATGGAAAGGATGGTACATGTCCGCATTGTTCATCTCCCTTGCACGGCGCTCCTCTCTCTTGCGCCAAGAGCAAAACTCCCTCAAGTGTCCATCTCTCCCACAGTGCTCACAATGGAACCTCACCGCTCTCATAGGGGGTTGTTGGTACTCACGGTAATGGGTATGGATCACTTGGTTCTTTTGTGGCATGAGCTCCTCCTAGATAGGTGGCATGATGTCTAGCTTGTTTTTCAGGTGGTTGGGCTTAGGAGACCACACTTGTTTCTTTGGTGGAGCTCTCGGAGGTTCCTCATACACTCCATCTTTGGTGTTAGGCTTGAGAGGCTCTTTGGGGGGAATTTTGGTTAGTTTGGGAGTAGTGGTGGAGTTGGGCTTCTCACTCGGGTTAAGACTACTAAACTCACCAACCTTGCCAAAAGAAGTAGCACTCTCCATCCCCTGAGCAAAGCCTACACCTGGACCTCCAGCAGCACGTTTAAACTGGGCTATCATCATCCCAAGCTGTGGCTCACCACAAGACACCCATGACAAAATGGTCCTAAGGTATGTGTTTTCTTCCTCGGTTTGCATCTTGTCATGCTTCACATTGGCTATCTCCATCTCCAAGCCCTCACACAAAACGCACCTAGACACACAAATGCTACCCGAGCTGGCCTTCTCAAGAGACACAATCTTGGCATTCTTCTCTGCCAACTCGGACTGCAAGCCTGCACAAGACTTGCACGCACCAAGCAACGCGGGTCTAGCCCGAAGCTCATCCACCTCTCCAACCAAAGCAGCATACTTACCTCTCAAAGTGAGAAGGTCAGTCATGTGCTTGGTGCACATCTCACACTCACCCTCCTCAGAAACAACAACGGTGGACTTGGCAAACTCAAGTTCCTTCACCGTATCCTCCCACTTGCCTAAACTCCTTCCTCTCTCTAGCTGCACGCCTAAGCAGCTTGTCTTGACTAAGGAGAGCGGCAGTAAGCTTATCGACCTCAGCAGCAAGTTCATCAGGGGTCTGAGATACCTGGGAGGTGTCGTCATCGTCGTCGTCCCGAGGGATCTCCTCCTGCTGGCTGTTGACCTCCTTGCCGAGGGCCATGGTGCAAAATCCCTCATTGTCGGCGAAGAAGCAGAGGCCGTTCAGCTTGTCCTCGATCTTCTTCTTCTTCTCGGACTCATCGTCGCTTGAGGCAGCGGAGTCGTCATCCGAGTCGTCGACGTCGCTAAGCATGGTGAAGAAATCACGCTGCTCGGCCTAGGCTTTCTTCAAGTACTTCTTTTTGATGTACTCCTTGTTGAAGCCACCCTTCCGCTTGTGCTTGGGAGGGATGTGCTTCTCCTTGTGCCAGCCGGAGTCGTACTTGTGGCCACGAACGCCCTTGCCCGCCGCTTGCTTGTTCTTCTTCAGGCAGTTGGCGATGAAGTGGTCCGGATCGCCACACTCGTAGCACCCAACGTGTCCTCCTCCATGATGACGGTTCATATGGTTGTTGTGAAACCGTGAGAACCGGTTGGCAAGCAAAGCCAACTCATCATCTCCCATGAACTCCAGCTGCTCCTCGATGATAGAAAGAAGAGAAGACATCCAGAGGGGTTAGCAGAAGAGCCAGAAAGCAAAGCCATCGACAGGCCAGAAGGATTTTCATAAGAAGCCCTCATCATGGCATCAATCTCACTAGACTTGAGCTTACTAAAGAGCTCGTCACACGTGAGAGTTTCATAATTATGTGATTCGATGATCGCCTGAACCTTAGAGTCCCACACCGACCGATCGAGAGTATGCAAAAGCTTGGTGCCCTCATGATCGTCGAAAGGCAACAACTCCTTGTTCGCCCTCATCTTTGCGGATACATGGGTGTATGCCGAGTCTCTGAGTGATGAGTGATTGTCAACTGGGATAATGCGCATGTTCTTTGGCTTGTGTTGTGCAGGTGTCGAGCACGGATACAGTGATCAGAGGCAAGGTGAAGGTCAAGTAGAGATGTGCCGTGCCGATAGACCGGGAGCGGTGAAGGGCGGACGTGAGGCTTGGACTGAGGGACCGGTGGCCCGAGGATCAGCTGTGGTGGCTGGCAGCCTGGGACAGTGACGAGCGGAGACTTGCGGGCACGGTGTTGCTTGGGTCGAGGACCTGGGGACACGTGTCGGTGGACGGGGTGTGCACGGGCCACTCTAAGCTTCGGTTTGGTGGTAGAGCCAGAGAAAAAACCATCGGGTGGACGGTTTCCAGGTTTGGGCCTCAAAACCTGGGCGCGGATGGTTTCCGAGTTTGGCCACAAAACTCGGGCTGAGGATGGTTTCCAGCTTTGGGCCTCAAAACCTGGGTGCTGCGGGGTTTGCTGAGTTTGGGCCACAAAACTCAGGCTTGGTGGGCTGGTTTCCCGGTTTGGGCCTCAAAACCGGGGGTGCGACGTCCAGGAAAAGGACGCAGAGCGGTGGCGGCACGTGGCGGCAATCGGGAGGTTGCGTCGAGGCAACGCTACGAGTTGTGCGGGCGTGGCCGTCGGATCCACCTACCACCGAGTTGGTCCAGAATAACCTTAGGGTTTAGCTGGTTCGCTCTGTAAGTAGTTAGGGGTTAGAGTGGGAATTAGGAATAGTTAGAATTAGGATAAGTAGGGGGAGACACCCACCTCCCCATCCATCTCAGTCATTTGCTCTTTGCTTCTAGGGTTTCCTGCTCTCCCCAATCCCCTGCTGTAGCTAGCTGAGATCCGCAGAGAACCATACCTCTGTGTACTAGAGATTTTGAGGAAGTGAGGCCGTAACCTCACTGTTGTAGCGTGTGGTAGCCACACGGTTGCAGATCGATGTGTTGATTCGCGTTTTGTTCGTGTTCTTCGCGTTCTTCGTTTCTCCGTGATTTTCCTGTCACACGATCTCTCTCCCTACTGCGTCTTTGCGAAATCCGTTTGAATCAACTTGTTCATTTTTGAAAGGAGATCATTAAAACCGAAGGAATTCATCTAACTCCTTACAAACAAGTAGATCGAGTTGATTTCATTTTCGTGGCGCTTTTTCGTTCATGCTCCTCCCCTTTCGATTTCCCGGTGATTGAATCGATTTGAGCGGATGATTTCTTGGGGATAGTCTCCTAACTACTCCGTGATCATCCTCTCCAAGTTTGGAAACGTGGGATTGTGAGTTGATTCGATTTGGAGGAGATTTAAGTTTCGGGCGACCAAAATCGCCCTTTCTGGACACTCGCGGACAGTCCGCCGAAGTGACCGTGGACAGTCCGCGCATCGGGGAAACTCTAGATCAGTGGCTGTGTTCTTCGGGTGTTGCACTGTTCATTGACCGGCGGACAGTCCGCCGTTGGTTTTCGCGGACAGTCCGGGAACTGTCCAGGAGACTTCAGCAGCAATGCGGTTTAGCTCTTTTGGCCGGCGGACAGTCCGCGACCTGAGCCCGGACAGTCCGCCACTGGGCAGACAGTCCGCGATCGTACTGGCGGACAGTCCGCGAATCGGCTGAAGCTTCTAGTTTAGTGCGTTTTCTCTCTAGGCTTGTTCGTTTGGTTTTCCGACTTCTCGCTTGGCCTTAGAGTGACAAGGACCTCTCTACATACTCTGTATTTGCTACTTGTTAGCATAGGTATTTAGGAGTTTCTCGACGTAGTCGTCTATCTACGTTCGGGACTTGGTTTTTGAGGGTCGAACTTTGTAACAACCCACAAATTTCTACCTCAAAATCCCAACCACAAAATTTTTCTTTTCTTTTTACCTTGCATGATGAGTGAGACAACTTACTTGTGCATCAATCTCTAGCATATGCATTAACATTCATACTTGACCATTAGGTAAGTGCATAGTGTGTAACTAAATAACCTATTAATAAGCATATGTGATTTGACTCTTCTTGGATTTCTGTGTGAAATGCACCAAAAACATATATATAAATTTACATAACATACTGCTTGACAGCCCTAAAGTTTAAGATTAATATTTGGAATAAGTATCAACATTAGCATTAATCTAATTAGGAAAAGAAAAAGAGAGAGGGGAACACACTGACTGGGCCGAAACCTTCCGCGCAGGAAGCACTCGCGCAGCCATTTCGGCCCGTCACCACGCGTGCACGCACGGCCCAACCGACCAGCTCAACCGCGCGCGGAGCGGCTCTGCCATCACGTGCGCCCGCTCGCCTCCGCGCCGAGACCCGACAACCCGACCCCACGCGCCAGCGAGAACCATCTCTGTTCTTCTTCTTGCGCAAGCCGGAAGGCAGAGCACGGCAACGGCGGCGGCCCCCACCGTGCCACTCGGTCGGCCGACCGCGGCTAACAAACCCCTAACAAACTAGGGAATCTTGCCCCTGCGATTGAATTGGAGGCGTGTGGAATCGGAGTGCTTCGCGACCCTCGGATCGAGCTGCGTGGCCGATCCGCCATCCACCGCGACGGGCACTCGGCGCCCATAAAAGCAGAGCCTCGCCGAAGCGCTTGGACTGGCAGCAAACGTCGCCACGCTGTGGCGCAACTATTTCACCACACCACCAAGAGGGAGAGTTGAGGGCAGAAGAAGGAAGAGAGCCAGAGGCGGAGACGGGTGGAACCGGAGCGCCGCCGCGGAATTCGTCGGCGCCGAGGAAGAGGACCGCAAGCGGAGCACGGGGTGAACCAGGAGCTGCACGGCACTGCAAACCGGAGCTACACGCCTCGAATCGCCCTGCACCGCTATCCTATCTTCACCTCCACCACGGTAAGCCTCATGCCGCCTCCGCATCTTCGTCCTCTGCATCGGCCATGGCGCCCGTACCGGAGCGCGCAGGCCAGAGCCTCTACCGGCTCGGAGCGAACTCACATCACCGCACACACGTTGATGCCTCATGAACCGCACTCCGAACTAGTTAGGGAGACCGAGCTCACGGCGATGAAACGCATGCACATCGCCGCGAACTGACGTGCCGCGGCGAAACGTTGACCCAAACGCTATAGCCCACAAGAGACGCTGCTGGATAGCCGATGGTGAACACCACTCGAAGTAGAATCTCGTGCACACTCTAGTTGAAGCCATAGACCGGGGAGCGTTCTAGCCGAGAGGGCGAGACGCCATGACCATGCGTGACGTCGCGGCTGGGCATGCCGTGGCGAACCTGTGCTCCAGTTGCCACGGGCCTCGAGTTGGGAAACTAACTGGCCGCATAGCATCACCGAGTGAAGGAGAACACCGTGCGCGCCGTAGAATTAACTGGTGACCGATAATGAGCTCGTTCCGATGTCGCATGGTCCGCGCCGCTGTGTGCCGCCGTGCGAGATCATACGCGTGGAGTTGCTGCCGGATTACTGATGCAGCAGCATGATCTAGAGGCAGTAGAGGGATGGGAAGGAGACCGTATGATTGAATTTGGTTGGGGAGGAGCGGAGCTAGCCAAACGGCATTCACCCGCCACGGCTCCGCGCGCAAGTCACCCACGCTGGCCGCTGGGATCACCAGATCACGGAATTGGAGGCTTGGATCGATCCGCCGTAGAAGCACGATCACACTGAAGCACAGAATCGAGTCCGGGAAGGCGAAGCTGAGCACCGGCGCAAGCGCGCCATTGGCGGAGCGCCGCCGTAACAAAACAGAGGAGAAAGGGGAGAAAACACCGAATCGCCCGAGGCTCGAGGCCGAGAGAAGTCTCGGCGCAAAACACCGAATCGCCCGAGGCTCGAGGCCGAGAGAAGTCTCGGTGCAAAATACCGATTCGCCCGAGGCTCGAGGTTGAAGGAGGCCTCGGTGCAAAACACCGATTCGCCCGAGGCTCGAGGATGAAGGGGCCTCGGTGCAAAACACCGATTCGCCCGAGGCTCGAGGTCGAAGAGGCCTCGGTGCAAAACACCGATTCGCCCGAGCTCGAGGCCGAGGGAGGCCTCGACTTACTCGAGGTAGCGACCTCGGCATCACCGACCGAGGGAGGCCTCGGCTCACTCGAGGGACGCGAACAGAAGCGTCCGAGTTGACGTAATGCTGACGTCATGCTGACATCAACACCTGTTGACCAAGTCAACGCTGACCGCGGACCCACCTGTCATTCACTGACACCAAACGGACCAGTCACAGAGCGACACGTGTCGTCACCCTGTTTAACCAGTCGTTTGTTATTTTCAGAAAATAGAATAAACTTCGGAATTCATAACTAATTCATACAGACTCCAAAAATAGTGTTCAAGTTGCTAAATTCATCTAAAATCGAGATCTACCTACTGGTACCAATGTTTTGAGTGCATTTTGGATCTTTTGAAATTTTCATTCGTTCTTTGTGCTATTGTTGGGAACACGCTTGCCAACCTCCGCACTTGTGCAGAGTGAACGGCGAAGGTGGCCAAGCGTCGGGTGCAGTAGCGAAGGTAAACGGAAGTGGAAGGTGCTCGAATTCCCAAAAAAAAGTCGTGTCTTACACTGTTCATCCCCTTGGTATTTATAGGGAATGCCAAGGGGCACGGGCCAAATTACAAAAGGGTACAGCAAAGATTCCTCGCCTCCGCGCAGGGAGGAAGGGCAAAAGCGTAAATACACAGCTGAAGCGGAAACCCTAATCGGTCACACTCCAGCGCGCCGCCACCTGGCCCTTGTTCGCCTTCGGGGAGAGGTGCGGCGTCTTGACCTTCGGCCGCGCTCGCCTTGGGCCCGCGCCCTCCGCCATCTGCCGGCCTCCGGCCTGCTTGCCTCCGGGGAAGAAGAACGGCGGTTTAACCTTCGGCCGTGCTCGCCGGACCTTCGGCTTCGCCTGCCTCTGGGGCGACAACACTTGCCGCTTGCCTGGACCTTCGCTCCAAGCGAAGGTGGCGTCGTGGTTCAGCGAAGGTTTCCTGCAGTGCGACCGTCGCCTTAGACCTGCACGGAAGCACAACAAAGCGACGAGGGTTGACCCCGCATCGGGGGTCAGGGTAACGGTCTCCAATAGGAGAGGGACCTCGCAAGCACACAGGCGTTACGCGAGGGCTAACTTCGAGCACCAGTTCGGGCGGCGCTTCTGCCGAGGGTCCCTTTCCCCAACAGTAGCCCCTCGTTGTCTTGGATCTAAAAGAACGTGTTTAGGCCCAAGCAGCGCCTTTTAATGGGGACAAAAACGGGGCCCTCGGCAGCGACGCCCGCGGCTGCTTTGGGCTGGGCCGTTGTGGTGTTGTTTTATACTATTGAAGCCTGTTTCGTTTTTTGCGCCGCGTTCTTTGGTTGTCGTGCCGACTTCGTCGGGTGAGGGCTTGTCTCCCGGCCTATAAATAGCACGAGTAGGTGGGGAGTTTTGATTGTGCTCTCTGTTGCTATAGCCATCCTGCTGTTGCAATTTGCTTGTAGCGAAGTTTGTTTGAGCTTGTCTGCGAGGGTTGAGACAGGCGTTCGTTGTTCGGTAGTGTTAGCAGTTGAAGAGATGGCTAGGTTGAAGCAAACTGCTCGCTGTTTCTCCCACAGCCGCGGATGAGGGGATTACCTTCGAGTTTGGTTTGAGCCGGGTTTGTGCAAGTGAGATTGCATCTTACGTGCGGTGGGGCTGGGTTGAGGAAGGCAAGGCGAGGGCCAGCAGTGGGGAGACCGTGCCGAAGCCGGATGCAGATGAGGTTGTGGTGTTTGAAGAGTTCTTTTCGGCTGGCCTTCGCTTCCCAGCTGACTCCTTCGTGACTTCGGTCCTGCGGAGGTTCAACCTGCGGTTTCATCAGCTTACGCCTTCTTGCTTCACAAAGATGTCGGTCTACGTCTGGGCCTGCAGGTCTCAGGGGGTTGTCCCTCATGTCGAGGGTTTTGTTCGCACTCATCGCGTTCACATGCAGCCTCGCAAGATTACGGACAGCGAGGGCAAGACCAGCCTTGGACAATTTGCGGTGTACACTTTTTGCCATCGCGCCGGCGCGGAGCTGCCGGTGCAAGCGCAGAAGAACAAGTGGAGCAGCGGGTGGCAGGAGTTCTGGTTCTATTACAAACTCAGTGACAGCTCCGAGCTTTGCGGCGAGCTTCCGGTGCTTGGAGATGTGGGCGCCGAAGCTAAGATGAGCATCGAGGCCCATGCTGCTGTTGATTGCCTGAGGGTCGTTGCGCGTTCTCAGTGCGCGCGTGATTTGGTGGAGGAATATTGCTGTGCCAAGATTTGGCCTCTTGGCCGGAGGCAGACTTGGTTCGTTGTGGAGAATGACCCAAGGTACGAAGGTAGGGGCTTGAAGAAGCCTAGTTTGGATCTGGAGAAGGTTTGGGAAAGAACTCTTAAGAAATTTCCGAGGCGCGAGGATGGAACGAAGCTGTTTTCAAACGAGTTCAGCAGTGGACGGACGAGCTCGTGGGGAAGCTTTCCCACTGGAAGTGAAGGCTATCCATAGCTTGGTGGGCGGCGAAGGTCGCGTGAACAGAATGTTTGACATTCTTGGTATTCGGTACGCCGACTGGCCCGCTCCTTCGAGCGACGACGCGCCGAAGAAGAGGAAGCGGAAGGCTTCGGGAGGAACGGAGATCGTGTCTCGGCCGAAGAGAGGCCGTGGTCGAGGCCGTGGAGGATGGCCGAGCGAAGGTGCTTGCGACAAAGGTCGCTGCTGGCTCTGTTGCTGCGGGCACTTCTTTGGCCGCGGCTCGGAGCGGCCGGGGTGCCAGTTCAGTCGGGGGACGCGTGCCTCGCGTTGGAGGGATCGGTGCTTTGGTCCAAACTTCGGGCGACGAGGATGAATCTGATGATGATGGTGGAGGAGAAGGACGCAAAGGAGGGGGAGACGGGCGAGGGTTCGTCTGATGAAGGTAGCGAGGGTTCTACTGAAGGGCATGACACGGATGAGGAGGTGTCGATTGGAGGCGGAGCCTCGCCGGTTGTTGGTGCGATGGTTACCCAGGGCGCAGATGAGCTTGCACGAGATATTGAGCCAGGTAGCCCTCGACGAGGTGCGGTTCCCAGCTTCGCGGGCTCACACCTTTGGGTGGAGGGTCAGAGTTTGATGGGGAACTTGACTCTGCGCGGTCCCGGGAAAAAGACCGTTTGGCGAGGCTAGCCGGTCGAGCCTTCCGGAATACGCCAAGAAGCTTGGGATTTCTGATCCGGCGACTGCACTGTTCACCAGTCCGGACCTTCGGGATTGCCACTTGCAGTGTAGCCCGGAGGAAAGGCGTTTTCTGGGCCGGATCTTCGGCCGCATTTGTGTGCCGGAGGCGGAGGTCCTTCTTGCAGATCAAGCGGTTGGCGACACCTTTGATGATGTTGACGTCAAGTTGGCGGAGCTGATGCTCTTGAACCGCTCAGCGAGGCGGAAGGTTAGCTCCGACATGGAGTTTATGAGGAACCATATGACTGAACTTGAGAAAGAGAACAGCAAACTGGCGCGGAGCCTAGAGAACAGAGAAAATGAAATGAGATTGCTTCGGAGAAGGCCGCGAAGGCTCGAGAGGAGGCGGTTGAGCTGGCGAAGCGTAATGCTGATCTGATTGCCGCGGGAAAGGAGAAGACAAGGCTTTAGCCGAGGCCGAGGGTCGGCTAGTTGATTTGAAGAACTCTTGGCGACGAGCATGGAGAACGTCAAGCGTAAACTTGATTGTTGTCTGACCGAGGCTGGGGGTTCAGCCGGAGAGCCATTGCCTGCGGTTGATGCAGAGGCCTTCGAGGGCTGGCTGGGCAACGAGCTTGATGTGTTTAGCTCGCTAGTTTCCAACGCAGCCGATTTTGGTGGCTACGCCGGGGCCTTGGCAATGGCGAGCACGCTTCGACTGGCGGATTGTGATCATCTTCGCAAGGTCAAAAGGCCGAGCCATGTCTTTCCGACGGTTGAAGAGGTTCGCCAGATGAAGGTTGATGACGCAGAGATGTCCGGAACTGTGCGATGCGTTTGCTTCGCAAGTTTTGGATCTCCGGAGGTGGCCGGGCTCTCGCCTTCGAAGAAGCTGCCGAGGCTACGCGCCAGGTTCGCACCTTTGTTTAAGTTTTTTGGTCTGTGTTGCTTTTGTTTTAGAGGGGTGTTTGTTGATTTTGGCGAGGTTTGTCTTTTGTTTTGCTTGTAGGCTCGACGAGATGCAATGCCCTCGCCGCCTGCGGAAGATGCAGCGAGGGGTGACCCCGAAGCCGCCCCTGAGCCAAGCTGTGCGGGGGTTACGCTCGCCGAGATCGAGGCGTTGACCGGGAGCGGGCCGATCGTGGAAGGAGATGCTGCGAAGGAATCCACGGCGGAGGAGGCGTCAGCTGGGACCTCGACTGCCACCGCTGGCGAGGGTGTGGACATCAATCGAGGGGAAGCTGGGCAGGTGTGATGCCTGGGTTTGTTGGGGCGAGGGAGGCCTTTTGTAGATACTATGGTTGTTTGTAAAGACTTGGCGAGGCTGAGACATCTCGTATTTTTGTGCAACATGCAGGTTCCTGACGGAACCGTGCTAGACGTATTCGACGTGACCCCGCTGATGTTGAACTACCAAGATGTTTTTATAACTGGTGAATCATGGGCTCGCGCTAGATTTAAATATCCTTCGCTTTCCTTTGAACGTTTTTGGTGGTCGAAGGTGCGGAGATATGATTTAAAGAATAGTAGGTCGAGTCGATTTTGGCGCGAGACAGACTATACAGACCGCCAAGCCGATCGTTATTTGTTGGGTCTTCTTCGACCTCGCAAGCTGGCGGTGATGATGATATTGACGAGAACACAGCTTTGGAATATTTGTTCGGTCGAAGGGAGCTTGAAGTTGGTTCGGATGGGGCGCTTGTGATCCCGAAGGAGGAACCTTCGGAAGTTGAGACGAGGCATAGGTACATGTATAGGGCGAGGGTTTTGCCCGGGGAGCTGCCAATTGTCCCTGCAGCTCCTTTGTTGTGGGGACCCCTGGTTCCAGTGGAGGGGGGGTTTGAGATGGAGGCCGAAGGTTTGGATGATTTGGAGTTAATTGAGGGGAGCGGTGGTCCTTGTAAAGATTTTTTTATTTTGGGATATGTTCGTTGTTGTAACGTTATTTTGTAACGGTATGAGAAAAGCGTATGGGTTGTGTGCCATATTTGCTGTGCTATTTTGACGTTTCTTATGTTGTTTTAACGGCGACGCCCTGCTTGATTTTTAGCGAGGCTCGCGCACTTGCTCGTGTACGCTTGTTTTGAAAAAACAGCGACGCCCCCTTTTTCTTTTAGCGAGGCTCGCGCACTTGCTCGTGTACGCTTGTTTTGAAAAAACAGCGACGCCCCCTTTTCTTTTAGCGAGGCTCGCGCACTTGCTCGTGTAAGCTTGTTTTGAAAAAACAGCGACGCCCCCTTTTTCTTTTAGCGAGGCTCGCGCACTTGCTCGTGTAAGCTTGTTTTGAAAAAACAGCGACGCCCCTTTTTCTTTTAGCGAGGCTCGCGCACTTGCTCGTGTAAGCTTGTTTTGAAAAAACAGCGACGCCCCCTTTTTCTTTTAGCGAGGCTCGCGCACTTGCTCGTGTAAGCTTGTTTTGAAAAAACAGCGACGCCCCTTTTTCTTTTAGCGAGGCTCGCGCACTTGCTCGTGTAAGCTTGTTTTGAAAAAACAGCGACGCCCCCTTTTTCTTTTAGCGAGGCTCGCGCACTTCTTTTTATCGCGTTGAGTGGCCCGCGCCGAGGCCTGGCTTGGAGGGCTCGGGTGAGCGGAGAAAGTGGGCGCCGCCGAGGCCGGCTTGGAGGGCTCGGGCGAGATGGAGAAAGTGGGCCGCGCCGAGGCCCGGCTTGGAGGCTCGGGCGAGACGAAAATGGGCCCGCGGAGGCCTGGCTTGGAGGGCTCTGGCGAGACTGAGAAAGTGGTCCCGCCCGAGGCCTGGCTTTGGAGGGCTCGGGCGAGACGGAGAAAGTGGGCCCCGCGCCGAGGCCTGCGGGCTTGGAGGGCTCGGGCGAGACGAGAAAGTGGGCCCAGCGCGAGGCCTGGCTTGGAGGGCTCGGGCGAGACGGAGAAAGTGGGGCCCGCGCCGAGGCCTGGCTTGGAGGGCTCGGGCGAGACGGAGAAGTGGGGCCCGCCCGAGCCTGGCTTGGAGGCTCGGCGAGACGGAGAAAGTGGCCCGCGCCGAGGCCTGGCTTGGAGGGCTCGGGCGAGACGGAGATGTGGGGCCCGCGCCGAGACCTGGCTTGGAGGGCTCGGGCGAGACGGGGAAGTGGGCCCCGCGCCGAGGCCTGGCTTTTGGCTTGTTGCGAGACGGCTCTGACTTTTTGGACTTCGCGCCCTCCCTTATCTTAGCGGAGGTGAAGTTTGCTTTTTTTTGCGAGCCCCTGTCGTTTGTGCCAGGGTGCTCGACTTTCCTCCCCTTATCTTAGGCGGAGGTGAGTTTGCTTTTTGCGAGCCCCTGTCGTTTGTGCCAGGGTGCTCGACTTTCCTCCCCTTATCTTAGGCGGAGGTGAGTTTGCTTTTTGCGAGCCCCTGTCGTTTGTGCCAGGGTGCTCGACTTTCCTCCCCTTATCTTAGGCGGAGGTGAGTTTGCTTTTGCGAGCCCCTGTCGTTTGTGCCAGGGTGCTCGACTTTCCTCCCCTTATCTTAGGCGGAGGTGAGTTTGCTTTTGCGAGCCCCTGTCGTTTGGCCAGGGTGCTCGACTTTCCCCCCTTATCTTAGGCGGAGGTGAGTTTGCTTTTGCGAGCCCTGTCGTTTGTGCCAGGGTGCTCGACTTCCTCCCCTTATCTTAGGCGGAGGTGAGTTTGCTTTTGCGAGCCCCTGTCGTTTGTGCCAGGGTGCTCGACTTTCTCCCTTATCTTAGGCGGAGGTGAAGTTTGCTTGAAAAGAAAAGGAATGTTTTTCGAAGCAAATCAATCTTGCAGGTTTTCATCGAATGTACGCTCTTTTAAAGAGATCCGCTTTTTTCGATGCTTGGGAGTAGAAGGTTGGAGATTTTGCTTTTTTGGGGGCTCTAGCCTGTATTAATGCTTTGGATACTGCCTCATTAAAAAACCTTACGCCCCTTCGTAGGAAAAGAGTGCAGCTCCTGTTTTGTTAAGTACATGAGAGTAGATACAAGAAAGTGACAAAGATTACATAACGCGAGGGCTCGCTAAGGCTCCGCTATGGGTAGAATTTGCGAAGGTCGTCGATGTTCCAGGTGTGTGGTAGGATATTACCTTCGCTGTCGGAGAGGTGGAAAGAGCCTGGGCGATTGCATTCTGCGATCAGGAACGGGCCTGTCCACTTAGGCTGGAACTTTCCGGCCATGCTGGCGTTTTGTTTACGGATGAGGACGAGGTCACCCTTCTGCAGGTTTTTGATTCTGACCTTTTTATCTCTCCATTTTTTGGTCTCTTCCTGATACTTGCGAAGGTTGTGAACTGCGCTGCATCTTGTTTCTTCTAGCAAGTCCTTGTCAGTTAGCTTGGCTGGCTCATCACTTGCGAGGGTTGTTCTTGGTGAAACGATTTTAGCTCCTCTGGTAACACGGCTTCTTCGCCGAACAAAGTTTGAAGGGTGTGAACTTGGTTGCTCTGCATTCGGAGGTATTGTGAGACCAGGTGACTGCAGTTAGCTCGTCTGCCCATTTGCCTTTGGGTCTGCCTTGCAATTTTTGGATATGGATTGGAAGATTGTTGCGTTGGCTCTTTCGACTACCGTTGGACTGCGGGTGTCGGACTGAGGCGAAGCATAGAATTGTTCCGATTTGTGCACAGAACTCTTTGAAAACCTCGCTGTCAAACTGGGTGCCGTTGTCGACGGTTAGATGTTGGGGGACTCCGAAGCGACAAACTATCTGCTGCCAGAAAACCTTTTTTACTGCGAGGGAGGTTATGGAGGACAGCGGTCTTGTTTCGGTCCATTTGGTGAAATATTCCACGGCTACCACCGCATAGCGAAGGTTCCCCGGAGCCGTCGGTAGTGGGCCCACGAGATCCATTGCCCACCTTTGTAGAGGCCAGGTTGGGCATATGAGGGTTGTGGGAGCCCCTGGGGCGTTTTGGTTTTTTGCTGTCAGTTGACAACCTTCGCACTTCTTGACGATGGTTTCAGCGTCTCTCAGCGCAGTTGGCCAGTAGAAACCTTGCCGGAAAGCCTTTCCTACTAGTGCCCTCGGGCCATTGTGTGAACCACATATACCTTCGTGGATGAGTTTGAGAATGTCGTTACCTTCGGACTGTGACACGCACTTGAGCCAGGTGAGATTACCGAAGCTTTGAACAAGGTGTTATCCACAATCTTGTACCCTCGCACTCTTTGCTTTAGTCTGTTCTCTTCTTCTTTGGAGCTGGGTTCATGGAGTCCTTTGATGTAGGCCATGATAGGTGCTCTCCAATCCTCGCACTGAATTGTGTTGATCAGCTTGATGCTGATTTCGGAAGCTTCGAAGGCTGACCGAGTGGAAACCTCGTAGAACACGTCCGGAGGGAGCTGTAGCTGCTGCGCGGCTGCTTTGGCTAAGCAATCTGCTTCGCTGTTTTCAGTCCTCGATATTGCTTTTACGGTTATGCCGAGGAAGAAAGATTCTAACCTTCGTACATATTGAAAATACTTTTGAAGCTCTGGATCTTTTGCTTTGTAGTTCTTTTCAATGTGCCCCGCAATGACTTGAGAGTCTGTGTTGATGAGTGCCCTTCGGACTGATAACGATCGCAACCTTGAAAGTGCCAGAATCACAGCCTCATATTCAGCGGAGTTGTTTGTGCACTTGAAGTCCAGCCTTCGTGCGTATCTCAGCTTCGACCCGGAGGGCGAGATTAGAATGGCCGAGGCACCGGCTCCAGTTGCGCCCCAGGCCCCGTCGACGTAAACGATCCAAAACTGGTCCTGCTGCAGCTCACCGGGGCGAGGGTCGGGTGTCCCATTCTGCTATGAAATCAGCCAGCACCTGTGATTTGATCGCTGTTCTGCCAACGAAGGTTACAGCATAACTATTAAGCTCGACTGCCCATTTTGCTATTCTTCCAACGGCTTCGTTGTTTTTGAAAATGTTCTCGAGAGGGTACGTCGAAGGTACATGTATCTCGTGCGCCTGGAAATAGTGCTTGAGCTTTCTTGATGCCATGACGACGGCGTATGCTATTTTCTCAAGCTCCGAATAATTTCTCTTTGGGCCTTCGAGGGTTTCTGAAACATAATAGATTGGGGCTTGTCTGGTTTTGTTGTTTTCGCGGAGCTCCTTGATGAGGACTGCGCTTGCAGCGTGTGGCGAAGCTGCGACGTAAAGTAACAATAAGTCTCCCTTGCTTGGGCTGGTTAGGGCAGTCAAGCTGGTCAGATACTTTTTCAACTCCTCGAAGGCCTTTTGCTGCTGGGGACCCCAGTTGAATGGAGCGTTGCTTCTGAGTGTTTCGAAAATGGTAACCCTCGCTCTGCGGATCTTGAGATGAATCTGCTAAGTGCTGCCAAACGACCGGTCAGACGCTGAGCTGCTTTCTTGGTCGTCGGAGGTTCCATGTTCATGATGGCATCAATCTTCTCAGGGTTGGCTTCGATTCCTCTGGCTGAGACGATGCAACCTAGCAATTTACCTTCGCTTACCCCGAAAACACATTTTTCTGGGTTTAGTTTCAGTCCGGCGGACCGGAGGTTGCTGAATACCCTCGATAAGTCTGGTATGTGGTTCTCTTTTAGTTCACTTTGAACGACTAGGTCGTCGACATAGGCGGAGACAGCATGCTCATCCTTGAAAACTTCGGAGGTCATGCGAGCGAAGGTTGAGCCTGCATTTTTCAAACCTTCTGCCATCCTTC
The DNA here is from genome assembly GCA_009763385.1 of Coix lacryma-jobi var. lacryma-jobi. Lineage (NCBI taxonomy): Eukaryota > Viridiplantae > Streptophyta > Magnoliopsida > Poales > Poaceae > Coix > Coix lacryma-jobi. Next base: position 153,660,550 of record CM019827.1, on the reverse strand, counting down.
GGAAGCAAAAGGTGCCCGAGGGTGTGATAAAGCTTGTTTTTTTCTTCGTCTTCTTCATTCATCCAGATTTGGTGATAGCCTGAGAAGCAATCAAGGAGGGATAGCATTTGGCAACCTGCCGCTCTGTCGACCAGGGTGCTTATGTTTTGGGAGGGGGAAATCATCCTTCGGACAGGCTTTGTTCAAGCAAGTGAAATCGACGCACATTCGCCATTTTTTATTCTTCTTTTGGACTAGGACCACATTTGAGAGCCAAGTTGGGTATTTGACTGGGCGAATGACGCCTGCGTCCAGAAGCCTTTTTACCTCAGCCTTCGCTGCCTCCTTTCTTTCTTCTGACATCTTGCGAAGCTTTTGTTTGATTGGGCGATAACCTGTTTTGATGTTCAGGCTATGCTCGATCATTGATCTGTTGACTCCTTTTAGGTCTTCTGCGGACCAAGCGAAGGTGTCGGAATTTTCTCTGAGGAAGGTGACGAGGTTGCCTTCTGATTGAGGGTCTAGATTGGCTGAGATGATCACCTTTCTTTCGGCATTACCCTCGAAGAGTTGGACTTGTTTGGTTTCGTCCTTTGGCGCCGCCTTCACTCTGTCATTGCGGACCTCGCCCTCGACGCTGATACCGGGGGTTTGAGGTTTTGACAAATTGTGTACATTACGTTGCCCCGGGGCTACGTTCCCTTCAGCTGTCCTTGCAATGTCCTGGTCCCCAAAACCGCGACCACACCCTTCGGAGCGGGAAGTTTCATGCATAGGTAGGCGGGATGGATGACCGCATTGAACGCGTTTGTGACCCCTCGGCCAAAATGGCATTGTATGGGTAGAACATGTCGACGACATCAAATGTTATATGTTCCGTCCTGCAGTTGATTTGGTCGCCGAAGGTCACGGGCAGAGAATTTTCCCGACGGCTCTCACTTGTTGACCACCGAAACCGTATAGGGGGTTGTCGGCCGGTTGCAGAAGATTTCTGTCAAGCTTCATGCTGTCGAAGGTTGAAGCGAACAAGATGTCAGCGGAGCTTCCTGTATCGACCAGTATTTTGGTGACAGTCCACCCAGCGAGGTTTGTTTCGATCACCATGGCATCTGTGTGAGGGTAATCTCTTAGCTTCATGTCACTGGAATCGAAGGTTATGGGGATGTGGGACCAACGACCGAATTTATGGGTCCTTCGACGGCCACGTGGTGAACGCGTCTGGCGTTTCCTTCCTCTGCCGTTTGTTACCATGGTCTTCATTTGAACCTCCGGTGATAGCTAGAATCACACCGAAGGTCGATGTTGGATTGTTGATGGTCGTTTGGCTCGAGGCTTCGGCTTTCACAGGTTGTGGTGCTGGTAACGCGGGGATTGGCGGTGGTGGTGGCAGAGCGCTGGTGGCTTGGTGGGTTGTTGGAATTTGGTTTTGGGGGGTGCTGGGTATGTGACTGTGTAAGGTGGGTTTTGGCGTTGTGGGGTGGTGGTTGGCTGATAATGGGTTTGGTTGTAGAGTGGGTGGTGGGTGTAGGGGGGTTGTTGCGAAGGTAGGCCGTAGTTTATGGGGGTATAGTGGTATGTTGGATTTGGTGGGTGGAAGCTTGGTTTCCTTGTGTGGTTTATGGTTCGGGGGTCTGACAGGGCAGGTTTCCTGGATTCCTGGAATTCTTTTCCTTTGGCGAAGCATTCGCATTGCTTTGTTGTGTGCCCCTTTCCATTCCACAGAAGTGACAATACATTTTGGCAGGATCTCGCTGCTGGTAGCGCTGGTTCGGCGGAGGTGGCAAAACCTGCGGGGCTTGGCTGCTCGGGTGTTGAGCGTCCCGTGTTTGATGTTCATAGTTTGTTGCTTTGTTGATTGCACCGACGTTGCTTTGCTCTTGGCGAAGGTTGCTTTCTCTCGGTTGAGGCCTCGGCTGTGGCCTCTGCTGAGACCTCCTCCGAGCGTCGGACTTCGCTCTGAAATCCATATCAGCTCTACAGTATCTTTCCATTGTTTCATGCAACTCCTCGATTGAGTTTGCCGGTTTTCTGGCAAATTTTGAGGAGCATGGTCCTGGGCGCAGGCCACTGACTGCAGCGAGGATGACAGCCTCGTCAGATATCCCAGGGGTCCTTGCTCTGATTTGAATGAACCTTCGCCAGTAATCTTGGAGCGGCTCGCGTTCTTCTTGCTTGCAATTGAATAGCTCGATGGGGTTTACGGGGCTGGAGTGATGCCCTTGAAGTTTGTACACAGCTTGTCTCTGAGGGAGGCCCAGGAATCCACAGTTCCGGGGCGAAGGTTGCTGTACCAAGTTTGTGCGATGTCTCGCAGAATGATCAAAGGATTTTGCCATTGTTGATTCGTCACCGCCTGCTGCGGCAACCGCTGCTTCGTAGCTCATGATGAACTGGCGAGGGTCGGAAAGTCCATCATAGCGGGTAGGTTTTGTGGATTATAGCATGGTGGCCAGGGCTGGGTTTGGAGTATTTGGGAGAGTGGTGACTTTGGATCGTATGGCATTTGGTGTTGTTGATGCCTTCGCTGAATGCGAAGGTTTTGTCTCTCTCATCTGGGTAGAGTTGGCGGAGGTTTGGGTGTCTCACAGGATATGGCTCTGGTGTACTGGTGGTGGTGGGGGTGTGGTGGATGGTGACGAAGGTTATCTTGATTCGCTCCTCATTCCCCTCTCGCAACGGGGGTATCTCCTCATTATCCCAGCCTTCGGCTTCGGCTTCTGCCGCGGCGAGGGATTCCTCCATACGGCGAAGCTGCTCCCTGGCCTCGTCTGCCCTCTGTCTGATCGAGCGCAGTCGGTTATGCCTCTCAAGCTGTTCCAGGCGCCTCTTCTTCTCTTGCAGCTCAGCCTCGAGCCTTTCAAGGGCCTCGAGGCCCACCTCTTCTTCTTCTCCTTCTCCTTCTCCCGAAGTGTGCGGGTGTGGCTGCGTCGCCACTCGGGCCTGGGGGCCCAGGGATTGGGGTTCCGGGTGACATTCTCTCCTCCCGAGGGCTGTGCAATTTCCTCAGCAGGCGGGACCACCCTGCCGCCTCTCTAGCAACGCGCTGGTCCCTCGTCGAAAGTGCTCTCCTGTTTCCCGCCATTCAGACTTCGATCCCCACGGACGGCGCCAAACTGTTGGAACACACTTGCCCAACCTCCGCACTTGTGCAGGGGAACGAGCGAAGGCGGCCAAGCGTCGGTGCAGTAGCGAAGGTAAACGGAAGTGGAAGGTGCTCGAATTCCCAAAAAAGTCGTCCCTTACACTGTTCATCCCCTTGGTATTTAGGGAATGCCAGGGGCACGGGCCAATTACAAAAGGGTACAGCAAAGATTCCTCGCCTCCGCGCAGGGAGGAAGGGCAAAAGCGTAAATACACAGCTGAAGCGGAAACCCTAATCGGTCACACTCAGCGCGCCGCCACCTGGCCCTTGTTCGCCTTCGGGGAGAGGTGCGGCGGTCTTGACCTTCGGCCGTGCTCGCCCTTGGGCCCGCGCACCTCCGCCATCTGCCGACCTCCGGCTCTGCTTGCCTCCGGGAAGAAGAACGGCGGTTTAACCTTCGGCCGTGCTCGCCGACCTTCGGCTTCGCTACCTCTGGGCGACGCACACTTGCCGCTTGCCTGGACCTTCGCTCCAAGCGAAGGTGGCGTCGTGGTTCAGCGAAGGTTTCCTGCAGTGCGACCGTCGCCTTAGACCTGCACGGAAGCACAATCAAAGCGACGAGGGTTGACCCCGCATCCGGGGGTCAGGGTAACGGTCTCCAATAGGAGAGGGACCTCGCAAGCACACCAGGCGTTACGCGAGGGCTAACTTCGAGCACCAGTTCGGGCGGCGCTTCTGCCGAGGGTCCTTTCCACCAACAGCTATTCTATAGATGTCGCTAATGCGACCGTTTTCGTACGTTTTCAGAGCCGGAAGGGACGCCTGACAACGAGGATCACGACTACGAGGAGGAACAAGACCACGATCAATCTCAAGGTGCCACAGCCCATCCAACCTCGTAGATCCCATTACGCATGCTAAATTACATTTCTAATTTAATGATGCTCAGTATAGGACTCGCATGATAGATTTGCTTGTAAGCCCATACCTTGACGCAACCTATCCCTTGCTACCCAGCTGATAGGATAGACACACGCGCTGTAAATACTATCTTGATTATATTTTATTTGTGCTACGGTGAAAACCGGTGCTAATGTATACGGTGTATATCGGGGAGTGTGCTGCGTGTGTTTTTTGGGTGAGTATGGTGGTGAGGGTTGTGTCGACCAAGTCGGAATATTGACGAGCCTGGTGCGAGTCTTGCCGTGGGGCATATCTGGATGCCCCTGTGGTGTGAAACCTGTGGCGGGTTAAATGGTGACATGAGGTGGATCTGGGTGTGAGCCGCTGGTGGAGCCCAGATCAGGAGCTTGCTGGTGGCACATATAATGAAAACCTTTGAGAAGACATTCCGGCTTAGTCACCCTAGATTGGTGCGGGATCTGGACCACGGGGAAATACCTTTACAAGCCACTCGGCTCCTTATGGACGGGGACGGCCGGACTACCTGGTAGGGGTAATGCCATTACTCTATCGAGAGAGTGCGAGGAAGGTACGGGTATCAGAGTCCCACACCCTTCCGATCACGGCTCCCCCTTCGGGAGAGGGATCGTGACTTCACAGACTTAGCCACCCAGACATACTTGAGGTGAATCCAGGGCTGAGTGGTAGGGTGGCATACTCTAGGCTGGCAAGCGGCCGTATCCGCCTAGGCACATCCGGGGTGCTGATGATGGCGATCTTGTGGATTTTGTAGAACCCTGCAGAGTGTATGGTTGATCGATCGATACGTTGGCCAATTCATTGGCCGCGGACCCTTTTCCCTGACCTGTTTCCGACTAGTGAGAGCTTCTCTTTTCTCCCTCTGGTAAGAGTGTGCCGGCCGGGAGTCAGGTGAGACCTGCGGGCCGTTGAGGCAAAGGCTGGGAGGGAGCTGGCCTCTGTCGACTGAGCGAGAGATGTGTGTGTGTGAGGGAATGGTGGATTGGTGATGGATACGGTGATAAGTTAAAATGGTGAAACATGATAAACATACTAATTACTATACTGTTATGCATAGGAAAACCCAGCCTGCTAGGTCTGAATTCATTTACCTGTTGCATCCACTACCACATATAAATCATATAGGATGGGAAGTGTGGGCCAGTACAATCGTACTGAAAATTGAGGTTTCAGGTTCCGAGGAGGAGTACCACTCCGAGGAGTTCGAGGAATAGGGGGTTTTCGCTTCTACGCTCAAGTTGAGTTCGATCGCGCTTCTCTTCAAGCTGTTCCGGATGTTGTTTATCTAAATTTTCGCCTGTTGGCGATGTAATAAGTATTATCGTATTAAGTACGCTTTTATTCGAAGTATGGATTATTGATATTTGACTGGATTATCGGGTAATTTGACTCGAAAGAGTTTTATTACACTTGACTCTGTGGATTTTCCCTTCGTGGAAAATCAGGTCATTTCAAACTTGCTTCGGCACTTTTGGCATTTGGTTTGCTATCTCTTTGTGGTGCCTCGCTGTGATCCCAGGGATCATCCACCCTCTTCCAAGGGTCGTGGGCATCACGGTTTTGGTCGTTGCTTCTCGGGGTTGATTTTGGGACAATTGGCCAAAGATTTGAAAGAAATTTTTGAGCTCCCATTCACCCCCCCTCTGGTCGCCTTGCTAGTGCTTTCTTGGTCCTTCAATTGGTATCGGAGCGGGTTAAGGATCTTCCACCTTAGCCGGTTCCAGATCCACAGAAGGCGACATGGATCGCGGCGTGGGCAAACCGCCGTTCTTTGATGTGGACGAACTATGCGTATTGGAAGATACGCATGTCGGCCTATCTGCAAAGTTTGGGTGCTTCCATCTGGGATATTTGCAACTCTGCCGATTACGTGGTCTTGGCTGCTCGTGTCTCTCAGCTTCAGATCGATGAGCACGATGCCAATAGCCGAGCCCGTAATGCTCTTTTCTCATGCTTGAGCATGAGTGAGTTTGATCGCGTTTCTCACCTCGCTACGGCTTGGGAGATTTGGGCTACCCTCAGCGTTTCCATGAGGGAACCTCTCAAGTCAAAACCCGTCTCTACGAGTCGTTGAAGCGAGAGTATGAGAACTTTCGACATATGCCTGGAGAGCAAGAAAGTTTATTCACTCGCTTCAAGTGATTGTCAACAGGATGAGGGCTAACAAGGAGTTTGTTGCCTTTCGACGATCATGAGAGGGCTCTCAAGCTTTTGCATACCCTTGATCGGTCGGTGTGAGATTCCAAGGTTCAGGCGATCATCGAATCGCCTAACTATGAGACCCTCACGTGCGACGAGCTCTTCAGTAAGCTCAAGTCCAGTGAGATCGATGCCATGGCAAGGGCTTTTATTTGAAAATCCTTCTGGCTCGTCGATGACTTTGCTTTCTGGCTCTTCTGCTACCCCTCTGGAGGCTTTGCTTTGCACTCTCTTCTTTTCTGTCACGGAGGAGCAGTTGGAGTCTTTGGGAGACGACGAGTTGGCTTTGCTTGACAACCGATTTCGCGCGTTTTCACAACAACCGCATGAACCGTCACCGCGGAGGAGGACGCTCGGGCTGTTTCGAGTGCAGCGACCCCGACCACTTCATCGCCAACTGTCCCAAGAAGAAGCACACATCTGGGAAGGGCGATCATGGGCACAAGTATGACTCCGGCAAGCGCAAGGAGAAGTACGTCCCCGCAAAGCACAAGCGGAAGGGCGGCTTCAACAAGGAGTATATCAATACCAAGTACTTGGAGAAGGCCTAGGCTGAGCAGCGTGCTTTGTATCTTAGTAAGGTTGAATCGTCCCTCATTAAGGGCCGATTGGTCTTGTCGACGGCATTGCAATCATTAGTAGCATGAGAAAAAAATTATGATATTTGCAATAAGCCCTTATTTTTAATTCGTCAGGTGATGGCAATGTATAATTAATTCTAAGATAACCAATTTAAGCAATTCATCAAATTTGGTCACATTTAGAAAAATCAAAAGTAAACTTTACTTCCTCACTTTGATTCCTATGAATTGGCTTAAGAGAAGGACAAGTAACCAATTTGTTTTGTGCTGGCCATAAGAATTCAGCAGCATAGCGATCTTTAGATTCATCATCCGAACTATCAGAATATGTTTCAACATAATGCACATTTGGTCGATGTGATCTATGAGAGTCATGAGGTTTCTTAAAGCATGATTCAATTGAAACGGTCCTTTGCAAAAGCTGGTTAACATTAAGAACTCATTTATCAAGCTCGTCTCTAATTTCATGATGTAAGCCATCAAAACATAAATCAGTTAAATCCTTATCAGTATCATTAATAAAAACAATGGTTCTTAATTTCCTTAATGTTTAAAGAAATCAATGACTGGTTCTGTACGTCCTTGACAAACCGATGCAAGATGAGATAACTTAGTTTCTTGGACTCCATCATAAAAGTGATATGAAACTTTTCTTCTAATTCAGCCCAAGAACCAATAGAACATGATGACAATGAAGCAAACCAAGCAAAAGTTGTACTAGTAAGAGATAATGGAAAATGGTGAACATTCATAAAGTCTAAGGTACTAGCTTCACTCATTTGTGCAAGAAACATACTAACATGTTCCATGGTTGATTTACTACCATCACCACTAAACCTATAAGTCCGGTACCCTCTAACCATCCGGTGCTTTCAAGAAATCAAAATTTGAAGGATATGGCTTTTGATACGTACTTCTATGAGGTCTAATTTGCACACCCAAACTTCCCTCGAGAGATTTAGTCAAATCATCTTTCAACCAATTCAAAACTTCATTAAAATTGGTTGCGGAAACATTAGAAGTACCACTAAGTATAGAAATTTGACTAGGTGACCTTGGCGGGTTAGGAAGGGCCGTGTTTTGCATCGCCGAAGCTCTATTCATAGCTGCCCCTTGATCGGTTCGTGTAACACGACCTGAATTTTGAGCAACATTAAATGTGTGGGATGATGTGCTAGCACCACCACGACCGGCTCTATCGGTTTTAGTTGCCAAAGGAGCTGATTGTAGTGGACTAGCTACTGCATGGGAAGTTTGATTCTCAAAAATGTTTAAAGGCATCCCAAACTCAGGTTGTTGTACACCCGATTGGTCACAATCGTTTGCCTTGCCTTCCATTTTATCCATGCAAGCATTTAATAAATTAGCAAGATGTTGAAGACTAGATACAATTTCCTCTCATATGTTAACATTTGATCATAATTTGTATGGGTAGGATAAGAGTAATCTTGTACCTCATTGTTTACCTTTTTAGTCTCTCCTTCAATAGTCTTAGATGATGAAGTAGGCATCGGGCTGCTGAAATCTGGCTCCTTCTCTTGAGTGACCTTATCGCACCGTTCATTAGAGCAACTTTCTAGGAAAGCCTTTAGAACGACGTCGAGTTTGACCTGCGCTTGTTGCTTTAACTCATCAGAAAGTTCTTCAATAGCCGAAGGGTACGTGGATGATGTTGTCCTTGTCGCTGGAACCATCTTGGCAGCCCATCTTGCTAGTAGATTGAACTTGATCTTTCTTCTTCCCCAACGGAGTCACCAAAAAGTGTGTTGACGTTGGAAGTGATCCAAATCACACATCAGCAGGGCTAGCATGCCCAAAGAGGTTACAAATCAACCAAGAAACAACAATGAACTTGAACAAACCGACGAAACCGATCTAGAGACCGGTTAGGCGATTTAGGGCTTGATTCCTTGTGTTGATGACTCCCGAACTTCTCTCGGGATGACCTGTCGGAGAGGAGCACGTGGAGGTTGTCCTAGGACTAGCAATGCCGCCTAAAACGCTGTCGAATCTTGCCGGGAGATGAGACAAACAGCAGGATAGAAAGAGGAGAGGGTAAAGGGTTGGAGTAGATTGATTTTGACGATCGAATAGATGGGCACTCAATCGGCCATGTACCCCTTATTTTACAGGGGTAGGGGTGGTCTTATCCTGTTGGAAAACAAATGTGGTACTATTATTATGTTGTTTTATTGAGGTTTTCTTTGAATTGGGCCTAAGCTAGTATGGACTCAATTTAGGTATCAACAATATGTTTTTCCTTTTTTATTTTTGCATTTGCATTGTTGCATAGAAGCACACAACAATTTTTTTTGGTTCTGATATCAATTCTCACGTCCGTTGTTCCCTGTTTGCACTGATAGGCTCATGGCTTTCGATCGTGGGACGATCGATGTTGGGGGAAGGGACCCTCGGCAGCAGCGCCACGCAGGCTGGCTCAAAGACGACCTTCGCGCAACCCACGCGCCTTCGTAAACTTTCTTCTCGTCGTTTGTTGGGCCCTTCGGATTGTTTTCCTAACCTTCGAACACTGGCTCGACCCTCGCAAACTTTGTGTTTCTTGCAGGCAAGGGCGTGAAGAACACAGAAAGTGACCCTCGCGCGTTCCGTTGCTCCTTCGCTGGAGACGTCAAGCTCAGCGGGTGGCAAGCGAACGCGGACCTCGCGACTGGCGAAAGCCGAGAAGTTGGCCCTCACGTTCCTGCGAAGGTGCACAGGAACCGGGTGGCGGCGGACAGGTGGAAGGCGGACTAGGGTTTACACTCTGTCCGTGTTTGTACGATTCTGCCCTTTCACTATACGGTGCTAGGGAATCTTTCTTGTACCCTATTGCAATTTGGTCAGTGCCCCTTGGTGTTCCTATAAATACCATGGGGTGAACAGTGTAAAGAGGAGGATTTTTGGGAATAGAGGAATTCTTCCACCGTCTTACTTTCTTGTACCTTCACCTTTGTTTCCGACAGTTTGGTCACCTTCGCCACTCCTCTGCACAAGTGCGGAGGTAGGGCAGGTGCAATTCCAACAGTTTGGCGCCGTCCGTGGGGACCAGAGTTTGAAATGGCAGGAAATAGAAGAGCGTCCTCAACTAGAGACCATCGCACGACTAGAGAGGCTGCGGTGACAGTTCAACCAGTGGAAGAGAATGTGGAACCCTCGGGAGCAGAAGATGTCGCCCCAGAGATAGAAGTCTCGGGCCCTCATACCCGGCTGGTGACACAGCTGCACCCCCACACTTCTGAAGAAGGTGAGGGAGGAGACGAGGAGGAGTAGGGCCTCGGGGCTTTGGAAAGACTTCAAGCTGAGCTGCAGGAAAAGAAAAGGCGCCTAGATGAGCTTGAGAGGCACAACCGGCTGCGTGCCATCAGATAAAAGGCAGACGAAGCAAGGGAACAGCTTCGCCGGATGGAGGAGTCCCTCGCAGCAGCCGAGGCCGAAGCTGAGGGTTGGAATGATAGGGAAATGCCGCCACTTCAAGAGGGGAATGATGAGCAGGATCAGGGCAACACCTGTCACCCTCCACCACCCCCGCCACCACCAAACTACCTAAACAACTCATACCCAGAGAGACCTCCTAACTTCCGTCAACTCTACCCAGATGAAAGAGAGCCAAACCTTCGCAACCAGCGAAGAGCACAACAACACCAAATGCCCTATGACCCCAGATCGCCACTCTCCCAAATACTACAAACCCAACCTTGGCTACCGTGCTACAACCCACAAAATTTGCCCTGATATGACGGTCTTACTGACCCTCGCCAATTCATAATGAGCTATGAAGCGGCAGTCGCCGCAGCAGGGGGAGATGTATCAACAATGGCAAAGTCCTTCGTAATCATCCTTCGTGACATTGTGCAGACTTGGTACAACAACCTTCGCCCCGGAACTGTAGATTCCTGGGCCAACATCAGAGACAGGCTCTGCACAAACTTCAAGGGTATCACAGCGGCCCCATCAAATCCCATCGAGTTGTTCAACTGCAAAAAAGAAGAGCGTGAACCGCTGCAAGATTACTGGCGAAGGTTCATCCAAATAAGAGCAAGAACTCTGGGGATATCCGACGAGGCCGTGATCCTCGCTGCAGTCAGCGGCCTGCGTCCAGGCCCATGTTCCTCAAAGTTTGCCAGAAAACCAGCAAACACAATCGAAGAACTTCATGAGACAATGGAGAGATACTGTAGAGCGGACATGGACTTCAGGGTAAAGTCTGACGCTCGAAGATCACAGCAGAAACCGCAGCCAAGGCCTCAAGCAAGAGAAAACAACCCTCGCCAAGATCAAAACAACATTGGCGCAATCAACAGGGTAGGCTCATTTGAAGATCAAAGGAGGGGCACTCAACCTTCGGGCAACCAAAATCCACAGGGATTTCCACCCCCGCCGGACTAACGAAACCAACAAAAAGATCCTGCGAAAATGTATTGCCATTTTTGTGGTCCAGGGAAAGGGCACACCACCAAACAATGCGAGTGTTTCTCCAAGGGAAAAGAGTACCAGGAATCCAAAAGAGCCACATTGGCAGAAAACCGAACCATAATCATACCAGAAAGCCAAACTTCAACCCAACCAATTCTCCATACCACTACACCCCTATAAACTACGGCTTACCTTCGCACCAACCATTCTACACAC